>CM039136.1:41935110-43135110 GCA_022036555.1 Microstegium vimineum | reverse complement strand
GGACTGAGGTGCACCTCAGGGAGTAGCATGCACCCGCCAGCGGATAGCGGTGGCTGCTGCCAACTCGGGCTGGTGTGTGGCCTGGCACGGACATGGGACTTTGGTTTGCTGCTACTTGTAAATGCATGCGCGATCGACGATTATGAATTGATGATGTGGCGGCTGGTTGCATTCCGAGCTTCATTGGTGCCTTGGTGGAGCTGACATGCAGAGGGCAGGTTCTTCCTCCCTTGCTGCTGGTGAAATACGTGCGAGAGACGATCTGGTGCTCCACGGCGCTGAGGGAAGAGGAACAACAAGAGACACCACCCGACCTGACTTCATCAGCTGCTACTGACCATGTCATGACACTCTGTTACAACACAAGTAGGAACAGCAAGCTACTAGCACCACTCGATCTGTAATTAAATTAACTTATTGGCCGACAGGTTCTTTCGTTTTCTTTTTTTTTTTCTTTTTACCGACTCGGATCCCCTGATGGCTAACTGATGCGATGCTTGGACGTCCCGTGTTACTACTAATTAACCGACCAACTGAACCCTCATCGTTTCCCGCTTCGCTTCATTTTCCATGAATTCTCTTATCATTTTTTAGTCCCTGTAAGTAAATTGTGTCCTCAATCTTAAGCAGCACTGTTTCCCCGTAAATTCAGTTAAATTCAGATAACAATCTTTCGACGCCTTTTCGGATGAAAGATTTGCAACCTGAATATATATAGGTGTCTGAAAGAGATAGACCACCAACCACTAAACTGAATTTAACTGAACATTCCATGTATCCCAAACAGTTTCACTGAAGGTGCACTGCACAGTCCACAGAGGACAATCGCTCCACGATTTCCTTGTGCCCAGCTCGCACAAACTATTTGAAGGGATCACAGTATCCACACTACCACTTATATCATGGTTCTCCCAGATGCATATATCAGCCACCAAAGATCCACCACCGTGTCGAGACTCACCGCCCTCCTTTCTGCATCTTGAATCTTGACATGGGCCTTGAAGAAGCAGAAGTACCAGGCTGTCAAACATTAAGGAAAATTAGTAGTAAGAGAAGAGATCGACGTGGATTTACACTGCCCCAGTGTGCGAAGTTCGGAAGAAGGGGGAAGAAAGCATCTTACTTTTGCCAACGAATTACCCACAGAATGTTGAATGGTTGAAACATTGTCGTCGTGCTCAATGATAGATCCTGTAAAAGCCTGCTGACAGAATAAGCCAATAAGCTAAGCACAGGAGCAAGTTCAAAGCGTGTGCCAGTAACATCAAACAGAGTACAAGACGATGACCTTTTGCCCACTTGATATTATCTTTCGGTCACGAGATGGAGTGGGGTCTGAAGAATTCTGCAAATATAAATAAAAATAATCATGATTGAAGTAATGGGGGTAACAGTAAACAATGACATACATATGTTAGTGGAAGACAGGGGATGTTTAGACAGTAGGGCATCCAAATGACAAATAAACACAATTGCGGCATGGGGTATTTCTGTCTTAACTCTAAACTTCTAAAGTATGTACTTAAATTCTTTCCTGAGAACTGGCACTCTTGTTTTTTCATGTACAATAATGTTAGTGCTCAAGTTCACCATAGAAACCCTTGCTGCGAGGTTAATGCAGGCAAAGGAATGAACAAAGAAGTTCTGTCAGAAGTTAAACTGTACCTTGAGCCCAGGATCAGACTGAATTGAATCCAGTAGCAAGGGAGGAGACTTTGAAGAACTAACTACATATTTGTCATCTTCAAAAGAAACAGCTGCAAGTAGAACGTGTGGGTCACACATAAATCAGCAGTATGGTACATAATTCTACACACTTATAAAAAAGGAGATGAAGCACGAAGAGAATCAGGTTCAGTTCCATCTCCAGCAACAATACACAAAAAAGGTGTCAATTCTACTATGCTACAAGTAAGTTGTCTCCAACCAAGAGCTGAACTAACCTTTAGTGCGAACTCGAACATCAGAATTTGTTATCTACGAATAAGTAATTTACACAAATAATCAGCAGCAGTTCATTCAGAGACAATGCAGGCGGTAGGCAAAGAAGGATAAACAACATATAGAGGTTTGGCCGGGAAATACTGGATGAGATGTATGGGCTGAGGGTGTATGAGAAATGCCTCTCAGCATTTTATCTCCTCCAGGCTTCCTCAGTGCACTCTTCAGCTATTAGTAAGATGATTAAATAAATAATTCCAGCGAATGAACCAAACTATATTACGTCAGATTAGCTTGAGAAACAAGTACCTTGATATTCCCACGACTCCTATCGTTGCCACTACTTCCAGAGATCGAAGCGCCAAAACCAGAACTATGGTTCTCATTGCCATCACTTAAAGAATTTCCAGATTCCTTATTTTCCTCACCATCTTCATTTGTTCCAGCATCTCCATCATCTTCATCATCATCGTCGCCATCATCTTCATCATCATCAGAAGTACTTCCAGCTTCCTTTTCTTCCCTTTCGAGTTCATCTAACCTTGCCATGATTTGAGCATGTTCCCTATCTTTATCAGACATAACCCCAATAGCAATTGAAGCCTCTGAAGTAGACAGGTAGAAAAAAGAAATCATGTCAAGTAGAAGATTCAAGTTAGTTGCTACATATGTAAGCACCAAAGGTTTACTGCCAATTTTATACCACCGAGAAGAATAATAATATCACCAGAACAACAAGTCATCAAATCATGCCTAAACATACAATATACTAGTACTAGCTACTGCAGTACATAGGAACTTACCCTCTTTGTGCATTCATTATGGGACATAATTCAGATCACAAACATGAAACATGCAAATAATATGGGACGGAGGGAGTATACATAGTTTGCTCAATTTTCCCAAGTCACTTTTATAATGTCCATCATATCCAATGTTTAATCATTTTTGTGATGTAACATGTTGATCTGAGGAATTTGGAGCAGCACTTACTTCCAATCTGTAAATTTCAGAAATATTTAGACGTGCATGTAAGATTCTTGATTAAATATTCTTTACTCGTTGGGATATGGTTGGTAGTTCTTGAAATTTTGTTAAATTAGCACAAAACCATATTGATTAACTTCTAATCAACGCATCTTCTTATAAATCAGAAATGTTTGGAAATTCAATTGTTACCTTGTAGCTAACAGTTTTCCAGGTAAGTAGCTAGCTTGTGGTTGTTAGAACTTGGAAGCAAACAGCTCTGATAATTTTGTCTGGGGACCTTGATATGTTTGCGCATATGGCCTCATGTGATACTGCACACTAGGATAAATGTGCAGTAGAGCTAACGTTTAACCTCGGCTAAGATCACAACAAGAAATGAAATGAGAAACCAAAATTGTTTTTTGGTGATTATGGGTTATAACATGCTAACCTATGCGCTGTTCCTCATGCATGCATTTACTATTTTGCTGGTGAGTAATAACATATATTTATATCTGCAGCTTTGAAACTAGAGGGTGCATGAAATATTTTTTGTGTCATTTTTTGTTTGTCAAGGCAAGCTACATGTTACTCCATTGTCCCATTTACAGGTGCCAGTTCCTCTGCTGAAAGAGAAAATTGCTACTGTAACTGGGATATTGTCTGAACAGCAACGCTTGATTTGTCGTGGGAGAGTCTTGAAGGATGATGAACTCTTGTCTGCTTATCGTATCCTTATCCACTTAGTGTTTCATTCTTCTATTCTATTTTTTCTGTTTAGCTTGTGAGATTTGTTACTCCATTTACAGACTGTCCTATGTATTTTATTGGTAGATGACATCGACCACAGTAAATACTAAATAATGGCATATCTCTGAAAATTGCCTAATTATCAAGTGTTGGGGTTTAATCTGTTACTACTTTGCAAGACAACCTGCTTATTTTTTCCATGGACATTTTTTTTTCATTCGGTCTGTTTAGTTTCAAATATTACCTCCAATCGAAAATGTAAGAGATTTAGAATTTTTGCTTGTTAAACATTTTTAGTTCTAACATCAATTAAGAAGTATGTAGACTGACAGCATAAGATCAATAATCCTGTTTGATGTATCATACATGTCCTATTGGTCTGAGGGAACCTATGGTTCACGCTGATGAGATTGTTGGGAATGAATGATGTTCTTGCTGATGTTGTTAACGTTTTAAATGAATGCATTTTTTTTTAAGAAATTCCTTTCCCTAATAGTATGTGAGATGAAATTTGCCAAATTGATGGAATCATGGTGCTATGTGTGACGGAATCCCTTATTCATACAAGATCAAGTACGGCTTCCATCGCTAACGCGTTGACAAGCACATACAATCACCTATATGAACTCGGAAGTCCGCCGAGTGTCCCGAAAGACCTCGGTAAATCACGTTACAACCCAGATCGCGAGATTAAGTAATACATATCAAATACATAGAGTTTTGCAGCGGAAAATAATATTAAAATTGAGTTGAAAACAAATTTGAGTTTGAAACTGATTTTCAAACAAATTTTCTTTGAAATGATTATATAACATAAGTTGAAATACATTGCTAGCTTTAAAATGACATTCTCCAACAAAAGAATAAGGATAAGAAGTTACTATAGATTCACCGTGCCCACCAGTAGTTAGTTACATCAGCCCTTGCAGGAAAGACCTTCACCTGCAACAGGGGTTAACAAACCCTGAGTACAGGAGTACTCAACAAGACTTACCCGACAGTTTATTGTTTAGTGGACAAAGATATGCAGGTTAAGTAGGAATCAAGGTAGGTTTGCATCAATATCAAAGCTTTTGGGTAAATGAGCATTTGATAAAACATTATTTCAAGTTTGGCTTTCCAACATTTCCAGTTACTCACGTACTGATCTCAGTTCCGATCGATAACGTGGTAACATTTCCATGTCCAATAAAAACCATTTACCAAGAGTATCCAGTTTAAGTTTCATTAATTACGTTGAGGAAAAGTGAGTCGAGTCTCCATAACCGAGGAGCACGACGATTCGAATCGATTAGGCCCAGCTGGGGATTCCTTATCACACAACATATGTATCCCTAAAGATCACATATGTCAACCTTACTCCGGAACCTCCACTAGAGACCGAGGCCCGCCTCCCGAGAGTATAGTACTCCACCGCCCTACCCCGTCCCCAAGGACAATTTACCCAGTAGGGTGGGTACACATCGACTCACAGAGTGGATGATTCCAAAGTTCAGCTTACCGGAGCATGTGATCAGTACTGCAAGGTCTCGTCTCATCGCTTCAACAACGGACGGTTCCTAATCGACACAGGCGGAAAGAACCCGCTCACAAGATATCCACCTCTTGTGGCTCACCAACACCGTGTCCGCCCGGTCTCGATTTATTACTTCCAACATTCCATTATCCATTTCAAAAGTTCATAAACATTTGCCGAAGCAACATGTTTATCCATTTTTCGCAGATGACAAGAAATTATCTGACTTCTACCAGTTTAAGCATACTAAGCATAGCAGGCAGAACTTGTATTTTAAAAACAGGTATCAAGGTATAGTATTGAATAAGCAAGGTAGGCAATGCATCAAATGGGTAATCATTTTTAGAATATTCAATGCATTAATTAACCATAAGTATAAAGGAAATATACTTTTAAAACACAAGGAAGGGTTTAAATGCACCGGGGCTTGCCTTGCCTGGGTAACAACACTAGATTAGAGTTGTTAGATGACATCCGCTTGTCGAGAAGCTCTGATCAACACTTGGATTTCGAGATGTATCCATCTTCTGGATCCACTCATCAACATTGTCTTCGGGTGAAATCCACGAATTCCCGTCTTCTAGTTAACTCTGATGAACTTGGTCTTCAGGTTAAGCTCACCAATCACCGTCTTCTTAACCACTTCATCAAACTCCGTCTTCGGGTTTGATATAACCACCACGTATGTATCTATCGTACCTTAATGAGATGCAAAGATGCAAGCGTATGAATGCGGAGAAATAGATATGATGCTTAACAATCATGGTATGATAAGGTAACATACAAGATATACCAATCTATCACACACAATTACTCAAGACAAAACAAGATTATGCAAGACTCAGAAACTTTTAGAAGTTATTTAATGTTTATATCTGTGACCTGTTCTTTAAAGATTATTTTCTTCACATCTTCAGGAAAAAAACTTGATTATCCATGTTTGATGTAGGGTTCATCAGATAAGTTATGTGAAAAAACACACATGAAGATATCACTTCGATGTTGTTCCATAATGGATCATGACTAGCAATCTCGATACCAGCGCGTGCCGAGCAACACAACCATGTGTATGCATCCACAGGAGGCTCTCGGTTTCGTCGCGGCACCGTAGAGTCTAATCACGACACCATCACCAAACATACTATCAAAGTGAAATTTCAAGTGACACCGACTTAGTTGATTAAGGTGGAACAAAGGTTAATTAAGCCTTGAGTACAACTTTCCTTCACGGTCCAGTTGTAAACTAAAGGCTTAATTAAGGATTAAAGTTTGATTAACTTAACTAGTCAAGTTAACAATTATATTTAAAAGCACTGAGTAAAACATTACATAATTGCTCATCAAACAAATCCAAAGTCATTAGGGTTAATGACTTTGATTAACAATCAATCACGAAAGTCACTCAAAGCCTAGTGATTAGGGTTTTCTAATTAATTATTACTTTAATTAGAGCCTTTATTATTTATTAAATATTAAACAATGTTTCTTAAATAAATAATTAGTTGCTAAATGGCACCATGATTAAGTCATTAGTTCATTGATTAACCTTAAAGATCATATAAGACCCAAATTAATCATTAAGTACCTTAATTAGCAATTATTTATTAATTAATTTAACATCTCAAAATTAAACTTTATCCAAATGATCTCAAAATTTGAATATAGAAAGAACATGTGATAAGCATGTGGCAAAATTAATCCCATGATTTTTGGAACATTATATCATTCATGGAAAAAACATTTATCATTTAATACTTTATTAATTAAAACTTTTATTATTTACTTAAGCAACAATTAACCAAAACTCAAACATTGAATTAGTTGCCAAAGGACACTATGATTATGCCCTAAGGTCATCAATCAACCCAAAAGCTCACACAAAACCCTAAGGTTAACACTAATTACCTTAATTGAACTCCTTTAATTATTTAAATTGGCATTTACTTATTAATTAAACTAATATGTTAAAGTTCAACTTCTTTTAAAAGAGCTCAAACTTTTTATACAGATACATCATGATGTAAAAAGGTTGTAAAATTAATTTCTTAATTTTTGGAGCATTAAATAACCCATAAACAATTATGGAAAAAGCAATTATCATTTATCAAATAAAATAAGCAATTAAAAGCCAATTTTATCAACTTATTCAAATCAAGCCCAAACTTTTTATTTAAGCTATACAGAGAATATAGATATTGCAAAACAATTCTCAGAATATTTGGAGCAATATATAGTTTATAAAAAAAATGGAAGAGGCATTTGTTAATTAAATGGAGCATTTTTACAGCAAGGAAAACATACTTAAAATTGTTATTTCATATTTTTGTAATTTTCTACACATATCACAGAGCACACTAAAATTATTTCGCAATTTTAGGAGTTGTGCAAAAATTATAGCATAAATAACAAGTTTCAGCATTGTTTGTATTTCTGAAAATAGAAAAAAAAACAAAATTGTTTTATAACGCTGACGGGGGGCACCCGTCAGTAACTCTCTTTCTCCCTCTCTCGCCGGCGTTCGCTCTGGACACCGGAAAACCCACCGACGGCGAGCTCCCAAGCCCAACCGAGCACTTCCTCACCTTCCTCTCATCCACCCGCACTCAGCCAAACACTTGGTTGATGATCCCGTGCTCTGGAGCTCCCTCGCCGGCGTTCATGGCGGGGACAGAGCTCGGGCGAGCCTGTGCCGGTCACTACAGCTTGTCGGCGGCAAAAACAAGCATGGCAACGAACTCAGCACGTCACCACGACACTAAAACGCTACCTAATCGAACCCCGACTCCTCTAGAGCGGCTAGACGACGAACACCGACGCGCAGCGACAGCGGAAACGCTCGGGCGAGCGTGAACAAGCCATTGCAGCTCACCGCCGGCTCAACCAAGTACCCAAACATGCTAAGAAACCCTCTGAGATGCTAACCCACCCTTCAAACGAACCTATATGCTTCTTCACCACCTCAATGATGTGTGCCGACGACGCGGCGGCGGCACACACGTCGGAGCAACATAGACAGCCCGACATGAAGCCTTGCACGGACAACCGAGTACACACAGAGGACGAGGAGCTCACCCTGGTTCCTATGCTCGCGCTATATGAGGCAGAGAGGGGTCGGGAGGGGTACGCCGACGACGAAGACGGCGACGGCGGCGCTGGAAGATGAGCTCGCTGTGTTCTGCAAGAACTATCCTTGCGTTGGTACAACCAGTTAGCGCATGGGTATACAGGATTCACGGAGAGTATTAAACGGTACTCTGTTGATCCTGGAACCTCACCAGACATTGTGGCCACGACGAGGCAGTTCGGAGAACTCCACGGCCGGAACTGGGGAAGAAGTGGATGGTGCCAGCGATTAGGCGGAGTAGAACTCAATTAAGGTATCTCTGGAGCTTCACAAGTTGGTGGCGATTGTGTTTCTGTGGTTGGTTGCAATCGAGAACGAGAGAGGCGGGCAGGAGCGCTCGCCGGAGCAGCAGAGCCTGTGGCGGCGGAAAACAGAGGATCGGGACGGGAGGGGATAAGGGCGAGGCCCTATATACGGCGAGCTCGGAAGGTGCTCAGCAGACGCGTGGACGAGTGCTCTCCGCGCTGGAGGCCTCGTGTGTCGCGCGGGAGGCGAAGGGAAGCCAGCGTGACGGCTGTGCACGGTGGCGGCGCGGTGCACTCCCCCTGGAACTGTAGCTGGATTTACAGAAATGCCCCCGAACTGTATTTTGCAAATTACTTTGAAATTTTGAACTGCACTTCAATTTCTCCAAAAAGCAAAGTTGGTCAGTTTTTAAAACTCTACAACTTTTGTAAAAGGACCAAGTTCAAAATCTGCTTAGTTTTTAAAATACACTTTCAAATTTGAAAAAGGGTTTGAAATTGATTTACCCCCTTTTAAATTACTCAAGATTTTTGAATAAAACTTGAAAAACTCCAAACACAACTTTTTATTTAATTGAAGAGCCCTACAACTTTTCTTATACACATGTTGTCAAATTCTTTTTAGTTTTTGAAATCCATTTTCAAATTTGAATTTAAACTTGAAAATCAATTATCCCTTTTGCAATTACTTTAAAAACTTGAATATAAGCTGAAAAACTTTCAACATAGCTTTTTATTATTTTAAAAAGATCTACAAAATTGTCAATACACTCAAGGTTCAATTCCCATTAGTTTTTAAATTTCATGTTGAGGTCAAATTTAAACCCCCTCAAATCAGGGTTTTAGAAAGGATTTTTCAGCATTTTTCTTAACTGAATTTAAACACTTTTCACAAGGAATAAAACACTCTAGCATTCCTATGCTCACTCAAATAAACTATTTTTAGTTTTAAACATCACATGTGTTCAAACATATACAAGTGATTGGGAAACACAAATAAGAAAATCATTTATAAACATCACATGGTGATCCAACATTCAAAGGTATGAATAACATAAATAAATAAATTTATTTTATTTAAATGCATTTCAATGTGATCAAGCCTTATAATGATGCTTATGCTCATGATGATATGATTATTTTAATAAAGTAACACCAGGGGTGTTACACTATGGGTGTAAATGGATTGGATACAAATGAACAGTGCCTCAACAGCATTCGTATTTGAAGTTTGTAAAGATATAAATCAGAATATGAATACCTGAAATATGACTTAAGCAAATACAATGCTATGAATAAAAAAAATCTTATAATTCAGCTGAAAGCAGAATCTTGGTAACTTATCTAATGGAAAGATACAGATTACAGTCTATTCTGTGAATGGAACACTTAATCTCATTTATTTTGTTTCACTTGAACAGTGACATGCATTATTTTTAGATGAGGAAATTACTCATGTCATGTTATCAAATACATTGCTTTTCCTTGACAACATTTTTAGATGTCGAAGATGGTCATACATTACATCTTGGACATCCAGGCCAGTCAGCTACATCGGGAAATGCAGCAACTGAAGGTTTGTACACTTAAGAATTTTACATTTATGAAGTTTTATTAACCAGTTAAAAGTTATCTAGATCTAGAATCAAGAAAGCATCTTTTTTATGTTGAGGTAATTGAATATTGCTTTCTAAGAAATATTATTGTTCCTGCTATCTGGCAAACCTGTTGAATTAAGTTGTTAACATGTTTTGCTAGCTTCATCAGGCTTTTCCTGTCTCCCTATCACTCTATGTTGTTTTGTTCACATGCTAGAAAATTGTTTTGGTGTCTTACATCCTTTGAGAAACGTTTTGGTCTTCATGGCATGACCATCAAGTTCTAATGTTCTGATGTCCCACAAGAACCAGTGGAGAATCCCCTTGTGTTGGAACAATTTAGCATGTTCATGCAACTTCTGCGACAACACATTTTAGTTTTTGTATTCAACTAATAGTCTGATACTTTTAGTCTGCTCCCAGATATGCAAAGTATTATTAGTGTCTCTGTTTTCTTTTAGGAAGACACAATTTAACAAATGTGTCATACTAACAGGTGCTGCCTTAAGGTTTAGTGTTAATAGGCTTGCTGTTCAAGACATGCTTATTTTATTTATGTCTAAGTTTAAGCAGTACTGGCCAGTGTTTCAAAGGTGCTGCCTAAGCGTCCAGGCATACCCAGCTTGCCTTGGGAAACAGTGGCGTCTTGTCACCTAGGTGCATTGAAAGCTATCTGCAATGTATGCTATTTTCACCTTTTGTGATTTAGATCTTTTCCATTATGTTTTACTTTGTGATAGGCTTAATACTCCCTTTGTACCCGAATAATCAATTCCAAGAATCCGTGCGTCAAACTTTTTTAACTTTGACTAAGTTTATAGAAAAAAAAAACATCTCTGATATAAAAATGAGCCCCATGTGAAAATAAATTCTATGGTAAATCTAATGATACTAATTTGAGACATAAATCTTAATGTTTTTTTTAGAAATTCGGTCAAAGTTTTTTTTTTTTTTTTTACTTTAAGACAACTCTAGGAATCCAGGAGTATATCTGTATGTATAGTCAAGCACCCTCACTATATGGCAACTAATGCACTCTCTGCCACAACTTCGCTGTGGAGCTTAGCTAATCTATTCGTTATTCAAAGTGCTCATCTCTGATGTCCAATCTTTGTCGGACTCCTTCCAAATAACACTGTAGCCTGTAACATGTCTGGACTGAGCATTTGTAACATAATACCATATTAACCGTTACATTTTCATGGCGCATCTTCCAAATATTCCATGTTCACTTCTGGATACTAACTTATATGCACTGTAAATTGGTACAATTTTATAGCTAACACATCAAATTCTGGCCATCGTCGTGGACCCACAGTGGCAAGAAGTGTAGTACTTGAGGCTGTTAATGTGGATCCTGGGAGCAGTGAACTCCCAGCTTTTGTTGCGCAGGTGAGAGTAATTTCCTACATGCATTGAGGCGTTGTCTGTTCTTTTGCTGAAGAACCTATAAGTTTGGCATATAGCTTGATTATGTTCAAATTTGTCTTATTCTTTTGATAGATTCTCCAAAGCGTGCTTGGAACAATCAATGCACAATCTTCGGTAATCCAGTGACCTTAAAGTAATTTCAAATTATATATTTGGATAGAAACTTGTTTGAAAATAATTTCTCTGATGCCAGGGTACACCAGCATCTTCTGACACCAGACCTTCAGATCCTGCACAATCTTCCATCCCAAATACTGTAAGAGTTGAACTCGACCAGCACCAAGCACCTCAGCTTTTCCAGTCTGAACCAGCACATGAGTCATCACAACCAAATGTAAATATTCATCTGATTGTTGTCACATGCTCATCCTGATTCCCAAAAAGGGTGTGTTTAACTTATGTATTCCTTTGTTGTAGGTCATCCCTGATGCTTTGACAACTATGTCTCAGTACATTGACTTTATGAGGGACTCATTTAGGAGGGAGGGCTTTAATCTTAATGGTCTGATTTTATTCGTCTGTGAGCTACATCCATCATGTAATCCGCTTAAGATTTACCTACATTTCTCTTTTTCTACAGGACAAACAGAGGGTAATGTACAAAACAGAACTGTAGGAAGTACTACTAGTGTTGGTGGTACTCAAAATCAGGAAAGCCAGCCTGAATCAGCTGCGCTTGGGCTTTATAATGCATCATTGCTAGCTGAAAATATGCACTCTACTATGCAACTTCTTGTTGAACAGGCTGGTGCATTGCTGTCTGTAAGTCGCATCTTTAAAAATCTTACTCGTACCAGTTAGCTAATCCTAATTTATCTTCTTACTGCTCTGTTTAATGTCTTCTGTTCATTTCTATCGACTTGATGATGTTGTGCATTACTTGATCTTTGTTGATAGTAAACCTCATTTATTTGTGTTAACAAACATGTAAATTTGTTTTTTTTCTATTTGAATGATGGCAAATGTTCTCTTTTTATGTGTATTGTTACTATGGCATTGCAAGATTTGTGTTTTGTAGATCCATGACCCTCAGTTGGCACTTTTTAAAATCCAGTCACCAATAGTAGGATCAAATCAAATGCTCTACAGTGGCATTCCAATCTACCAAAAATCCACTGGTTTATACACAATTTTGTTTACCATGATGTATTTTATATTGAAACAATATACAGCATTCTTGTCAAATTAAAAACGGAACATGTACGCATGATGTCCCCTGTTATTTTTTGAAAAGTTTTTCATCGCCTATTTGGTCAACATTTCATACCAAGGAAACAGTGCAGTGTTGATCATGACTGAACTATGTGAATGCTTTAATTTTGGTAGTAAAGGGTAATCTGTTAGTGTTTAGTCAGGGAATTGGAGCATCCATGTGCTCCTTTGACATGTTTACTGTAGCACTTCAATAGGAAGAAAAAATAAATAAGTGATTCCCATGCACGACTCGTGTATTGTCTTTTGAAGTTTGTTTGCATCTATTTCATTCTCTGCTTATAAGTTCTTGTTATTTTCAATTAACATCTCTTAAGTTTACCTTGAAGTTAATACCCTTGTAAAACAATCCAGCAACTCTCAGCTCAGCTGGGAGATCTAGAGAATTTAACTGATCCTGCAGCACGTTGGGACATTCAAAGTAGTGCAGTTCGCATGGGTTCTCTACTTCAGAACCTTGGTTCTTTGCTTCTGGAACTTGGCCGCACCACAATGCTACTGCGTATAAATCCATTATCTGTAGGTTTTCGGTTTTCCTGAACTGTTTTGACCTCATTTCAGCTTAGATATTATTATGCACTATTGTATTGATTTATTGTATCTTTTCAGTCAGAAGCGGTTGTAAACTCTGGACCAGCTCTTTATATATCTCCATCAGGGCCAAATCCTCTTATGGTTCAAGTGAGATTTTAGAATTTTAAATTTTAGCACTCACTGATAACAAGCTTTCTAATTTATTTTGTTCAGCCTGTTCCATTTCCAGGAAGGTCTGTCCAAATGGGTACATTATTTTCTAGTCTTGGATAGATGGAGGGATGAAACAGTGACAGATCAACTTGCTGCAAGATCAGTTAAACTTGACAAAACCAGGATTACTAAACAAGAGTATTCTACCATTCAAGAAGGATTTAAAAGAATGTGAGGATAGCCATACTGCGGCAGAAAAATATAAGAATAAAAATATATTAAGAACTCGTAAGAAGGGAAAAGAAATCATGAAGACAAGATAAGAGTATATTAGTTTATAGCCATTAGATAATAACTTAACGACAAGTCTTAATAGAGTATTGACATTAGATAATTAAAAGGAAATTCCAGATTGTTACCTGATCTTGATGCATTCGTCTCTGTGTCCTCATCATACTCTTCCCTGATTTCAACAAGACCCTCCTGCCCACATCAACATAGTTAAGCATGCAATTAAATGCAAGGGTGCACACAAATACTCAAGGGTGAAACACCAAGATGGAAACATTACTGTCTTCTGCTGAGACAAAATGGAATGAACTGATCAATAATAGAAGTACCTCAGCTATTAGTATAAACTCTACAAGGCTATATATTGTTATAACCTAATACACTGCTTATAGTCAGATCATCGCTTGTACTAAGTATCAGTAAGCAGTATAGTATTTGCCCGAGGTGCAATTTAGCACATGAGCAAAAACTGATTAGCACTCAAAATAAACAAAGGTTATGGTGCTAAATTTGTCTGCATACTGAGACACAATACTCCCTCTGCCCTATTATACAAGGCATAACCACCTCTGATTCAAAGAAAGACCAAGAAACGTATTTATTTCTCTCTCAACACTAGTACTATTGTATCGATGTACGTGCGTCTAGAGAGAACACGCCTTATATTATGTGACTTGAATAAAAAGTGGTTACGTCTTATATTAGGACGGAGGTAGTACCTGCAATTGATGTGTGCATGTGTCAATAAAAAATGTGTGGTTATTCATTAGCCATTTGTTTCTTTTCCGCTTACCAAGGATTATAGAGGGAATTGATATGATGGTTACCGTCATGTCGTCACCAAGTAAAACGCTAGTTTACCATTACTCATATATACAAAACCAATAAGAGAGGGAGCCTACTGAAGCCTCGGTAGCAGTGGACTCAAAGAATTTTGCCTCAGCTTCAAGATCAGCGATAGTTGCCTTCATTGCTTCGACTTGAGCTTCCAATTCCTGCCCCCTCCTGTGCAATATATTAGTCATCTGCTTAGCGGACCTCTCTGCATAGTACCCCTCACCTAGAAGCACCTAAGACACAATGCAAGTCATCAGCAAGAAATTGATGGGCTGACATGGACTGAAAATCAAAAGTGCTCCACAGCGGAAACCATACCATGAGTTCATTTGTGTGTATTAAACGCCCTGGGAAAAATGCGGCGCCACCAAAGAGAACCTGCCGTGCATAGTTCTTTTTTGAGACAAGAAAATATTGTCGAAAAATATTTAAAGCACACAAGGTGAGACTAAGAGACTTATATTTCCCTACAGAACCCACCAAAGGAATCTCCTCAAGCCCCGAAATCAACTGAGAATGTAAATCTAGTCGCTGGACTTATTTAGTCATTATGTATAGCTACAATAAGCCCAATGCCTAGAAGTGGACAATTGGAAGAGACAAATTACTAGTACCAGTAACTAGCTCCGAAATAAATTGAGAATGTAAATCTAGTCACTGGACTTGTTAGTCACTATGTATAGCTACAATACGCCCAATGCCTAGAAGTGAACTTATTCAGTTTCCAGACTACCAATACGAACTTTTTGTCACCAAAAATATGAGGAAAACGAAAATAGCATGTGCCAAATTTATCTCTAGAAGAAGAGACAGATTGCAGCTAGTTCAGACTTGAGAGAGTAAAGGGAAGGACCATGATATCGTGAGAGAGTTCGTCGGGGAGCCTATTGACGAGGGAGACAAGGCCCGCGTTGTCGGCGACGAAGCCCTGGAGGCGCCCGAGCTCGGCGCGGCGGCCAGCGATGGACTCGGACACCCTCGCCACGGCCCTCTTCGTCTCCTCCGGAGAGAATACGGCGCCCAGCGGCGTCGCCGTCCCCTTCCTCGCCGCAGCCATCGCTCTCCGCTTCCCCACCTCCCGACCCAAAAAAAAAAACGCTACAGCCCGGACTGCAAACTCGAGTCAGCCCCGCGGATGACGATGGCGAGGCGGTCCCCAACGGCACGCGGCCGACTCGGTGCTCGGCGAGTCGGCGTGGAGGGCGGCGTGCGGGGAGGGAACAGCGGGGGGACGGAGAGAGGCGGTGGGTCCGTTTTCTTGGATGTTGTGAACCGTTGGACGAGCGAGTTTGGTTGCTGTTGGTTCAGTCTACGTGTACAATCTCCTAGCTAGATGCTGGCTATTTTCATTGAGGGTGCCCTAAGATGGGTTTCGATGGAAAGGGTTTGTCAACTCACATCAAAGCGCTGGAATGGATTGGGATGATTTTATAATTTTATTTCGGTAATCTGAGTCAATACGAGGATGCAACATTACTTCTTTGCCATTGGCCTGTTTCTCCGATCCGATCCGTTTCTTGCCTTTTTCCCGTTCCCTTCCGTATCTCTCCCGTGCGAACTGCGACGGACGGAACCACTAATTAACGAACGCTCGTTCAAACTGAGTTGAGCGAATAATTCTCCAACCAATCATACTTACCTTAATAAAAAAGTATTTATTCCCGCCTGATACTATATTTGAATAGTCTAGTGTGGCATGCAACTCTCTCCATTGAACGACCCATCTGCACCTGATGATCGCTCCTCTCCCTCCTTTTCCATGCTGACGATGTCATTAAAAAGAAACACATTTATTCAAAAATGTTATACCTTCTAAACTATGTATTTATTTTTAATTCCATATGTACTGGTGTATTCTACACGACAAGATGAATAAAACTAGTTATCACTTATATATGTTCTGAAGATTTTTTTTTCAAATAACGATTTATGTGTACTAACTTATATAAAAACTTGAAAACTCAAGTTATAAAACACAACTTATTTATAAAAATTTATTACATAAAGAAATAAACTAATTTATAACTTATAACTTATGCAAAAACTTACAAATACAAAAGTTTTCTATGCAACTTGCATCCACAAGTTATTTAATACAATTTGCGTGTATAAGTTATAAGCTATAAGTTAATATGCATAATTTTTTACTAGAAAATAATTATTCAAAAAATATATAAATAGTGTCTAGTTTTATTCGCGAGTACCAAACTAGTATGCGCATCGTTCATGTGCATATATATGTACGGGCAAACTGACCGAGTGGCAGACCGGTGCACGTACGATCGTTCGTCCAACTGGAGATGAGTGAACGCTCGCCAGAATGGAACTGCGACGGAGTAGCGATGCTAAGGGCAATGCCACGTGGCCCCTGGGGCGGGGTGGCTGCCGTGTCTGGGGCTGGTAGCCTGGCACGGACACTGGACACTAACATTGCTTTTGGTTTGCTGCTACTTGGTACTCCTAAATGCATGCGGTCGATGATTATGAATTAATGATGTGGCTCGTTTGTGTTCCGTGCTAGCTTCCCCCGGCCACTTGCATTGAGATAAGCAATAATTGTACTGGTAGCCTGTGTGCTGTGAGCTAGCTAGTGTACGTGAGTCCAAGCAGGCCGGCTTGCAGTTGCAGTCCGTCCACCAGCAAGCTAAGGCCGTCGACGGTGCGTGGGGATCGGAGCTGCATGCATGCAGCTCGTCATCGCACTAGCTAGCAACTACACCACCCATAGTATAGTATCGATAATATTCCTGTTGCATTGCAAGTACACTTGCACCGCGCGCGCGGCAGCTGAGGTATAGTACTCGACTACTCGTAGTAGGAAGCAACGACAGGACCCACACGTTCTGTGATTATTCTGTGTCCATGACGAACTGGAAGCTACTCGTACTAGCTAGCTTAGCTTACTTGGAGACGACGAGACGAGACGAGACGAGTGGGACCAATCGAGTCGTCATTCCATTCATCGCCAAGTTAACCGTACGGCGGCGTCGGATCGGACGACGACGACCTCACGCGCGCGGGGCCAAAAGTGGTTCCGCCGGGATAGGATGATCACGGATCACCACCACCAGCCAACCCAAACACGCACACGCCGTGCAGTGAGTGGTGCGTGCAGTCGGTCACGATCTCTGATATGATCCTTCGGGTCGGGGTAGGTGTAGCCTAGTGTAGGTGGGTATGGGTGGAGCTAGGTTGATGATCACCTACTACAGCAGTGCACAGCTGCATGCCGTACAGTACAGTGATTTATAGATGGGATAGATACTGCAGCCGCCTAACTAACCCCTTGTTAATTTCCTGTACGTACGATGTTATACTGTATGCCGATCGATGCTAAACTAACTAGCTAGCTAGAGATGATTGCATATCTGGATGAGATCACGTCCTGGTCCGCCCAGTGCAAGATGCATACGTATGCTTTCGTACGTACGGTGCGCGGCGATGGGTCGCACTGCAAAATGCCAATATATGGCCGTCGCCGTCGTCGATCGATTTATCGGCTCGCAGTGGCACTATTCATGAATGCATGCATGCACAGTGCCCTCCAGCTTGCGACGCCGCAGCATGCATGTAACATGTACTAGTAGGTGTGTTTGGCGGAGCTTCAGCTTAACCTAACCCCCGCCGGCCACAAACGACCATGGATTCGCAACAGGAACACTAGTAGCTTCAGAGTCTGGGAGGCAAGGTTCCTGGAAGCTGCCAGCGTGTGGATCGACAGAAGAATGTTCCCGGCCGGGGATGCTTTACTCACGGTTTCTAGCAGGCTTTGGATATGTTGCTTTCATTCTTTCCGGAGCAGATCGAGCAGAGCAGAAGGGATCGGATCGGAGTGGCCTAGGGCCGATACGTCACTGTTACTGTCTGATGAGGCACAAATGCAAATTGCAGCAGCAGCAGCACAGTCGTAGTGTGCATGGTAGCTAGTGGGAAGGCGTGGGGGCGTGCGTACGGGCCGGGAAGGAAAGGCGAGGCAAGCCTAGTCAGGGACGACGCGTTCCAGCACAAGGCAGGCAGGCGGGCGCCGACCGACTCCATCGAATCGGAGTGACCAACAGCTAGCTTTCAGCTGCCCGGGGCGGGGGCCGCGCGCCGGAGATAGGATAGGTAGGCGCGCGAGCGCCGCCGCTCCAACTTGCATGCATTGCATGGCCGCCGACCGTCGTTCCGATCGACGATTCTCTCCGACGACGACGGCGTGACTGAACCCGAACCCGACGATCGATGTATAGATGATCATATGATATCCACCAGGCAACCATGTCGTCGATCCATCAGCTGACCGCCTTTGCATGCATGCGTACGTACTGCGTGCGTGCATTTTGCTGGTGCTAGCTGGCCAGATACCATACCGCTAGCTACACTGTGTGCACACTGTTTTCTACTACGACGACGACACCGTGTGTTGTCGTCCACACACGTACGCCACACGTTCTGTTAGCCAGCTAGTAATTTCTGCATGCCTACGTAGTGCACTTTATTATTCTCTCACTTTGTTAATTAAGTGTCGAAACCATGCGAGTGTAAATAGTAAATTGCATGCACTTTGTCGACTACCTGTCTGCCTCGCTACGACGGCCAGGCAACGAGATTCCGTTGCTCCTCCTTGACGGGCAAGAGAACACTTTATCCGGCCTTCTTGCCATTGCATTTGCGTATGTTGTAATTAACCGAAACTAGCTAACCTAGCTGGAATCAATCGATGCGATGAACTCCCTTTTTAGTTTATTTCGCCTTTGATTTGACGTGTTGACATTATGTTACAAGTGGTCGCCAACCTATCAGTGGGCCATGGAGGCGAACTCATCGCTTTACACCTTATGTATTTCATTCATGGTGACTTGGAATTTTTTTTGGAATAATTGATATTTTTTAAACAATGGGGTACATAATGCCTTAGAAATTTCTTATACTCGATCCGTCAATCTGTCCCGGAAACGAAAATATAAATATCGCTTCTTGAGGAGTCGGTAAGCAATCTCAACTTTGACAAAAACATACAAGAAAATACTAATAGATATGGTGCATCATAAATGTTCTTTATTAAATTAATGATAAATATTTTTTAAAAAAACAAACCTATTTAAACTTGACAATGTTTGACTCCTTGAGACTTGAGATTTACATTTTTTGTAGGACAAATGGGTACAAATTAACACAATATGCAAAGGGGGCAAGAGCACTGAATATTGAACCCTAGCCCAACTAGTCTCTAAATTGACGAATCACAAGACTCAATCACTAAAGCACCTGTGATATACACGAAACACAACAAAATCAAAGAGATTTTTGGTTGTCACTTCATTGTGGGTAGGGTAGCTAGCGCATGAGACACATGCCACTTAGGGCGCCCAACATGTCAAAAACTACAAAGAGTTGGAGATATAGCTAGTCCCCTACAACTCGTGGCTAGGAGAGACTTGGTTGTCATTATCATATATAGGGTGGTGTCCACAACACCTTGGGACGTCTAGTGAGTGGCGTACATGAGAAACATGTATGTATCGATGGGTATATGAAGAAGAGAATATCGTACACAAATACAATCAGGGCCTACATGAACTACCCCCCATGAATATTAGTTTCTCTAGGGTCAAAGACTTTTACCTTAAGAATTTAAAAGGTATTTTACGGGAGTTTGAATAACTATCACCAATGAGGATTAACTTTAAGAAGAATGAATTAGTACCCATGAACCTATAAAATGAGTCGATCCACCATTTTGTCGTACTGTAGTTTGTATTATAAGGACATTTCCCTTGAGTTACCTTGGAGTTCCCTTCACTATGAGAAGCTAAGAAGGGAGGACATCCAACATTTGATAGATAAATCACTGAAGAGGATGGAAATGTGGAGATGTAGGCTGCTCTCATGGCAACAAAACTCATCTTGATCTAGACTTGCTTGGTCAGTATCCCTGCTTTTATTTGCTTTCCTTACTGAAATTCCCTAATTGAGCTACAAAGCCCTTAAACACTTACATGCAAAATTATATGTGGGATGACTCTGAAAACAGACATAAGCATCACCTGATTACCTATGAATCAATTAGCATGCCTAAGGAGCTTGGAGGTCGTCTAGGTATTCCAAACCTTATAGAGTTAAACATTTGCTTATTATCCTATTGGATTGAAGGTATCAAGTGGGTAGGAATAAGGTGTGGATAAGAATCATTGATATAAACATTGGATAGTTGATCTTAACATCTTTCGTACTTCCACCAATGGCTTCTCTCAAAGTTTTAAGGTCTTGTTGGGGGCTGCAAATGTTGGTAAGATGGGTTATAGATGGTTCACTAATGATGGAAAAAATATTAAGTTTTGGGAGGATAGCTGACTAGGGTCTTTAAGTGTAGCCGTTTAGTTTTTGGAGCTTTTAGTAAATGAAAAGTTAAAGACTATATATAGCCAAGTTATGGTATGGTGTAGTGAGTTAAAATACACTTTTAGAAGAGGTGTAGAGTACAAACCTATGAACACACTATTGGAGCTCATCCAACTGGCCAGTACTATTATCTTCACTCGAGTCTGTTTCATTCCTTGGTGTGGACCTTGTCCTAAAAAAGGATGTACTTCTCGGCTCCTTGCAACCCATTTACAAATTTGTTACTTTCAGAGGGTGCTACCTATCTTGCAATGTGGAAACTGATGGTTCCACCTAGGATTTATTTTCTTTTTGTGACTTATGTAAAAAAAATAAGTGTTTACTAGAGAAAATCTTAGTAAGAAAGAATTTAGATGATACTAATTGTGACCCTCTATTCGGCTGATGGTTTTTACGGCTAATAAACCGGTTGATGTTATTTTTGTTAGGAGAAAAAAATACTTACCATACTTACCCTATTCGTTTGACAAAGTGACTATGCACCTACTCCTACTCTCGATCCCATGCATATACCCTCTGCGATTCCGGTATGAATTTCTTTGAAACCTTGTTAGTGGAACTATGTGTAGACGTAATCTTGTGTTCCCGCATGATTGGGCTCTCCATGATTGGCAGGCTCTTTCGCTCCTAACAGCTATTGTCTAGACGTGCTATCGACCGGAAATAAATTGAATGGACACATGGTGTACTAGTTTTATCATGAGATCTTGTTTGGATGATTGACACATGACTGGTGGAGAAAATCAGATGTCTAGCTACAAGCGCATGCATAGGTGGGACCCTGCATGACTTAAATCGACGTCTGTTTAATTAGATTATGTCCACACATATCGATTATCTAGACGGTGTCTCATGATTATTAAGCTAGTGCATCGGGTGTCCATCCAATTAGCCACGGCTAGCCACTAGCCCACTACTAGTCTACTACCACTACTTCCGTACCTCTGAAACCTCGTACACCGCGACGGGCGACCGTGTCGCTCGCATTGCCCCCGGATGGCTTCGCTCTCTTTAATAATGCACCACATGGATCCATATATAAACAAAACCAGAGCATGCATATATAAGTCATAAGTGGCCACATCGGCGCGCGGCAGCACGTGGTCTCGTCGGCGTTGTCGTTGGAGGCAGGATAAGACCACGAGCTGCTAGTAGGATGGCAGTGCCAGGACGGAAGAGCTGAGCGAGCCTGCACTGCATGAGCATCATCCATATAATAATGGAGCTCCCGGCCCTGCTGGGTGCTGTGGTTCATCTACCTTGATCCAGAGCCGGCGTACGTGGACGCACGCACAGAGCACAGTTAGTAGGCTAGTAGCAGCAGCAGCTAGCTGCATGCATGCATGCGCACCAGCACCACCAGTCCACCTCTGGGCGGGCGAAGGACTGAAGGAGCAATGGCCACATCAGCCGCGCGTCGGCATGCACCAGCGGACCAGCCAGAGCCACCAGCTCTCTAGCTTGCTAGCAGCTGGATCTCGATCGGGAGGACTCCAGAGATGTGCACGGCGAAAGCTAGCGCCTCGGCCGTTTGGTGCGGCTTCCGATCAGATCCGCCGATCCGTCCCGTTTTAGCTAGGGCTTAATTTTGTTAGGACGGCTTCAGTTCCGGGAGAAGTATGGCAGTGGCAGCTGGCCGGCTTTTGCTTCGACTCTATTTTGGGTCTGTTGGTGGCCGGCCCCTCGTCTGGAACTGCAATGCAAGCTGTTTTTTTTAAGGAAAGCTGAAGCTGGGGTTGTAAAGTTCAACTCGACTACTGAGCTTTAGTACGTAGAAAGCAGGTGAGATCCAATGTGTTTGTGGCGTCCGGCCACTGTTGCTTGTGTTGTGTGATATGATCAGTCGTACCGCTCCGCGCGTTTTCGGTGCCTAAACCTCTACGTCGATCGTAGCTTAAGCCTTATGGTCTGTACGTAAAGTAGAGTTTCCTTTCGTTCCTGAACAGTTCTGAGATCAGTGTCGTCTCAGCAAGATTCCCGGGGAAATCCATGCATGCGTTCCAAGCATATGCCTGCCATGATTCCCTTCATTCATTCCGCGCGCGCGGCCTCTAAAGCAAACCAAAGGCTAGCTGGTGGCTCCTGGATCCGATTCGACGGACGGTGCACTTTCACTTGGACTTGGTGGCCGATTCGATAGATTCGTTAATGGCCTAATGCTGTCTGTGCTAGTGCTGCGGGCAGCCGGCCTGCACACAGCCGTAACTTTTGGTCAACTTGCTGCTAGCTGCGTTGCTATGCTGGGGCAAATATCTCTGATGATCACACAGCATCTGTACTGTACTGATGAGATACTGACATGTATCGCCGCCTCTTTCCTGCAAGATACGGCAGGGGCGGCCCGGCCGGCCGTTCCTCGATCTAGCTCACTCATCACAACTCGGGAAATGCAACCACACATGCACTTGTGGCCACTCTCACTGGCCGGCCGGGAGAAGAGAACTAACGACGACCTTGCAGCTGAAGTGCTAGCTGCATCCCCAGCAGGCAAGCAGGCACGCAAGTAGGCAGGCAGCAATACTTGAAAGAGAATATAATTGATGAAATATTTGATATATTGTATTGGGTCTCATGAGCTGATTATATAGGGTACATAGGACTAACACCTCTTGTGGCTAAACAATATGGTACTATTCCTATTAGTCTAACATCCCCCTGCAGTCACATCGGGAGCGTTACAGACGGTGAGACTGGAGAATAAGCTGACAAGCTAACATCCCCCGTAGTCATAACAGTCGATGTGTCGCGTATGCTGTGGCTGAAGAAGAAGTCAATGAGTCCTCATGTAAGGTGGTAGCCCTTTGTGTCGATGTCGAGGTAGCCGAGCGGAAGGGCACAATAGCCATGGTCGGAGAAGCCGTGCTGAAGATTGCCGAGGTCGACGTAGTTGTGGTCAGGTTGCCGTGTCGATGGAGCTGCAGGCGTAGGCGCACAAGGGGCGTCATGGTATGACGGAGACACGTCGAGGCAGTCATCGTGAAAGGGGGCGATGCCGATGTCGACGCAGTCAGGGCCGTCGAAGATGTAGACGAAAGGTGACGATGCAATCGAGGCAGACGGGGCGGTAACGAGAGGGTCGATGCAGTCAAGCCACCTGTGCGCCGATGCACTGGCTGGATTTGCCAGACCTAGCAGCGCGTCGGGGACGAAAGCACGCGTCGATGTTGCCAATACCAGACGTACCAGGGAGAGGGCGCCAACCACGGTAACGTGACGTGGTTGTGCTAGACGAAGAGGAAGCAATGAGGTAGAGAACAAGTCGGCGAGCATGGCTCAGCGACGACGCGAGGGTGAAAGGATCAAGATGCCCAAGAGGGGGGGTGAATTGGGCTTGTTTTAAATTTCTAAAGCAAATATAAAAACCTATCAAATGTCAATCACCCCCTAGTGCCTACCGTCCGTGTGTCCTAACTAGAAAGCGGTAGCAGTTCATAGGAATTAAAAACAACCTAAACAATTCTAGTAGGAAATGAAAAAACAAGACGGAAATGTAAAGAGCTAGGAAAAAGAGAATCTCATGGACGCAGCAATTTTTTCCCGAGGTATCGAGGTGTCGACACACCCCCCTAGTCCTCGTTGGAGCACCTCACAAGGTATCGCTCCCCCTCTACCTGCGCAAGGGTAGAGTGCTCTCTACGGGCTGATTCTTCGCCACTCTGGCTCGGTGAATCGCCCACAACCGATCACAAGAGCTTGGAGAAGAGCCGCCAACAATCTTCCGGCGGTCACTTCCTCCGAACACCACCAAACCGTCTAGGTGTTGTCGAACACCAAGAGTAACAAGCACAAGACCTTCACTTGACCCACTCAAGGCTAGGAAGGTGGATGGATGCACACAAGTCACTCCTAATCACTCTAGGAGGGAAGAACAAGATGAACTCTCTCTAATCTCTCCCTCACTAGACTCTTGGCTCTCCAAAAGATTTCTCAAGGTGTCACCAGCTGAAACAATGGCCAAGCCGACCTCTAAGGACCAAGGGGGGCAACTATAAATAGTCTCCACCTCCAAAACTAGCCGTTTTTCACTTTTTCTTCTCTCTGCGTAGCCACCGGACTAGTCCGGAGCTCACACCACCGGACCACGCACACTGGTCCGGAGCTCACTCACGTTTCAAACTCAGGCACCGTCGGACTACTCTGCTTGGTCCGACGCACTAGTCCGACGCTCTGGTCCGGAGCCTCGGTGCTCTCTGAGTGAAAACCTATCTCTCTTTTACACACCACCGGACCACTCTCCTTGGTCCGGTGCCCTGGTCCGACGCTCTGGTCCGGAGTTAGGGAGCTCTCTGCATAGACCAAACTTCCTGTCTTGAGGCGTCGGATTAGCCGTCGGACACACCGTCGGACTAGTCCGGAGCCTTCTGACTCTCTGAACCAAGCCACCGGACCACTCTCCTATGGTCCGGTGCTTTCCAGACAGGTGGTCCGGAGCTCCTCGAGCTGGAAAACTGCCTAAGTTAGGGACCACCGGACCACTCTCCTTGGTCCGGTGCCCACTTAGCAGAGTAGTCCGGAGCCTCTTTCTCCCTCTAAAACAACTGTTTTCGCTGAGGTTTCTCAAGGGATTTTGCTCCTACCATTTCTAGGGTTTGTCAAGGGCTGAAAGCAAGGTCTCTAGGACTAGTTGTGACAAGTGTGCATATACCCACTTTCCTAAACTCTTCTAGATCAAGCTACTAACCTCATACCCCTCTTTATAGTACGGTCAAAGGAAAAACAAAAGCCCTAGCTATACTTAGTGCCCTTCTCAACCTTATGGCACTAAGAACTAGCCTAGTCTTCGTCGAGTATCTCCATCCTTTGCAACCAAAACGATTTCCATCTTGGGGGCATGAATATCCATTAAGCCCATTCAAAATGCATCACTCATGACCTAACATATATGACTTTGTCTCTGCAAAACACACGTTAGTCATAGTGATCTAGTATTGTCGTTAATCGCCTAAACACAAGGGTCCATGATTCTACAATCTCCCCCTTTTAGGTGATTGACGACAATACAAGCTCGAGTAGAGAATAAAGAGTGAATTTTGATAAGAGAAAGCATGACTTGACATGAGATAGGCATGAGTTAGTTATAAGAAAGACAAGTACATGCCTAACCATTCAAGCCATGACAAGCACAATAGATATGAAGTGAGCAAAGTACTTGATTTCAAAAGGATATGTTATAGCCAAAAGATCAGAGATTAGCGCGGAAGTAATAGCATAACCAAGTGACATGATATATACATATGAATATCCACACATGTCACACAACCATCAAGTCTCAACCATCACACATATCATACAATGCAATAAGACGGTAAACGTGATGCATGATGCAATAGAGTTTATACACAACAAAAGAACGAGTCCTACTAGCTCCCCCTAAAGCTAGCCCATCTACTCGACTCTCCCTCTCCCCCTTTGGCGTCGAAACACCTAAACTAAGCATCCGGAGGTGGAGAGGAAGCAGCCGTGGACCGGTCGAGCACCCTGAAAGCTGCCAGATATGTCTCATCATCTGAATCCTCCCCCTGAGTGTCGATAGCTGGTAGTGAAGCGGTCTGGGGGTCGGAAGCTGACAGGTCTGCTGCGGTCGAAGACTCGGGAGCAGTAGTTGGAGAAGCAGTAGGAGCGGTAACCGGTGCTAGTGTCTCTGCGGGAGCCTCAGGAGTGGCAGTGTCCGGTTGTGCCTCATGCACTGACTCGTCTGGAGTCTGAAGAACCGGAGACTGCTGAGGCTGGACTGGAGTGGAGGTGACAACTGTAGCATCGGTAGCGACTGCAGCTGTCGGAGGGGTAGACACGGCTGGAGCCCGACTGTCGTGTGTAGCCTCTGAGGAAGCTACTGAGGAGCGGTGCTGATCAGCTGTCGGTGCTACAAGCTCGGCCTCGACCTCTGCTGCAATCTGAGGACCAGTGGGGGACGGCTGACCGGTAATGTCACTGAAGGACGCTGACAGATCTCTAGCAGTAGCACCCATCGTAGCGGTAAGTGGAGTGAAACCTGTAGTGAGAGGGGTGAACTGCTGAGTAGGTCCAAAGGTATACAACCACTGAGTCATCTGAGTCGCCGGTGACTGGAACGGGGTGGTCAATCCAGCACCCTGAAGTCCACTGGACTGTATGGCTGGGGTGGGAGTGACTGACTGACCGGCGGAGCTCGAAGGGACCACTGAGGGGCCAACTAAAGGTCCTACTGAGAACTGTGGCCCTCCAAGCTGCCCAACTGACTGTGAGGGCTGAGAAGTGCTCATCATCTGAATCTGTGGAGCTGCAGGGAACTCTAGAGGAGGAGCGCCAGTCCACTTCATCATGTGTGCCATAAATGCCATGTTCTGCTGCTGCAGCTGCTGTGACTGTAACTGAAGTCGCTGGGACTCTAGCTGCATAGCGAGCATCTGTCGCTGCATCTCGAAGTGACGCTCCTCTGACTGTCACTGCATTTCGTCCTGTCGCTGCTGGACCTGTGTGACTGCAGTGACTAGAGAACTCTGCTGCTCATTCATTCGGTCAAGAAGCTTGAGCATCATTGTCTCGGTGGCAGAGGCAGAGCCGCCGGCCTCAGTGTCGTGCGCCCGTGGGGGCATCTGTGGAACCGGCTGGAAGTCTGCGTCTGAGCTGTCGGAAGTATCCTCTGGAGTCACATCAGCTCCTGTATCTAGACCATGGAGCTCCTGCTGCTCAACACCACGAATGGCCTCATCCTGAGCATCAACCTCTGCTCTGTCAGTTGGTGTTGTCCTCTCTCTGACAAGACAGAGGACCCGGTTTCTAAACCGGCTATCAAACGACCCCAGGACTCTGTAATCTGGAAAAGAAGTCGGCGACTGATCTAATAGAGCACGGAGTCCAGGGTGTGCTCCCTCTAGCTCAATAGCAATATTCAAAGAGATCCAGTGAGCATAGGGAAACTGTCGTCGGGCCCTCATGCCATCTGCTATCACATCCTCTATCTCTGACACTAGAAAATCTGCAATATCAAATGGTGTCTGAGATACCAGGGTCTGAAGGAGAAGCTGCTGCATGTTGGTCAATCCTTCCTTGTAGCCCGTGCGAGGTAGCAGAGTACGGCGGAGCACCTCGTTCAATCTATGAACTGTAGGCCTGAGCTCTGCGGGGCTACGCCTGGAGCCCTCTGAGAAAGGTGTCTTGAACAGAGGAGCCACCTCCTGCACTGACAAAGTACGGCCTCCTCGAGCTCTGCGAGGCACTGAGGCTCCTCGGTAGCACTCGTAGTGTAAGTCAAACTCACCACCCTGCTAACGGAAGCGAAAGATCTCTCTGAGTCTGGTCAAGTATAGCCTGTACCTCTCGCCTCTGAAGGTGTACTACACAAACTTGTGCTCTGGATCCACCCAAACTGAAGCATAGAACTCTCTGACCCATCTTTCTATATAGTTACCAGAACGCCCGAGCAAATCGGCGAGTCCCGACTGATAAGACAAGAACGGTCTAATCTCCTCACCTGCTAGCTCAACTATGCTCTCTAGGGAGCAAACCCTGTGTGGTCGTATCTGAATGCTGGTCAACTGAGCTGCTCGGTAGAAATCCTCCATGAGAGGTGTATGCCATCCTGGTGAGGCTCTGGGGTCTCTCTGATCCGGACACCACTTCTCTAGAGCAACAAATCTGAGCTTCTTTACTTGCTTAGCTGTAAGATTCCTCAAATCAAGTTGAACTGAGGCTGAAGCTGCTGTGGGAGCCGCTGACTGAGGTGACTGAGCAGACTGGGAGCGAGTGGAGCGCCCCCAGGAACTAGGTGCCAACGGTGTACCCAGGGCCTCTGTGACAAGCTCTGGCTCCTGTGGAGTGTCTTCAGTGTGTGACCCAGCTAGAGGAGAAGTGGGAAGATCCCGCGGAGGGGTGCCGAGTCTCACGGTACCTCGGCGACTGCCTCGCTTTGCGCGGTTCGCTGCATCGGCCACTTCCTCAGCTTTCTCAGCCTCTGTGAGCTTGCGCTTCTTCTTCTTCGCTTTCTCAACCACTGGCTTCTTGCCCTTATCTCTGGAAGGACGCGGTGGAGGAGGAGCATCACCACCGGACCCAGCTGTGTGAGCACGAGTACTGCGAGTCATACTGATCAAGCAAAGAACCATTGCCCACTGACAATCACAAGATTGTCAACTGTCAGAACCACTGCCCACAACTGAAAGCTGTAAGAATCAATTGTCAACTGAACAAACCACAAGCACAACTGTCAGAGGGGCCTCCAAGCCACTGGACTGAACCTCTGAGGCTTTGCCTCAATCCTTACTTGCGAGCTTTGCCCCGAGTTTAACTGCCACTGACTGCTGCTGGATAGAATAGACAGGGTATACATAAGCATATATAACATCTAGGGATAAGAAACCGTATAGAAGCAAGCATCTAGATAAGTGATAGAATGAAATCTGACATGATACCTGAGGTAAGAGAGCATAGCTATTCAGAGCAATCTCAAGTACCAAAGCACTCTCCGAACGAGATATACCAGCTGCGAATTTCAATTGGCAATAGGATTTTAGTGAATTGGATTAAATATGGATTTTCAAGGAATAAACCTAGGTCATGACTCAATCTCGACTCGACGAAACGCGATATCGAAAGTGAAGATCATACCCTAGTGAGAAGTAGCGGAGTCGTCGATGACGGAATGGAATCAATTGCGGATGAACATGTCGAAGACGATGACGATGAAATGAGTTCGTTTGAGGACGAACGCGTCGAAACCCGATTTCGTTCGAGAACGAACACGGCGAGGCTCTCCTAGGGTTAGGGCAAACCCTAGGTCTTGATTATGCAGGGCAATGGAGGGAGGGTTGGAACCCTAGGTGGCTTGCGCTCGAGCTTGGCAGGCAGGGAGGTGGAGTGGTAACGCAGTTCGCCGGCGGCGATGGCAGTGGCTGGTGGCGCGGTGGCAGGCGGCGGCGATGGAGGATACTGCGGCTCAGGGGCGCAGCAGCTGCGCGGGGATCGATGTGGAGTGGTGGCGGAGCTCAGGGAGTGGTCTCACCGGCGGCGAAGGGCGCAGGGGAGATGGGGCGAAACGGCGGCGAAGACAGTGCGACGGCGTACAGATGGTAACAGAGGAAATGCCGAGACAGACGCGAACGCGGGGGGGGGGGGGGGGTTATCCGCAAATTTTCAAAGCGTCGGACCACTCCGCTTGGTCCGGTGGCTGGTCCGACGGGTGGTCCGACGGTACCAGAGAAGGGAATCCAGTGAGCAATCGACCACCGGACTACTGCGTCAGACGACTCACCGGACTAGTCCGATGGAGCACCGGACTGGTCCGACGGTGAACAGATCAGAATGACAGAGGCACCGGACAACTTGACATTGGTCCCGTGCAGCGTCGGACACTGGTCCGACGGGTTTTTTTGGACTGGAAATAATTTATGCAGTGAGGGTATATGTGGTGAACACCTCATGCTTGATCCCAACTTCATCACAATAATCTTTAATCTTTGTGTTCACAAACTCGGTGCCATTGTCACTTCTAATCTTCTTGATCTTCACATCAAATTCATTTTGATCTCTTGTAGCAAACTTCTTGAAGATGCCTTGTGTCTCTCCTTTGTCTTAAAGAAAGAACACCCAAGTGTACCGAGAGTAGTCATCCACTACCACTAAGCAATAGAGATTTCCTCCAAGACTAGCATAGGTGGTAGGGCCAAATAGGTCCATGTGTAGCAACTCTAGGACTCTTGAGGTTGACATGAAAGCCTTGGTTAGATGAGTGTTTGCCACTTGCTTGCCGGCTTGACATGCACTACAAAGTTTGTCCTTCTCAAACACCACATCCTTGATTCCTCTAACCATTTCTTTCTTGACTAGCTTCTTCAAGGTTGACATGCCCACATGAGCTAATCTTCTATGCCATAGCCAACCCAAAGAATTCTTGGAGAATAGATAAGCTTGCAAGTTTGCTTCATTTGAAGTGAAGTCCACTAAGTAGAGGTTGTTGTGCCGGAACCCTTTGAATATCATTGATGAATCTTCAATCTTGGTCACAATCACCTCATTTGGTGTGAAGAGACAATGAAACCCGAGATCACAAAGTTGACCAACCGATAGCAAGTTGAAGCTCAATGATTGTACTAGCAAGACATTTGAGATTGATTGATCTTGGGAGATAGCCACTTTGCCTAAGCCTTGAACTTTGCCCTTTGAATTATCCCCAAAAGTAATCTTGTCTTGATTTGCACAATCCTCATCAAGTGTGGTGAACATCCAGGGGTCGTCGGTCATGTGTTGAGTGCAACCACTATCAATTACCCAATGGTTCCCACCAGTCTTGTAGTTCACCTACACACAAGCAACTTGGAGTTAAGCTTGTTGTTTGGGAACCCCTTAGTGTGGGGCCCCATTGCCTTGTCAACCAACTCCTTAGCAACCCAAAGAACCCTAGACTTGTTCTTCATTGGTGGTCCAAGAAACACCACAAGTGGTCTACCCTTGGAATCTTTGTTGATGACATAGTGAGCATCATGAGCAAATGGCCTAGTGTGCTTGGGCAAGGTCTTGGGAAGTGGAGTCTTGCATTGAAATGATAGATGATCAATTTGTCCACATCCAAAGCACCTCTTAGGCTTCGGCTTTGGCTTCTCTTGATTGTAACCATTGTACTTGTTCTTGTAGTAGTTCTTCGCTTCAATCTTGACCTTGGCCTTCATCACTTGGTTATCCTTGTACCCAATACCGGTCTTGTCACTCTTCATGACGGTGCTCATTAGAAGCTCACTTTGGAGATTATGGCCCTTGGTGAACTTTTCAAGGCCACTTGTAAGCTTGGTCTTGTCATTCTTGAGCTTGGCAATCTCTTCTCGAAGAGAGTTGATCAAGATGATAGCATCTTTGTCTTCTTCTTGAGCCGGCTTGATGGTGAAAGGCTTGTTTGCCTTGAGGTTGATTAGCTCTTCCTTGAGCTTTGAGTTCTCTTCACTCATCTTCACATAATCATCATACTTGTCGGCTTCTACAACTCTCTTGCCCTTGCACTTTGCACTTTGCTCAAGAGCCACATCATCAAGCTCGATATCACAAGAGGTAGCACTTGCACACTTAGCACACGGGTTAGTAGCAACATGTGTAAGATCTTGAGTAAGTAATTCATTTGCTACCACTAGTGTGCCATGATCACTTTTCACTTGATCGTAGTCATCTTTTAGCAAGTTAAACCTTGTGAGGAGCTCTTGGGATGACCTCTCAAGCTTATCATGTTTCTCATTGGCTTGCTTAAGAGAGGCTTTGAGCTCCCTAGTGCTAGATGTGAGAGAGTTAATCTCAAGCTTCAAATCATCATTAGCACTAGACAAGTTATCAAGCTTATCATGCAAGTTTTCCTTGATTTCAAGAAGTTTGTCATTTTTACTCTTGTACTTCCTTATGATGCTAGCATATTTGTTGCAAATTTTAATTAGCTCATCATAGGAAGGTGCTTCTTCATCATCACTATCATCACTAGAGAGGTCATCACCATCATCCTCCTTTTGTACCTTCTTGTCACCTTTAGCCATAAGGCATAGGTGTGTAGAGGATGAGCCCGACGATGAGGGAGGAGGTGGCGGTGGAATCGAAGAACCAATCACCAAAGCAGCCACCTTCTCTTCTTCACTCTCATCATCGGAGGAGTCGCTTGAATCATCAATGTCGGTGAGCCACTCACCCACAATGTAAGCCTTGCCATCCTTCTTCTTCTTGTGGAAGTTGAAGTTCTTCTTCTTCTTGTATGGCTTGTCTTGCTTCTTGTTATCATCACTTGAGTCATCATTGCCGCCCTTGTTCTTCTTGAAGTTCTTGAACTTGTTGTTCTTGAACTTGTCTTTCTTCTCTTCGGGACATGCATGGGCTAGATGACCAAGAGTGCCACAATTGTAGCACTTCATTTGGGAGATTGGCTTTCTTGAAGAGCTTGTGAAGAATTTCTTCTTCTTTGAGTCAAACTTGACTCCGTTCTTGTTTAGCCTCTTCAACATCTTGGCGGTCTTCTTCACCATGAGAGCGATGTTGTCTTCATCATCATCATCACTTGTACTCTCAACGACATATTGAATCTTGCACTTCTCCTTGGAGGATGCCTTGAGAGCCAAGTCCTTCTTCTCCTCCTTCTCTTTCTTCTTGGAGGATAATGAAGTTCCATCATTGATCTTCATGTACATCTCATGAGCATTGATCTTGTCCAACACTTGCGTTGGTGTAGTTGTGGAGAGATCGCCTTGATGAAGAACCGTGACGATGTGGCTATACTTGTCTATTGGAAGGACACAAAGTATCTTGCGCACCACATCGGCCGGTGTCATTTGAGAGAGTCCAAGGCCATTCAACTCCTCTACAAGCACATTCAAGCGAGAATACATTTCATTAGCATTTTCATGAGATAGCATGGTGAAAGCATTTAACTTAGCAACGATAAGGTGATAGCGCTCTTCTCTTTCACATTTAGTGCCCTCGTGTAGAGCACAAATGTTTGTCCAAATCTCATGCGCGGTTTTGCAATTCCGCACACGGTTGAACACATCCTTGCAAATGCCACGGAAAAGAATATTCTTTGCCTTGGCATTGTTCTTCTCAAAGTATGGGTCCTCGGAGAACACCGATCCACCTTGGGTGGCGGCTTTGTGAACGCCGACATCCACGGCCTCAAGGTAGGCCTCCATCCGCACTTTCCAATACGGAAAGTCATCCCCATCGAACATGGGTGGCGGTCCATCCCCATGGGACATCTTGCTCTAGGCGGTGAAGCCTAATTTAGAGCAACAAGGCTCTGATACCAATTGAAAGGATCAAGATGCCCAAGAAGGGGGGGTGAATTGGGCTTGTTTTAAATTTCTAAAGCAAATATAAAAACCTATCAAATACCAATCACCCCCTAGTGCCTACCGTCCGTGTGTCCTAACTAGAAAGCGGTAGCAGTTCATAGGAATTAAAAACAACCTAAGCAATTCTAGTAGGAAATGAAAAAACAAGACGGAAATGTAAAGAGCTAGGGAAAAGAGAATCTCATGGACGCGCGATTTTTTCCCGAGGTATCCAGGTGTCGACACACCCCCCTAGTCCTCGTTGGAGCACCTCGCAAGGTATCGCTCCCCCTCTACCCGCGCAAGGGTAGAGTGCTCTCTACGGGCTGATTCTTCACCACTCCCGCTCGGTGAATCGCCCATAACTGATCACAAGAGCTTGGAGAAGAGCCGCCAACAATCTTCCGGCGGTCACTTCCTCCGAACACCACCAAACCGTCTAGGTGCTGTCGAACACCAAGAGTAACAAGCACAAGACCTTCACTTGACCCACTCAAGGCTAGGAAGGTGGATGGATGCACACAAGTCACTCCTAATCACTCTAGGAGGGAAGAACAAGATGAACTCTCTCTAATCTCTCCCTCACTAGACTCTTGGCTCTCCAAAAGATTTCTCAAGGTGTCACCAGCTGAAACAATGGCCAAGCCGACCTCTAAGGACCAAGGGGGCAACTATAAATAGTCCCCACCTCCAAAACTAGCCGTTTTTCACTTTTTCTTCTCTCTGTGTAGCCACCGGACTAGTCCGGAGCTCACACCACCGGACCACGCACACTGGTCCGGAGCTCACTCACGTTTCAAACTCAGGCACCGTCGGACTACTCTGCTTGGTCCGACGCACTGGTCCGACGCTCTGGTCCGGAGCTTCGGTGCTCTCTGAGTGAAAACCTATCTCTCTTTTACACACCACTGGACCACTCTCCTTGGTCCGGTGCCCTGGTCCGACGCTCTGGTCCGGAGCCAGGGAGCTCTCTGCATAGACCAAACTTCCTGTCTTGAGGCGTCGGACTAGCCGTCGGACACACCGTCAGACTAGTCCGGAGCCTTCTGACTCTCCGAACCAAGCCACCGGACCACTCTCCTATGGTCCGGTGCCCACTTAGTAGAGTGGTCCGGAGCCTCTTTCTCCCTCTAAAACAACTGTTTTCGCTGAGGTTTCTCAAGGGATTTTGCTCCTACCATTTCTAGGGTTTGTCAAGGGCTGAAAGCAAGGTCTCTAGGACTAGTTGTGACAAGTGTGCATATACCCACTTTCCTAAACTCTCCTAGATCAAGCTACTAACCTCATACCCCTCTTTATAGTACGGTCAAAGGAAAAACAAAAGCCCTAGCTATACTTAGTGCCCTTTTCAACCTTATGGCACTAAAAACTAGCCTAGTCTTCGTCGAGTATCTCCATCCTTTGCAACCGAAACGATTTCCATTTTGGGGGCATGAATATCCATTAAGCCCATTCAAAATGCATCACTCATGACCTAACATATATGACTTTGTCTCTGCAAAACACACGTTAGTCATAGTGATCTAGTATTGTCGTTAATCGCCTAAACACAAGGGTCCATGATTCTACAGAGGGGTGGCTGGCGAGCAGGGCTCAGCGACGGCGATGGTAGTAGTAGCTCGATGACGAAGACTCAATCAGCAGGACGAAGACCTTGTGCAGACGGACGACACAACAAAGATTGTGCAGCACAGACGTCGATGCACAGGGGACGGCGATGTGGAGGCAACGGCGAAGCGGACACACGGGCGGCGATGCTGCGGCCCGATGAGGCGACACAGCAGCAAGCATGCAACCTAGTTGCTCGGAGAAGATGCGTGTACGACTCGGCGCAATACTGGAGTAGTACGCGCGAGGTCGACGGGCGATGGACGACTCAACCCCGATCAGTGATCGGGAAAACCTAAAAGATACAGCAGCAGGGGATCGGGTGTACCCAGCCTCGATCGGACCGTGCGGGGCGCATGGCGTGTCGTGGACGCGCATGGTCGAAGACGTCGACGTAGATAGGGTCGACGTCGTGGAGATGGGCAGATCCGCCCGATGACAGTGACATGCTGGATCTGACTGCCTCCATGGCAGCCCCTGATCGAGGCGTGTTGCTGGGTCTGGCCGCCATCATGGCGGCACGGGACGGGACGAGATCCATCTGCCTCCATGCGACGAAGATCGAAAAGGTGTTGACGACAACAGCTCGACGACGAGTCGAGGGACGAGGCGGCGGCAACCTGACGACGAGACTGGGGACGAGGCGACGGCGGCCCGACGACGAGTCCGGGGACGAGGCTGCGGCGGCGTGACGACGAGGGAAGATCCCGATCTGCTGCGCGACGACGACGATGGCAGCCGGATCAATAGGATCGGGCGCCTAAACAAGGACGTTGCCCCCGGCGGAGATCGATCCCTCCCCGGGGGCGCGCGGCGGAAGCGGCGACGGCTTAGGATCTAAACCTAGACGAAAGATACCACGAAGGAGAATATAATTGATGAAATATTTGATATATTGCATTAGGTCTCATGAGCTGATTATATAGGGTATATAGGACTAACACATTTTGTGGCTAAACAATATGATATTATTCTTATTACTCTAACAATGTTGTACATATGTGGTGCTTCCAATTGCTTTGGGCAATGGCAATGGCACCCAGTAGAGCAGCAGCAGCAGCCATGCATTATAGGGGTCACGAGGATCGGCTGGGATTGAAGATGAGATGCTGCGAGATAGAAAGCGAAGGGGTGGTAAAGCGGATCGGATCGGAAAAGAAAGCTAGGGACCCTAATCGCCTCCGATCCTTCCAATGTCGTCGTCCGTCGTCCCCGATCAGCTACACTACTCCACCGCGATCGCGAGCACGGAGCACCACTAGCTAGTAAAATTATCGATCTGTTGATCGAATTGCAGGTTTTGGCCCGACCACCCAAGTTGCCCCAAGTTGCCTGCCCGATACAGCATCTGCTGTCTTATCCACGTACGCCTCCAGCAAATGGGCACAGCATTACCACACCACCCACTACCCATCGCCAATTCGCCATCTACCTATCTTGATCTCTATCTCTGCTGCCCATCTATCCATCTACAGTTCATATTTTTTTCTCGAATATTACGTATCATTTTATTAAGTAGAAGAGTTTAAACAACCATACAACACGCTCTGTGGAGCGCTGAAGGAGGTCAATCTAAATACAGTCGTAGCTGAACCATCATTAGAACTACTTCCTTTCAGCAAGCTGAAGATGGATCGTTGCGTTAATTCTATTCATGGGTAATGCAGGCCAATTAATAACTAACACAATTTTATTTATCAGGTAATGCAGGCCACTTTGTTGGCCCATTATTTGGTAAAAACAATTTGAAATTACATGCTTCATTTTGTGTTTGTCATATAAATTTTCAGAGGAACGTATTAGCTACGATTCTGGGCGTGCGTTGCTGTAGTGTGGGGAGTAAGTTTTGTTTGGCAAGCTTAAAGTTAGACGCGCGTCGTCGTCGTCATCAAGAATGGACGATATGATGCATTAGCTATGAATTATGATGGTCTTTTTGGATCCCTGTAGATTCCAGCAGGGTTTTACAAGTGGGAAGTGTGGTGCTTGTCACTGTCGATCTGCACTGTCTGTCTTTGACATATGTAGTAGTAAGTAGTAACTTGGGGAGTGATATGTGTTTTTTGGAGTAGCTAGCCTTACAATCCTCCCAAGCTTAGATGCTAGCTGTTTGATTCGCTCGTTTTACAGTGTGAATCGATTACAGTGCCAACCAATCGCGTTGGTTTTTGTTTGTTTGACGTCGGGTGTAAACGAATGCCAGGGCAACAGAGAAATTTGTTCCCCGCCAATTTAAGCCGTAAAGAGTTCCTGCAATGATTTGGGTTCCGGCTGGCTCAGCCAAACAAAACTATTAATCAAACAATTCCATTTCTGTTACTGACACTTTCTATTCCCTTTGCATTGCCGTTACTTCTTACGAACCAAACAACACCTTAATGCGTACTAAGTACCTTGATCTCATGAAATAATGGAGCAACTTACTTTTTCTGGCCAGTCAACTAATAAACATGCAGAGGCAATGTGCCCAACCGAATCATCACGATGTACAGTATATGTGTAAAGCGTCCCTGCAGAGTTAATCATGCATGCACATCTCTTTCAAATGGTGCGTCTCCACCCATAATGTACCAATCTTCCACTGCGACCGCAGGATCCAAAAAAACAAAAAGACGCAAAGCTAGAAAAAGAAACCCAGCGTGCTAAATAATGCATGCACAGTGATATATATGCATGTGTAAACCTGAATGTACACCGAAAACATACGGTTACTTGATGTGTGTGTATATATATATATATATATTATGTGTGTGTGTGTGTGTGTGTGTGTGTGTGTGTATACTGAATTATTTTATACACATTGTAGGTAGGTATAGGTATATCTATAGTGCGAGTACATAGCCTATATTGCAACAGGCTGTATATATATATATAGGATCCTCTTTGATCATGGCTATGGGCTTGCATACATGTCAGCATGTATGAGATCCAGAGCAGTGCTGTTCTCCATACCACCAGGCACCAACGCAAGTGACAAAAAGCAACTGGAATGATCATCCCTCATGGCCTCATTCCCTCTGCACTCTGCACCCTTTTCCCCGCTAGCTCCTTGTCATCGAAGCACACAGGGCGCATGTGACGTGGCGCCCATGCATGCCACCATGGAGTGGACTTCCACATCGATCAGCTTGTTGTACGTACATGCTTGCTTACAATAAAGAGGGCCCTATCACGGGGAGCACTCGGTCAACCCATGGTAGCCTTTTTTACTCCCTTTTTCTTTCCTTCAGGAAAGTCATTTTGGCCGCTTTAATTTGTCAATGCATTGCTGCATGCCTCTAGAAAGGTTTATTTGTTGTCTCATGGGCAATATTCTCCATCACTTGAGATACTATGCTGACAGTGCAGATGTTTCATTTCTTATAGACAGAAGTTTTAGTTTCTTTATGTAAAGCAGCATCACTTTTTTTTTTGCGAGTAGCATCACTGAATCTCCATTTAATTAATTTGGTCCTCATTGTAATGGGTAATTCAACAGATGAAACCGGCATGCATTCAGGTTTAGGATCTCTCTTGTGTTCTTCTTGAACAAGCAATGCAACAAAGCCTGAATCCCAGCTAAGCTGCATGCACCAACAACCATTGACTAGAGAGGGCTAGCTAGTAGTGGGGCGCTGCTGTCCTTTTTGTGTTGTGCGCCTGTTTTTTTCCATATCCCAACCATTTGGTAAATTGCAGTACGGAGTAACTAGACACCACACCTTTGGGTGTCCAAGTTCATGATGGGGAGGTAACTGCAGATAGATGCAGAAGAAAAAAGTGAGAAAATCAACAGATCCACAGAATAGAAAAATATCTATATCATCATTTGATATTCCAATTCATGGCATGCATGATTCATATATAGGGCATATTAATGTGTTGTTGTCTTTCTGTCATAGGCTCAGTCTGCTAGGGTTTTGAGGTTGAGGGTCCACTGCCCATGTTTTCTCCGGATGCTCGTTTGTTTATTGGGCCAATTGCATAACTGTCCTTGTTTTAAACTCAAACTACACGTTTGCCCCTATTTTTTTAACTTTACATGTTTGCCTCTGTTTTTTGAACCTAAAGCTTTCAGTTGCCCCTATTCCGTGAAGGAGAGTTAACGGTGTTAAGTACATGGTGAAAAGACAGAAATGCCCTCGACATGAATGACCCAAAAAGTGTCGGCCACTTGTTGCGTTGCTGCTCGCCACCCCACCGGCTGCATTGCTGGACCTGCTCGCCGCAGCCCCGGTTGTCGAAACGTCGTGCCCGCTCACCACCCTGTCGGCTGCGCTGCTGGACCTGCCCGCCGCCGTGTCGGCCGCTCGCCTGAAGCGCCGCGCCGCACAGCTGGTCGCCCGCGCTCGCGCCGAGCCGCACGCACGACGCCCCCCGCGGCTGGACCGCACGCGCGCCGCACGCGGCTGCATGCCCGCGCTCACACTACCCGTGGTTGCGCCAAGCTGTGCACGCCGTGCCGCACACACGCGGTCGCGCCAAGCCGCCACCCGCCCGCCGCTCCCCGCGCCGGCCACGCTCGCGTCGCACCCCCTGCGAGCGCCCGCGCCGCACACGCGCTGTCGCGCCGAGCCGCCGCCAGCCCGCCGCTCCCCGCGCGCCCACTCGCGCCGCGCCACTCCGCGCCGCGCCCTGCCGCACCGCCGTGCGCCGAGCCGCCCCCCCACGCGCGCGCGCCAAGCCGCGCCCCCGCCCGCCGCTCCCACTCGCCGCGCGCGCAGCCCCGTGCCTGGCCAGTCCGCGCCCCGCACTCGGCACCGGCTCCCGGCTCGGTTCCCCGTGGCACCCCTGGATCCGCGCGACGATGAGATTCCGAGGGAACTCCGTGGATTTGGATAAAGGTAGTAAGTCTTGGCTTGTTTTGTTTCTGTTGCGAAATATTTCAATATTTTTTAATCTGTTATTTACTGATGGCTCCCGTTGTCAAGAAACAAGGGTAAACGGAAGCTTCAGGTTCAAAAAAACAGGGGTAAACATACAAAGTTAAAAAAACAGGGGTAAACATATAGTTGGAGTTTAAAACAAGTGCGGTTATACAATTGTCCCTTATTTATTTAATTTGGGACTGCACTGGTAATTAATCCTAGAATTACTTGCGAGTCACGTGTAACTTTTAAAACTCTACTTCTTAATAAAAAAAAATATGCCATAATAAGTACGGTCGCGAAAAAAAGATGTAACTAAAGTTGCTTGTTTAGCCATGCTTCGAATTGTAGAAAACTCCATTCCTGCCATAAATAAATTGTCACATAAAAGTTTCAACTCTCTCTAAAGGTGACGTGGCCTTAAGTGGATGGAATAAGATTTGGAGATGAAGCTCATCGAGTCCACCCACATATTTCTGGGGCAGTTTTACACAAATGAAGCAGGAGCTGCCTAATAGTTGTTACATTTTACACATTTGTAATGAGGTCAAATTTGGTGTTGTGTCTATATATAAACAATTTAGCTAGTTATCTTTGTGCATCTTTAGGCAAGATAGGACAACAGATTTACATATCCCATAACGTAAACGAACTTAGAATGGCTGTATATTTTTGCAAAAATATCTTCTGAATAAATGGAGGATGATAATGGCATCATGATGAGAAAACTATGTCACTAACCACCTGATCTTGCCTGATTTTGAAAGGGGGAGCATACAACACCTGATAAACCATCTTGGCACAAGCAAACGTCAAATTTCCACACCATTTTTCTGCAACTGGACGTTATTGCTACGGAGAAGAAAGCTTCAAGAGAGAGAAATACAAGCTAGCTAGATCACTAAATTATTCAAGCTTATTATAACACGTCATTGCAACAATAATAATAGCTCAATATAATACAAAAAAGGCACCTGAAAGCATGGGTTAAATTAGTTCGTCTTGGCTTTGGCTTGCAAGCTTCTACCATATTTTCTTAAAAAATGGCGAGGCGCCCTTGAATTCGCTAATTATAAAAACATTTTGGTGTCCATGAATTTATTGACTTAGTATGGAATACATGTATGCATATAGGAAATGAGACTAAATATATTCGCCAAATCTTCTTTCCAAAGCTGTTTCTGAGACAAGATATTTTTAGTAGTTCTACATATTTCCATTTCCATTATTGGAACAAACTTTCCTAGATGAATAAAACTAGTTACTAAAAATACCATCCATTAATCACTAAAATCTGCAGCACTTCCGTTGTGTATAAGAAAACTACAAGCCATTTTTGTTTCTCCGATATTATCTCAGAAAATTTATTTGTTTTTTTTGAAGCAAACTAGTGCCAATCTTCGTAATCAAGCTGAAATTTGTTGATGCATATATTATATATACATATTTCTCCAATCTTGACAAATGTTTCTGCCTCAAGAGCAACTGTTGCAATGATAAATTATGAGAGATTGAAACAAACCTAGAATGTTTCTAATATCTATGCACAAATTTTCAAAGGACAATAATGTGATGTACTTTTTCATGCAGGGTTCTTAGGCAGAAAAGAAGGGGTACAAAAGAGCTTGGTGGGAGAAGTCAATGCAGGGGAGATCAGCAACCCAGCATAACAACAACAGCCATCTTGCTATATCCGGCTTGGAATATCTGGAAAGAGTGCAATCGGAGAACCTTTGAGGGGACAGCGCGAGCACCGGCCAAGGTGTTGAGGTTGATCAAGGAAGAAGTGGGTATCTTCAGTAGAGCAACCGGGAAACTAGGTTTACCTTTCATGAGTATCCTTTATTTGATTTCAAGTTCCTTTGTTCGAGTGATCACCTTAATGTAAATTGTATCTGCTGTAAACAGCTGGATTGCTTCCTTCTTCTTATATGACACAGAAATGCTCCTGCTATTTTTTCCAAAAAAAAAGTGACCTTTTGTTTAATGATCCATCTTCTCTTTTGTCAGAAGGAAGCCGGAGCCATGTTGCTATATTCAGGACTACGATGGTGGACTAGTAATAATCTTCATTTCTTCATAAAACATTGGAGCCTAAGATAGCTTCCCTGAAAAAGAGAACTCTGATCCAGCATGGGTTTTCAGGCAGGCAGAGGATGACTTTTAGTCACAGTATCATTTGAAGTTCCTACAAAATACAGAGAAACATGGAAGGTCTATATAATGTCCCTGAAAAGCAAGCAATTATATATTATTCAGAGCATTAGTTAGGTCATAATCATTTCCATCACATTCTAGTACAAAGTAACATCCAGAGTGTGCTGAAGCTAGAGAATTCACACGGTTGTTCAGGCTGGTAGCCTGTACGTACGCGTGCTAGTATACCTAGTACTATTCCACTACATGTTTCCTCCAATTGTATGAAGCCTGATCACGGCCGTAGGCCATAGCGACTAGCTCATCACTCAGTGGAGGACAGTGTGGTCAGTACTGTTATTGATCAAGTGATCAAGTCACTTTTCAGTGTTCATGATCTGAGAGAACTCGACAGATGTTTTCGTATGGCTATATACCCTACCCCACCAGTCAATGCACATATATAGGGAACCATTCGTCTTGTCGGCCTGGTTCAAAAAGATGGTACGAATTAAAACGTTGTTCTTGGAAGCTGTTCATTCTAGCTTATGACTTAGATATGACCTATGAGTGCCTTTTGTTTTCCTTTTCACTGTATCTCCTGTTTTTTTTTGTCTTTGAAGATATTCTAGGGGAGGATATTTCTCGGCATTTATCACCTCTCATAAGTTTATTATTGTGTACAATGCTGAAGCATTTATCTTTGTGAGTGTTGACAATTATTATTTAATGATTTATTAGGGATTAATCCAAGGATGTCTTTTCACGTCCCCTCTCTCTATCAGGATTTTTTTTTTTTTTTGAGAATTTCTCTCTATCAGACTTAACTGTCTTTCACCCCCTCTCTGTTCAATTTGATACACTGACGGGAGATCATTTGCATCATCTCCCTTTGTCTCACTCTCACTTATAACAGTAAGAATGAGATTTATAGAGAAACTGGTATAAATTTTATACAATCCAAACACACTACAGTTCCATAAACTTTGCCTCTCGGTTAGTTACATTAATGTAAAGAAGGTGGGCCTCTTGGGGTTTGCACTCTGTGTGTACTTTCACCCCCTCAAACCGTTCTTCAGTCTGAACAACCCTAGTTCCTCAAACCCATTTCTTGTAACACCTTCTGCAAACATTGAGCTCCCTTGGCGCTTAGGAACACGATCAAACACCTCATTAAATATAGGGAACCACTCTAAACCTTGAGTCTTTCAGTGCTAAGATATTTAACTCCACGCACGATGCTAAATTTGCGAGTCGGTGACACGGAACACCGACAAACCGCCTCTACAAACCGAATATGACCGCCTCTACAAATAGTCTATGTAGTAGTGTATTGCTATTCATCTCTTGATTCAAAGACAAGAAGTGGTTCAGTAGGCTTGCTAGCTAGCCTAGACCAACCTGGCGACATCAGTGCTTGGTGTTTGGCACATCATCTATGTATCTAACACACACGTACTCCTTTGTTTTGGTAACATGATATGGCAGAATCCTCTGCCTGATTTCATCCTCCCCAACAGACTGTACTATACGACATGCACGTGTTGTTAATCCTTCAAGTTTAAGCTCCTTCTTCGGCGCATCAAATCCCCCTAGGCTTTCCTATGTTTTGTTACACTAAGCATTACATCTTGCTCCACACCACACAGGTCTATATGTACAAATAAACCATACAAAAAAAGTTGAAGTAATCTTGCCTACTTGTGATTGGCAGGTGGAAAAAAATCACTCACTTTACACATGCGTCAAATGTCAAGAAAAGGACCTTTGAGTGCGGTGTATAAGTTTTTTTCTAGGAAAATAAATTAGTGAGATTGTAACTAGCATCACATTGTTGCCTACGTCTTTGTAGGAGGTTATACATATTTCTACATATATACCACACGATGATATCCGACAGTGATCCCTGGTACATAATTAAGGAGGAGCATTGTTGTTCAAGTGTGGCTGCAGAGGCTTGGAGACAACGATAATGTCAGTCTTTGCAAAGTTTGGTTGGTGTTTTTTAAATCAAATTGAAGTGTAGCTATTGACCGTTCTTTTCCGGTTATTTGGTCGCTCGCCTTAGATGGGCTTAAACTTTGTTGCTTCCCCGCTTGGTTGTAAGCACTTGAGCCTTATGGACGATTGGTTTTGTGGTTGACGCTCAGTTGCGTACCATCTCCGGATGATAGAGGCTGGAATATTGTTTCATTATAAAAAAAAAACACCGCATCTATATATATATTCTGAGTGGAAATATATAGTAGGTACTAGCAGAGAGCTAGGTAGACAAATAAAACATCTAGCTTTATTAGTGTTAGCATGCACAAATTAACTTCCCTAGAAATGCAAAAGGAAACAAAACAGCTGCAAAGGAAGTGCAGATTAGATACACCAATTGGTTGTATGACACTGTGATCCTCTCGCCAACAATGTCGAACTGGACATCACCAATCAACAGGCGGACAGCTAGCCTACGGCCTGCCAAAAGTGCAAAGTGGCAGCGCCCCCGGCTATATAAGCCCATGCCCATCCCCGGGTCCAAACCACACACACACACATCAGCAATAGCTAATCGAGCATCAGCTTAGCAGTAGCTAGCTAGCTCCTCTCTCCATCGTGGAAGGAAGAAGCCCCAGTAGAAAATATACAGACTCTGATCTCTCTTCTCTAGCTAGCAACGAACGCTAGCTAGCTAGCTAACTCGGCATCGTCGTCTAGCTAGCTAACTCTCTCTCTCCAGTACCTTTGATATATCCCTGTTCCCCGTCGTCAGCAATGGCAGGAGGTCTCTTCTCCATGGCTCACCCGGCCATCACCCTGTCCGGCATCGCAGGTAAACATATATGCAATTCTCGTGTTGCGTCGACCATATGCATGTGTGGCCTTTTCCTGCTGCTTTTTATTTCTTATGGGATCTTGACAGTTGACATTGCATCACCTAGCTTTTTGTGGTCTTCAATTCATTCTGTTGTCGTACTACGCTCTGCTAGATTTTGTGCACCTGTATTCCGACATGACAACTGCCTTCTAGCTCGATCCTTCTCAAAACTCCCTTTGGTTGCCAACATGCATGCCAGTCTTGTTCCTTGCTTTTCGTTTGTGCCATTGCACTGTAGAGCACACTAGCTACACGCCTTTCATTGTCTCATTGTCCGTGTTGTAGCCAAGGCATGCATGCAGCTCACACAGGACAACCAACAGTCTTGTCCATCATCTATCAACAATACTTGAATAGTAGCTTTAGCAGTTTCTTCACCTTTCTGCTGTTGTTATATACTACTACATCTTCTTTAACTTTCTGATGCTCCTCCCCCCCATTGATCTACTTTTTCTTCAATTCGTTACCTGTGATCACGGCATGCATACCCAGTGCATCATCAGTATTCAGTATAGTAGCCTTGTGTTAATTTGTTGCTAGCTAGAACACACATGCATCACCTAGGTGTCGTATATATATATATATATATATATATATATATATATATATATAACAACTTTTCCACTGAAGAATGGTAGGCAGAGTGCATCAGATGCAATACATGTTTCTTGAGGGTTTGTAATACTAGATCCGTATATTGGGTATTAGCTATTAGATCACGAAATATAATTGTTGCAAACAGCTCACAACGTAACGGCGCACTATCTAAGAATCAGTACTATATATATATCTATCCTTGTTGGAATGGTTATGATCGGTTGGGCAGCGAGGAAGGCGTGTTCCTGCAGCCTTTGCCATATATATTAGCCTTTCCTATTAACCTAATAATCACCATGCTTTTTCCTGCTGGTAGACACGCATGCGTATGTACAAATATATATGCATCGATCTGTACTCTAAGAATAAGAATACACTCCTCATTTTACTGAAAATGGCATACTACTGACGCGTATCGTTCTATCTTTTGTTCCTTGATTTGTGCAGGGAACATCATCTCCTTCCTGGTGTTCCTCGCACCAGTGTAAGTAAAGCAGCATCTTTCCCTAGCTAGCCGGGTCTCGATCTCCGTCGTTTCAATTCAGACATGCATGATTTCATTCCATGATGACAACATAGATAGATCTTTATTTAGCTTTGATCAGTGAATAATCCATCGATCCAAGACTGACATGATCACCAACGAACAACAGGGCGACGTTCCTGCAGGTGTACCGCAAGAAGTCGACGGGCGGGTTCAGCTCGGTGCCATACGTGGTGGCGCTGTTCAGCTCGGTGCTGTGGATCTTCTACGCGCTGGTGAAGACCAACTCGAGGCCACTACTGACCATCAACGCCTTCGGCTGCGGCGTGGAGGCGGCCTACATCGTCTTCTACCTAGCGTACGCGCCGCGGAAGGCGAGGCTGAGGACGCTGGCCTACTTCTTCCTGCTGGACGTGGCAGCGTTCGCGCTCGTCGTCGTCGTCACGCTCTTCGTCGTCCGCGAGCCACACCGCGTCAAGTTCCTCGGCAGCGTCTGCCTCGCCTTCTCCATGGCCGTCTTCGTCGCGCCGCTCAGCATCATCGTCAAGGTCGTCAAGACCAAGAGCGTCGAGTTCCTCCCCATTAGCCTCTCTTTCTGCCTCACACTCAGCGCCGTCGCTTGGTTCTGCTATGGACTCTTCACCAAGGACCCGTTCGTCATGTACCCCAATGTTGGCGGCTTCTTCTTCAGCTGCGTCCAGATGGGGCTCTACTTCTGGTACCGCAAGCCCCGGCCAGCGGCCAAGAACAACAACGCCGTGCTGCCGATGACGACCACCGACGGCGCGGTGCAGGTGCAGGGGCAGGTGATCGAGCTGGCACCCAACACGGTGGCCATCCTGTCGGTGAGCCCCATCCCCATCGTGGGCGTGCACAAGATCGAGGTGGTGGAGCAGCAGCACAAGGAGGCCGCCGTGGCCGCCGAGACCCGCAGGATGGCCGCCGCCAACCCGGATGGCACCATGCCGGAGGTCATCGAGATCGTCCCCGCCGCCGCCGTCGTGTGACCCAACGCCGATCGCCGTCAGCCACCACCACCACGCATCGTATACCCTGCTAGCTCGGACTCGGACGACATGGGCTAGTGGCAAAGTGGCTGGCAGCAGCGGCGACCTATATTGCAGACGACGTACTACTCTCTCGCATGCAGGCATCATCTAGTTATTGGTCGATCGGTCGTTCGTTTAGTTGGTTAATTATTGTTGCGTGTCTCTTGTGTGTGTGTGTGATTAATTAGTTACTACAGTACTACCTTTGGCTCAGTTTCAGTGTGAGTGAGTGAATCAAGTAGTAGATGATGATGCTGTGTGTCAGTGTGTGTGTGCTCTAGCAGTACGTTGCAGTCTACTCTTATTCGATCTGGGAAGATATGATAAGACTGTAACATGCAGGGCATCTATTTATACTTAACATATTCTTTGTGTGGTTATTGTTTTGCTTGTCTGCATACCCAAATTAAAAGAGTGCAACTATCTTTTCTTTAAGTCAATCCAACTCAGGTTTGACCAGGTATAAGAAAAGCCTAATAATAAACGTGTCATTAGATTAACACTGAACAGTTTTTTCATATATAGCATCATTAGATTAATCATGAACAGTTTTTCATAGTAAAACTATTTTGGAGACATATATATTGATGGCTATTATAATTTCTGTAAACTTAATTAGTATAGTAAAACTTAAAAATGACTTAATTAGTCCGAACTTAGAATGCATATTGCACTGTTTTGGAGATGGGTCGAGGTACACAAAATCTTTTAATTACTGTTGTAATTGATTATTTAGAAATGAGGGATTTTCACGAGATGATGGCCCCGGATATATGGGATGAAACTAAAAGAGAATATAATTGGTGAAATATTGATATATTGTTATTCCTATTTACTCTAACATTTCCGCAGTCATAGCGGGAGTGCTGCAAACGGTGGGACTGAAGAAGAAGCTGACAAGCTAACGACAATAATCTTGCATTGTATCTCATATTTTTTTTTGGGGGATATCGCAACCTGATACGGATCATATCAGATATTGATACCTATCTCATATACATATCAGAAATTTAATTTTAAGTAATTAAGTTCGGATATAGTATAAATATAAAATGTTATCTATATAAGGTTTGTACCTTTTCGAAACACACAAATATATCAAAAAATATTGGTCCCGTTTTCATCCCTATTGTCGTAGCTACCACATGAACAGGAGAATAGGAAGTACGGTCTAGATTCCGAACGTTCTATCTGCTATACTCCATCCGTCCTTATAGAGACTTGCATTCTCACTTTCTAAGAAATTAAACATTTTTTAAGTTTGACTAGATAATAAAATATCAATATTTATGATGTATAATTAGTATTATTAGGTAAATCATAGAATATATATGTTTATAAAAATTTATTTAAAGATATAAATGTTACTAATATTTTTTATAAACCTAGTTACACTTAAGAAAGTTTGACAGGCCCGATGCCTAAACCCTACATTGACTCTTTTTTTTTGAGGGAGGGAGTAGATCGATGGTCCACTGATCTGATGGATGCGGCCTGTGTGGTCTAGTAATCTACTACTGTCACAGTACTCAATAGTGTGCGTCTCTCGGGCGGGCTCTCCGTGGTCGTGGCAGCCAAATAAAGGGAGGAGAATGGACGGACGGGCCGGGCGTGCAAATGGAATGGCAGAGCATGACATGATATATGGCACGGGCAGTCGTTTCAGTCGATGATTGGCCTCCGATCCGATCATCGGTAGTGTAGCTTTTTCTTCCTCATCTCTGGGTCAGTGTCGATCGGAATCGGATACGTAGCACACTAGCACTGCCGGCGCTGCGCTGCCAGATCTGTCTGTCTATGGATCCAATCCCCGGCTACACAGCCTGCCACGTCCGATCCACCGGCCCCGTCGTCACCTACCTCGCTCGGGCAAGAAGGTGACGTAACGTATGCGCGGGGCCTGGGCCTGGGCCTGGCGGAGTCGGCTAGGAACCACTACGGCAGGCGTGGGCTCCCCGTTACCGTGGGTCAACTGCGCAAAATCGGCCGAAAGCCCACCGGAACGGCCCGCTTAAAAACACGCTTCTCGATCCAGAGCAACCACAACACGTGAGTGAATGAACGAATGAAAGAGCTGGAATTTCAACAGAGGAAGCCGGATTCTTGAAGCCGAATTTCAACATATGATTGTATTGTATAGAATCCACTCAAAAAAAAAATTTGATTGTATAGAATATTTAACCGCAACAGAACGGTGTAGTAGAGTAGTACTCCTTGCGTCCTAACAAAGGGGAAATGGTGGCAGACTGCGAGTCCAACTCCCTGCATACCTGCCACCAAAGCACACAATACCATTTCTTTGCAGACATAGTTTCCCACAACATTAGTCTCAGCAGACAAGGACCAAGATTAAGCCAGTCACACCGCATCATTGCGCACATTACACATAAGTGGATCATAGGAGACAAGGACACAAGGTACTCAACCAAACCATCCATATCCATCTATTTTGTTTCCAATGAGATGCATGCATGGACCAGAACTCTTGAATTCAGAATTCATACACTAAGGAACAGATAATGCCTACGTAGCTAACCATCACCGCCAGAGCAGTATATGCGGATCATTAAGTTCATAACCAACATGCTTCTGTTCTCCAAAAGGGAGAATTTACAAAAGACCACCCCACATCTCTCCATGCTTCCATTTCCAGGGCTGCTTTGGCAGAAGGAAGGAACCAAAAAAATTCCTATGATGTTTAACATGGATGAATTGTTGTTTTACCGCAGCATATGAATCATGTTTTTCTCTCGTTTCGTTACAGGTTCAGACAGACAAGTCTTCCGCAGATAAACTCATGAGGTCTCTAATCAGTGAGTGAACAACAGATGTGCGTCAGTTGAGAGGTTCTTCTTTCTTCTCGGCCAGCATTTGCCTCTTAGATGCTTCATCGTGAGGTTGAAGATGGAGTGACAGAACCATGCATGTATTTACCTCGCCGCTGATGAGGATGCACCAGGAGTAGTATCACGAGGTACAGATTTGGACATCACACGCCCAAGGTCTTTAATGACATTCTGAATCTCAGGCCGATCAACATCTTCTCTCATAGTGCACTTATCCGCGATAGCAAGTGCCTTGGTGAACACCTTTTCAGATACAGAGCCTCGCAACCTTGGATCAATTAGTTCCTCAAAGTTCTTATCCTTTGACTTGCACTGCAAAGGTGTTATTTGTGAAATGATAATCTAGGGAGAAATGACATCAGGTACTTGATACAAAGTGCAGTAAGTAGTTTACAACTGGCTGCTGCACATCTCCAAGATGACGAACAACAAACAGTCTATGGTACCAAAAACTTTCTCGGGTATTATTTATCTTCCGACAGGTACCGTGTGATGACATATGCCCATCAGCTTATATATCTCCATTAGTTCCAGAAAATATCTTATTTTGGACTATCCATAAACGATCTGAAGTGAATCCCTATTCCCAGTAGTTTCTGACAGTTCTTTCCAATTTGCCTGTTTGATGCAACAGTTTCATTTCCAGAATGATGATCTAGATATAAGTGAGAAGACAAGATACTTGCTATGAAGTGGAGTAATGTACACGACCAGCTGCAGCACTCTCCCAAGCCAATTATAATATGAACAGTACATGTACCGACAACTCTCTCCACTATTATTTGTCTTCAGATAAGTAACAGATAAACCACATGTATGCCTAACATGCCCACCAGTTTATATATCTTTATTAGTTCCAGAAACGATTTTTCAACTTAGGCTGTCCATAGATTTGTTGGGATCTCCAAACAGTCAAATAAGCCACTACTCCAAAACTTGCTCTTTAATAACATAATCAGCTCCAAAACTTGTCTTTTAATCCCATCACAAAAAAGTAACAAGTTAGGTACATGAGTAAACAAATGAACAGGGAAAAAAGTGAAATATATTGCTGGAAACAAGAAGCATACCCAGTAAACTAGATTCCTTTCCTCTCCTTCTTTACTATCATCAATGGCAGTTTTTCCAGTAATGAGCTCCAAGAGCACAACCCCAAAACTGTAGATATCTGTCTTGACTGTGGGGTTTCTTTGATGAGCAATCTCTGGTGATATATATCCAATCGTTCCCACCATTCCTGATGCTACTGCAGTAAGCTCATCCCCAGCTGGGGCAATTTTAGCGGTGCCGAAATCAGAAACCTTTGGACTAAGGCCCATGCTCAATAAAATGTTGTCTGATTTAAAGTCCCTGTGGATGATTGGTGGATCGGATAGGAGATGGAGTTTTTGCAGAACTGTAGCTGCATCACGTGCAATTCTCATTCTTGTATACCAGTCCAACTCTGTAATAGTTCAGTTCATATTTTTTTAAAAAAGTCTGAGCATTAGATCTTGGGCGGATTGAGCATTAGAACTTAGTAAATAACAAAATTAGGACATATGCAAGTGGCATATATTCAGAACGTTCAAAAGCAACCATGATAAAAATGAGAAAAGAATTTTTTCGCAGACAACAAAGATGCTAAATTCCTTTTCCTTTTTCTCTAGAAATACTACGTGCACATGTTCACGCATACATAACAAAACCGGGTTGCAGTTTTATTCCTGGAGCTACATTTTTCTTAAACAAACAAGTAAAGTTTAATTTTGAGCCTAAGGTACATTTAGCCACTATATCTAAACGATCCAAATTGGCCTGACAAGTGCACTCTGCAAATATAGAATAAAGCAGTACAAATGACGAAAATTCGAGTGGCTTAAAATTGTGGAATTATCTCTATATGTTACCCTCAAGTTCAGTTGGAAAACAGAGCAGCCCAGAAAATGAATGAACCGTTTGCTTTTTTTCTCGAAAACGCAGGAGAGCTGCGCTTCATTATATTAAGAAGAAAAAAGGGCAAGAGATCAAACAACACCTTGCACACACCACACACACATACTGTTACGGTTGGCCAAACATATCAGAGGAAGAGGCGCCATAGTGGCTAAGGGGCAGGCTAAACAGCCGCACGGCTGAGCCAAGCCTAGATGGAGTCAAGTTGGTTTAGTTCAAGTCGAGTTGGAGTCAGTTAGGGTCTGTAGCAGTTTGGGTAATCCTAGGAGTTCAGGTACTTATATGTAAACAGCAGGTCTATATATTCTAGTTAAGATCAATAAAGAAAGGCAGCCTGGGATTGAAATTAATCTCCCACAGGGCCCCCAGGCGACCCTGTCTTCTCAGCAGCACTTTCCTCACGCCCTAAACCCTAGCCTTCTCTCCGCTGTACTTCCTACGCAGCAAGGGTCACCGTACCACATACTCACGCCCCAACAGCTTCAAGGATTACATTCACGCCGGTGACAAAACCACACAACACGTCCACTGCTGAGCTAGACACACTAACTTCCATGGAGGAGGGCAGTCAAGAAAGATAGCCCCTGACCCCTTTCCACAGACCACAAGCGGCGTTCCTCGCAGGCTAAGATCAGAGCACCAGCTAAGTTTGGGGCTGCTCCATCAAAAACACATCCATTTCGATGGTTCCATATAGTCCAAACTCCGTAAACGCTGCACAACAGAAGAGACCGCTGAACTGGAGCTTCCTAAAATATGGATTTATCAGTAGGTGTATTCTCTTGTATTATTTTATACTCGAATCACTAACTCACTATAAATCTATATGAGTGGTTATCATTTTATTGGCACTGTTTCTGGGTATCCAGCTCACTTCCGTCAAATCACACCAATTGCTAATTTGGAACAAATGTATTACTTGATTTGATTCCTAATATTGTTGGCAAGACACCAAAGCCTTTCTTGAGTCATTTCCTGATTAATTATAATCAAATACATAGGCAGCCAAATCCTATCAATTCATATAACAGAAGGATCCATAGGTAACACATAAAGAGTGCAGGACGGGAGAACTCACCACTCAAACGTTGACGCAAAGTCCCTCCCATTTCATATTCATACACAAGAAGTCGTTCTGTACCCTGAGAACAGCAACCGAGTAGTTTCACAATGTGAGGGTGGTTAGTTGAATTGAGCACATAGACCTCCCTAAGAAACGCTCTATGCTTAGAGGCCAAATCAAGGGATGTTAACCGCTTGACAGCAACCTGGTTCAAACAAACAGTGCACTGTTACAATATGGAAATTATAGTAGTAACCATCCAAGACAAGTAGCAAATTCTTGGTACAGAATCAAATTTTGCAGTTTGAACATAAGGTTTTCTTTTTCCAATCTGATGGATTGAGGTTTCTTTTAGCTGTTTCACTTGCGACAACTGCAATAACCTGCCGGTGTTATTCCTAACACATGATATGTCAGCACATCCTTCGATATAAGACAGACTGCACAAAATGCAAAACAGAAAAGTATATTCACAATCAACTCTCAATGGTGACACAGTGACAAAGTTTTAAGATGTATGTATTACTATGGCACATAGCAGAAATTGACCTGTCCAATGCGGGGTAAGTGGCCTTCATAGACTATGCCTTGGCCCCCAGTGCCTATCCTGAGGGTCTTACTGAAATTACCAGTTGCAGCAGAGAGCTCTTCGAAGCTAAACGTTTCCACGGTCAGTGTGGAACTCGTATCATCATCATCGGATCCTGTTGGCCCTGCCTCAAGAAAACATCAGAGTTAACTTCAAGTCCAGCAAATCTATGATCTATAAGAGATATGCAGAATTGCAGATTCTACAGGAGTAAAGGATTCTGACTGAGTCCACCAGATATAGAACTGAGTATTGCTTCAATGCTCTCCCAAAGATTAAGTCGCACAGGTATATCCAGGGAAGAATTGAATTAAAGAAGACACAAGAACCATATCACTGTGCTTCTGAATAAACAAATCATTCAAGCTAGGGGTTGAAGAAAACAAGAACAAACAAAGGAACATTCGTTTAGAAACCATCCAGCAATCCTGCGTTCCTTCGAAAAAGAAGAAACAGGAAAATCAAGAATCCTACTCAATGCTAACATTTCTAGAAACGAATCAAGACTAGGAAATCAATTTGGCATTTTCTTCTAATGCGAGGGTGGATGTACTAATTGGTCATTCCTGCAAACAGGCTCGAGACTAAGCATTGCAGAAAGGAATTCGAGGGCCGCAAGAACTACGGAAACCAATCGAAATTGAAGCTAGAGAAAAGGGATAGAGAGAACATCACAGAAAGAAAACAAAAAACAATGGGAAAAAAATTCGGATACAAAAACCCCCTCAAAATGCTACCCTAGAAAAGACCAAGCCTGGACTCCCTGGAGGATTGAGCGGGCTGTCCTTCTCCTCCATAGACCATACCCAAATATTTTGGATTGAAGCATCTGCCCAGCCTCTTCATCCTTTCTCCTGGAGAGGAAAATAAAAGAACCCATTAAGATAAGCCAAATCGAGCAAAAAAAAAAACTTCTGGTGCAAATCAAATAACTGGAAGATCTGGGGAAACCTCAGAGCAAGGAGTTCGTTCTCCCCACTGCAATTTGACCGAGAACGGGGCTCGAGAGGGGGCGAGCGGGAGCGAGAGAGCGCAGGCACAGATTTGGCCGTTTCCCTTCCATTTGGCTGGGCGGAAGGGAAGAGAAGAATTCCAGAGGAAAAAAACAAAGTAAAAGAGGGGCGGATATGTAAATAACTAAATATACATCGCACACGGGACTAGGAAGGCAGCAATCAGGCAGGCATGTCCAGGCCCAATCCCGAGCAGAGCCCCGAGTGGATGAGTGTGTTGAGTCGATCCATTTAACATATGTCAGAGATTTTCTTACTCAGTTTTGTTCTAAAATTAATACACATCTCACATTTTGAGAAGTTAATTAAGTTTGACCAAATATATACACACAAAATACTATTTTTTATATTTTTTATAATAAGCATCATTTCATGGAATATATTTTTATAATACTCTTATTCAGATATATAAATATTAATAATATTTTTAAAAGAACTAGTCAAATTTAAAGAAAAATGAAAGATCAAAAACCAGATGTGTGTTTATTTTAAAGTGAAGGTAATATGTTGTACAGAGTTATTTTAACCTTTTATTTTAGGTCAAATATTGAGGTTTGACTTTTTGATCGACCAATTTAGTATTTGACCTTTGTAGTTACTTGAGAAGAGGATTGTAGCTCATATATACTAGTTCCAAAGGATCCTAAATGTACAATGAAGGTTTTTGCTAGATGTGTTGCTATCTCTATCGCAAAAGAGATATATAACCTAGGTTTTAATCCTATCAACTAGCCTAGCCAGGTAGACTACAAATGTAAGAACACAAACTAGTTACACAAAAAAAATTTAGAGCTTAAGGATAGTAGAGATGCAAACTCACATCAACGACTCCAGTATTTTTACCAAGGTATCAAGAAACTCCTGGCTTCCTCGTAGTTCTTGTTGGAGGCTCGCGCAATGGCCAAGCTTCTAGTCGGGTAACCCTGTCGGTAGCCTATAGACCTTCCCGTACGCAAGTGGGTCTCCGAAATTACCTTTCCTAGACCGTTCCCCACCATCTTCACTATCGAGCTTTTGGCTGAAATGTCATGGGTCTCGTTCCCTCTAATACATTGGTGGCGCGGTCACACCACAAATGCAGTTAGTGTAATAATGCAAGAATATAATTTTCTCTTATATAAAGATTGTGCGCACAACCACCAAGTATTGATATGTATGCAAACCTCACTAAACGCTAGGTCCAAACCTAGAGCAACGCTAGTGCAGTGTCTAACTAATAGTCTAAGGCCTTTGTAAAACACCTACAATAATCACTTAATCTTTTATAGAGCACTTGTGATGGCTAGAGCATTTGGGATAGTTTCTCAACACTCTAATATCTTTGGCACACTCTAACACCCTAAAGGGTCGCCCATGTGGGTATAAATAGCCTAAAAACTAGCCGTTGGAGTAAACAATAGCTTGTTGTGTAATCACCTGATACTAATAATTCAGAGCATGTTCCTAAGCTAGCCATTAGGCACTTTTCTATGGCATAGTCTAGTGCCCATCACTAGATCGATTTTTGGTGCCTTATTGTCTCTAGAACCTCTCTGGTAGCCACTATTATAGATCAATGCTCCTTCTCATGACCACCACAACTTTCGGATTAGAGATTTATTCGAACTTTAGGAGTTTTTCTAATTTGATGCTTTGAAGTATGTAATAAATTTTAGGTTTTAGCCCATTCAACCTCTTGTAGACCTTAGATATTTTCACAAACCCTTAAACACTAATCTTAGACTACCTATGTTGATTTCCTAGGGTGGTCCACATAACAAAACCTCCTACAATGTACTCATTCTATTGGTGGTTGAGGTAAAACAACTGCCTCTAGTAATCTACACATATTTGTAGGGATAATTTCTTATGCCAAATGTATTTGCAAAACGGTAATTCTTTTAGGGGAGGTTGACTTATATTTTCAACGTTTGTCACAAGTATAAATTCATAACTTTTTTCAAATGAAATGAGGTGAAGGTAAATTTATATCATAAATGTAGAGATTAAAGATACCTAAATTTTCTATTTGGCCACTTTTACATTTGAGTTCATTTAGGGCTTGATTATTCCTTATAAGCTCTCAAGTTTTTAAATTCAATTTTTTTAAGTATTTCAAATAGTCATCCAAGGAAATTTAGTTGCCCTAAAACAATGACTAGTCAACCGCCTATAATTTAGTTGCTCTAAAACAATGATTAGTCAACCACCTATTCCAAATAGCATAGAGCAACTAAATTGATACCAATTTGTATCAGTTGAATTTTGAATAGCCATCCTTGGATGTTTTTGCTTATATTACTTGCCCTAAAAAATGACTAGTCAACTGCCTATAAATATCAATGTCTCAGCCTCTCAGGTGTGGTTGCTTATTAATTATATCGTCTGCTATAGAATCGGTTTAGAGGACCATTACAAAACTTCCATGTAAGCCTCATTTCTCGGTGTAGAGGCAGTTTTGAAAACCATTCTTAAAATATATTTCAAATTCATCTAAAAAATCATTGTAGTAGTGTTAAGGTGTACAACATGACTTTTTGCGAAGGGAAGGGGATTATATTAAAACTCGACATAGTATAACCCCAACTTACATATGAAAAAATCCAAAATAAAAATACACAATATTCTACCTAGATTCTTCCATTATCTTCTTTCTCAATGGCATTCCTGGCTTGAACGCCATAGCCAAAGTGCAGTCTTTGTGTCAAATCCAACAAGCAATCCCAAAAATATTATACATGCTGCAAGATCCAATGCTTCTGAATGAGTCCAAAACGCATCTGAATCGATGATTTGGTTTTTATGGTTAAATCTCTATTTGTGTTGGTCTCTTCCAAAACGCATCTGAAGCATTGGATCAAGACAACGACAGACGTAAAGTAATCCACATGATCAAGACAAGCACACAATTCCAGGTGTTGAACCCTCGGGCACACTGGATGTCGATTGTGCAGGGCCTCAGAATTTGGCAGACAAATCTAGACGCAAGCTGACAAAACTGGCAAAGCATGCAAATCTTGATCATCTCGAAGTTGATGTACCCTTAAATTAAACCTGCTGTCGTCCACCACATACTATACGAGAGAGTATATAGCTCCTCTAAGAGTCAACTCGCAGCCAATAATCATGCGGCATTAGCTAGTAGTAGTGCAGATCAACTGCATTATTGCCATGAATCCATTGGTGCTCGTGAGTTGACAAATTGACAATAATGGACGTTGATCTCTACTGCGGTCCTGCCCCAGTAGACCTCTCATTTCGCAGTACACTACAGTAGATAATAAGTTTCCAGTTGAGTACCTCGTTTCAACCATATTCCAATCAAGGACATCAAGGACGACGTACCTTCTGTTGACAAAACAAACGTATATATCCTACTATCTGTCTCTAAATAATTATCAAGGTTGATCGTAAGTTTGACTTGATTTATAGAAAATACATGTAATATTTATGTCTTTAAATAGATTTATTAAAAAAACTAGATTTAACAATCTTTCTAATGATATTAATTATGTAGATTGCTTAAATATTAAATATTTTTTATTACATGTAACCAAAGTTATTTCTCAGAAAACAAAAATATATATGTAGGAACATAGGGAGTAGGGAGTACAATATAGGTAAGTTATCACATGATATAGCCAGCTCGTGCAATATGAGGACAATACAAAGGACTCCTTGTCCTAATTAACTGTTCAAAAGAAGAGAACCTAACGTCCTAATCCTCACATTTTTAATGACGGATCGAGCAGGACGACGACCAAAGCATCTCATCATGCATCTTCTCTCAGTGTATATATAACTGTATGTATGTATGTATATATATTTATATATGGTGTTATATTTATATATGGTGCAGTACGTGCAGCATTGTTCAGGCCCTCTCACAGCTCCAAACTTGATCACTAATATAACCCTCTCAATACACATTACTATCAGTTTATTGCTCTCTTGATGTCTTGATGACACCAACAAACAGAGCTGCACCAGAGAAACTAAACACCTTCTCAATCAACGACACAAAAGGATAAAACCTAGCTAGCTAGGCCTTGCTTGGAGAGCATGGATCAGCCCTGAAGAACCCTCCTTTTGCTCATTCTGCTTGCTATGTGTACCTATCTAGCCCAGCTGAAGCTTCAATAATCTTGTGCTGATGAAGGAGATCAGAGCCATGAGGGCCCTGCTAGACCGGTGCCTGTCGTCGTCGTCCAAGAAGTCGTCCCGCGGCCGCGAGCCGCCGCCGGAGGGCTGCCTGGCGGTGTACGTGGGCGCGGCGAGGGAGCGGTTCGTGGTCCGGACCGAGTGCGTCAACCACCGCCTGTTCAGGGCGCTGCTGGAGGAGGCCGAGGAGGCGCGCGGGCCCTACTGCTACGCGGCGGACGGGCCGCTCGAGCTGCCCTGCGACGCCGCCGCGTTCGCGCGCGCCGTGGAGGACATCGAGCGGGAGATGGCCGAGGAGAGGACCACGCTCGGGTGCGGTGGTGGTGGAGGTATCATGCGGGCAGGGCACTCGGCGGCGCACCGGACGGCGGCGGCGTTGTGAATTGTGATATCCAGCGGCAGAGGCAGGTGACCCGTCACCGTGGGTTACTGGGTCTGGGTTGGGTTTGACTGTTTGAGTGTGACTTGTGTATGTTCTTGCCTCTTCAGAGTACTGACGATATGTCAAACAATATTACTGACTTGCATGCATGAATCGTGGTTAATTAGCTGGTGGCGGGCATCCAGATCGATCTGTATGTATGTTTGATACCATGGCCTTGTAACTGCTTTTTTTTAAAAAAAGAGATTAAAACTCTGCTTTTTAAAAAGCAAGGTAAGAGGGTAGTGATATAGTATTGCTGGTTTACCAGCTACTTTTTCAAATTATAATTCATTTGACTTTTTTTATTCTAAATTTGACCACTCATTTTATTCAAAAAAAATTATGCAAACATAATCATTCTTGTAGATCATTTATTAAATAAGCAAGATACAACAATAAAAAATAATATTTTATATTAAATTTTGAATAAGACAAGTGGTTAAATTTAGAGTTAAAAAAGTCCAACAAACTATAATTTAAAACGGAGGGAGTACAAACGAGAGCTTAAGTAAAAGTAGTACATTGTTTTAAATCTTAAATTATAAGTTATTCCAAGAATTTTGAAGAAACAAAACATCTTATGTTTGACTAAACTTATATATAATATAATAATATTTATGATGCCAACTAAATATTATTAGATTCATCATCAATTATATTTTTATAGTATACATATTTAATATCATAAATCTTTATATTTTTTCTATAATTTTAGGCTAATTTTAAGATGCTTTGACTCTCTAAAATTTATAGAATAACCTATAATTTAGAATGAAATGAGTCCATATGAAGATGTATAAGCAATAGTCAACTAAAGGGAGACCAGCCGCCTATGAGCAAACAGAAGGGTATTTTGATATTTCTGAAAAAATACAGACATGATCAACAGAGTCAAATAAGTGATGGATGGCCTAAATGGACCGTAGTGCCATTATTGAAAGAAAATTTCAAGTCAGCTTCACATAAGAAATTCAAAAAATTTAGTGCACAAATACTCAGCATAGGTGAGAGGATGAGGCAGCTTGGTCAAAAAGGAAAGATGGGAAGGGAGATATGACTGACCGGTGGGGCTTTGGCCCAAGCAAGAAGAACATTGGGTTAGGGTGGAAAATGTTCACTTCTCTCTCAACTTTTGAAATCTATTTTTGCTTACTCAACTTCAAAACCAGGTAAACCACCTTTCTTAACTTTTGAAACTATCGATGTGTTTGGTTCTCATCTCTTGGCTTGCATCCGGGAGCCAGGCTTGCTGCATGCGGCCTCACTTGTTTGGTTTCCATTGCACGCATCCGCATGCAGACTTAGTTGATTAGTTGGCTAGCTTCACTCATGCCTCATGCATGCACCTACTCACACGTGTACGCGTGCTGTGCCCGCACCAGTTAGGCTCGGCAAAAACAGATTCCAACTCCGTTTTTCGGGAGCCAGGCTCCAAGGGGCTCGCTACACGCGCTGAGCCAGGCTCGTGGCCGAACACAGCATCCAAACAACGTTGGCCTGCATCTGTGGAGCTTGGCCGGCCTTGGGCAGGGCAACCAAACACGCCCTATGTGTTTTACCTTCCTTGCTCGGTTATAAGCGGTTTTGAAGGTAATTTATATTTTTCTTTTTATTTATTTTGGTTAAATCTTTGAAAAAAAACATAGCAAATCACATAAAATAAACATAAATAAAAAATCTAATTTTTTTGGACTTCACATGAGTATATTTACATAGTAAACATATAATATGGTATTCTTTAGTGCAAATTTTTTGATATAGATTTAGATCTATTTTTCTGTAATTATTTTTAATCATTCATAATTGCAGTTTCTACGGTCCAATTGTGATGAAATTTTTATGATATCCTAATTATTGTATGCATGAACTATAACAAAAATTTTATACTTATTAAATCATGTATAACTTAGTTATAGATTTGTTTAAGTTTATACTTGTTAAATCTAAATAAGAGGGAGTTGGGCCAGGAAAACATAGAATGGGAGAAATGGCGAGGGTTTATGATTTTAAAACCTAATTAGAGTTTAAGTGTTGCATACCAATAAACATTTATACTGCTATGTCAGGTTACAAGTAATTTATAAAACATATATTTTTCTCCTCTAATATAAGTCCCTCCGTTCCAAAAATAATTACACCTCTAAAATTCAAGAATTGCAACAAAATAGATGCTCATATAAGAGAAAAAGACCTGCAGTACTTACACAGTTACACCTCTAAAATTCAAGTGCAAGATTAGATATAAGAGAGAGAGAGAAAAACTGCAGCACTATCGTTCAGTCGGCTTGCTTGAGAATAGAGTACCAGCCACAAGTGTCAGACCCTTTTGTAGGGGCAACAGCGTGATTTCCGATCTACACTAATCTGCTCCCTAAGTTAGTAAGTTCTAGATGTGCGTTTATTCCGAGACAGAGATAGTGTGTATTAGTTCTAATTGATTCTAGAAAAAAAAAGTTGCAACATGTGAATTAGGGTGTTACAAGACAACTTGCGAGAAAAGGTGCATTGCAGACATGAATATCAAACAAGATTGTGAGGCTACTTAAGTGAAGAATTCTGTTTAGACTGTAGAGAACTAATAGCTACATACTTGGACTAAATCAGCAAAACTGATGTTATAACCAGTGCAGCCGAGGCAGAGAGAAACCATCAAGAAATAATCCGGTTAGATTAACTGAATCTATTTGCAGAATTATTCAGTTTGGTCAACTTCCATGGCTTTGACAGAGTCTGTCAGAATTTCTCTAAGGCTCTGTCCCCTTTCTTTCGCCAAGCTAATGCACTCCTGCATGACAAGTATGACATACAATTAGCATCAATTATTGTTTAAATGTGCATTATATTTGGAGAAATACATATATCACGTGGTGATTCAATACAAAAAAAAAGGAGTAAATTCTCATGAAACAAAATCAAATGTTAATACTAGACTTTGTAAATTTGTAGTCGATAAGTCCATTGACGACAGTTAGTATACAATGGATAATATATTTCTTATCAAATGCTCCATATGTTCCAAATTGTAAGTCGTTTTGGTTTTATAGATATGTAGCTTTTGCTATGCACCTAGATATACACTATATCTAATACACAGTAACCCTAAACTTACAATTCGGAACGGAAGGAATAAAATATAAGAAGCCTATTCTCTGCTATGACACACTGCAGCAATATTCAAAAGTGCTGCATTGACTAAAGACAGAACAGTATAAATGAAATATTTCCATAATGAAACATCCTACTAAGCTCAGATTAACTAACCTTAATAGTCGCCATGGATGTCACTGCACCTCCAACTTTTGTAATGACACTAGACGGTCTGAAGAATCTAGAACAACAGTCACATAGGTCTCTATTATCGTTTCTTCTTCAGAAGTTGGGTCCGCTAGTATACTATCTTTATGAAGTGCACATGTAAGGGACAATGGAATGTCGCCAAGTGTCAGCTTCCTCTTTTCTCTGTTTACCAATTCAAATTTGTTTTTTCCATCCTTGCCTCCAACAGTAAATAATCTACCATCATCACCAACAGAAACTAAAGGAATCTCCACTGCAACAATTACATAAAACTTGTAGTGATTAGAGAGAAATAAGCAAGGTAGTAGCAGATAGGACCACTGAAATGGAACACAAAAATGGACATGTATAAACTGATTGAAAGCAATAGAGGTGAGCACAGCAGAGCCGATAATTCAAATACCAACCTAAACACTTCAAATATAACAAAACACAGATTGCTCAAGTGGATGTTTTGACCAGCAAAAGCATAATACAAAAGAGTTTTAACGCTTAGTCCTAAATGAACGAGCCATCAGTTCAATTCAGAGATCAAGAGTCTTAGCTAGCCAGGAAAAGATAGTACTCTATAAAATAAAACAGAATATTCTTGATGATCATACATTCATACTCCTGGAAACCAGATCAAGTTATGCATGAGAACTGGTCAATTCACATGAAAATCCAGGCCCTCAAGCAAATGACGATCAGGATGTTTGCAATTGTAGTTTTCTTGCACAAGTGGGTTAAGCAATATTCGATTTCAATCATGACAGCAAATAGACATAATTATCAACTTATCATGTAGCAGATAAAGCACCCAGACATTCTTAAAAAAGCAAGATATTGTTGTATTCAAAATTAATCAAATATCATCAAACACCAAATATCTAGTTAGAACACAAAAACACACATATTTCCTCCTAAACGAGTAATTCACATTCAACAATTATGACGAGCTTCAACATAAATAATTAAATATCCTGTATTCAAATCTTTCAAGCATAAACTTGACAAATGACTAGGAACACAGTAGGAAGCAACTATCTCAGTATAGCAGCTTTTCTGAATTGAAAACTAACACAGGAAATATGTTAGAACCAAAGAATGATATGCTTCATTTTCGTCTCAAACTTTATGGGTAACTCTTTTCTCAACAATTTGTTGTTCGATATTCCTGTAGGCTGAATCAGCTATAGAGGTTTGTTCGTTTCAGTTGGTTCCATTAGAAAGTTTCACACAAAAAAGACATAATAGTAATGTGACTGCATACTTCATGATGGAAATAACAGCAACATTGTATGACAGTGATATTTCCATGTTGCACTAAAATGATATAGTGGGAGGATATCATGACCATATGTACAGTGAAAATAAACGAACGTACAATGTGTGAAGGCAGCCACTGCTGAAATAAGTGCAGCATCAAACAGAGACCCGTCAGCATTCAAGCAATAAATATCCTGCAAAAGTTCAAAATCCAGAAAAGATCAAAATACAAAGCTCTTATGAAAACTTATTCAGGATCCAGAACATCTCAACTTGTTTATAAAGAAAAATTAGACCTATTATCAGAATATTATATTTTTTTTAAAAAAAATCAATCTAAAATGGAAAAGACACGTGGAAACAGGGTTATTTAATCACTGGCCACTCTTGAACATTATTGACTGCTTTCCACTCCACTACTGTGCATCCCTCCTTTCCCCTCTTTGCCCTCTGCTGCTGCCAATCACAAAGACCACTTGAAATCCTAAAGTAATAGCAAGGTACAAAGCTTTAAGTAAACCTGAGACTTTGCTCCCCTCACTGAAGCTGGCAGCACCTAGGTGTCACCCTTTGTTAATATCTGGGTCTTTTGCGGTTGCAGGCATTAGGTTTCAAGGTTTGGGGACAAGCACCCTACATCTCTTTTGACCATATTGGTCGGATTTATCTTTCTTCCCCTTTTTTTTTTCCTTTTATTTTGGGACTTGGTTCTGTATTCCTATCCTTTATTCTTTTAGTATAATGATGGGCAGTTCTCCTGACGGTTTGAGAAAACTAAAGGGACAAGCACAAATGACAAAAGATTGTAAAGTTCTAGAGTGGTAGACTAAAGAACCTACTTTGGATTGGCATTTCTCTTATAATACTTATTAGAATGGTGTTTTCCAGGTGGTAAAATTTTGAAGCATCACAGATTCAACTTTGCATGATTCGAATGCAACTGTGTAAAACTGTACCCATATCACATATGCACATGTAGTGCTGAGAAACCATCTTATTCGGTACTATTATGTGAACCTACAGAAAGAGGACAAGGGCTTAAGAAGAAAACTGTTAAACTCAACTTATATTGGCGGGACTGGGGGTTATTCAGTGATTCCAGGCTAAACATTGCCTGGTTATCAGAAGTTACACAAAGTTGTCTAGTTCCTGCCCAATCCCTAAGGCATAAAGGCATACAACTTAAGCAGCATAGATTTCAAATGTACTTCTGAAAACCAATGTTTGGGTCATTTTAAATTTTGGGGGTGCTATTTGTAGAACATAAATTACAGCATCAGCGCTTGACTAAAAAAAGTTTAAAAGAAATAATAAGATGGTAACACAAAGAAGGTTTAGGAAGATAATCATGAAACGCTAAGAGTGGAGGAAATACTTATCAAATGAAGGTGGGCTAACTTCTAAATAAAGAAAATAATCACAAATCGATCACAACTAAGCCAACTAAACAAGAGTGGCTTGAGGAAAGATCTTTCAAGGTACAATAGTTTTGACTCAATGAAAACCCCTGGGTGCTTGGAGCCTTGGTTTCCTTTTTCATAATATTCAACTTATGTTATTTGTCAGTAGAAGTAAAAAAGTGGAGTCATTGTAGTAACTAACAGTGATCTCATGTCAAAGGTACTGTTCCTTTTGTCCACACACTGAAGCTATCAATGAGTAAACCAAGATATATTACCAGGTATGCTAGCCAAGAAGCCTTCCCAGTGATCAAACAGAGGTCCTTCAAATTTAGCATTCCAGAACTGCATAAGATAACAGAACAAAATTACCTCAGTGTTACTATGTGCCATTCATTAGGTTGTGGGAGTGATATAGAAAAAGAAATGGCCAAAGTAGTGAAAACATGCAATGATGATACCAAATCCAACAGACAAAAGCCTACAAACAGAATGCACTCCTGAAAAAAAAAGCAAACCAGTGCCTTCTACGCCCTCTATACTTTTCCACATGACATTCCTAACTTCAGTCTCCACTTGAACTTTGATTGTTATTTTTTATAGCCGTAGTTATGTTTACTAGTACAAAAAGTGCAGCATGTGTCACTTTATACTCAAAAGAGAAAATTAAACATAAAGGGACGGAAAATTTCAAAGAACCCTGCTGTTATTTTGATTTACAGGATATGCCGAAATGGTCCATGGTAAAAAAAGAAACATTCTCAAACGACACAGGGAGCTGTGTCATTTCATTAAGAATAAGTACCATATGTAAAACCCACACAACACCGCAGATAACACACACGAAAATCCACGCCCCCACTACTTTACAACAGAAAACACGTCACGAAAAGTACCAAGAGCATGACTAACAAGCAACCACTAAACCAGAAAAAGTGAAACTATATGAGGTCCTGGAGTCCCCGAGCCATGGCTGGACAACAAATGGCTCTCTCAACTGTCCGAAACACCAATGACACACTTGGAGCAGCGTTATTGAAGACAAAATCATTGCAGTATTTCCACCATGCTATCAAATAATCAGAGAATTAAGGCCATTCAGGCGCTGTTTGTGATCCGTGCAAAATAGGTCTGAAGCGGTAATGTTCCGCTGTGTATGTGTATCACTACATAGTGCGCTCTACATAATTAGTTTCTGTCCTCTCCAGTCTCCACACTAAGTACAACTAGTCATCAAGTCCATAGTGATAGTGAACAGTCACGGTTTTTGGTAGAGATCGATTAAATTTGATCCTGATGAACTCTCTCCTCTTCTATGGAAAGGATTCGATTCTGCATTCATTTATCTATTCATCATCCAATTAAAGAGCAGCAGTTAATGGTAAAACAAAAACCTCATCAAAACGTCTTCAAGGGCCTTGGAGATGACTGGTGCCACCTCAGCGGATCGGCCTGGCCTAACCAGCGGGGAGCAGATGGGCGGCATGTGGAACTCAACAGCTACGCAAAACACAAATACGGCAACATCAACAAAAGAATAAAAACCGAAGGCAATAGGAAGCAGCAGGGAAGAGGGGAACACGAACCGACGGATCCTTCGTCTGGGTGCTCAGCCGGGGGCGACATCACCTCGAGCTTGACCGACGCGAGCATGGCCTGCAAAGACAATTCGTCGAACAGTTGGAGAGCGCAAGACGGGAAACATAGGAGAGAGAAGGGGAGGGAAGTGGGGCGTATTACGGTGTCGCCAAGGCGGACGAGAGCAGAACCATGCGCGGAGGAGACGGCGCCGAGGGCGACGGTGGTGGGGCGGGCCTCTCTGAGGCGACGGGAATCGATGCGGACGGACTCGCCGAGGTGGCGCTCCAGGAAGGCCACCGGGAATAGGCGGCGGTACGCTTCCACCTCCATCTCACCGGCAACGCCGCTGGCCGCAGCCGGTTTGGCCTCCGCCGCCATCTTACGTCCAGCGGTGGCCGCTGGCTGCAAAGCTTGTCGGAAAGTGCGGTCTACGTCTTGCACGCTGCGCGCCTGCACCCCCACGGAGTCGAGACGAGGCCGGAGCCGGATACAAAATGAATTAGGTCAATGTTTTGGCGCCCCCACTGGTCACAAGGAGGGCTGGGGGGAACTGGCCGAGTGACCTATTGGGCCTTTTTCTTTTGTGCGGGGAGTCACTAGCTGTTCATGTCAACTTAACGGGCCGGCCCACGGATCAAAAGCCTGGCCCAAGCTTGACCCAAATTTTAAAGGAAAATGTTCATTGACCTGCACGGTCGGGATTCACGCTTTTGCTAAATAAAAAAAATCTGTTGCGGATTTACGATCGTCGATTTCATCTCTCAACTACGAAACCAGTCTTCTATCTAAGCTATCTCAATTGTTAAAAGTGTTTATTTTTGCATATTTGAGTGATTTAAATGGTGGTTTTGCTCACAAGGTATATTGGGCGAAGTTAAAAGTTCAAGAGACTATCCAAAAAATTACACAAAAAATAAATAAAAAATATTCAAACACTTTTACATGAAGAAATAATAAAATTTAAAATCCTGAAATCTAGAAAAAATATTTTTCCTTCAAAAATTGTGGAACTAGTTTCAACATTTTCTAAAATCATACTCAACCTTAAGATGACTAGCTCAAAACTGTTTGAATCTTGATAACTTGCTTTGGTGCTTATTTGTATAAATCAATGTTCATCGTCCAACTACCTAGAAGCATCAATGGAGCGTCATTACGTGCGATAGGATGCATGGACTCAAGCAAACTAATACACCTACTTTGATCAGCGACAAAGCCAGGGGGGGGGGGGGGGCGTGCTCCAGCCTCCCTACCAACCATGGATACTCTTAAGCCCCCCTACGCCACGGAGGAGAAGAAGGAAAGAAAGGGCTGGAGGAAGTAGCCCCCTTGGGATTATTCTGGCTTCGTCGCTGGTCAGTTTCTCTCATTTTGCATGACATGAATTAGCATGCCTTATTTTCCTAGGAACATTCAAATTTCATGAGAAAATTTGGGTCGTGCAAAGTGGCGCGCTTATCCAAATTCCCCCAAAACTGTTTCGGGTCACAGTTGCTAATGTAAACTAAACCAAAAATAGCATGCCACACAGGTCATTCCCCTACCATTATTACACTATATATCTCAGACGTCTAACTTTTTAATGTCGTTCAGCCAACATAAAATTTTGTTTGTTTGGCTATAATAAAAAATGTAATTTGGGTCATGTGAATTACCTTTTTTTTAATATACTAGTTAATTGTGTGAGATTGTTGCCTCAAATTTTTTAAAAATTCAGGCACCTGAAATATAGCAATTTCTATATTATTAGTCCAGGGAGTCACTCAGGCCTGACTGAAAAATAAAACAGTAATCATCAAGCCTCTGTACAGGCAGCTGTCTTCCAGTTTCACATACAGGCTTGTTTGGTTGGAGACACTTGGTCCACAAAATATCATGACCACAAAGAATTCCCATGAAACAAAGTCAAGGGTGACTCAAAGATTTTGAGTGCCTGCTACAGCCTCATCCTTCAAGTGATCCTTATGAGCAGAACCACCATTACAAACATGCAGATCATCACAAACATTAGCAGCCACTGGAAGCACGTAGTCTTGGAAGCCAGTGAGTAGACCTCTGCAGCTCGCGAGGTTGCGTGGCCCGTGCTTGCCAAGCTCTGCTCGACAGCCCTCTCGGTAGAATCAAGAATCTGCATCAGCAGATAAGGTAATATTCTAAACAAGCACGCAACTGAAGTTCATCATTGCAATATCAATGAAACTTTTTCCAAATAAAACCATTGTGTCAACATAACTCTGAGGACGATGAAAGAAAAATACCTTCTCTGTCTCTTGCACGGATTGGTTCATCATTTGGCTACGTTCCTTCAGTTCCCGTGCTAACTCGACCATTTCATCAGTCAGATCTTCTTGGAGCTTCCTGTGTGGTAAGGAAGTAACAGTAAGAGCATAATCTTCATTTGATGACACAAAAAAATTTGATGCACATAACTTCAAACAATTAGAACAAGAATGAAGCTAATAGGCATGCACAAATTATAGCTTCCAACACAACAATTTACAAATTATAGCTTCCAACACAACAACTTTAGTGAGTAATGACACCAAACAACAAATGGAGCCAGTAAATAGGTTGCTCGTGTGCAATGAAGAAACTTTGGATAAGAATAACGGGGGCATTGAGCTGGAGCCTGAGATATCTTCTCACAGATGAAGACAAAAATGGCATACCTATGCTTCTCAATGTGAGCCTGAGCATCTGCATCCAATTTTATAGGTGCTCCAATATCTCCTTTTCCTTCCTGATGGTTTGGTCCAACTTCGGCATGGGCTCTATTTAATTTCATCTGTTGGTTCCGTAGCTGTAACCATAAGAAAGTAAAACAGGCAAAATGACCAAATTTAACTTACGTTGATCTCCTTCGCAGTCCTGATGATAAAGATATTGGACTTTCTGGCTTTGCTTCTTCATAATAGATTTCATCTCTGCTTTCAATAATTGGCTTTTCATTTTCAGGCTGCACCAACAAGAATATAATAACAACTATAAGAAGTGTATCCAATCTAAAAGGTATAAGAGGTAAAGGTTCAGATAAAAAATTAATATTATACGGTGTGATTGCTTTACATTCTATGAAGAGCAAGCAAATGAACTAGGCATGATAACGGAAACAATTCAAACAGACGAGTCGATACAATAGAAACATACCACTGAAGCAGCAAGCCTGGAAGCTAGTGCTTCAATCTTTTCTGAATATTCCGAAAGCTTAGCTTTTGAAATGCTGAAAAGGGAACAAAATCATCAGAAACATGTTATTCTGATCACACAAACGTAAGCAGCAGTTGGAAAGTTCAACTGAGGTTGCTTTGCTACACCAATTACTAAGACCACTGAACCAGGCATAGGATTGTTCATAAAACAAGGCCAATCAATAGCCCAGAAACTGTTATCATCAAAATAAAGACCATCAAGAAAAAATTGCAGGAACTTAGAAGTATTTATCTTTTATATACGTGTTTGAGATGCAGTACAGAAAGAGTACACTGACTTCAGGAACAGAATTTTATTAAACCTGAAAGAGAAACCATGCATTTAGCAAGTGGTGACCCATGGCGTCTTTCATGGCAGAAGAATGATTTTCTGGAAGCCAGGTTAGTGGAGCACTTGTGTATGAAGAAAAGGCTACGATAGGATAACAAGGCCTGGGGCCATTTTGTCACTCAATCAGAATGTGAAGTCATAAAGACTTAAAAAATATCGAAACACAATGTCAGTGTTAGCCAATTCGAAATAGCAGCAAAATGCAAAAGGCTTATCAGAATGTATTCTTAATTAGCAACCAGTACTCCCTGTACAGGTTTCAGGATTTTACATTGATGCAAAATGCAAAAGGTAGACAGTTATACTGCTGCGTGGGCAAGATCAGTGTTGATATTTATGTATCAGAGTTTACTGTTATTGTTTGCTGCTGTCATACGAAGATTATTTTTCTTCCTCATTAAAACAATGGAACCTTGAGAAACATTAGATGGCACACAAATAATTACCACATCACTACATCTGTATATCAGTATTCCAAAAAAAAAAACTTTGATGCTATGCTATTGCTGAAAATGCACCTTGATATCCCTTCTGGTGTAGTCTCAGCTCCCAGCTGCTCCAACAGCTCCCGGGCTGTGGTTACATACTGCACTGGAACAGATGCTGTAAGTAATTAGTAAAACAGCCTGAGATTGTTCTTTATCACTAACAAAAAGAAACTGAATGAGGCTGCAGCTACTTCTTCCTTTCCTTAAAATCAATTATGCAGGTGGAAACTGGAAATCAAACTATCTAAGAAATTCATATTAGCTACTCTTACATACATAGACAAGTTTAGCCTGATTTTGCTGGCGGGGAGCAGCCTCCAGCAGCCTTATAAGGTTCACTTCCACCTTGTTGAGCCTCATGTTGAGATAGCGAGCTTGACGAGGAGCATTGCAGGTTCACAAATCACAGGTGAACCGAGTAAAGTTAGAACATGGGTGCAGGGTTCCAAAAGGCGAAACTAAGCGCACACTTCCACGTGCTGAAGCGCGCTGTATATAACCAATAATATTTGGGGGGGGGGGGGGACTCGAATTAGTAGGAAAAACACATGTATACATAGTTACATACTAATTAGATCAGACTCGGATACAAATAGCCAAACAACTTAAGTTAAGTTAGGCTTCAGGCAGGAGCAGATCCAGTAAAGACAGTGGCAAATCTAATATTTTTGCATGGGGTATGCTGGACCAAAATTTTCATATCTAAATATGTATAAAAACATTTAGCAATTAGCAATTCGGTAAAGTAGCATGAAATTGAGACCCACGATTCAGTATAAAAATGCTAAAATAGCAGAACAGTCTTAAATTAAATACATACACATAAGTAATCAACCAATTTCTACAATCCTACTATCTAGATGGCTACATCTACAAACTACAAAATACGGAGTATCGAATCAGAGAAAGTTAGGGTTAGGGATTTTGCAAGGAGGAAGAGAATGGAGGGGAAGAGGGTTCTCGGTCCTCACCAGGCCTGGCTGGAGAGCGGACGACGCAGAGCACGCCAGACAACGCGCACGAGGGCCACGGCAGAATCAAGCGAGAGATTATGCTGGGATGAACCAGAATTACAGAGTAAGAGTCATTTGAAACCCCCCATGATTTTTATAAAAAAATCATATGAATCAATTTCTTTTTCATATCAATGCTGACCAAGCCGGCTGATTTCAGCTAATTAAATAATGTTCTGTGATAAGAAAATAAGATAAAACAAGCTAAGAGTAGTTTAAACAAACATAGCCTAAGAAAAAACTTTAAACTATCCAACATTTCAATGGAGTCAAAACTGGATACACAAATATAAGTTGACCAGAAAAACCCGATATTTGTTTGTGCTTGAGCTTGACTTCAGTTTGATCTCAATCCAACCTAACGTTGTGTCAATTTTTCCGATTTTTTTTGTGAGCATCACGTGAGTAGCTTTCATAAACAAACTAACATCCAAAGAAAAAATGAATCAAACCATGTTAAGTTAGATCGAGTTTATAGGAAAAAAACACTAACAATGTATAAAAAAAGTATATATTTTTATAGAATATCTATTTAGTTAGGTTTTAGATAGTTTGATTAAAAACAAAGTTAGCAAAATACATATGATGCGTCACCGGCATACCAATGTTGGTGCTATTCGTTTTGTGAAATTTAAATTATGTTAAATGCTTATACTAATTTGTTACGAGAGAAACAATGATGAATAGGGCCGTGGCATACTCTGCCGTAGCCCATAGGTATCTTCGCGTCAAATCAACACCAGGGGTTCTTATTGTAAAAAACACACACACACACCAAAGGTTCTCACTTTGATATATAAACGGACTATATCACAGATATAGCAAAGTGCAGGAAACATGTTGTAGGTGATTACTCTACCGGATACAATAATCAATATCAAGTTCTGGCACAAAAAAAATTGTCATTTCCTTCAAAATAACAGAACCAGCACCGGAAGGGAAAGAAAAGAGACCAGTATATATGATGGTTAAGTCTATCACTTGTATCTTACTTTATGCTTTTACTATTTGTTATGTAGCATTTGCCGGCTTGTCTTAGCAGCCTTGTAAGCATTTGCTTTAGTAGGTGGCTGCCTCTTTGCCTATATAAGCAAGAGCAGACCCTCCCTAGAATGTAATCATGAACTCTGTTTTCAATTCAATCCAAGCGGCCTCTGGGCAAAGCTTCCCTCTGGCATTACCCTGATCCATGTGTGGCCAACAATTGGTATCTAGAGCCTAGGGTTTTGAGAGAGAGGAGAGGATGTCCACCGAGAGCTCCAAAGCCCGCGTCGCCGCCTCTGCGGTTGTGCAGGAGGACGCAAGGCCAACCGGTGCGAGGGCTGATGACCGCGCGACGCGCCTTGCTGCCGCGGAGGCAGCGGCGGCCGCTGCGGCTCAAGCCGCGGTAGCCGCCACCGCAGTTCTACGCTTGGAGATGGAGCGGGAGGACATGGACTCCGCAGGATCACACAACCCCGAGCGCCGCCGCCGCCAGTCACCGTCTCCCGAGCGACGTCGCGGCCGTCGCGGGCACTCGCCGGTGCTGCACACCGTCTACCGCGACTCCGGGGCCGGCACGCTTTGGCCGATGCTCACCAAGAGCAACTACCACGAGTGGAGCCTACTGATGAAGGTAAAGCTTCAAGCTCGTCATCTCTGGCAGGCGGTGCACGTCGGCGGAGTCGGTTTCGACGACGATCGGCGAGCCTTGGAGGCGCTGTGCGCATCGGTTCCAGTCGACGTTGCGGCCTCCATCGCCAACAAGGCCACGGCGAAGCTGGAGTGGGACGCTATCACGCTGCGCCACACCGGAGGCGATCGGGTGCACCGTGCCATGCTCCAACGACTTCGCGGAGAGTGGGAAGCTCTCAGCTTTCAGCTCGGCGAGCAAGTTGAGGACTTTGTCGTGCGGATGAGCAACCTGATGGAGCAGATGGCGCGGTACGGCGACATCGACCTGACGGAGGAGCGAGCGGTGGAGAAGCTGCTTCGGTGTGTGCCGAAGAAGTACGCGCAGATCGTCAATACGATCGAGACGCTGCTCGACTTCGACCAGCTCACCATCGAGGACGTTGTCGGGTGGCTCAAGGCGGTGCAGGACCGCGAGCAGACGCCGGACCCCGATCCCGGCGGGAGGCTGCTGTACACTGCAGAGCAGTGGCGCGCCTACGACAAGAAGCAGGACGCTGCCGGGTCGTCGAAGAATCGACGCCGCCGTCCTCGCGGCGGTCGGAAGAACAAGCCGCGCGCTGATCGCGACGGTGAAGGAGGAGGAGCGGACAAGGCAGGAGCTGTCGGCGGCGAGCGGAGGCCCATCGCGACAACACCTGCCTCAACTGCGACCGCGCTGGGCACTGGGCGCGGAACTGCCCTCAACCTCGCCAACAGCGAGACCGCGGCGGTCAGGCGAACGTCGCCGAAGCAGAGGAGCTAGACGTGGCGGCGTTCCTGGTGCACGGCTTCCTCGAGCTGGATGAAGATCAATGCGAAAAGGTTCAAGCTTCAACCTTTTGCACCAAATCGGCCAGCCTCGACATCAAGGAGCCGCGGGCCCGTGCATTCCTCGACACTGGCTCCGACGGCGGAGGGAAGCTAGATGGTTGGTACCTCGACAGCGGCGCGACTCATCACATGACCGGCCGGCGCGAGCTGTTTGCCGAGTTGGACACCTCCACCAAGGGCGTTGTGAGGTTTGGCGATGAGTCAATGGTGGAGATCAAGGGAGTTGGTTCGATCATCTTCGAGGCCAAGAATGGTGAGCACAGAGCACTCCATGGCGTGTACTACATCCCTGCTCTAACGCAATTCGATCATGAGTCTCGACCAGCTGGATGAGGGAGGCTCGAAGGTGGAGATTGAAGATGGTGTCTTGAGGATTTGGGATAGGCAGAAGCGACTGCTCGTCAAGGTACGGCGTGGTGCTAATCGCCTCTACATCCTCCACCTCAACACGGCCAAGCCACTCTACCTCGCCGCGCGCAAGGACGATGAAGCATGGCGCTGACATGAGCGCTACGGCCACCTTCATTTCGACGCGCTCTGCAAGCTCTCCAAGGATGGCATGGCACGCGGGCTGCCCGTGATTGATCACGACGGCCAACTCTGCGACACCTGCGTCATCACCAAGCACCGTCGTCTTCCTTTCCCAGCAGCGGCCTAGTACCGCGCAAAGGAGAAGCTGGAGCTGGTGCACGGCGACTTGTGTGGCCCAGTGTCACCGGCGACCCCCGGCGACAGGCGCTACTTCCTGCTGCTGGTCGACAACGCGACACGGTACATGTGGGTGTCGCTGCTGACCTCCAAGGATGCAGCGGCGGACGCCATCAAGCATATCCAAGCGCTGGCGGAGAGAGGAAGTGGGCAGAAGCTGGGCGTGCTCTGCACCGACAATGGGCGTGAGTTCACCGCCGCGGAGTTCGCGGTCTACTGCGCGGATGAAGGAATCCTGTGCCACTACTCTGCCCCCTACACGCCGCAGAAGAATGGAGTGGTGGAGAGGCGCAACCAGACGGTGGTGGCCATGGCAAGAGCGCTACTGAAGCAGAGGGGTGCGCCGGCTCAGCTCTGGGGGAGGCAGTGGTGACTGCGGTCCACCTCCTGAACCGAGCGCCCAGAGGAGTCTGCAGGGCATGATGCCCTATGAAGCTTGTCATGGCAGGGCGCCGGCCATGGCCATCTGCGCACATTTGGATGCTTGGCATTCACCAAGGAGCTCACCCAGCTGAAGAAGCTAGATGATCGAAGTCGGCCGGGCGTGTTCGTCGGGTATGCAGACGGCGCCAAAGCGTACCGCGTGTTCGACCCAGTGACCCAGCGCGTGCGCGTGTCGCGCGACGTCGTCTTCGACGAGAGCCGTGGCTGGGACTGGGCGAAGGAGCAAGGTGAGGCTGCACCAATGCTGGAGGAGTTCGTCGTTGAGCATATCTGGAGAGGCGAGGATGAGGACGCGCAAGGCACACCATCGCCGGCCGGCTCGACTGCTCCGAGAACACCCTCACCGGCTCCGGGGGAGTTGGAGAATGCAGGAGCAGTTGCGACCACGCCTTCACCGACCGCTGCAGGCGCGACATCACCCACGACTGCGACAACCTCCACCGATCGAGCAACCCCACGTCGAGCTGTGTACGCCACTGGAGGATGATGAGGACCGTCTGGACGCCTACTACGATGACGAGCCTCTGCGGTACCGAAAGGTAACCGACATCATTGGGAATCCGTCTCCTCCAGGACTGGCGCCGAGGCTGTTCGCTCAGCTGGATCTCTCGCATGCGGGCGAGCCGACCAGCTATGCCGAGGCGCAAGGCGATCCGACGTGGCAGGCGGCGATGGAGCAAGAGCTCCGATTGGTGGAGAAGAATAAGACCTGGGAGCTCACAGCGCTCCCAGCTGGCCACCGCCCGATCACCCTGAAGTGGGTGTTCAAACTAAAGAAGGATGAGAAGGGGGCGGTGATCAAGCACAAGGCGAGGCTGGTGGCGAGAGGGTTCGTCCAGCAGGAGGGCGTGGACTACGACGACGCGTTCGCACCAATGGCGCGCATGGAGTCAGTCCGCCTTCTCCTCGCGCTGGCGGCGCAAGAGGGGTGGAAAGTCCACCACATGGACGTGAAGTCCGCGTTCCTCAACGATGACCTCAAGGAGGAGGTGTACGTCCACCAGCCGTCGGGTTTCGTCGTCGCAGGCCAAGAAGACAAGGTCTACTGCCTACGAAAGGCTCTCTACGGGCTGCGACAAGCGCCGCGTGCCTGGAACGCGAAGCTGGACGCCACACTCAAGGAGATGGGCTTCCAGCAGAGCGCGCACGAAGCGGCGGTGTACCGGCGGGGTACGGGGCCGTCAGCTCTGCTCGTCGGCGTCTACGTGGATGATCTCATCATCACCGGCGCCCAGGAAGGAGAGGTGAAGAAGTTCAAGGCGCAGATGATGGCGAAGTTCGACATGAGCGACCTTGGACTCCTCTGCTTCTACCTCGGCGTCGAGGTGCGCCAGGATGCCGAGGGCATCAGTCTACGCCAAACACACTACGCCAAGCGAATTCTCGAGCTGGGGGAAATGACTGGCTGCAACCCAACTCACACGCCGATGGAGGAGAAGCTCCGCCTCAGCCGAGAGAGCAAGGCGGAAGAGGTCGATTCCACGCACTACCGGCGGCTTGTTGGCAGCCTCCGGTATCTCGTGCACACCCGACCGGACTGGGCGTTCACCGTCGGGTACATGAGCCGGTTCATGGAACGGCCCACGGTGGAACACCTACAGGCAGTGAAGCGTGTCCTCCGCTATGTGGCGGGGACACTGGACTATGGACTCCAGTTCAAGAAGGCCACAGGCATGGCGCGTCTGCTCGGCTACAGCGACAACGACCTCACCGGGGACATCGACACAAGCAAGAGCACCAGTGGAACCATGTTCTTTCTGGATGGATGCTTGGTCAGCTGGCAGTCCATCAAGCATAAGGTGTTGGCTTTGTCAAGCTGCGAGGCAGAGTACATCGCCACTACAACTGCAGCAACACAAGCGCTCTGGCTGTCCAGGCTGCTCGCTGAGCTGCTGGGTAGAGAGGTGGATGTGGTGGAGTTGAAGGTGGACAACAAGTCTGCCTTGGCCCTAGCTAAGAACCCAGTCTTCCACGACTGAAGCAAGCACATAAGGATTAAGTACCACTTCATCAGAGACTGTCTGGAAGATGGGAACATCAAGACTGACCACATTGCTACCACTGATCAGCTTGCAAACATCCTCACCAAGTCGCTGGGCAAGGCCAAGTTCCAGGAGATGAGGGGAAGGATTGGCCTGAAGCAGATCACCTAGTGCTAGGCTTAGGGGGAGATTGATGGTTCAGCCTATCACTTGTATCTTACTTTATGCTTTTACTGTATGTTGTCTAGCATTTGCCGGCTTGCCTTAGCAGCCTTGTAAGCATTTGCTTTAGTAGGTGGCTGCCTCTTTACCTATATAAGCAAGAGCAAACCCTCCCTAGAATGTAATCCTGAACTCTATTTTCAATTCAATCCAAGCAGCCTCTGGGCAAAGCTGCCTTCTGGCATTACCCTGATCCATGTGTGGCCAACAATATACTGTAATACTGAACCATGGAAGAAAATCTACATTCACTTTACCAATCAATACCATATAGTGGAACGAAATGATTGTACAAGCAACTATAATGGATATATCTCACGCCAATATTAACATTGTGGTCACACTGAATTCCTGAACCGATGATTACTTTTTTTTCACTGGATGTAACGAAGCAATCCAAATTCTCTGACTTGCTGAACAAAAGTCACAGGTGACTTTCCTAGTGCTGGATGCCATCCATTTAGAATCCAACGATGTCTGTCAATCTCAGCTCTCCCACTGCAGGCCTGTCAAGCCCAAACATGAAAGCAACCCAAATAAAGCCCACTTCGTGGACATGGAAGACATGCTGTTTACACAGTTTCAATATACAATCATTTTAGTAAGTTTCAGTATAATCATTTAGTACATAACTAAAATAGAATTCACTTAAATATTTTTAACAGTTCCATGCTCATAAATAACTCCCATCAATAATCAACAATACAGCATATAAATGTGTACAGTTAGCCAGAGAGCTATAAAGGCTAAATAAACCAAAATAATCTCCATTCCAGCAATCCATTAGCACATGGGTGCTCAAGAATCATCCCAAAAGACAAACATGTTCCATGTGTGATAAGAGCTACTAAATCAAAGATCTAAAAAAAGATCTTGAACGGTCGGGTTAGAGAATTCAGTACGACCCTGTAAAGGCAAATGAACAGTTAGAAAATAGCAGAGAAATATTGACACTAGCTCTTCAAAATTTAAGAGGAGCAATAAAAAAAAGTACCATTAACAAATCTGTGTAACTAGTGAATGCAACGGAACTCTGGTCCTGATGAGTACTATCCAATGGCACTTGAGTTTGTACATCACCATCATTCGCTTCATGCTGCATGAAACATATAATCTTGTGTTTAGCAAGAAGTATTTAGCAAGAAGTATTAAATTATGACATCTATTGCAAGTTTTCAAAAACATACATTAGAGTTATCTGGCACTTTCTTTCTGTACTTTCGTGTCTTATCAAGCCAACTTCTTTGTCGCTTTGAACTTCTTGGTTGAACCTTTTTTTTCTTTAAGCGTGCCTCACTTAACAATTCTTCATCTTGTTGAATGTTAGGTTCGACATTATTTGTATCACACAAGATACGTGTAGGTGCACTAAATTTGTCCTGTAGTTGCTTACCAAGGCAATCAAGTGCACTATCTACTAAAATACAACATTCTGGATCACTTGCAGCTGGATATGCCAAATTCAAAAAAAATTTAGACAAAAACTTGAGGCGAAGCATAGCATCTAACTTTGGGTCTTCAATAATGCCTCTTCCTGCGTTGTCTTGGATAGTTTCATATTTTGCTTCCCTTGTCCAACGCTTCAGCACATAATGGTTAGGCAAGAATTTGATATTCATCAAGTCAAGAACTTTCAAAGCATGGCTGCACAGTACACCGGTTCTTGCAAACTGCCCACAATTACAAGTAGCTGTTTGCTCCAAGGGATCACCAACAACTACACGTTCTATTTCAGAACTTAAATCACCATCGGACCTCACAATTGCCATAGATCTTTCATATTCAGTTTGGAATGCTTCAAATATTGGTGGAGTGTAAAGTCTGCCAGCTTGCACTAACATAGGTGTCCTCATTCTTAATCTAGGTAGCTTTTTTCTGGCTTCAAATTCTTCTTCTAATTCCTTATTTCTTTTTCCTTGTACTGCCCTCTCAAAATGCTTTAGGAACCTGATGATGTCAAAATCTGATTTGAGATGGTCTTTTAAATCACTATTGAAACTCTCATTTAATTGTGTGCTTCTCATTCCTAACGTGAAAACATCCCTCATATGACATTCAGCCCATTTTTTCTTGAACTTGTAGATGCTATCAAGCCAAGATGTCTTCTTCTTGTCCACCTTATTTTTCATCACGATAAATGCTTCTTCGAAGGCTAACTTATCCTCGATGTTATACATGCAAGAACTGAAATCTGAAAGGATGTGAGATTCTTCATCTTCTTCTTTTTTCTTACTACATAAGTGCTTGACAGCATTCTGCATTATGTGGTAAGTGCACAATCCATGCCATGCTTCCGTGAATACCTCCTAAATAGCATTTCCCATTGTTGTATCTTGGTCAGTAAATATAGTTCTAGGTTGCTTTTCATTGTGTGCAGTTAGAAATGCCTTGAATAGCCATGTAAAAGAGGCACATGTTTCATCAAATAGAAGGGCGGCTCCAAAAATGACAGTCTCCCTAAATTGATTGAAGCCAACAAAAACACCGAAAGACCTGTATTCTTTATTTGTGCCAAAAGTAGTGTCGAATGTCACCACATCACCAAAATGAGCATAATCAACTACATCTTAGCATTAGCCCAAAATATATTGGTGATGTGTTCTTCCGCATCCAACTGTACAACATAGTGGAAAGAAGGGTTCTCAGACATCTTGTCTTGGAAATATTTTAACATGCTTCCTGCCTGACCATATGCCAACTCCCTTTGACGCCTACCCTGCAAGTAATTTTTGTGATCTCGACAAGTGTAGCTAAGATTCATTCGTCCTCCAACTTGGCGACTAGCTAACTCATTTGCACCTTTCGGTCTAATTTCAGAATCATCAGCGGCCTCAATTTCAAATGCTTGCACTTCTGAAATTTTCCTATGTGATGTCATTAAATGAGAGGTTTGTGGCAAGTGAAGAACATGATTGTATTGAAGAATCAGATCAATCACTTCATAATTCCGTGTCACTCGATCTAAAGTGATACCCATATGAACTGGACAACATGTTCTTGTTTCAGCTCTAGGATTTTTTGTGACATTGTCTCTCCTGTCTCTTGCTCGACAACCCTCCTTGGCACACACATATCTACATGAAGTTACCCTTTTATCACATTTACTTTCATTTGTGTACCGTTTTCTGACATCAAAACCTGCATGACCCCCATAATCTACCCAAAAAGACCAAGCATCTTCCAAGATTTTAAATTTCTGACCAATATAAGGCACCCAAATTGGAGTTGCATTCTCTCTGTATGAAAATAAATACATGCTTTATTATTGCTACACATCTGGAAGTAAAAAAAAGGGATAGAACATAAGCATATCTTACTTGTCAGGTTGCGCCATTGGATTTTAAGTAAAATTTAAGGGCTCACTCAAAGAACACTGCACAAGCAATGAACATATACGAATGAATTTTCAGACTTATGAACAAATAATAGTGAGATAGGGAAGATTTTTTTGCTACCCATGGAGAAGCCGTATCACAGCAAGGAAGAGAAAGATGAGACACTGATCATCAACCAATTTATAACTCACCAATAGGTGCGTCAATCACCCTCCGCCAACCACAACTCCAACCACAACTCCAGGTTCAGTCATGGCACGAGCCTGACGACGACGATTGCAGCACGACCAGCGCGGCGAGCGGAAGAGACGTAGCGCGACAACTGCGGCCAGGCGTGGTGACTATGGCGGGTACGAGCACGACCTAGCGGCGGCGGCGGCAATTTTCGCGCCAAAAGCAGCAGCCTCCGAGTCGTCCGTCTCTCAGCCAGGAAATGGGCCTTTTACTTGGGCTGGGGTTTTACGTGTGGGCTGAGAAGGCTGGCAAGGGGAGAGGTTAGTTGCCATCAGCCGTTGGATTCTAAATGGATGGCATCCGGCACTAGGAAAGTCACCTGTGACTTTTGTTCAGCAAGTCAGAGAATCTGGATTGGTAACGAAGGACCACCAAAAAAGAGAAAATGGGGATTCTGCCATTATGAAAATTGGGCTTCGCAATTTTGCCATCCCGCAAATGGGATTCGCAATTTTGTCATTCTCAAATGATACACTCTCAAATATGCCCTGTGGAAGATTTGTTGTCAAAATAATTCTTCTCTACCCCTTTTGCCCCTCCCTCATCCCTGTCCCTGTGTTTCCAATTTTCACGGTAACGAAGACGACCAAGCAGAGAGAACAGAGAAGACCGAGGAGAAGGAGGAGGCCGACCGGGGGCCCACTTCGCCGACGAGAGGCCGGGCGTTCAGGGCAGCCGCCGCGTCCAGGCCGGAGTGCCAGGCGCGACCACCGCCACCCGAGGAGCCCGTGATCGAGGTGCAGGACGTGCGTGAAGTCAGTAGCCGATCCAGCAGCGCGGCGTCGTTGATGTCGGCCTCCAACGCCACCACGCCAGGAGCCGCTCATTAGATTTTCCACAGAAGATGAACCTGCACAATCACATGTTCATGAAGGCCCTATATTCCTTGTCAGAGACAGCACCAAATGCTTCCATATAGGTCTAAATGTATCCAACCCATCCACCTCCAGATTTGACAGCTTTCTGGTTGCTTTTGCTCTTGTACTTGGAGGGGTATACTGGCTGTGACACATTTAGGTCAGTCATCATGAACACGTCGGCCAAAGTAGGGGTCATCATGCCATGACCGAAAACAAAAGCATTGATAGCATTAGACCAAAAATGGAAAGCTGCCATCAGGAGGGATTCATTTCTAGGCATTTCTGACAGAGACAATTCTAGGCAATGGTTTATGTCTTGATCATCCCAATGACTGCTGCTTTTTTCCAATATTCTCCGGTACCAGTTTCGCCACCCGGCGATTGGAGGAGACAACCAGTTCTTGAAAGTGTTTTGCCATCGGTTGGACGGGGTGACTCCAGACTTGAAGGGTATTCTTAAGGTTTTTTCTCAATGATCTCGGTTGGATCAGAATTCCCCATTGGGTCAAGGAGGTACAAATCGGGATTCGCAGCATAGGGGATCAAAATGTCGTTCTTGTATTCCTTCATATAACGGAATCGAAAAACAAATGAATCGAGAAAGAAATAGGGAAATCAATCAAGGATTGCCGAATACGTGAAGGTGAATGAAATTTACCTCTGGAATTTCATCCTGAGTCGCCATTGAAGGGTTGAAGTAGATTCAAAGGTGTGTTGGGGCTCGAATTTTCTAAGTGGCGGTTGTGGTGTTGAACAGTGTTGACCTAGAAGAAAAGGGGAAGCTTGTGGTCAATATCATAATAAAATGACTTATCCCAAAATTGAGGGGGCATGTGTTAACACTGAATTTTAGTGCGCTCAGGAGGATGACAGGTGGGCTAGCGCGCAGCAGATTTACAGAGATGGGTGTTCGGAGCATTCGACAAGTATCTGTGCGGTCGACTAGTCTCGGAGCATTCGGCAAGTGTCCGTGTGGTCGGCTAATTTCCAAAGGTTCGACAAATGATCGTGCAGACTGCTATTCTGATAAAGGGCGGTTTTCCGTTAGGGAAGCGACAAAAACGACAAGCAAAGGACCGATCGGGCAACGAAGACCACGACAATTAAGGCAACGAAGACTCCGGAGGAAATTAAAGTCAAAGATATGATGTTTTTCCTTTAATATTTTGTAACCGTGTCCTTTTAGGACTCATGTCACGACCAGAGTATAAATATAAATGCTTGGCCATTGTAAAAATGGTTCACAACCAATTCAATACAACCGGCCCCGTGCCAACTTCGAGTCATTTGTCGTGTCGTCGAGTTCTTCGAGAGGAATAATCGATCCGTCGACCTCCGTAAGTCCCGACAACCTTGCTATCATGTCTAGTATCATGCGGTGAATTTAGATGTTGATGCAAATAGTCTTGTTTGTTTTCAATGATCGTGTGGCCGATCTTTGCTTGACAATCAAGAAGTCTTCGCTTATGTTTCGTTTACGAGTTAATACCGTGCGACAGGTGTTTATTCGATATGCTTAGCAAAAGCAAGATAGTTATCGGCTCTATTAGATTTGACGAGATCTAGTAGATTCATTAAGTTATCATGTGTTGCATGTTTTAGATATTTTATATATTTGTAACACTCTTTTGCTCAATCTAGATTGATACGGTTCGGCTCTATTCTTTCTTATAGACCTATCCCTGCTTTAATAATTTTCACTTGCATGTTGTTTCTACAAATAGATCTCATGTTCACAATAGCCGAATTAGTGTAAATCTAGATTGCTACGTGGTGCGGGTTCATACATGTTAACCATGTTTAAGCTTTAATAAGGTTGGGTATCGTGCGGCAGATACAAACTTTAGATTAGTTTGATCGTGTTTTGCTTACATGTTTCTTCATCATGGATCCCAACTCGGTTGGATTGCCGAGCTTGGTTATGCTTTAACTCATAATTAATTATGATTCGTACAAACGTACTTTTTCCATGCATGCACGTTCGACAATCAACGCTTTACGTATTCTATATTTGTTTTTAGCCGAATAACTTATAAGATTTGTTGGCAGACAACTTCTATAGTTGTATGTCGTCGTAAGTGGTTTCAGGGCCGTAAATATGGAACTGTCTGGTCTCATCCGACACGTTCCAGTTTTGTATCTAATGATTTTATTCCCTTGTTAGTTTCAGGTCAAACTGACTGGCACACTCCCGGATTTCGAAACGCCCGGACACCCGATTGAAGCTACGCTTTTCGGCTTGCTGTGTGTGAGGCACAGTGCGTCACATTTTGTGTCAACACTTTAGAAACAGTTGTACTAGCTGTGAATGTATTTGACAGAAAAGAAGGGATGTTTTCAGAAACCTTATAGTTAATAGAAGAAATTTTAAATGAATAGGAATACACACCAGTGGATCGATTGAGCCAACCATTAAGTCACCATAGGACTTAAAGATGTCAGCACAAGTCATTAGTGCTGTTTTGCATACAGCACTTCTTGGATTCTTCACAGATTTCACAATAAGAGGAACTAGAGACTCCCTGCAATTCAAACAGTTTGTACTGAACAATTAATAAAGGAGATATGTGATTTTGTACCACTGGCATGGATAAGTGGTTCCAGAACATATCAGAAGGATTGTCTAAACGGGAACACATTTTTTCTGCATATATGCTGGGGAAAAACTTACAGAAGCTCCTGCAGCCGTTCCTTGTGATAAATTGCCAGCTGACGAACATTGTTGAGAGCTTCACATGTCATGACCCAGTCCTTTGAATCCAACCTTTTAGCTAAGGTCTGTTGAAAAAAATAGGAACAATAAAACTCACCTCTGACTAGAACCAACAAACAAAGAGAAATCCATATGTCCAGTAAAATATCATGAATATGCAAACAAGTGCCATACACTTAGAGCTGCATTGACATCTGGGAGATCTACTAGATTTTCAGAATCAATGTACTCCACATCTGCAATTACAGCCTCACTTCCATTAGTTGCAGCGTCTTGGCAAGCAAGCAGAGCCTTTTCTTCCTTGTTGGCACATTTGTTGCCATTCAACACAGGCTTGGTGCTGCAGGATTTCACAGAATTGTCTAGTCCTTTCTCCAGGCCTGCTGATTGAGAAATATTGAGATCTTTCAAAGCTCTTTCTGACATTTTCACACCTTGTAACCTGCATGGATTATTGGCAGAAAAAAAGGCACTTAAGAACAAAATGAACAAATTTCAATCCATTCCTAACAGGTGGAGATTAAAATAGTTGGTATCTCTGGTGATTGTTTGGAGCATTTTCCATAACAAATAGATGGCGTAGAGTGTAATCAACCAGTCCAAGTTAAAATGAACAAGCAATAAAAGTGCAGTACAAAATCATAATTAATGGAAGATGAAATTCAGATGGTTCCATGAGAATATGGGGGCCGAGAATATGAGATCAACAATTATCCACAGCTAGTAAAGTCACAACAGCACAATCTGATAAATGATAATCCAATCCACGACAGTGTGGCTACCTGTGAGCTCTCCCCTACACAAAATTCCACAAGCAGTATTGGGTCTCCACAAGCACTCAAGCGACAACCACAAATGTTCGGCAACTTATCAACAACGCAACACAGGTTGAAGTGTAGAACCTAAGCAAACCACGCAACACGTAAATCCACAAGTAACTGATTGGGCAAGTGAAAAATTGGATTCAATCAGACCCCGAACAGAGCAAAGTGGAAGTCCCTATGGTCCAGAACCACTACATTAGAGCATGCTGAGAAGTGAGACGCGTCGTTTCGACACAACTCCTACGGGAGGGGAAGCACAGCTTGCTGTGACCCCGTCGACGGCGGCGAGACAAGCCCTCACTGCCGCAGCTCTCCACTACCACCCCCTAGATCCACAACGGCAGAACAATGCAAATCCGACGCCCGCCATAATCGCTAACGAATTAACACCTGAAAACGGGACTACCAGCCCACATTCGCGTGGCGGTAAATGCCAGTGCCGCGGCGTGCAATCGAAGCGCGAGATAATTGGGGAACTAAAGGGGATGCGAGGGGAAGGAAGGGGGTTACCTGACACGATGGCGCGGGCGCGGGCGCGGCGGCGGTTCGTTCTCGCCGTCGTCGGGCGGCGTCGTCTGCCCGTGTCTGGGAACTGGGACTGAACAGGGGCGCAGCGTCTGAACTGCAAATGACTGGCTATGTATAGGGGCATGAACGCAAATACGTACTACCTCATTGGATTCCGGCAGGTTTCATCAGCAATAATTAAGGGGATCCCTTCCATTCGAGGTTGGCATCAGTTGGGGAAGTTTTTGAAAAATCAGAGAACTCAAGGGCGGAGTGATTAACGGGGCGCGGCGGTTGCGGGTTGGTGGTACGAGTCCACCCGGAGAGTGACCTCCCTGCTCGCAAGACACCGGACACGTGGCAACCGAAGTAGACAGGCTACAGCGCGGGCCCACCTTCTCGGTGAGCTCACACTAGCCTCCACCTCTGCGGCGGAGGAAGTGAGGTGCCCTCTGCCTCCCCAGCCGGCCAGCCGTTTGGACGCCGGCGGCGTGTCACGTCACGTCGGTGATTGCTCCGCGGAGCGACTGGTTATTCAGCCCAGTCCAGTAAAACTTCCGGCCCGGCCTGTCTAACAAGACCGCTGACTGGGCCGTTTGGCCCAGACAGGACCGCCAAAACCCTAATCCTCTGGACGGACGGGTAAGAGCCCACCAAGCTTCCATCACGCCCGATCCAACGTCCCAGACGCGACCACGTGGCCCGGATGATGCTCCTATAAAACTGCCGCCCGGCTTCAAAGCTCGCGACGCCGCCACCACTCGCCCAGCCTCTTCCTCCCCGCCGTCGCCCCGCTCGCTCGCCCCAATAGCCGCCGGCAAAATGGTACGCGCCTTGCTTCGTCTCACCTGTTTTGCCTCCTCGCTGTGTTCGCCAATGGAATTCACTCTCGCTGTGTTCGCCAATGGAATTCCAAGAGATCTCGCGAAATTTTTAAGCTTTGCTGCCATGGATCTTGAACGACGAGTCTTGGGTTCTACTACTGTTTGATGGTCTAGCTAATCGTCTAATCTTGCAGGCCCCGAAGAGAGGCGGTAGGGCGCCGGTCCCCGCCAAGAAGAAGACGGTATGCCCCATGATCCGTGCATCTACAGTGCCTGTTGTTGTTTGTTGGCTTGCTATTTCGAGCTTGGTTTGATTTGTTTGTGCGTTTGGTCGCGGCACAGGTGGTGACGAACCCGCTGTTCGAGAAGAGGCCGAAGCAGTTCGGGATCGGCGGCGCGCTTCCGCCTAAGAAGGACCTACACCGCTTCGTCAAGTGGCCCAAGGTCGTGCGCATCCAGCGCCAGCGCCGCATCCTCAAGCAGCGCCTCAAGGTGCCCCCGGCACTCAACCAGTTCACACGTACCCTCGACAAGAACCTTGGTACGATCCTCGTTCCGTCCATTGCTATAGTTGGGATGTACGCAGTATAGGCAAGGCTTGAAGAAGGTTTATCACTTTACCTTGTCGAGATGTTTATAGAATCAACCGTTGAGTAGCACCCACAAAGTTTTGGTTGCTGACTAGGAATTGTTTGTTTTGCTTAAGCTTGCAATTTGCTAGGTAATTTGTTGGCAGTGGTGCATCGATCATTTAGTTGGGATGAGTATTTGTATCATAAATCAATATGAAGTTGATGGAGAATAGGCTACATTGGATCTGTACATCAGGGTTTAACAGTGCTTAATTACCTTGTGTAGCATTGGAAATAGCTTTTCTTCTATTTAAATGATCAAATTAAAATTTCGTCTAAGTAGACAGGTTTATTACTATTTTATTTTACCACTGAAGATATTTAAGGTGCTGACCACAGTACATTAAATTCTTGTAGGCTTAGCACATATTTATGAAATACTGAAATATGTTGTGCAGGCAACTTGCAACTTGGCCATAGTTAACACCTAATAGGTGAAGTTTGTAGTCCACGGACATGTTGGTGACTCCTTGTAACATTATATTCACCCACAAATTAATCTTGCTTCAAATTATGTATGCCCACTTGCCCGGTGCAATTTATACTAATATTATACTAATGCATGCTCACTTCTTGGCAATATGTTTGATATAGTATTGGAAATATATGCTTTGCTTTTAAAATATGATAGGCCTTTGGTTGTTGTCATCTCTTGGCCAGAATTAAAATTTGAAGCTACATGGTACTTTTAATTCATTTTTGTTTTGTTATAACTTGTCTTCTGCATGATTTTGCTTTTCAGCAACAAACTTGTTTAAGATGCTTCTTAAGTACCGCCCTGAGGACAAAGCTGCCAAGAAGGAGAGGCTTTTGAAGAGGGCCCAGGCTGAAACTGAGGGGAAAACTGTCGAGGCAAAGAAACCAATTGTTGTGAAGTATGGCCTTAACCATGTGACTTACCTCATCGAGCAGGTGTGTTTGCGAAGCTGTTTTCTTCTGTTAGTGATTAGTGATAGATTGATAGCAGAGTGGTGCCTCTGGCCATAAAACTTTGTACTTTGTTTAAATATTTGTTCTTTCTGCAGAGCAAGGCCCAGCTGGTTGTCATAGCTCATGATGTTGATCCGATTGAGCTGGTCGTGTGGCTCCCAGCCCTTTGCAGGAAAATGGAGGTTCCATACTGCATTGTCAAGGGAAAAGCACGCCTTGGATCGGTATTAACCCATCCAACTTTATCTTGCTTGTTATAAGTGTTGAAGGGCATGTCAAAACTGTATCCTAATAAACATCTTCATGTAGATTGTTCACAAGAAGACCGCATCTGTTCTTTGCCTGACCACAGTCAAGAATGAGGACAAGCTTGAGTTCAGCAAGATCCTGGAGGCTATTAAGGTTGGTGTTATAAATAGTTTATATAATTTTGACTTTTTCTCAGCATCCAATATTTGTGATATTGACCTGTGTACTGACTGAAACTCGATTCACTCCTAGGCGAACTTCAACGACAAGTTTGACGAGGTTAGGAAGAATGTGGGTGGTGGTGTGATGGGCTCCAAATCACAGGCGAAAACCAAGGCCAGGGAAAAGTTGCTTGCCAAGGAAGCTGCCCAGCGGATGACCTAAGTCATGTCCTGTTAAATTTACCTTGTAGTCCTTGCGATCGGGTGTGCTCCTTGACAGATCTAGTTTTGAGAGTTTTGCTCGAGAGAGACCAACCATGCTAGAAAGAAATCATGTAAGAATTCAAAGTTTTTGCTGTACCACCTAGTTCATGTGACTAAATTTCTATAATGGTTATGAATCTCTTGTTTATGTTTATGCCCACAAGTTTAGAATTACATCAAGTTGTGTGTCATTATATCCTGTGTTGCTGCTGGCAATTGGCATTGATGTGCATGATTTGATCTCCAAAGTACGCACGAATGTAGCTGAAGGTTTTCCTCCAAGCCAGATGAAATGGCTAGATTCATTTACTTGTATCGATAGATTCACTGTAGTGCTTGTGATGTTATGTGATTTACTAGGCAAATGTACAATGCAGGAACCATAGTGTAAGCAATCAGATTTATGTACAATGCCCAGGTCTTGTAACTAATCAGATTTATGTACAATGCCTAGATCTTGTGTAACTAATCAGACTTATGTACAATTCCTAGATCTTGTGCAACTAATTAGAGTTATGTACAATGCCCAGATCTTGTGTTCGATTATGATTTACGAGTATGATATGATGAGCCTGAGGCCCTGGAACGAGCCCTTGAGCAGGCTGCCGAGGACGGACACCGCGCCGCCCTCGACCTCAGGCTTGACGGTCACGTCATGGTGGCCGCGCTTCACCCTCAGCACGGTGTGTCCGAGCTGCTCGCCTACCGCATCCATGGTCCTGCCGTCGACGGGGTTGCCGTAAGTGTCCGACACGTAGAATGTGTCCTCCGCCTTGCCGTCCTTGGTCGTGATCACCGCCCGGATGATGGAGAGGCTGTTCTCCCGGAACACGCGCGTGATCTCCGACAGCAGGCCCACCCTGTCCTCTGTGCTCACCTCCAGCTCCAGCCCCTGCTCACACGTGAACAATGGCGATGTCACTTGCATGTAAGCCGATGCTGACGAGGAATGAAAGGAGGGAGTTCTTCATACGTCCGACGCGCGCCTCTCGACGGCGGCCTCCAGGCACTGGACGAGGCGATTCCGCTCGGAGTCGGAGCGCACCGGGTGACCGTCGACGTGCCGGATGTAGTACTCCTGCAACCACGCAGGCAGACGGTGAGCATTGAGAATGAGCTGCCGGTCCAAAACAAAAACCACGACGCCAGCCATAGTCAACCAGCGTACCTGGTAGGCCTCCTTGCTGGCTCCCTCGGCGTCGACCGTGCCGTGGAACACCACGTACTGCAGGTCGGTGAGCGCGCACAGCGTGTCGAACAGCAGCTTCGGCCGGTCCCTGCACCGCAAGATCACTACCGTGTACTGCCTCTCCGTGCAGTCCATCACCACCACCTTGGCAGCAGCCTTGGGCCTCACCTTGCCGCCCCTCTCCTCACCGTCGTCCAGCATCAGCTTATGCAGGCGCCTCTCCGTGCATGCGGCGCCCACAGACGCGCCAGTGCCGCCGCGGTTGCACGTGCCGTCGCCTTGCATCAAGTTGCGGAGAAGCTCCTGCACCCTGGACAGCCGGCCCACGTCATGGATCGGGAGCCCGGTGGCCTCGTCAGTGATCTGGATCACGGCCGCGGCACGCCCGTCGTGCGTCCACACCTCGGCCTTCACGATGTTGCAGCTCAGGGCGGCGAGCACGGCGCACACCTCGGAGAGGAGGCCGGGGCGGTCCGCGCCGATCAGCTCGATGGTGGTGAACTGGTCTTCTGGTGGCCGTGCAAAGCCGCCCATCGGCCCGTTTGCCGGAGGCACTAGGTAGCCGTCTGATTCCAGGCACTGTTGAAGACCATAAGGGTAAGGTGTCTTGTAGAAACATTAGAGATTAGCAGTAAATACAACATGCTTACTTTCTGAATATGGTCAATGACCTCCCTGTTCTCAAGCTTACTCCCATCCTGATCGGTCACATTGAACACTGAGCACGACGTGAACCAAGAAAACGAAGGAATTCATCATGACAGGTCAGACATATTACTGCGAGTTGAAAGTCAAATTTCATCATTTAATAAAAAAACTAAAAGGCTTTGTAACCAGTACCATCCATGAACCAATTTCCGTCCGAGGAAATGTAAGCCTTGGTGATGACGAGGTTGAGATCGACAAGGACTTGAACTGCTTCCAGTAAAATGCCATACTTCTTGACCCTGTCAACCTGGCAAGAATGAAAGAAAAGGTCCACCAAACCTTTATTATCAATTAAATATCTAGTACAAAGGTAGTGCGGTTAGCTAAACACTGAAATGCAGTGAGCAGAATGCATGGTCCCCGAATGAATGAAAGGGAAGTCCGGCCAATCTCACCCGGATGACAGTTGCGTTGTCACACGAGTCATTGTCAATGACCACTCTGCAAGAATCAGCACAGTAGGCGATGAGCATTTATTTGGCAACAAGCAACATCTTAGAACGGATTATTAGTAGCAAAAAGTTGTAAGTTTGGAAGGTGATTTGAGGCGCAGTTTGTATAGTAATAATAAGTAAGGCGTCATGAAGAGGCAGCATGTAGGAATCAAGGATTCCAATTTCCATATAGCTTTTGCCAAAAGGAGAGAGGAATCTGAAAGGACTCCTTGTCTTCTTTAGACAACATCAAAGAGGTTGTGGTAGGAATAAGGGCAAAGAATAAAGGGGCGGCCATGTACTACAGAACAATATGAACTAGAATTCATTCATTCTCGAAGTGAAAAAAATATGGATGAGGTGTTAGAAAGGATTTGTGGTAATAATAAGTAATTTAAGTTAAGAAATACATACTGTTGACACCGTTTTTTAACACGTGTCAATATGATCTAAGGATTGTGCTGATCGGTAAAAGGCTAGTTGACGTTCCTTATCGGCATCGGGATATTACCGGTCAGATTGCCGATAAAGGCAAGAATGTTGCTGATGAAGACAAGAATTTGTGTCGATCGGCAAAAAGATAGTTGTTGTTCTCTATCGGCATCGGGATATTACCAAACAGATTGCCGATGAGAGTAGAGAGAACATTGCCGATGAGAATTGAAGCTCATTACCGATGTGATGAAGGCAACAATGTTGCTGATGGAGGCAAGAAAGCATTGCCGATGAGAGTCAAAGCCTGTTGTTGATGGAAGGAATATTGTCGATGAGGACGGAAAGCTGCCGATGAATGGTAGATGATGCCGACGGAAGCAGGATGACGTGGCTGGCGTCAGAAGAGAACTGTCGATGACAATAGAAGAAGGTTGCAGATTGGAAGAAGTCTGCCGATGAAAGGTTTCATCGCAAGGGAGACAGATAAGGAAGCTGGTGCTTTACGCTAGTATTATTATTATAGATTATTTTGAGTCCGACTCTTGCACGAGTCGTTTATTTCCTTTAAAATAGGAGTTTTGTTTAGGGAAGGTACGAGTCGTGTCTATCTACAACTCCCCTGGCCGGAGTATAAATATGTATCTAGAGGTCGTGAAAAATATATCCAAGCATATCAATACAAATCAATTACTTTTTTATATACTTTACCAGTAATTTACCTTTACCGCATTAGGTTTAATTATCTACGAGTTCTTCAAGTTTTGACGGGCTGCATCTCATCGACCTCCGTCAACCCTTGCAAGTTCCACGTTTGAGCAATCTGAGCCTTGACGTCCGGGCGCATCGCTGTCGTCTCGTTCAGCTCTACTCTAGTTATCCTGATCAGGTTTGAGCCTTGACATCTGGGCGCATCGCCGTTGTCTCGTTCAAATCTTGTTCTATTTATCGTACTTGTCGATTAACTGGTTAAATCGACTGACACACCCTCGGAGATCGAATTCGGGTATAAGCCCGGGGTGTTCGCAGATTCCGACGGGTGTTCGCAGATTCCGACGATTTTTTGCGTCAACACATACATGAACTCGTTGGACCCACAAATTAGCAAGCAACACACAATATACTCAATCCTAACACTTAAGTGACACAGAATAATCCAGTGGAATCCTACGACTGATTGTCAATAAGAAAGTGGAATCCTAGGAGCGATTGAGAAAACGGATGTAAAAATGATATGTTCCCAACAAACAAAATCTAAGCTGCTAGTATTATTGAAAATAAATAATTAAATTGCTTTGGACATCGATTGGAACAAACGAAAGAGGAAGAAGATGAACAGTTCAACACGCAGAACTGCAGACCAAATACAAACCAATCTTTTTTTATAAAAATAAAGAACGGTAAGAAAATTGAAATGGCATGAGCAATAGCAATAGCTATACATAAAAGAACAGCAGCCGTGTATATGTATACAGTATACGGCAGCATACCTCGGAGGGTTCATCCTCCTGACAAGCTTAGCGTACTCGTCGTCGTCCTCCTCCTCCACCATCTCCGACCACCTCGCCATGGCAGCAAACCCACGTGCCTCCCTTGGATCCGAGCGAGACCGCCGTCTCCCGTCTCCACCGCGCAAGGCAGGCTTCCAAGCCAACCACGCACCCGCTTTATCTGTAGGGGAAGGAGAGGAAGAGCGGCGGCGACGGCGAAGCTGCGAGTCGTAGGGAAGAAGACACCAGGCAAGAGGAGGAGGAGGAGCAGGAGGGGAGGGGGCTAGTGGGAAGGAAACCCCACGCCGTTTCCATTAACAGCGGGGCGGAGAGGCCGGCGACGGAGGCGACCGCGCGAGGGACACGGGCGAGAGTAAAAGCAGTCTGCCGCCCAAGTTGCCGTGCAGCGGTCTATAAACGGATGTCACAGGATCTTTTTGGATGCAGATTCCTCCCTCGAGTAATTTTACTCTTTCTTTCTATTTCTATTTCTATTTCTATTTTTCTATAATATAAAATGATAAATTTGCCATACTTATTATGCTGTATAAATATAAATAGATAATTAGGCTACAAGTACAATTCACAAGTGTGGCAGGAGGCGGGAGGCATGTATTTGCAACACCTGGTATGGTACTACCTCTATTCAAAAAATAATGTAATTATGCAAACCGTCCTGTGTAGTTCAAACAGTTTATATTTAACTAATTTTATTTATATTAAAAGTATTATTATTATATAACATTTGACTTTTCATATGAATTCTATTCTAACATGGTTCGTGCCGAAAGATAAATATATTAATTTTTTTGACTAATTTATTTCTAAAAAAATATTTTCTAATATGAATTATTCTGACATGACTCATGATGGTAGATATATATTATATATATATATATATAATGTATATATATATATATAAAGAAAAAGAAATAGTTATGTACAGTACTCAATGATAGAATCTCCTCATTTCACTAAGATGCGCATGAAGAAATAGGAAAAAAGCAATAGAAGCATATAGTGAAATAGAATAAGAATAATAAAAAAAGAATAGCAAATAGAGTCCTTCATGGACTCTTTTGGTTTGTAGTGAAAAAATAATAACATATATTATAGAGAGAAGAAAAATAGAAAGAAAAATAAATAGCAATGGCTCCATCACGAACTACTCTGATTCAAGACTCTAAAAAAAACACATAGGAAAAAAAATAGGGTAAAATATAAATAAATATGCAACAAGTAATTTTGTCTATGATTTTCATCAACATTTATTTTATTTCTCCCGTTGCAACGTACGGACATATTTACTAATAAATATAAATAGATAATTAGGTTATAAGTACAATTCACAAGTGTGCAGGGGGTGGGAGGCATGTATTTGCAACGCTCGGTATGGTACTACCTCTACCAAAAAATGAATGTAATTGTGCAAACCATACAGTTTAAGCAGTCTATATTTGACTAACTTTATTTATATTAAAAATAGTATTATTATATACGTATCTAAATATTTTTATTATAAAAATATATTCTATTCGTATTTAATATCACGAATGTTAGTATTTTTTATATAAATTTAGTTAAATTTTAAACTATTTATAACTATTTAAATAGCCAGAATTGCATTTTTTTTGTTTGCTTTTTTGGGGTACGGACGGAGCAGGTACGGAGCCATCATTTGCTCCTCAACTCGCGGAGTCCGTGCGCTATCACGTCGTCTTGTACGTTCAGGACACTCGTAACAGTAACAGTGCACCCTACACCCACCTTCCCACGTGGCCTTATCCAGGTCGCCCGTCGCGTGCCAACGTGGCTCCACCCCCGTCATATCGTACGGGTACGGCAGTTTCGGACGAGCCCTGCTCCGGCCGCCGCGGACCTCGTCGCATGCCACGTCACGATCAGCGCCAGCCTTTCCGTCACGCATGGGCATGTCAGTTGGCCAGTTATAGGTGACCTGTTGCCTGTCCTGTGACGTGGCGAGCCGTCGGACCTGGGGCTCCCGTGTGTGTTGGGTGGATGGATAAGGGCAGGGGACAGCGGGGCACAGATCGGCTCGAGGCGAGCCACGTCACGCGCGCGGTTCATCCAGAAATGGCGCGAGGGTACGAGGTTGGGCCACGTCACTACTGTGGCTGTGGGGTCAGCTGTTGTACTAGTAGTTTATTATCCGTTTTTGTTAAGTAGTTGGCGATCGAAAGGAACTTTTTCCAGTTTTCTTTCTTCATTCATTCATTGGGGAAGTCAGTCAGGACAGTGCCGGCCGGTTTCTTCAACTCACCACTGTGGGAAGAGCTTTCATTTTGCGAGGAGATAGAGTGCTGCTCAACTTGTGTGCAATTGTTGCCAAAAAAAAAAAAAACTTGTGTGCATTTCAATCAGGGATAAGGTCTTGTTCCATGTGACGAATGTCCATCACTCATTTTGGATCGAGACGAAATTGCGGCGATTTGTCTCTGACAGCGTGCTCTTGGTCGCGAGAGAGAAGGGAAGGGAAAGTGCAAGCCCGTGCTTTTGGAGCGAGCTGAAAAATATCAGATATACTACAGTATAATCCATCTGAGAACCTGGCCGGCGCTGCTGCTTTGTTTTCAAGACGAGGGAAGACCGGGAGAATTTCTCGACTGCGACGGCGACGGCGGGGCAGAGCCACAGCCAACTTGCATTGTGCTTGTGCCCGGACAGGACAGCGAGTTGCATTCATTCTCACAATGCAATCATCGCATCGCATCGCAGTGGCCAGCTCCAGCAGCAGCAGCAGCTGGGTGAGATGGACGACCTGCTAGCTGGCTCTGGCTGGGAGAATATATATGTATCGTCGTCAGATGCAGCGCAGTGCCTCTGAAGTCTGAACTGAACAATGAACACATGCAACGACCCCCACTTAAAGATCTTTTGTTGATGGTGCCGGCCGCATCGATATATGATGGAGCTGCGAAGCGTGTGGAGAAGCAGGCAGAACAGAACGCACTTGCTTAGCTCCTACCTGGCTTAGCTCTCGGTGTGCTTGCTGCTGCTGCTACAAATCTACTACTACTACTCCGTAGGATAAAACACGTGCGTCATATCAGCTACTACTACTACTGCGAGTGCCGAGTGGCTCAGTGCTCCGATCGATTCCCTGATGCGTACTAAAACATCATGTCACCTCAGCGGCGTGTTGCACGCCGCGCGCTTGTTACCAGATTTGTCTCTTGTTGTTTTGTGCGTGTTTTTCGCCATTTCATTTCATTTGCATCCATTGATCGATGGATCGATGTGCAAGTGCACGACGACGCGAGCTCATTCGTTGCGTCTCTCTTGCTTTCCTTGTACACCTGCCACTTGGCTTTCGCAGGACGCGCGTGCGTGATTTAACAGGGTACCAGATTTTAATTTAATTTAACGCTCTAACTTTTTCAGTGTGAAGTGATCTACCGGTAAATATATGTCCCAGCTGAAGCCCGAAGCATGCAGTGAAGCTTTTGCTTCTGGATGCATGGTGGCTAAAGACAGTGCCGGGAAGTTGGGTTTTTTTTTTAATGTTAGGGAAACAAAATAGTGTTAAATTTTCAGAATTTATTTGAATTTTAAATTTTTTTAGTGCAAATTTAAATTTATAGGGTGGGCCTGGGCACCTACCATGACCTGATGGTGGCAGTATGTAGTAACCTTAGACAGACTAGCGCGAAACAGAATCGATCCTTACAGACAGGCAGAGTGGCAACGCGCGATTCCTGGGGCAAGCAATGCACGACGAGGAACCACATTCACCACGCGAAGGCGAACCTGAATTTGGAACCACATTCTGTTATCCTCGCTGGGGAATTAGAATCTTCCAAGTTCCATATCTGCTAGTAGTAGTAGTACTAGCAGGTAAAAAGAAGCCGCCCCCCCCCCCCCCTTTTTTTTTTGCCAGTGCGTGCAGGTCGAGTGCTCTAGTGGCGCTGGCTGGCACTAGCTAGGGGACGACCCCCGGTTGCATTGCATCGGCCCGCCGCCGGCGCCGGCACCCAAAAGTCCACAGATAAGATCGATTCTGTTGCACTGTTGTTCTGCATCTGTACTGCAAAAAAAAAAAATGCAACCGGCAATAGACGGATCGGAATCGCGTGCCGTCTGCCGTGCGCCGTGCCATGCCAGGGTCTCGATTCTGTTTAGCTTTGGAGCGTCAACTAGACAAGCTGGTCGTCAGCTACCACCCGGCCGGGTCTCGTCATCGTCGTCGTCGTCACGAGGTGAGGTCACCGAATCTCTCTCGTGGCAGCGTGGCAATGGTCGAGCGTTCCCTGTAGAGAAACAGTGTGCCTCGTGCCTACTGCTGCTTAGTACGCCTCATCCTCCTACTATCTCCAACAAACAATATGCATCTAATATTTATTTCACATCTGGATAGTGCTACAGTCAAAGAATTCAATAGTCATCTTTTTATTTTTTCAACAGCAAGACTTCAAAAAAAAGAACTATTAAAGGATATTCAAATTTAAGTTAGATCTCTCCTGACAATTTCTCCAGTATATATTACACTGCCTAAAAAACAGTCTCATGGGTGCCAAAATGCCTAGCAACTCTGGCCCGTGTGTCCCTTCTTCTCAAGTGCGGTGTGGTCGCCTAGCTAGCCTTCTCGTCGTCGTCGCGAGCACCAACAGCATGCTCCGTTGCGTTCCATCTTGATCACTCGGCGTCGAATCGAGAGCCACCATTTGGACCGATGTCTAGTCATTATCAAGCAGCCTGGATCGCAACGCTAAAATATCCACAAATCCACCGAGATTCCGTCATGCCGCTCCACTATTGCGGGTGTCATGCATGCATGCATGCAACCGAGATATTCTTTTGTGGATTGCTTCATGTCGTAGCTGCATTACATCGGTGCGGGTTCCATCTTTTAGTTTTTTATGTACAACTACAGTGCGTTCTTTACTTTTTTTTAGAAGGAACGTGTATTCATCTTAGTAATTGTACCGGTCCTTTTACAGATAGGACTCTAAAGAAAAGAAAAATTACAAAAAAGTTCACAACTCTTATTCATCTTCTTCGAAGTCTTCAGAGATCCATCCGTCACCGCCATCGAAGCCGCATACCAATCGTCGTCAAGCACCAGAGCCAAACTCCACAGGGTGGAGGCCGTAGAGGAGGACTTACTTCTGGGCGAATCAGCCGACGTTGCCTCCCAGGCGCATCAGCCAACTCCTGTACCCACGACGCATCCTTCGATTCCATCGCCGACAACCCGAGCAGAGCTCAGGTTTCCACCAAAGAACATATTCCTCGAGATTAACAGGGTCAACAACATCATCATCTGAAGCAGACAACGATGCGCCGGCCCTCGACTCCACGAGAGGTGTCCCCAGCCTCTCCGTTGATGTTGGAGTAGATCGCAATCGGAGAACGGAAGAGGCTGGAAGAAATTATTCCGCTGCGCCGCCGCCGCTTCCGCATCGCCGGCGTCGCCAAGAAGAACAAGCCGCGAAGAAGCCACACTCCTCCGGCAAAACATAACTCCGCCGCTGAAAATCGACGGCGAGCAAACTCTAAACCTAAACTCGACTCAGACTCTAGTAAAAACAGTAGATCGACTCAAACCGATGGACCTCCGTTCCTCCTGTCCACCGACGGAGGCCGGAGGTGGGAACAGATAGCTTTATCAAAGATTAAGAAGCCTTCGTTACAAACCAAATCTCTGACACAACCACAATCGACGACGATAAGATTTTGCTCCCAAGAAAAGAGAGAGAGAGAGAGAGGATGATAAGATGCATGGCCGCATGGGACTAAGAGCAATGCATCTCTCTAATACCAAAAAAACTGTCATATAAAGCATAGTGATCCTGGTTGCTCCAAAAATCGACTACTTGTCCCGTCTTCAATACCTAAAAGTTCTAAGTACAGTTCTCCCGTATTTATTAATTCTGTTTTTTTTGTGTGTTGCTGTTAAGGCAACATGTAATTTTGTCATCATTTGATTATAGAAAAAAATTGAGAATTATCTTTTTTTATTGTTTTAATTGATTGTCATTTTTTGCATGAACATTAAGGCACCAGAAATATAGCAACTCTCTTGCTCAAAACTTACTCACCCTTTCCCTTAAATGTAGGGGATCCACTCTTCTTCCTTACAAGAGATGAAGAAAATCATCTATATATAGACTTTTAGGAGATGAAGAGTAAGTGATATGTTAGATATGCTCAGATACCATGTTTGGATTGTACAAGTAGAACACTTGCGCTCTCTATTTTTTTTGGAAGGGGGGGGGGGGGGGGGGGGGGGCGTAGTGGCCTAGTGCAATCTTTTTGTCTATTTGGCTATTTGGAAATGATGAAACTTTGAATAATAAACAACTATATTCTCTTATTTGCCAAGTTATTTTTAACGGACATGTTTCTACAACACCATGCAGAAGAAGATAGCACATGCCATTTTGAAGTACACATGTCGCATAATAGAGACCGTAGATATAAAAATATCCGCCAAGCATGGATGGTTGTCGTTTAAGAGGTTTGACATTTAGTCAAACGTCCCTTTGTTTGGTTTTGATTTTTGAGAGTTTAAAAAACAATAGGAGGTCTCAACTGTAATATGGTTCAGTTATGTGCAAAACTTATGTAGACACTGAAATAAACTTCCTTTTTCTACAAAAAAGAGCATGTTTTGGATTGCGGCCTAAGGCTACCACAGCTAAGATTACATAGCGATATATAGTTTTTATCAATTACTCCCCCTGCCCGAATAGTGTTAAAGCATTCAATTGTTTTTTAAAATTCAAAGGTATGCTAGGTGAATTAACTCCTGTCAAATTCCAATCACATGTGTACCTTCTATTAATGTCTAAAACCATGTTCAAAATATGGAAAGTAAAAAGTCTCTATAGTTAAGGGAGGGTTACATGTGTTATTTGCATTACCTCATTATTTGTCCTAAACTTTCTAGAATATCTTATATTTCAAGACGGAGGGATGGAGTACTTGTTTATTGCCACTTCTTAGTCATTTCTCCCACTTGTTATAGACTTATTTTTTTCCACCAAACTTTGCCCAAGGTTAAGTGGTTAATTTTCTTGCCACAAAAAGTGGCAAGACTAACCTTATAGTAGCCTTATTAGGCAAAAAATATATGACAAGTATGTTTATATCAACCAAACATGCCAACTACCCCCCTTGAAAATTGCATGTCTCATAGAAGTATCATATCTTGTATATAGTTTATAGATATGTAATAAAAAATTACTGGTAGTCAACTTAAAATTGCTTCTTAATATGCAATCAGTGGTACTATATTCGATTCTTCCTTTTTGATATGCCAATTTCCCCTGGCCACTACGAGTACCTTGTTTATTTGCAGGTGCAGCAGCACTGTATCTCAACTTGCTCCTTTTTTTTCGAAAACAAATGGAACTTGCAAGTAGTATATACATAGCAGATCGAAAAACGAAGTGGCCAAGGCCCAACTTCCGTGTAATCACCCAAAAAAGATGTAGGTCGTATAGCACGTAGCACGAGAAGGGACGGAATCAAAGCCCATGATGAATTGGAGCCTACCACCAAGTGTCCAAAACCAATGCACGCAGCAAATATAACATTGATTTCTGCAGGAGTCTTTTTGAGCGCCTGCAAGTGGCGTCGAATAAAAACGAAAGCAGCAGCCGAATCCCATGGCCATAATTGGCAAAAAAATCTTGGCGATGCCTTCCGTGACCAAAGATCTCGTAGCTTGTCACCTAGCTTTCGGCTTTTGCGCATGCATAGGGCATACTAGAGTTGGACCTCTGTGTGTGTACCTTCCTCGCTACACAAAGGCCTTTTTATCCATCCAACTTGGCACTATATTGTCTGTTCCAACCAAACCCTCTTCGGACCTAAAACGATACGTAAACCCCATCACAGTCCACTTTGGGACGCATGGATTTCTAAGGGGTTGCTATATATGAATTTTGCCACAAAAAAGTTACTTTGCGGTGGAACATGTCCACTCATATAGTCATCGACTTGGTATGAATTTGAATGTTCAGATTCTTTTTCCTGGATTTAACGGTGTTCATATATTTTTAACAAGTTCAGATTTTTGTTAGTACCGACGAATTGGGACGGGATCCGGGACAGCGCGGCTGCGCATGGTAGGCCCGTGGAGATCTGGGATGGAGCCCAGCAGTTTGGTCCGGGCGATGGGCCAAGCGGGCCATCCCAGGCCCCAGCAGGTCGCGCCACCCAACCGGACGTGACCTGTCTCCTCCACAATCTGGCCCGTGTTGGTGTTGGCCCAAAAGCGTGAGCAGCCTCGCTCAGGACCGTCCCTTTTTCTTTCCCCAACAAACAAAATCAGCTAGCTGCTAGCAGCTAGGGGAGCCCGAGGCCCGATCGAGCGGCCGAGCCCCTGAGCTTGCCTCACCAAACTTGGCTTCCCCACGTCACTGGCTGCCTGGCTCGCTACTGCTGCTGCTTCCCATCCCTACCAAGTACTACCCTTCATGGCCATGCATGCATCATGGATCTCGTGTGCTGGAGCAGCAAGCCGTAGCTACTTTGTGAAGCATCGCCTAATGCCTATAGTAGCCTCATCAGCGAGATGAGCCTTTGTGGAGGATTTCTGCATTGGTTGCCCTTATCTAGCCAACCCTGCTGTCTGAACTTTGTGTGCTGATGAAGCGACGCCAGTAGACAGGCAGGTAGTGGAGGCCCGGTCGATAACGCACGCACGTGCTTAATTCGTATTTTTCTCGATCGCTCAGGAGGCCCTGGGGGCCGGTGTCGTGTTGGTTGTTCAGTTCTTTAGCAACGACAGTGTGCAGATGTACCACAATGCCTGGTTTTTATTTGGGACCTTTTATTGCCCGCTACACCGTCGTCCTTGATCGAACTGCGCGTTGGAAACAGCCAGCCTGTTCGCTTGGCTTTTCAGTCGACTTAAATTCAGTTAGAACAGTGTTTTTCTCTCATAAGAAATCAGCCAGCAGTGAGAACAATGCATAATCCTGCCAAACGACGTACGAACGACGACATTGTGGGCAAATAAATGCTCTGCTTTGCAAAAGCGCCGATCGAGTCGCCTGCAGGGACGGGACGTCGTCGTCACTGACGGTAGGACAATAATCTGCACGCGGAACACGAAGTGGTTACACACATACTCCTACTACTCCTCCTGTTCATTCAGCATTCATAAAAAAAAAGCAACTCGATATAGTAAATTGAGAGGACCTAATGACGTTCTCACCCCGGCCCGGCCAGGGCCAGCAGCAGGGCTAATATAAGGAGGCCCAGCGTCTCAGTGAGACAGTGATGGCACAGTATCATACTCCTATGAGCAGTGACTGGGCCGGCGATGATCGACGCCAGCAGCAGGGAAAAGCTAATTAGGCATCCACTTGCACACCGCATGCATGCATCGTAACGTAACCACCCTGCGGCCGGCCGGGCCGGACACGGGCATCTTTCCGGCGGCGGCGGCTCATAGCAAATCACATGCATGCCGGCCGCGTTCGACGGAGGAGGGAGGGACCAACACAACACCAACGCGTCGCGCGCATCTCGGTCGCCGGAACGGTCCCGGGCCGGGCGGGCATGCATGGTGCATGCGGACAGCGGACGATCGAGACGACGACAGGTGGTGGTGATGGCGCCATGGCATTGGCAGCGCCGTCGTCCCGTCGTCCGTCCCGAGAGAGAGAGAGAGAGAGAGAGCGAGGGGCCAGGGGACGAGGAGGAATTTCCTAGAGCCAATCGGCGCCTAGTAAAGCTACTGTACCACGCATTCTGCACGAGTACCGGCGTCTGCGTCTGGCACGCTGCAGCCTACGCAGTATTGCATTGCGTGCTTTGATTCCTTCCTTGAGCGGTGTGTCGTGTGTGCGTGGAACGGCCGTATAGTACTGTACGTCTTTGCTTGTTTCTACCTGTTGTCGGTCGTCGAAAACCGGCCCCTGCCGCTGTTCGTTGCCGTTGCCGTTGCATCGAGATCAGTTTCTTTTCGGTCTCATGTGCCTCTTGATTGGGCGCCGCACCCGGCACCCGCACCCGCACCGGCCGGCGTGCACGCAGCGATAGAGCAGGATAGGAACGTGCGTACAGTGGTCTCAGTCAGCCATGTGCATGCGGCTCTGATAAAGAAAGAAAGGAGTGACAGTGCCCCGGCTTGGTGTATTGTGTTGTACTAATGCACTACTCCTACTACGTGTCGTTGTTCCGAGTTTCAAACCAAAGCTGTTTGCTCTGTTGTCTGTTCGTTTGATCGGAATCCGGATCCGTATCCGGCCGGGAGATTTGAAGAGAGAGGAGGGTGGTCACGCACACGCACGCACGGTCTGGACGAATTCGATCACAGGCTTTTCTACGGCCGGGGAGCCTGCCTGCTGCGTGGTCGTTGGTTCCGACTCTCGTCGTCTCGAGGACGGATACGGGTCCGTGACCGGAGAATCGGCGCTCCGACGTGCCCTGTCCTTGGTTGCTCCACGGCATGCACGAGTACTACCAGCTGCATGATGAGTCGCGCCATTCCATCATGGCCTGCCTGCCTGCCTGGGAGTGGGATTGGACGGACGTATACTAGTACTAGTACTAGTACCCTGACCTGACCGACGGACGCATCCGTCCGATCCGATCCGCGGGAGTTTTTTAACCAGTCACCACCAGCCAGAGTCACCTCACCTCATTTCAAAGAAAAACCTGGCAGTGCAGAGAATAAAAACCGGTGGAGTGCATGGAGAGTATGCAAAGCAAAGGCCGTTCGCACGTGCGGTCACGTGACGGCCACATGCCCCTCCTCCGTTCCGTTCCGTTCCCTTCGTACACTCCTACTCCGTACTACGTGGCCCATGCACGCCGGCGCCGCGATACACGCTAGTAGTACATCTCAGGACCAGGCCAGGAACCGCGGAAGGGACATGGCAATGGCATTGCACCGGGCGCCGGCACAGCCCAAAAAGGGACGCGTACTCGCGCCGCAAGCTGACCGGTCCCGGCGAGGGCGCTGCCGCCGATCCGGTCCCGCCCGTGGTGCGGGGGGAGACCGAGAGAGAGGGACACTGGCGCGCGGATTGGACGCATGCATGGCCATGGGGCCGGCGCCCATCTCCAGGAAGATCCAATTCGATAGGTGGGCGCCCGCCGCCGGGATTGCAGTGCAGGCGAATACCCCGGCGCCGCGCGGCTTGTCCGGCGCTCTGCGTTCTACGTGGTGTGGTACCAGCTCAGGTATGGGCGTGCCCGCACGCGTGTCAGCCGACACTCCATGGTATCCATAGCTAGCAGCACGTACGCACGACGCAGGCAGAGGCTGCAGCATGCATGCATCGATCAGCAGCTGGGCTGGGTTTTGTGTGCGCATGATGGTATGGCCGGGTGCTCCACTCCAGGAGCACCAGCTGGAGACGAGACCAGCAACCATCTAGCACAGCACGCACGGGCAGGGATCTGATCTCCGGCCGGATCGGATAGGGGATCTTGCCACAGCGGCTCCCGGGATACAGTACAGGATCGTGATCCCGCGATTTGGAGCCACACGCCAACTTGTGCATGCGTACTACTAGTACTCCACTAAGACGGCGTGCTTCCATTATACGGAGTATTCCACTGTTTTTTTTTTGGTACAGTGACGCACCACACAGACACACACACTAGTAGTATGGATGGATTGGCGTACAGTACTCCGTATTGCGTATGGCCAGCGTTCATTCGTTCGGTCCCCTACGTGTACAGTACAGAGCAGGGAAGGCTTTGCTGTGACGTGGCCAGAATGTTACTACTACTACTGCTAGTAGTAGTCGTCACTGTCGTCGACCACGTGTACTTTACTTTACAGGCGGACAACACGTACGGCCGCCCGCCCAGAAACCGCGGTCTTGTTTAGTTCCCCAACTTCTCCTTCAAATTGTACTATACAAAAAGAAGATTCTCCATCACATCAAAATATTGACCTATGTATAGAGTACTAAATGTAAATAAAATTAAAAATTAATTGTACAGTTTTGTTGTACATTGCGAGACGAATCTTTTAAGCCTAGTTTGAGAATTTTTAGATAATTATTAGCACTAAAAAAACAAAAATGCTAGGAGCACTGTTCCGATTCGGCGGCACCCGAATCGGGAACTAAACAAGGCCCTCCATCCATCGTGCTCGACCCACCGTACTGTATGCCGGTTGTCGGGTCACACACAATTACTGTGGCGGCCTTTTGCGTGCTCACCGTGTGACCGCACACATGCCATCCTCGGGAATTTACCGTCACTTTACCTGTGCGGTGCCGGTCCTCGCTTCTCCCTGTTTCTCTGCGCTGGCCGCTCGGTCCGCCTTGCCTTTACGCCGCTGGGTCCGTGCCATGGCGTTCCCTTTCGGGCAAGGCAAGCGAGAGATTTCCCCGGCCGTGTTGCGCGCGCACGGCGTACGGCTAGCTTTTCGGCGGGATTTTGATCGAGTGCGCGGCCAGCCAATGGGAGTTCGGGGAGTCCAACAAGACAGGCGTGGGGAGCGGGTCGGAAATCCATCTGCTGCGGGATGCACAATCATTGCCTCTGCCGTGTTCCATCATCCATCATCATGCCGCAATAACAGCGGCCGGCGGCTCACCTCCTCCTCTACGAGACGTCGACGGACGCGCCCACACACAGCCGTCGACGTCGATGCGCGCGCGCCTCTGCCGCCGGTCGTTATGGCGATCACTGCTGCTTACTGTACGTTATATGGTACTAGTATACAGTACGTGTACGTACTAGGATGCTGTACGTGCAACGTGCTCATCGTCAGTAGTAGCCGACAAAGGAGTCATTGGACCTACTGCTTACTGCTGCAAAACACGGCCGGCCTGTGCCAATTGCCATGAACCTTTTTCTACTCTTCGTACTCAAAATAGTGGTCGTTCTGGCCTCCCACGGTGATTTCACAAAGCTGGTCGTTGTACTGCGGCGTAGAGAGTCTTGCCCCTGACCGTCTAACTCCTGCACGCCTCGTTTCTCGCGTGCCTTTAATCGCGCGACTCGCCCAGCCACCGAAATCCCGCACCGGCATTAATCACGCTCAGCGCGCGCGCCTCCCCAACGACCGAAATCCCGCGCCATGCAAAAATCCGTGTGCAAAACGAACAAACCAGCAAAACTAGTGGCACGAGGATTCGATCCCATGCGGCCGCTGCTATGGCCTCGCTCCACCCGAATTTTTTACATTTCAATCCTTTTTTTGAATTATTTTCACGTTTGAACCCCTGGAGAAATTATATGCAGAAATGGACCCAGGGGCTCACGGCACCGAGCCTTTAGCCCGCAGCCGGCGTGGATCCAACGTGGCCAGGGGCTCGGCGCCGTGGGCCATGGCGCCGAGCTAGCATACGCTCTCTGTCTCGCTCGCCTCTCTCGCTCTCTGTCTCACTCGCCGAGCCGACCGCCGCCGTCGCCGCCCGCCGGGCGCCGTCCACCGCCGTCCGCCTCCACCGACCGCCGCTGTCCGCCGTAATTCGTTTTTTTAGGTAATTTTTCTTTAGTGTTTTTAGTTTAGTGTTTTTAGTAAGCAATTGTAGTGCGAAATTTTAGTTACAAATTTAGATGATAGATAGATAAATAGGTAGTTAATTTATCATAGATAGATAGTTAGTTTGGTAAATTTGTAACTAAATAGATAGATAAATAGATATATATATATATATATATATATATATTTATATATATAGTATGCTAAATGGATAAATTTATAGCTAAATAGATATATGTAGATATATATATATATAGTTTGCTAAATTTATAGCTAAATAGATATATGTCTATATATATATATATATATTTAGTTTACCCATAATAAGAACTTTCGTGTTGTGCATATCAACTAGATGGATAACCTAGTGACCCTGTATCATGGAGGAAGAGTGGAGGAAGCGGAAGATGGTTTTGGTAATATCACCTTAGTTGGAATGCAAAGGGTGCCTTTGATGTTCGATGAGCGGCCGCTTTTTTTGGAGTTGTTTGCTAGGGCTCGTGATGAGCTTCATTGCAATTCCATTGAAAATGTCATATCAATTGAGGGAGTAGTTCACCATGGTAAATCAGGCCAAATATTTAGGCGGTTGGTCCCAATCTCATCAGAGGCTCAATGGAAGACATATGTCAATACTGTGATGAAGAGTGAATTTCAATGCTTGGATTTGATTGTCCGGAAGCTCTCCAATGAGCTAGCTCCTCTTGGCCATCCATCCCCTCATGGCTTGTCACCACCACAATACGATCCGTTACCATATGATCCCTCGTTACACAATCAAGAGGTGCATGTGGAAGATGTGGTTGTGGTGCCCGATGCGCAATCCGCTCCAAATGAGGTTGGAATCTGCCCTAATGTTGTTGCACCTCATGTTGCTACGGCCCCTCAGGAGATCCCTTTGACCCAAAATCATCCAAGTAAGTGTTGTAGTAACACTTTACCTTTTCTGAACCACCCTTGTAATATGTTATTCCAATGATGACATCCTCATTTAAATGTAGGAGACATTCCTGATAATGTTGGCTGTCATCGTGTGCCTTCGTCATACACTGCGGTGCATACAGGCTTCGCATCTAATAGTGTTGATGTTCAAATTGATGATGGAGAGGAGCCTTATGGGACCGCAAGAGCTGTTAGTTCCGATGATGAACGTCCTGTGGCTGCATTGAGTGAACAAGAGATTGAGCTCATGAGGCAGTGTTGTCCCGATATTGATCCACTAGCGCATGAATTTAGCGATCTCAGACACTCTCATGGTGCTTATGCAGTAGCAAGGGAAGAAGAGTTGTTAGAGGCCCCTGATGATGGGGAAAGCATAGAAATTTTCAAGGGCATGATCTTCAAGGACTTGCCAACATTGAGAAGGTGGTTACAGGAGTATTCTGTGAAACGTAAAAGGCCGTTCAAGGTGCACCATTCTTATGTGGAGCGCCGTTACACAGTGGTATGTCATAAAAATGATTGCAATTGGAGGGTATGCGCGAGGAAACAGAAGAACAGTGAGAAGTTTAAGATCACCAAAATTATAGGTCCACATACTTGTGCAACGACAGATCTAAAAGAGAAGCATCAACAATTGACCTCTACCCTTATTGCTAGAAAATTTTACACAACACTGCAGAAACAGCCTAATTTGAGAGTGAAGGCTCATGGACCTAGCTGAGAAGCATTTTCAGTATGAGGTGAGCTATGGCAAAGCATGGAGGGCAAAGCAACGTGCCTGGAAGATGATATATGGTGATTGGGAGGAGGGGTACGAGAAGCTGCCTGCATTGTTCAATACAATCAAGGTAGCTAATCCGGGCATGCATTACGAGTACATCCCAAAACCAAATGAATGGAAGGATGGCAGAGAGATATTCTTTCGTGCATTCTGGTGCTTTCCTCAGTGTGTCCAAGCCTTTAGGCATTGTCGTCCTGTGTTGTCCATTGATGGTACTTTTCTTCTTGGCAAGTACATGGGCACAATGTTGATAGCCATTGGTTGTGACGCGGACAATGCATTGGTTCCATTAGCATTCGCTTTGGTGGAGAGGGAGAACAAAGACAGCTGGGGTTGGTTCTTGCGGCTTGTTCGGATACATGTTGTAGGCCCTGGGAGAGAGGTTTGTGTCATATCTGACAGACACCAGGGCATACTTAGTGCCGTACAGGAGCAGATTCCGGGGTACGCACCATTACATCACCGCTGGTGCACTCGCCACCTTGCAAAGAATTTACTCCGGAAGGACAGTTCAAAGACCAACTTCCGCCTGTTCGAGGAGGTTGCTCGCATGCTTGAGATTTGCTACTTCGAAGAGAAGTTGGAGCTGCTAAAGACAACAACAAATGCAGAAGGTAGGCAGTGGCTACATGGTTTGATGAGTCAAAAAGATAGATGGTCAAGGGCCTATGATGATGGCGGGTGGAGGTCTGAATTTCAAACTAGCAACATGGCCGAGTCATTTAATAGTGTGCTCAAGGGTATACGGGCCATGCCTGTCAATGCCATTGTGTCCTTTACTTTCTTTAGGTGTGTTGCATGGTTCAATGACCGACATGCATCAGCAATGGCACTACAGAGCAAGAATCAGATATGGGCACCTAAACCAAAACACCATCTTGATAGGGCAAAGGAGAAGGCTAGAACACATGAAGTTCATTGCTTTGACCATAGCACGGGAAAGTATGAGGTCATAGAGAGGGGTTGGACAACCTCTGATGGTGAGGTTCGACCTTCAAGGGCTTATGTTGTGGTTCTTAGTAATTTCTCATGCATGTGTGGGAAACCAAGGCAGTACCACTTTCCATGTTCTCATTATATTGCAGCAGCTCAACATCGCAACTATGCATATGAGAGTAGGATGCCACGAGAGCTAAGTGTTGACAGCCTTGTACTTACTTGGGCTCCCCGTTTCGAGCCTTACCTAGAGGAAGAGCAGTGGCCACCATACCATGGCCGAGATACATTGCGGACCCAGGTGCGCGTTGGGACAAATGTGGAACTAGGAAGAGGACGAGATACAAGATGGTCATGGATCAGGTTTCAGGAAGATCAAAGAGGGGTAGAGCAACACCCTTTCTTACTGATCCCGAGCAAAACCAATGTAGCAAATGTGGCAGACTTGGGCACAATGCCCGTACATGCACTTGGGCGCCTAGCCAGGTGACAATAGTTATATATATATATGCTTTGTAATATTTATAAATGTTTACTCTTTGTTCGCTTTCTAATATTTATGCATGTAATTTAATTTCGTACTGACAATTTTCTTTTCCTCTAACAGGATGGCGACTTTCGACCTCCTCGATCCGTACTACGAGGAGAACCACCGAGGACGACGCATTTCCCAGGGGGAGGTAATTACTGCAGTTTATCTTGCTTAAGCATATGAGCTAAATTTGTGGTACTTACGTTAAAACACTTGTAATGGTTGCAGGTGCTGGCCCCTCTTCGTCCTCGAACCCATGACAAGTTCCACGAGATGCGGTACGACGAAAGGTACACGCCCTTACTAGAGAGGGCTGGACTAGACGTTGTGTCGTATCAGGTTCGTCGTGGGTTGCCTGTCATCAACCCTGCGGCGATCTCAGCTTTGGTCGATAGGTATAACCATATCCAATACTAATTTATTACTACACACTGTTTCTTTGAAATGTAAGTAACATCTTTACTTATCTACGTTCTGTAGGTGGAGGCCCGAAACTCATAGCTTCCACCTACCTTGTGGAGAGATGACTATCAGTCTTGAGGACATGCAAAAGTGGCTTGGTCTCTCCATTAGAGGTATTGCTGTCATCGGGCACTGTCGGTCTGACGGTTGGAGGGACAGGATGGAGGCCTTCCTTGGGAGACCACTACCTCCAGAGGCGACGCATTCTCGCGGCACAGGTGTTTCCATTACTTGGATCAGGGCTGCCTTTGGTGTGTGTCCGGATGACGCAGACGATGCCACAGTTGGGTCCTACTGCAGAGCTTGGGTGTTGCACTTGTTCGGGTGTGTTCTCTTTCCTGACGCGACAGGAGACACAACGTCATGGATGTACCTCCCCTGCTTGGGTAATTGGGACATTGCAGGCACATACAGCTGGGGTTCTGCGGTATTGGCGTTCCTATATCGCCACCTTTGCGAGGCTTGTCGACGAGGTGCGAGGAACTCTTCAGTTGGGGGTTGTGTGTACCTTCTTCAGCTGTGGATGTGGTCTCGTATACCGGTTGGCCGGCCTACACTCCAGACACCTCGGCCTTGGTTCGCGGTACACAACCCTCGCCGTCTTCCTACATATGCACATCTGTACGACCAGGTGACGACCCCCTACTCGAGGACAGACCGTGCGTACATTCAGTACGCCAACGAGCTGGATTGTCTTACAGCTTCGATGGTGAGTTCATTGCATATTGTTATTCATTCATTCTTATACCTTATGATTGTTGCAACTTACGCCCTTCAATTGCTCTTTTTTTAGGTCACCTGGGAGCCGTACAAGGAACTAAGTATGGAGGAGTTCGGTTTGAGCAACATGTGTGGCGCGAACGAGGACCTGTACATGATGATATGTCCGCTCATATGCTTCTATGCTGTTGAATATCACCTTCCTCAGAGAGTGGCACGACAGTTTGGCCTGGCTCAGGAGTGGCCAGTCCCACCGTATTCTACTTCCGTAGAGCTGCACAAGTAAGTACCACCTTCCTCAGAGAGTCACATAGTTGATCATTTAGTTGACATAGTCCATGTAGTTGTTCTAGTTGACATAGTTGACATAGTTATTCTAGTCCATTTAGTTGATTTAGTTGATGTAGCTGATTTAGTTGACATAGTCCATGTAGTTGTTCTAGTTGACATAGTTATTCTAGGTCACATAGTTGATTTAGTTGATGTAGTTGATGTAGTTGACATAGTGCACATGTTTCAGGATTGATCGTCAAAAACAAAAAAAGACGGTGGAGTTTGAGATGCTACACCGAGTGCACATGGATGCTTGGGACGAGCAATATGACAATGTGTATCAAAACCAGACGCCACACAACGACTACAACTTTCGCCAATACCTAACTTGGTACCGGACAGTGACACGAACAAAGTTGAAGACTCAATGGACAAATACGGACTACGCAGACATTGATTCTTCAAATGACGAAGACACGTCCTATGATCTTGAAGCAAGACAAGGGACGATTGTCGAGGCTGCACCTGTCTTGGACCGAGTGGTAAGTGATCTTAAAAAGGTTATGTAATTTTTTCATGGCAATGCGTTGTATATGACTACCATTATGACTATAATTTGTCTCTTTTGGCAGGGCAACGCGCTAAAACAGTCTGTGGTGGAAATTGAACGGTTTCCAAGGACAAACGTGGATGAGGCTACGCTTAACAACTTTCTAGGAGTAAGTACTCATCAACACAACGACCATCTCATCGACAATGCATATATTACAACGCTTAATATGCTCATGTTGTTCTCACAGAGGCTAGCACGTAGATTGCGTCGAGCTGCGGCTCGTTGTGGTTGCGGGACTAGCGCGGCGATGAAGTATATAGCGAGTCCACAGAGAACACGGAGGGAGACCACTTCTTCTCGCGGAGGTAAACTTTCATTACATGTCGTCTAGTTAAGTGTCTTTCTTTAATACACGTAAATGTACTTATATGCACATTTAATTGATACGTGACATTGTAGGTTACGGCGGACAGAGCTCCTCTCGTGGTACTCAAGATACTTTCCAAGGTGACGCCACAGAGGAAGAAGAGGACCACGGCGGATATCAGGAACTTGGACCGTCCCAGCTAGATGATGCTCCTCTGACTCAGCCTTCGCAGCCGTTAGGAACTAGGAGACGACGTCCGCCAGTTCACTACACTCCAGGCACCGACCCTTTTGGTAAGGGTAAGGGTAGGGCTAGGAGGCAGTGACAATGTGGAGTTGAGCTAGTGGTTGTCTATTTTGGTTCACTATTTGAATTGTATGGACTTTACGGACCATTTGGATTGTATGGACATTATGGATTATTCGTATTCTGTGATGATGGTGAACTATGTGGTTGTCTTGTGTTATTTGGATGAATATATGTTGGATCATATTATGTTGTCTCTATTTGTCATTGTTGATGCTCGACATACAAAAGAAACTCTGGCGAATTTATTTCGTGAATTATTTATTTACATTTATATACGTTGATAACTACCATATTAGAGGTTAGAGGTTTATCCAGGCACCCCTTGTGGACATGGAGATTAGAGGTGTTCCGGCTCTCAAGTTTTTGGGTGATATTGCTAAATGAAAAGAAAGCGACTGTCGACAGTGGCATTGTACTTCTAACTACGCATAGTACACAAAACCATCCTCTTCCTCTTTGCAGCCTTCAACTTCTTTCCTTGACCAATGGAAGATCCTTTCTACGAGGAAGATGAGTGGTACTTCCAGTTTCGGGATTTCAGGTACACACTTGCATTCTCTAGTTTTGAACTTTTGATTTTGGAAGCTGTTCTGATTTTGCAAAAAGCTTGGAACGGAGTGCTAGCTAGTCCAGCCTACTGCGTCTTGTCGGTCTTAATCAGTAGTATGCCATGGTAGCCAGCAAGAACTAAAAGTTTAACAATACATGTCGTTATTCATGGATAAAACATAGAACTACTGAGTGCAACGAGGCCACTTTCCCTTCCTCATCGCATCGGGATTCTCCTCCATCGCTGCCTTCGCACGGCGGGCGCGCTCAACCTTCTTGTCCCTCTCCTCCCTGTAGGCTGCACCTCTTCTCTCTTCCTCCTCTTTCTTGTGCTCCTTCTCAGCTGCCTCCTCTTTCATTATCTTCTCATAGGCCACTCGACGCTCCGCGTCCCAGTCCTTCATACCTTGCAGAAGACGTTTGTCGGACTCCTTGATCTCAGTGTCGATCCACTGCTCAAAGTCACATAGCGGTGGAGGGGTCTGTAAATCATGCAGAAGTTAGGCACACAAAACAAAATCATTATTTAATATGATATAAATCGATTTTCGTATAACAGTAGATTCTCACCATTAAGTTAGTACGACGCTGAGCAAGTGTAGGCTGAAAAGCATAATTTGAACACATCCAATACCTCTGCCTATAGGTTTCATGATCCTCAGAAATATCTACCTTGCAAGGATCACCGCAAAATCACATTGGAACCGGAACACCGCTGGGCAGAGGCTTTGGATCGAATGCGATGCCGGTCAACGGGCCCTTCCTACAAATGAAAAAAAATCGTTCTAGTAACCGAAACAATTAGAATAAAAAATAAATCTAGCAGAGAATACCTTGCTTTACTAGTTTTCCCACGCCTTGGCATCCTATGGTTGCAAAATACAAATAACAAATCAATAATCGTCCCAAACCCTAAGTCAGAATCTAACTAGGGTTTCAAAATACACCTAGTATAGACCGAATCGATGCGTAAAAAATGAGGAGGGGAAGAAGGATACCTTGGTCTCGAAGATCGGTGGATCAAATCCAAGTTTCCTAGGTCCAAAATGTCGATTCAAAGAGGTTAGGTGGGTGGAGGAGAGGAAAAACCCGAGAGCAAGGAAGAACAAATGGATGAAACCTCGGGTTGGTGGGAAAGCTGGCTGGAATATAAGGAACACAGCTCGGCGCCGTGGAGCGTGGCGCCGAGCTAGGCGCCGTGGGGCACGGCGCCGAGGTAACACAGCTCGGCGCCGTGATCTGTGGCGCCGAGCTAACACAGCTCGGCGCCATGGCCCACGGCGCCGAGCCCCCAGCCACGTCAGATCCACGCTGGATGCGGGCTAAGGGCTCGGCGCCGTGGGGCACGGCGCCGAGAGCTGTGTTACCTCGGCGCCGTGCCCCACGGCGCCGAGCCCTTGGGTCCATTTCTGCATATAGTTTCTCGAGGGGTCCAAACGTGAAAATATTTCAAAAAAAAGGCTAAAATGTAAAAATTTGGGTGGCCAGCTAAGCTGCAAGCATTTGTTGCTTACAATGCATCTGCGACCCTATTTAATAGGGGTAGACAGGGAAAACTAACCCCTCATTAATCACTTCTTGGTAAACACAATCATGTCCTAAACAACCACCTTTTTAAGTATGGAGGGAGTATGCAACATCCACTCTAGCCTGTCTAGGTGTAAATCTATTCTCTACTCTCTGCCACATGAGAAAAATGACCTGATTATATATATAGTACTCCATAATGGTATAGTATCAGTGTAATGTTTTTTTTCTTTCTAGTAAGACGTTTTAAAGTTCTATGAGATCTTATTTTGCACTGTATATATGACTTGGGAAATATATGCCGGTGCATAAAATTGTAGGTAATTTCATTGACATGACAAACCACGTGAGGATATGAAGGATATGGAACGGTTAACGTATGCTCCCTCTGTCCCTTCTTGATTGTCGTCCTGACAGTAGAGTAAATCTTCTATATTCACAATTTTTTTCAATACTACACCTGGATACACGCCAACATCAAACAATCTTTGCCGATCGTCGTGTATACAACCAAACTACATATAATGCGTGAATAGTAAAAAAAAGTTTCCTTAATTTGGATTGCTTATATCTTTGTGCTACATCATTTGTACTAATTTGAGACAGATTCTTTCTATCATTTAGTGTCTCTATTGAATATTGGTGGGTACCGGGAGGCTTGGCCTTGGGCACCATCTTTGTATTGTCCATTCGATCCGTCATAACTCATAGTGACTTTAACAAGCTCAAGAGCTTGAAAAAATATTTTTGAGAGTGCGAGAAAAATATAAGGTGAGACATAATTTTTTTTCTCGATCATACAATAAGATTTACGTGTCCTTATATTAAGAGAGAAAAGTTTGTTTACAACAGAGATGACTTAAATAGTTTCAATAAGCTCGAGGTCTTCCCGACATGACGCACGTTTATCCTACTACTCGTTGTATTGTCTAAGAGACGGTTTGAGTACCGCCCATACAATGTTGCTGATGACGGTAATAGAGAGAAAAAAACTTGCAATTCAAATCAGATTATGAGAGAGTTTTTTGAGGTAAAAAGAAGGGAGATAGGAGGGGGGACAGAGACGCGCAAAAGGTCATGTGACGACGTGTTACCACGTTTGGATGGATGCCTCGAGGAAAAGTTACTATACGTCGTCTCTTGCTGTAGCTTTTGTTTTACGTGCATGTGCTAGGCTTTGTCTTTACAACGACGCGCAGAGCCAACCAGAGTCATCAGAGCAAGAGAGAGAGAGAGAGAGACTGATGGAGTGAACAGAGACACCACGTTGTGCTGTGCAGCTGAGCTGCAGCACTTTTTTTGCGCGCGCAACGATGGACCAGATCAGGCTTTTTACCCTCTGGATCGTAGCATGTTTGTCTGCGCCAGAAATCCGTGCAGGTAAACTGCCGGTCTGCCCCTGCCGCTCCTCTCCCCTCGTGAAAAGGTTCCGTCGGTCCATCGTCAGTGCCATTGCTTTTGCTTTAACCCCCGCGCTTCAGCCAATCAGGCTAGCCGTGGAGGGAGGTGGGACTGCCTGACCAGTGACCACGGGTAGAGGAATTGCCGGCACTACATCGCCGATGCTCCCCTCTCCCATCATCGCTAATGGAGAGACATCCACGCGAAACCGGCCGGAAAGATGCAGCAGCAGCCTGGTCGTGGCCTCGGCGGTCTCGGAAAGGCGGCGTATCGCCCTCGCAGAGTCGCAGTCGTCATCAGGGCGGTGAGCCGTGAGTGGGGGGAGCATGCAGCCGATCGAGCAGGGAGGACGACGAGGACTTTTGTCGCGTCGCGTCGCCGCTGACCGCCTGAGCCGTTCGAGCATGGAGGAGTCCCTGACGCCCGGCGCACTGTTCCGGAGGGATTTCTGAGCAAGAATCACATGGCCGCGCCATGTTCTGTACAGTACTGTATAGTACTCCTACGCTCTGTGCCGCGCGGCCGGAGATGCAGCGGCGGCCGCGGCCGAGACCGAGGCCGAGGCCGAGCCCCCCTCCCCTCTCGTTTGTCCGCTCCTCTTCAGACCTCACAGTCCTCACTCCTCAATGGCTGCTGCATCTCATGTATAGTAGCTGTAGGCTGTTCCTTGGAGACTCCAAGAGCTAGTACTAGACTGCTTGCTTATCATTGTACTGTGCCTGTGCCTGGGAGTCCTGCCGCTGCCGCGGTATCTATCGTCGTCGTCTCTTGCTTTGACCAGGACCGGCCCCTCAGCTCTCTCTCACACTGTCACACACACACACTTGCCCCCTCTCTAGCTAGTAGCTACTGTCGTTACTCCACGTTTCATCGCGCCGAGCGTATTCGCTTGGCTGCGTTGGCATCTGCACCGGTGGTGCGTTCATTGTTCATATCATTGTAAGTCTGCATTTCAAAGTACTCTTTTTTTTATTCAAATGGATTGGAAGCTCCTGCATGCAAGAGCTGACATAGATACGACCGAGTCACACATTTGACGATCAAGAGAACGAAGGACAGACTGAAGGAGCGAGACGATTCGGAGATCAGCGTATTTACACAGCAGCATCGCATCAGATTTCGATCAAGGTTCCTGAATACGTTCGTCCATGAGCTTTTTTTTTTTGGTTGACATGGATCGATCAACGGGGCGTTGATGGAAACCAAGACCTTTAATTTTTCTAGCAGATGCTAATCCTAGCTTAGCTAGTGGTTGTAGTAGTAGCCTAACGACGACATTTCGCCCTTGCGCGCCCTGCCTGCCTCAAAACACTCTGATTAATTAGTAGACTGACGGTCGACCCCCGCGGCCGGCTACGAGCACGACCTGATGAGTCCTAGGTTGTAGAGGAACTTCTCGGAGCGGGACCTGATCATGTTCCCGAGCGAGCGCCTGCCGCCGGCGCCGCCTCCCACCGGCGACTTGGGCCCGGCGGCGTCCTGGCGCTGCTCCCTGACGAAGAGCACCTGCTCGCCGATCTCGGCGCGCACGGCGTCGACGGCTTGCCCCTGCACGGGCATCCCCGACGCGTCCACCACGTAGAACACGTTGGCCGCCTGCGCGCCGCGCGTGTCTACCTCCGCGTGCGTCACCGACAGCCCGTGCTCCCGGAAGATGCGCGTCACGTCCGATAGCAGCCCCACGCGATCCTCGCAGCACAGCTCCAGCCGAAGCCCCTGCACCAGCATTTCGAAGAGAAAATTCCTTCATCGCCATCAAAAGTTATACTAATTCCTTTATTGTCATTTAAATTTATAAGTTCTCTTCATTGTCATTGGTTTATAATTTTTGTTCCCTTATATGCCATTGCCGCTAGTTTTCTTTGATATATATATATATATATATATATATATATATATATATATACACACACACACTGCACACCAGCACACCGTTAAAACACACGAGGCCACCTCGTTTCCTTCGTGCCCCATGCTGCCATGCATGTAGTGATCGCCGGCCGTGCGCCTCGCCTCCCTTCGCTCGCCGCCTGTCTCCTCAGTCCTCTCTCGCCGTCGCTGGTTACCCAGCGCTTGCAGCCTACGTGTGTCGTGAGTCATGACCGCTCATCTGATGGGTTTGTAGTCCACGTTGATGCAGTGACCGCCGGACAACTCCAACTGTGCCAACCAACGCACCCGATCGGCGGCCGGTCGAGCCATAGGCCAGATCGATAGACCGACGAGCGTGCCAGTGCGAGTCACTGCAGAACTTGCCAGTGCCAGAACGACGCCTCTCTCGGTAGCCGAGACGAACTCGTTGTTCCTTGCGGTGGGCACTGGCGAAGCGCTGCGTGATGAACCTGAACAGCAGCTCCGTCCACGTGCTGCGGCACCAACCCCGAGTCACTGCAGAACTTGTACGGGCAATCCTCCCGGCCGTCGGCCCCATCCATCCAGCGCAACGGCACCATGGCCAGCTCTATGCACTGTGCTCCATCGTGACCGCAAGACAGTCCAAGGACAAGGAGCGGCTTGCCTCTGTTTCTGGGTAGTGGATTTTGGGGACTGGGAGCAGAGAGCCGGGGTATATACTGGCAAATGCTCTTACCGTACCATGCGCCGCTGCCTCACTCGACATCTCATGCAAGGGGGCGCGCATAGACATAGGCTGGGCGACGACACGCGCCAGTCCGCCACAAGTGCCGAGCGCCGGCGCCGGTGCGTCGTGCCTCGTTCGTCGTACGGTGCCCGCTGGACCAGACGTCGGGATGGATCGGCACCTCGGCCACATGCGCTCGCTGGTCGATCATGTCCTTGGAGCGTATCCCGACCGGAGCAAGACGCGTGCGTGGTCGAGCGACGACGTCAGGAGCCGCCAGCGCCCGTTGCCCAGAAGCAACTCCGTTACGATAAAATTGACGGTACTGGCAATGAAGGGAAGAAAAATCTAAACAGATGACAGTAAAGGGAAGACATATTTTCTGATGGCAATGAAGGGATCATTATAAGCTTCAATGGCAATGAAGGGATTTTCTCCATTTGGAACGGACGCATGCGTCCAGCAGCAGCCGTTACTACGTACTCCGTACGTACGTACAGTACAGTACTACAGTATAGGAGGCCAGCCTGAGAGTACGTTCAGAGTTCGTTAGAAGGAATGAATGCATGTACTACAAGTATACTACCTCGGTGTACCGGCGTTGGATGGCGGCTTCGAGGCCGCGGCGGAGGCGGTCGCGGTCCTCGCCTGAGCTCCCGCCGCTGTCGTCGAGGTGCCGGATGTAGTACTCCTGCAATGCCCATGCAAGTTGCAATGTTGGTTTGGTTGGTCACCGCAAGGAGCAAAAACGAGAGCATGTGTCCTTTTCTGCCCAGCCTGCAGATAAAAAACAAGTTTTTCTCGTTTCTTGTTGCTAGGACAGGTCGCTCGAGTTCACACAAAACCAGGGAGGGGGGATCTCAGTCTCACTCCTCACTCTCTCACTCACATGCCAAGATCTGGCAGGATCCAACCACTGTCTGACCGCCAGGCATCTCTGGCACAGGTCAAAACGTGAGGGCCGGCCGTCAAGACCCAGAGCGAGATGCCGCCAGACATGCGTCTTTGAACCACAGTACACACAGGGGGCCGGCGTGCTTGCACTTGCACAGCAGAGGGATACTACTGTGTGCTAGCTGCTGGAGACAAGTACTACGTACGTGTACTACCAACACAATGCGATGCACAGCACAGGCACGTACAGGCCCTGGCGACGCACGCAAACAGTTTCATGGAATCCGTACCTGGTACGCCTCGGAGCCCTCAGCGATGACGGTGCCATGGAACACCACGTACTGCATGTCAGTGAGCGTGCACACCGTGTCAAACAGCAGCTTAGGCCGGTCACGGCACCGAACGTTGACGAGCGTGTACCCGCGCTCGGCGCAGTCCTCCACCGCGACCACCGGCATGCCAGCGCTACCACCGCCACCCGACGCCTCGCCATCGCGCTCGCCCTCACCCTCGTCATCATCGCCACGGGCGCTCCGGTCCGCCTGCATCATCTGGTGGAGCCGGCGCGGCGCGTGGTCGACGCCCGCCGAGATGGAGGCGCGCGCGGCCTTCTTGTCGCGGCTGGTCCCGCCGCGCAGGACGTGGCGGAGCAGACGCTTCACCGTGTCCAGGCGCGCCGGGTCGTCGATGCCGCCTAGCGTGTCGGCGTCCGTCACGTACACCAGCGCCGCCACGCGGCCGTCGTGCGTCCACACTCCGACGCCACCGTGTTGCACTTGAGGTCCGTCAGCACCGCGAACACCTCCGACAGCAGGCCTGGGCGGTCACGGCCCACCAGCTCGATGGCGGTCTGTGCCTCCTCCGCCTCCGCCTCCACGGCGGCCACCAGCCGCTCCGGCGGCCCACGGAAGCTCAGCGATCCCGCTCCCAGAGACTGAAGAAGAAACCATGGAATCGAATCGTCAGTGAAAACCGAAGGGAACTAAACTGCAGATTGCTCTGTTCTTGGCTGCCATTGAATGAATTGAACAGGCAGGCAGGCAGACAGCATAGCAAGCAACAGGGACGTCTGCACTTTACCTGTTCAATTCTGTCGATGACTTGGCCATCATAGACTTTATTCCCATCCTGATCCACGACATGGAACACTGCAGAAAGGCGAGGACACAGCCACCACAGATCACACATCAGGATTGGAGGGAGGGAAAAAGGAGGATAGAAAGATTACACACACAGCCCAAGCAAAAGCCAGGCTTTGCATCACCCCAGAAAGGCACCATCTTTCTCTCCTCTATCTATCTTCTTAAACTTTCCATACAAAGGCAGCAGAGCAGGGACTGGGAGGCAGCGGCACGGCACTCACCGTCCATGAACCACTCGCCGTCGGAGGAAATGTAGGCCCGATTAATGGTCAGCTTCAGATCGGTCAGCACCTGAACCACCTCCAGCAAGGTCCCATACTTGTTGACGCTGTCCACCTGCAGCCAGAAACCGATCGAGCAACCTCTGTGAGAGAGAGAAGGAAAAAAAAGAAGAAGAAGAAGAGCTCTGCAGGCGCTAGGAGGCAAGAACACAGAGCTTTCCTTCACCAAGGTGGCAGTCATGTCGGAGTCGTTGTCCACGGTGACCCTGCGAGTGACAAACGGCCAAGAAGCAGGCACAGTTAAAACGGCAGGAGGACGACACGGCACAACACAGGTCAAAAACGGCAGAAAGAAAGAAACATCCATGGGTGCTGTGCTGTGTTGTGTTGGGGGTTGGGGAAAACAACCTTGGAGGGTTCATTCTGAGAACCAGCTTCTCGTACTCATCGACCATCTCGTTATTGGTTCGAATCCTAGACCCACAGGCCATCATTGTCCCTTGCTTGCTTGCTTGCACAAGAGAGAGAGGAGATGGGGGGAAGGCAACAGGGATGCGTCTCCTTTGCTGTCCCCAACACCAATCCGAGTGTGTACTTGTGCTTGTGGTGGTGGTGTCCCTCTCCGTTCCCCTGTGAGTTCTCTCAACTCTGAAGAAGCAAAGCTCTCAGCTAGTCCTAGTTATTTATATATATCGTTTGGGCATGCCCTCATGGGGTTGGGAGTTGAGTATGCATCTCTTTCTCTTCCTCCTCTCTGGTGGGTGCTGTCTGTGTGTGGTTTTGTGGGCAGGCAGTGGTGTTTGGTTGGTGTCCCTTCACTGGTTTAAAGGGAGATGTTTGGGGGGAAAAGACCATCCCAATAGGGAGCTTGTTTCTCTGCCTGCCCATAGTGGACATGCCTGGTTTTGTTCCCCTCTTGCTATGCACTGATCCAACTGTGGGGCCTAATGTTCATTTGCTTCATTCTTCATTGTTTAACAAGATCCTTTTTATACATACATACATACATACATATAAGAAAGCTTAACTGTCTACATCCGTAGACCAACATAGTTTTTTTTTTCTTGGGATATTTAATCATGTAATAATGAAGTACTTCCCATTTCCCCTAATGGGTGCAGGCAGAAGATATCTTTAAGATATGATCTAAGTGATTAAAATATAGAACATTCTAATCTTGAGCCTAGACTAGAGAGATGCTCTGAATGTGCTGGGAAATTCGGATGAAAGATCTGAGTGATTTACCCACGTGTCCAAAACGTGGAAACTGCTCTGACATTTGCGTCGATGGAAGATCGGTCGGGGCCTGTGCGCCCATGGTCGCACAATATTGAACTCCTTTTTTTAGGAACATTAGTATCTGGTGAAGACCATGTCAATCATCTCCGACATCTTCGTATGTAGGTTTGGTCTGAATGTGTTTTACAGGATATTGGAATACGGGTGAAAACCCTGCCTGGCGGTGCTGGGTCGGCGACGATGACGCAATCAACGTCATTTTTCCCCTTGGAGGCGTCGCTGATGTTCTCTCTTCCTTTCGTTGATGATGACGTCTGCAGACGTCATTTACTTTTTTGAAGGCATCAACACAAGCACACCCGCTCCTAGCCATGTCTGCACTGCGGCATTTGGGACTCAGCTGCGGCATCAAGAGCAAGCCAAGGACGCCCTCTCGTCGATCAAATAGAGGGTAGAAGCATTTATCATTTTGTTGTAATTGTCCTGGTCTATGTATAAGACTATGACTTTTCTCTCTTTTGTTTTTCTTTCTCTTTTTGTATTTGTTGGTTGTGTACATCTCCGGATATATTGGCCGAATATTGAATATCTTTTATCGAAAAAAAAATCTGGCAGCATGACATGTAAAAAAGACATTGAGAATGACTTTAGTTTAATACGTATAATGACTAAAATAAAAAATACATACAATTACAAAAACAAATAAAAAATCAATGACTAAAACTTGATGGCTCAGTTGATTTCTTAACCAATAATCACCAATCATGCAACCTGCTGGACGTATCGTGCACGATTTACCTCCATGTACCTGTACCTCAATCAGGAATGCTTCAATTGGAGAACAATGAGTGGTCCCCAGCCCGATTTGGACAACAGTATCAGCATGTGAGCTGAGCTTGAGTGTGTGTGTTGTGTGTGTGTGGGCACTGGGGCAGCTTGGACAATACTCCCCGAAGAAGATAGGACGATATCTTCTCTTTGCCCATCTTTGGTCCCGAACCTCCCTCCCGGCCTTTCTTTTACCAAGCGTCAACCGTTTCAATTCCCTCTGCCTTTCCAGCTTGCAACTTCCTCATTTGGTAGTACCAAGTGCCTTCTCAGATTTGATGAGATCTCTCTACCTTCGCAATCTCCCTTTTCCCATATGTGATCGTTACTACTTATTACTGTTAGGAAACTAACACTTTAGGAGCAAGTTCAGGTTTCCTATTCCTAGAAGGATATAGACTCTTACCAAATTATATCTCCCATACCGTATATAGAGTATTTACTTAGACTATATATATGGAGGAGCATCCATTGTAATATGATATCAGAAATAATAAAAGAGAAGAGCTCCACCGTAACATTGTTTCCTGTGTTCTTATTTCGTTTACATTGATTGTGTGAAGAGAAAGATCCTTACCGCTAGAACGTGAAAACTTAACACGTTATCAACACGAGTCTCTGCCATCCTCCGTCGATCTCACATTGGTGATATCGCCGGATCCGTTGTCTACGTCACCATCAGTACAAAGTTGCGACGCCGACCACGCCGTTTTCCTTCACCAGCGCCGACCTTGCCGAAGAGCAAAGCGAGCGTTGACTTCGTTCCTGGCGGTCCCGGTTCTGCTTCCCCTTCACGGCTACCGGCCTCCACTGCATAGAACTTCAACCTGCGTCGCGAGATCGACTACACTACATCGACGGTATGTAGCAATCGCGTCTCAAAGCTCAATTCTACTGATAGAAATCAATCTGGAATTTTCCCCCAATTTTTGTTCTTGCGGGTTGCGGCTGTTCAGTAGTCTGGAGATAGGAATCCTGTGGGCTTGCACCTGAAATCAATTAGGCTGGCATTCTTGAAGCCGCTTATCCAATCTTAGCCACCAAGATATGAAAATCTCTGATCTAATTAGATTTTGGTGCGATATTGAATGAACACACTAGCAGTGTCGCCGCATGGTCATCAGGCTGCAGAGCACCTCTGTGAATGGCTCCAGCACATGGCATGAAGCCAAACTCGATTTGAGTTACATGACCGACCAGCTAGAAGCTGTGTTCTTGTCAAATTGGATAAGGCTAGTCTTTCTTGTGCAAAATCCAACTATAGAAATAAGAAATCTGGTTCTTGAAGAATCACCTCTACTGGATGGTTTGCAAATCAGAAATTTTGCATATGAATTTCAGATACTGAATGTTGCAGTATATTTTTTTATGCCTTTTAATTATCATCTATGAGAAGTTAGATATAAGGTGTATGTGATTTTTAGACATCTACGGACTACAACTATCTTTTTGCCAACCAATAGATTACTAACAGTATATTGATAGAGGGATATATTTTTTTCATGTCATACAGATATGTCTGATATTGTCAAGCGTCAATTCACTGAGCTGTACCCGAATGGCAGCAATTGTCTGGCTTGGTATATTGATGCTGAGATTATTCTTAGTGGGAAAGAACTCCTGAAGACTATTAAACCCATAGATAAGGTTGTCGTTGCTTCTGATGTCGAGAAGGCACAGGCACTGCACTTTATTAGGCATCATCTCAGTACTACCCTGAAGAATGAGTACATGACTGAAAGAGACCCAAAAGTCTTGTGGGATTCATTGCGTGAACACTTTGAAAATATTGAATCTATGATTCTATCCAAAGTCAAACACGATTGGCAGAACCTTCGCTATCAAGATTACAAGACTGTTGAGGACTACAATACCGTTTTATATGGGATCGTCACACGCATGAAGTTGTGCAAACTTCCTGTAGAAGATAAAGATCTTATAGAAAAAAACTCTGTCTACTTTCCACCCTAAGATGACCAACATTAGTCGCCAATATAAAAAGGAGAATTATAAGACTTATGTTGAGTTAAGTAATGCCATGCAACAAGATCAAGGTGAAGATGAGACCATTATGCAGAATCATCTTTCCCGGCCTACTGGAAGTATGGCTCCGCCTGAAGCAAATGTTGCATCTTTTAAGAAGAAAGGTGATAAAAGGGGAAAAGGGGAACATAGAGCTCCTATAAAAAATGAAAAGAAGTCTAAAAATTTCAAGAAGAAGCAATGGAAACCAAAGAAGATTCCATCAGGGGGTGAATACGGTAAACAAGACCAGGAATGCTATAAGTGTGGGCTGCGAGGCCACTGGTCACGCGTATGTCGCACACCTAAGCATATAGTGAATTTGTATCAAGAGCTAAAGAATCAGAAGAAGTCCATGCATGAAACCCACTATGTTGAAGGAAAGAAGTCAACACAAGAAGTGGGTGAATGTTCCAAGGCTGCAAGGGATCAGGAAGCTCCCAAGTATGAAGCGGTATCAAAAGAACAGCAAGATGGCATGGATGTTGACAAAACATCTGAACATGGAGATCTTGATCTTGACAATTTTGAAGATGATGACCTTCTAGGAGAAGACGCAATGGATGATGTGCATGAGGACTCTGTCTAGTCTTCTAAATTGTCCCTAGCTATCTATTAGTATTAAGTTTAAATTAGGTTGGCATTAAGATTAGTTTTATATACCTGCAAGTATGTGTGGTCCATGGTGTCAGCTCATATAGAGCTTTGTTATTTTGAGTAAGTGTCCTGTAGACCTTAATATATTAATATATAATATTCTCGGATTAGTTATATTATGTCTTTAAGCTTTAATCTGCTTAAATGTTCCTGGAGTAATTTTATTATTTTGAATAATGTAGTACAATGGCTATGGAAGAGGAAATGTGTCTAGTAGATAGCGGTACCACAAACACTATATTGCGGGATATTTGTTACTTCCAGACTCTTAGAAAGAATGAAGGAGATGTAACAACTATTGCTGGCAGCAGTAAGCATATTGTTGGCACTGGAAGGGCCACAATAATACTCCCTAATGGAACCGAATTAGTAATCCAAGAAGCGTTACTTTACCCTGAATCAACTAGAACTTTGTTAAGCTTCCATGACATACGTGCAAATAATTTTCATGTAGAAACCAATGTAGATAATGGTGCTGAACGCCTTATCATGACAAAATTGCACAGAGATGAAAAGATTATTGTTGAAAGTTTTCCCTCCATAAAAGATAGCCTGTACTACACATTCATACAACCTATTAAGGGTTATGTTGCGATGAAAACTATCTTTAAGAACCAAGAAGCATATAGAACTTGGCATGATAGACTAGGACATCCTGGACTTCGTATGATGCAAAATATACTTAAAAATGCTAATGGCCATAACCTGAAGACTACATAATTCCCAAATCAAGAAGATTTTCTTTGCCTAGCATGCGCAAAGGGGAAACTTATAACTAGACCCTCTATTTTAAAAATTCGAGCAAAATTGCCTTCATTCTTGGACAGAATCCAGGGTGATGTATGTGGACCGATTACGCCTCTGTCAGGGCCATTTTGGTACTTCATGGTATTGATCGATGCATCTAGTAGATGGAGTCATGTATGCCTATTATCTACTAGAAATAATGCTTTTGCACGGCTGATGTCACAAATAATTCAATTGAAATCAAATTTTCCAAATGAACAAATTAAATCCATTAGAATGGATAATGCTGAAGAATTTACCTCTAAGGTATTCAATGATTATTGTATGACAATGGACATTAAATTGGAACATTCAGTACAACACGTGCATACCCAAAATGGCCTAGCAGAGTCATTAATTAAGAGGATCAAGTTAATTGCACGGCCATTACTACAAAATTGCATGCTGCCGACCACTTGTTGGGGGCACGCAGTGTTGCACGCAACTTCACTCATACAACTAAGACCATCTACTTACAATGAATTTTCTCCTCTCCAAATAGTGCATGGCAAAGAACCTAATATTTCCCATCTGCGTAAATTTGGATGTGTTGTATACATTCCAATACCACCACCTCAGCGTACTGCAATGGGTGCCCAACGAAAACTTGGAGTTTATGTTGGGTTCGAAAGCCCATCAATTATAAAGTACTTAGAGCCTAGGACTGGGGACCTACATAAGGCTCGCTTCGCTGATAGTATTTTTAATGAAGATCATTTCTCGGCATTAGGGGAGGAAAATACCTCTCTAGGGACGAATGCCGAGAAATAAATTGGGAAGCCATTGGAATTCATGCAATGGATATCCGCACTAGAGAGACTGAACAAGAAGTTCAAAATATAATAGATTTGCAAAGAATTGCTAATCAACTGCCAGAAGCCTTCACCAACACAAAGGGAATTATGAAATCACATATACCAGCAGTAAATGCACCGGAAAGAATTAATATTCCTTTTGAAGAGGATACGTCAAAAGTATTTCAACTGAAATCTTCTACCTCTAATCCTAGGAAGAGGGGGAGTCCGGCTGCATCAATTTTGAATGAATCAAATATTAAAGCTCCTACAAATATCTCTGGGGGACGCCTCAAGAGAAATAAACGTGAACTAAAGAATAAATCAAAGAACCCTATAGAAGGTGAAGGAGCTCCAGTTAGAGCACCATGTGATGTGGATACACCTGAAGTGAGACTTCCTGTAGAACTTGTACCCTGTGAGAATGTGCGCACAACTAATACTCACATGGCCAGACCGGAAATTCCTGATCTAAATGCACTGGGAAATAGCGTAGATCTGGATGAAATTGAAAGAATAGAAGAGATCTCAACTAATTATGTTGAAACAGGAGTAACTTATGATAGAAAGACTACTAATGTCGACATTTATTTTGCTGAAAAGATTGCCAATGTTGATCTGGATCCAGAGCCGAAATCTATATTAGAATGCAAGAAGCGTTCTGATTGGTCAAATTGGAAAGGGGCAATCAAATCAGAATTAATCTCGCTTAATAAAAGAAATGTGTTTGGTCCTGTAGGCCGCACACCTGAAGGAGTATACCCAGTAGGTCATAAATGGGTTTTTGTCCGGAAAAGAGACGAAAATAATATGGTGGTACGATATAAAGCGAGATTAGTAGCACAAGGGTTTACGCAGAGACCCGACATCGATTTCGATGAAACTTACTCTCCTGTTATGGATGGAATAACATTCCGGTACTTAATCTCATTGGCAGCAAATATGAATTTGCAGATGAAATTGATGGATGTCATGACCGCATATTTATATGGGTCATTGGATACTGAAATGTATATGAAAGTCCCTGAAGGAATTAAAGTCCCTAAAGAAGAAAACCGCAACATGTATAGTATAAAATTGAAAAGGTTGTTGTATGACATTAAACAATCCGGTAGGATGTGGTACAACCGGCTTAGTGAATACCTCATGAAGAAGGGATTTATGAATAATGAAGATTGTCCTTGTGTGTCTATTAGAAAATCAAATAAGGGATTCTGTATAATCTCTATTTATGTAGATGATCTGAATATTATTGGAACCACAAAGGATATTGAGGAAGCTAGTTCTTATCTAAAATCTGAATTTGAAATGAAAGATTTAGGTAAGACTAAGTATTGCTTAGGCTTGCAGATTGAGCATACCCATGAAGGGATACTTGTATATCAGTCAGCTTATACCAAGAAGGTATTAAACAAGTTTAATATGAAAGACGCATACCCACTTAAGACACCTATGGTCGGAAGATCATTAGATGTTGAAAAGATATTTTTAGACCAAAAGAAGAAAACAAAAAAATATTAGGATCTGAATATCCGTATTTGAGTGCCATTGGAGCCTTAATGTATCTAGCGAATGGTACTAGGCCTGATATTGCTTTTGCTGTTAATCTACGTCACTGGAAGGGCGTTAAACATATTCTAAGATACCTGAGAGGTACTGAAGATCTTGGATTATTTTTCCAGAAAAATCAAGAATTAAGTCTAGTGGGTTATGCTGATGCAGGGTATATGTCTGATCCACATAATGCAATATCTCAGACTGGATATGTATTTTTATGTGGTGGTATTGCGATTTCCTGGAAATCGACAAAACAGACAATGATGGCAACCTCAACGAATCACTCAAAAATTATTGCATTATTTGAAGCAGCTAAGGAATGCACTTGGCTTAGACACATCACACAACATGTGCAAAATGCGTGTGATATAAATACCATTAATTCCCCAACTATTATCTTTGAAGATAATGCAGCTTGTGTTGCGCAAATACAAACAGGTTATGTGAAGTCGAATATCACAAAGCATATTTCGCCTAAATTGTTTTTCATGCATGAATTATAAAAGAAAGAAGAAATTTCAGTGACTCTTACCAAATCATGTGACAATCTAGCAGATTTGTTCACTAAGTCTTTGCTTACAACTCCTTTTGAAAAGTGTGTATGTGGTATTGGTATGAGACGCCTCCGAGAAGTACAGAACTTAAAGAGGACACCTAATTGAAATTATAGTATCTTTTTATGTCTAGAAGACAAAATAATTTATTCTAGCAGAATAATTAATAGTCTAGTAGATTATTTAAACATTGTACTCTTTTTCTTTATGAGTTTTTCTTTGATCTAAAGGTTTCTCATTTAAAGGTTTTTAATGAGGCAACGTGTGCAACATAAGTACGGTGTATATGTTCTATTCTTTTTTCCCATTGGGTTTTTGGATAAAGCATATATGTCGTGGTATTCGTCCAAGGGGGAGTGTTAGGAAACTAACACTTTAGGAAAAGTCTGAACTAGTTTAAGCAAGTTCAGGTTTCCTATTCCTAGAAGGATATAGACTCTTAGCAAATTATATCTCCCATACCATATATGGAGTATTTACTTAGACTATATATATGGAGGAGCACCCATTGTAATATGATATCAGAAATAATAAAAGAGAAGAGCTCCACTGTAATATTGTTTCATGTGTTCTTATTTTGCTTACATTGATTGTGTGAAGAGAAAGATCCCTACCGCTAGAACGTGAAAACTTAACAATTACTAGTGTCGTGCACTTTTCGTTCCCTTCTCAAATACGAGTGCAGTACTATATATGGATGGTGGCCGGTTTGCCGTTTGGGACATATCTAATCATCATATTTCTAAGCTGCTCAGAATCTCAGTAGATTTGGTTCACCCTTATAAACTTTAGTCTGTCACATTAGGTGTTTGGAACTAATTTGGAGTATTAGACATAGAATAATTACAAAATTAATTGGACATATTGAGATTAACTTATGAGTCGAATCTATTAAACCTAGTTAGTCCATGATTTGATAATGTGGTGCTACAATACTAATGACAAATTAATTAGTCCATGCTTCACCGGCTGGAGGTTTAGCGGATGCTTTGTCGCTGATTTCATCTATGGTTCCTACCACTACTGCTACTTAAGTGTTGAGATATTTTTGTTTTAGGCTATAGGGCTGTTGGGGTGGAGGGTCCCCCACCTCTCATGTTCTTGCTTTCGTTTGATGTTGAGGACTTAGTTGATAATTCAGGGATTACTCGTGAATCTTTTTATATCAACTATACGTAGGTCTATTGATCATTCTCTTTTGCTTAATAAAATACAGACTATATGTTTGATCTTAGAAAAAAATAGATTAATTAGTCTTAATATATCCGTCTTCCTAACTAGTTACGGTTTTTGGTGATTAGTTTTATAATTAAGCCATATTTAATCCTAATAAATATCGAAACACACGAATGTGACAATTTCTAAACTTTACTCACTGAATTCAAACACGCGCCGCGACAGGTGGCTGAGTATTTCTTCCGGCCAGTCCTCCTCTCCACACACGGCACACCTGGAAGGAAACGCAGCGGCATGGCCTGGCTCGCGAGCGCCAGGTGCGCCGTTGCTCCCAGGAGCTCGTTGCCAGATGGAGGAGAGCGTCGCCGATCCCCGATCGCCGTCGCGTGTAGTGCATAAATGTGGTGGTTGACCCTGGCCAGAACGTCGAACATCCCGAGCCGTGTACAGTACAGCAGCAGCAGCCGCCACCGGGCCGGCGGCTATATGTACGGCAGCATCAGCAGTGAGTCACACTCACCGGTACGGTGCCGATCGAGGCAGGCACCACGCCGTGCAGCTCAACTGGCCGGAGAGCTACCGCGCGCTCTCGCTGCCAGCAGTGCCAGTGCCAGCACTGTGACTGTGAGCGGCTGACTCGATCGCGAGCAAGTACCGAGAGAAAACAAGGCTAGCCGCTAGCCTAGCTGCTTGCTAGTCCTCTCCGGTCGATCCCTGCACAATGAAATGAATGATGCATCGCAGTACGCTGCGCGCTCTGCTCGCTGCAGCGTCGGCCTACTAATTTTAGGGTAGACAAGTGTCACAAATTCACTTAGGCCCATAAATAATCAGAATTCCTCGTCTTATTTTTTTCTATGAGTCGCTCTAGTTTGTGCTCCCTGTATTTTAAATTATGACTTTTAATATGCATTCAGATATACATTATTTATAGATTAATATATTAAAAGTTATATATGTATCTAGAAAATTAGCGCAGTACTCATAGGACTATACTCTCTCCTTATTTTTGTTTGGTTACAAAGTAAACTATATATATAATTAATATTCATAATACATAATTAATATCGTTGGATAGATTGTTGAATCTGTTTTCATAATAGATTTTCGGAGATACACATCTTGTTTATATTTTATACAAACCTTTTAATCAAAAAAAGTATATCTTCAACAAACCTAGTGGAGTTTAATAAAGTTTTACGAGCTCGAATACCATATCTACACTTGTTTAGGGACGAAGGAAATAAGCTACATACTGCACATCACAATTGCTTATAAGTACATTGAGGGTAAAATCATCAAAAAAAAACTTACAGGAACACAGTTATAAAATAATGAGACCCGCTATTTTGAAATTGTGAAAATTATATATAATAGATTATTAATTTGCAGCACAAACTCCAAAATAAGGCACACACGGCATCGTCGTGTAGCTGCTGAATGAACGGTACACTGCATCGGCACATCGTCACGCGCCACGCCCAAACAAACGCGCCAATTTGTTTAAGGAGCAGCCAAACAAACAGGATACAGACGAGCGAGCAAGAGAGAGACAGAGATGAGCAAAAGGACATTTGTTACATTAACGATCAATCAACAGTAGCTGAGCAGCAGCGCTAAGCACATGTATTAGCACATGCATGCATCAAGATATGATGATATATTATAGTATAACTATGCATATATATAGGCCGCGCCGCTAGCTGCTAGAAACCGGTAATCCAGAGGCATGCACGGTGCAGAGTACCTCTCTGCATGCAGCATCAGATGCTTTAATATACACTGTAATAGTTACCAATAAACTAAACTGTGCCCTAGTGACAGGTAATATTCCCTGACAGTTACTGCCAAATTACACTATTACGGAGCCGCCGATTGGATTAGTACAGTACTAATACTAATTAACAAAATGGGCTTGGCTTGCAGTTGGCCACACACAGACACACAGCACGACGATGGATGCCGTTATTAGAAAGAACACAGTACCCGCCACCACCAACGACGCCAGATTTTACTGCTCGATCTGGTGGTCGATCACTGGGTAGGCCGTAGGCGACTGTTGCGTTGCGTGCCTATGGGCTATGGCCCATGGGGATGGGACGAAGATGAGAAGGAGATTCCCCTATGGGCTCTGCCGGCCGGGTGGGAGAATCTGCTGCTCCTCGATCCGCCGATTGGACTCGGGCCTTGCCTTTGTGGGTTTGAATTGAACCTTGCTTTGTCCCCGCGTGCCCTTGTCCGACGGCGTAGTGTGGCCGTGGCATGTGCACCGGCCGCCGCAGCGCGAATCGCTGCGGCCTGCGGCCGGCCGGCCGGGAGAGGGAGGAGACGACTGGTCAACTGACCTACACGAGACTGCTGGAACGAAACGACGACGTACGGCCGTGATGAGAGTCGATGTCGCCGGCCGGCCACCTCACTATTTTACGCGCGGTACGGTACGGCGGTGGACAGGACAGAGTGACAGACGCATGCATGAGTTAGCTACTGGCCTAATGCTATAGCATGTGCGGTCCGCCGGTCGTATGGTGCCGGCCGGCCGCGCTGCGTGCAGCGGCGTGGCCTGTGCGTGGGCTCTGCCGGCCTCCTCCTGGAGTCCCTGCCGCCTGCGTGCTTGCGCTTGCGCTTGCACGCACCACCGCCACGCCACCACGCGCGCACCGCACCGCACCGCATCGCATCTGCCTCCCTCTATCTCTCTTTGCTATCTACCGTACCACTTCTGTTTTATTTTTTTTTACTCATTATATTCCTATAGTAGAATTATTATTGTTATCCGCCGGCATCTCTCGATCATGCATGCTCCATTTTAGCTTTGCGCGATGGAGATAGATATCGGCATCGTGGTAGTGAAAAGCACACACGCATGCATGCGTGCGTGCGTGTTCCACTAGCGGCTACCTTAGCGTGTTAGCTATCTCTATATATATTGGCCTGCTTGCCGCCATGTGCTCCATGGTCGTCGCTCATCGGCTCATCAAGTGGGCCACGCCACGCCACGCGCCTTAAGCTAGGCAGTGGCGTGCATGTACGTACGCACTACTGTGTAGATTAACCCGGCGTCCGTACGACTCGTCACGTGATTGTGTGAAACGTAACCGATCGATCGAGTCACCCACCGAGGCTCGCTCGGCTCGTCGTCGTCGTCGCGGCGGCCGTCTGTGAGTATGAATAACACGGTGAAATAATAATAATAAAACTATATGATACTAGCTGTGCCTTCTGGTGCGCCTACGCCCTACGCCGCGGTAAATTTAGCTATAACTTTGCTGCTAGCTTTTCTTTCCAAAAAAAAAAGAGAGAGAAAAACTCGGTGAAAAACTATGAGACGCTGTCAAGGGGTTCACAACGCAATGACAAAGGTCATTGGTTGAGGGACTCCCACTCAGGGTTCAAATCCTGGGTGCGACACTTTATTCTGGATTTATTCCAGAATTTTCCGGCGCTACGCATTAAGTGGTAGGCGACGTTCCCGTCGACAGCGAGGCGCATAGGGGTAGAGTTTACGTGCGTGTGTTCGTAGGGACAAGTGTACGTACGTGTTAAATGTCTGCGTTGTACTGTGTACTTAAAAAAAATATGAGACGCTCACATGCATGATGCATGCACGGCTCTCTTCCTCTCTCGCTCCCAGTCCCAGACAAACAGGGCATGCATGATGCATGTGCCAGATTCAGGAACAGGTCAGACGCTGCTAATAACGGTACAGTAATTTTTATATGGGGGCGTACCACCAGCGATTGACTGCCGCGTGTGTACTTGCGGGACGATGTACTACTACCAGCGGACTCGGAATCTCTGTCGCGGTCGCAACTGGCCAATCGCGTTGAATGCATCTAAACAAACAAACAAGGGGTAACATTTTTTTGCCCTCTCTACACGACACAGAACACGCAATCGATGCTGCACAGAGGCAGGCAGGCAGGCAGGCATAGCGGGAAGGCTGGCCGGGTACAGTACCAGGGGACGACGCGTCGTGCGCGCCGACGTATACGTACAGTACACCAGTGCGGACATGCTGTACGTACAGTGGTGAATGTACGTGCGTGCAGGCCGTTTTCCACTACTACTGCAGAGAAAACGGGCGTGTCTCTGACAAGAATTTTTTTTAACAGGGGAAATTCTCTTTGTCAGGGGAAAACGAATTTAGTGACCTGCTGGCTGCTGTCCATTTTGAACCGTGCAGCGGTCAGTAAAAGCCCATGTTGGCGCCTGCAATTGTTGCTTATTCCTTTTTTTTTTTGAGAGAGAAGAAGAAATTGCCCCATGTCGCTGCTGAACGTTTGGGCCCGCAGGCCTGTTTGCCAAAGCTAGAGACGTAGAAAGGGCCCATATCCCATCAACGCCTAGGCCGATTTCGATTTCCGCCCCCAAGTGGCCCACACGGCCCATGGTCCCGGTAGCACCCAAGCTAGTCCGATCTCGCGTCGAACGACGGGAACAGAATTTCCTTTCTTCCACGCGGACGGGTTCTCGTCTCGGTCAGCTCGCTTCGTGCATCGTGTGACTTCTCTACTCTCTCCCTCGATCGATTGCTTCCTCCACCCAGGCGGGGGGAAGCGCCGCCCAGATCGCCGGAGGCGACCGGCGACCTCTCGAGCTCCGAGCACCAGCAGGTAACAAGTCTCCACAACTCTTCCTCCCCGTCCAACTCGCTCTCTCCGTCCCACCCCGATCGGCGATTGCATCCATAGGGCATGGGGACCCCGGTCAGATCTCGCTCCGGTACTCGCCGCCAGCCCGATCGAAGCCTGGAGTCGCAGGGTGGGAGCGAAATCCATCGAACAGAGTCTTCCCCTACGGCTGCTGCTGCTGCGGTGCTTTACCGGGCAAGCCGCGTGCCCCCATGCCTTCACCCCGCCCATCCTATCCCGCTCCCCTCCTCCCGATTCAGCCCTTCCGAACCGTGTTTGACCCCTGACCCACCTGATCTGTTCCTATGGCCCTACTGACAGCTTGGGGATTTCGTCTCTGCAGTGAGGCTCGTGGAATCAGTAGTCGTTTCTGGCACTGGCAGCAGAGCACACCATGGAGGGGCTGAGCTGGAGAACGGCGTGCGGTTTATCGGTGCTCTGCGCCGTTCTGCTGTTCCTGCGCCCCGCCGAGGGCATCCGCTTCGTGATCGACAGGGAAGAGTGCTTCTCGCATAACGTGGAGTACGAGGGGGATACTGTCCATGTCTCCTTCGTCGTCATCAAGGCTGACACCCCGTGGCATTACAGCGAGGAAGGCGTCGATCTTGTGGTAAGGGACTACTTGATTCTGTTCGAGCCTATGTGCGTCTGGCAGCAATCGTTAAAGTAACTATACATGTAAATGTTTGATTGATGCGTTTTTGGGTCGTAAACTAAGAAGGTTTATTGCCCCTTGATTGCTAGTTGTTCTGCTAATTCTGTCTCTCATAGCATATCTGAAGCTGTAATATTGTTATTACAGCAGTCATGAACTCAACACGATGCTAGTAGTATATCAAATTTTATCTCAAAAGATATTTCATTCTCGTTTCAGAACTGAGTAACTTTAGCAGTTCAAATTATGTGCCACCCTTTAGGTTTTCACCTTTTCTATTTATTTCAGCATGTGTCTGCCACAAATTATGGTTTATAGATAAAATTTGTTGGAAGTTGCCATGCATGGTTGCAGTCACCTGTACAGCAGCAACAACAAAACTTTCTAGTCCCAAGCAAAGATGGGTAGGCTAGAGATGAAGTCCAACTTGAGAGTTGAGACTCTGACAAAAGGAAAAAGCAACAACATAAATTTTGTAAAACCATATAGAATACCACATTACCACCAGTAATAGTAGTATTATTACTAGGGAATCTAATGCGTAATTCACCTTTCTCCAGTGCTACTATTTAATGGGGTTGCATCATAGATTATGCATGTGAAAGAAATAAAGATTGGAATGCCCCATTGATTGAATGGGGATTAGATCGCTACAGTCAAATTATCGGATGGAAGCTGGTGTGGGGCTTTAAGCATATTCCATGATCTGTGAGACTAAATAGCCTTAATTAAAGCTGTTTGTTGCATCAATCATTTTCTGACTGATAGATAACATAACATGAAATTCAAAGTTTTGAATTATGTAGATGTGAGCTATTCGATCTGTGCAATGAAAAAAGAAATCTTATATTTGTTTTTGTTCCTTTTTACTGTTAATGTTTTATAACTATATTAGGTATTAGGTCCTTAAAAACATCATTGTGGACCTATCACCAAGAAATTAGTTGGCTGGTGATAGTTTTCAATTTTGTTCTACTGTTGCTCTGTTAATCGAACCTAATTTGCAACTCCTGTCCTTTCTTTTGCCACAACAAAGTTTTGATGGATCAGACAGTTTGACTTAATAAGCTGCTCGTTAACTAGTCTTGTTTGGGCATGTTGGGTTCATTAACACAAGCACTGGTGAGCTTTCCTTGATTTAGAAATTTCCCTTGTTTTACCTAACATTCCAACTGTGGCTCCATCTTGACTAATGACAGGTTAAGGATCCTAATGGCGCTCAAGTCCGTGATTCTCGAGATAAGACTAGTGATAAGTTTGAGTTCATAGTTCAGAAGAGAGGCGTCCATCGCTTCTGCTTCACGAATAAATCCCCGTACCACGAAACTATAGACTTTGATGTGCATGTTGGCCATTTTTCATATTTCGAGCAGCATGCCAAAGATGGTAAGAATATAAGGATCTGTGAAGTTCTATTAACTTTGGTTAGCCCAAAAAAACCCGTTGCACTCAACTCCTGTTCTTTGGATGTCATGCAGAGCATTTTGCACCCCTTTTCGAGCAAATAGCCAAGTTAGATGAGGCACTTTACAATATTCAGTTCGAACAGCACTGGCTAGAGGCCCAAACTGATCGTCAAGCAATATGTAAGTATCCCCCTTTACCTTCCCCTTAAAAATACTATTTTTGAGTGCTTTTCACCTTGCACCCCCTGTGTTGTTTCATTTTGGAACTTAATATCATGAGTAATATCGGCAATAGTTCTTGGTGGTTTCTGGTCAGGAATATATCATGAAAGAATAGCTTAACAGGAGTAATAAGTTTGAACATATCTAGGTCGACTTTATATAGGAATTAAGGTAGAGTTGCACTGAATTTCTGCTGTGGTGAGCTAAACAAGTCTCATGGCTTGTGGGACCTGGTAAGGACATTATAGTTTCTCCTGTGTTTCGTTTAGCTTGCAATTTTTTTAATTACGCTGCCCCTATCTTCAGTATCTATTCTCATGCTTCATACCTGTGCAGTGAATTTTGCCTCTCTACATTTAACCTTAAGTTTATCAAAGCTGCATGCTATTAAACTTTGCCAAGCTGGTGTCATCCTAAGGGGTAAGCTAATCATCTCTCCTCCTGTGTTGCAGTGAACGAAAACATGAGCCGGAGGGCAGTCCATAAGGCGCTATTCGAGTCAGCGGCACTGATCGCAGCGAGCGTCATCCAAGTCTATCTCCTGCGCCGGCTCTTCGAGCGCAAGCTGGGAACGTCTAGGGTTTAAGACTCTACTAGTAGCCAAATCCCCCCTTGTAGCCACCATGATCATACCGTTACACCTGTAATCTGAATGGTTGCTAGATCAGCTAATACTGCTTGTTTGTGGACTTTAGTTACATGTAATCTTTTGCGATTCCACAGATGAGAATTCGTCAAGTTTAAACCGTCAATTTAGCCATCATTTTGCCTGGAAAACATTTTTTTTTTCACCCAGCACCAACAAGGGTGTCTGTACAAGATAGAGATTTTCTGTGCCGGTGTACCACACCACTGATGCCCGTTGTTTTCAGGGGGGGGGGCTGCTGGAACGGCCTGGTTTTCCCATGGATAATAAGGGCGCGTTTGCGACCCCGGCCCACGAGCCTGGTTGCGCCGGGGTGTAACATGCCGTGTTTGCACCCCTTGACCCATGACCAGCCTGGCTCCCTAGGGTTCACGGAGAGCTCCGAGCCTGGCCCCCTGCGTACGAGCGAAACCTCCGTTCCTCTCGAGCGCGGCTCTCTGCGGCGCACGCGGGCGATTTCGGGCGGCGGCGTGCTGGCTCGCGCGGGAAGGTTCCCGCGCCCGCTATCCTCTGCGCGGGAAGCGGAATCTTCCGCCTATAAGGCTTGCCTCTCCACCGTCGTCTCCCCTTCCCCTCTTTGCGCTTCCTCTTTCACCTCGTGCGTGAGACACTGGGGGTAAAGGTAAGGGTTACCGGGGGTAAAGGTAAGGGTTATGGTGCTTCGGCGGCTACCACCACCGGCGACGTTCCTTCGCCGCGACCCCACTCCGGTTACTGCTGGGACTCCGCGACGTTGGTGTTATTTTTCCTCTTCGTCTACATCCTCTACTTCCATATCTGCTAGGACCCCGCCCGATCTGCGACGTGAACTTGCAGATCTGCAACCTCTACTTCCCGATCTGCATCCTCTACTTCCAGATCCATTTGTGCGGTGCCGAGCCCTAGGTGAAATGGTTCCCCATCTCCTTTTTTTGATGTTGTTGTTATGGTTTCGTTCTTGATCTGTTATGGTTTAGGGTTCGTTTAAGCGATTTCGATTTGTTAGGGTTTCGATCATGGTGTGTTACGGTTAGTTGACTGTTGGGTTTTGATTTGTTAGGGTTTGGAAGTACCTTATTCTAATGAGTATTACTGCTGAGTAGCAGCATGGTGACTGCATCTTGCTTATTTGTTGTGAATTTATCAGCTCTGAGTATTTTTTCTGTTAGTACACCTTGCTGTTATTTATTTTGAGCACTGCTCTGAGTACTTTTTGTGTTCACTGGTCGATGATGTAGTCCATACTCTGCACTGGGAGGCATCACATACAAGATGCAGCCGTGCTTGTGTGCCTTTTTCTCATTTGACAAGCATGTTGATGTCTAGCAGAGTATAATGAACTGATTTCGTGTTAATTTTTGTTATGCATGTAGATGGATCCCTCTATGAGCCATGATATGCTTTGTAGGCAAGCTGCTGCCTTGACTGTTGTTATGGTATCCTTTGTTTCCACTAGGATCAAAAGGAAAAGCCCTGAACCTGAAACACCTCAGCCTGACCCTCTAGCATTTGCATCTATTAGAGATGCAAATGAAAAGCACAGACACAGGACTCTCACAATGATTTACAACTCCACTAATTCTGAGTGTATTTCTATGATCAGGATGAAGAGAGCTCCTTTTTTGAGTTAGTAAAAATTTTTAGAGAGAGGAGTCTTGTAAGTGATAGGGAGGGAGTGTCAGTAGAGGAGCAAGTAGCCATGTTTTTGCATGTTGTTGGTCACAACCAAAGGTTTAGAGTTGTCCACCAGTCCTTTAGGAGGTCCATCCAAACTGTACACAAACACTTTCATCAGGTTTTGTATGCTGTTGGTGAGCTTAGAAATGAAATGATCAAGACACCTAGCACTGTCACTGACCCAAAGATTCTTGGAAGCCATAGATGGAATCCATACTTTAAGGTAAATATATACCTTGGGTTCATATGTTAAGTTTAACCTGATCCAATCACTCACACATGGTTTTTAGGACTGTATTGGCTTCATAGATGGCACCCATTTCCTTGCAAGGGTACCTAGACGCATGCAACAAGCCTTCAGGGGTAGGAAAAAGGACCCCACTCAAAATGTGATGGTAGCTATGAATTGTGATCTCAAATTCACTTATGTCCTAGCTGGATGGGAGGGTTCTGCCCATGATGCAACTATATTGGCAGATGCAATTGCCAGGGATGATGGGTTTAGTGTTCCAGAAGGTAATACAACATACACAGTCCAACCAATATCAATGAACTATTAAGTTGCACACCATCTCACAGTAGTTATCCCATGTAGGTAAATTCTACTTGGTAGATGCTGGGTATGCATGCCGTAATGGCTTCCTACCTCCCTACAGGGGAGTTAGGTACCATTTGTCTAAGTATTGGAGCACCAACAGGCCAACCAATGCAAGGGAGCTCTTCAACTTAAGACACTCATCCCTTAGAGTCACTATTGAGAGGGCAATAGGTGCACTAAAGCTCAGGTTTTGTATTCTGGACAATAAGCCCTTCCACAAGTATAAGACACAAGTAAAGCTTGTCCTAACCTGTGCCATTTTACACAATTGGATCATAGGCTTTGGCATTGATGAAGTAGTGCCTGATGAGACTACTTTCACTGGTTCTCCATCTGAGCCTCTAAACCTGTCCCCTACCCATCTGGACCAAGACACCAATAACATGGCTACAAAGAGGGTTGCTATCTGCAATGCTATGTGGGAAGGGAGGGGAACTAATAGAATTTGATTTTAGTTTATTTACTCTGCTATGGAACTCATGTTTGTTTCATGATGATGTAATAATTTGATGGACAAGACTGAGGTCAATTTGTGAACACTGCTATGTGAGAGTCCCCATGTGTTTGGTTTTGAGTAATTGATGAAACCTACCTAAGTACTAACCTTGATCTCTAAGTGTGAATCATGAGATATGTTGGTACATGCCATGTGATGGAGCTAATGGATCAAAGGTGATGATGGCAAGGCTCTAGCATGGTGGTGCAAAGGAAAATAGAAAATGATTCAAGGCAAAGGTGAAATAGGAATCCATTTTTGGTTTGGTGATCAAGACACCATAGAGGGTGTGATCACATTTAGGATAGATAGTCGTACTATCAAGGAGGGAGCTCTTGTGTTTGATTACGGTTATCATGTGCCACTAGGTTCTTTGCATTGCATTTAAAATCAATTGAACTAGTGAGAAGAACCAACTTAATTCCAAGATAATTGTGAACTAAAAGCTAACACACGTGCACAAGTGTTGAGATCACTTAGTGTTAGCCCTTGGAAGCTTGGAAGATAGTTGGAGAAGTTAGTGGCTGGTTTTGGCAGAGAAAAGCAGTCTGAACGCTGGGTCCGGACGCTAGGGTCTCTGCTGTCCGGACTAAGGCGTGCGTGTCCTGAAGCAGACCCTAGGCGAGTCTGTCTGGCAACAGGAGTCCGGACGCACTGTGCTGACCGGAGTGGGGCTCCGGACGCGCGTCCAGAGTCAGGGTGCTCTCTGTTGTGTTCTGCAAGGTGGTCCGGACGCAAGTTCCTGTCCGGACGGAGGAAACCGGACGTTGTCCGGAGTGTTTTGAGTGCTCTGGGACCTCTCTGCTGGGTCCGGACGCTACCTGGTGTTGGTCCGAAGTAGCACTGCTGAGTGCGTCCGGATCCACGTGGCGAGCAGCAGCAAGTGTGGAAAGCAGCCGATTCAAACGGCAAGGAGACCAGACGCGTGGCCATTGGTTCGGACGGCGCGTTGTGCGCGTCCGGAGGCCGCGTCCGAATGAAGAACAGGGAAGCTGTCTCTGTGGTGTGAGGGTGTCTGTACGCTGTTGATGGTCCGGACCCCACACTGTTGGCAGCGTCCGGAGGACGCGCAGAAAGTGTTTTGCAAGGGCAAAACGGCTAGTGTTTGAGTGTGGACTATATAAGGTGATATGGCCGGCTCTTGGGGCATTCTCTTGCACTCTCACTTCACTCCTACACTTGGGATTGCTTGAGATTTCTCCACCCACTCATCCTCTTGACATAATTGACATATTCATGAGAGATTGAGTGAATCCAAGTGCATTGCATATTGATTGCATACTAGTGGCACTTGGTGATCGTCGTCTTCGCGGAAGCTCTTGTTATTCTTGGAGGTTTCCACCTCCTAGAGACTTGGAGTGACGAGGATCGTTGAGCGGATGAAGGTGTTTGTCTCCGGCTCTGATCGGTGGATTGTAAGGGGTTCTTCAACCTTCCCCGCGAGAGTTCATAAAAGGTATCTCTAGTAGATTGCTCGTAGCTTGTGGATCCCTATCTTGTGTTGGTTTTGCGGCACCCGGTGACCGGTTTGGCGTGTGATGCCAATTAGCGCGTGAACCTTCAAGTAGGTGTATCGCTACAACGAGGACTAGCTTGTTGGCAAACAAGTGAACCTCGGTAAAAAATATTGTGTCTCATTGTCTCTCTACCGAGGATTCATCTTGTGATTGATTGGTTATCTCATTGATATTCTCTCCGCGGCGGTATAACCTTCCTAACTCTAGCTTTGCACTTCATTCTTTATATTCTTGCAAAGTAGAGTAGATCTCTAGTCTTGTGTAGTCTTGATTAGAGCTTTCTAGGTTGCTAGCTAGTTTGTGTGCTTTAGTATTTATCTTGCTAGTAACTAGAATTGGTAGGTGGCTTGCCGACCCTTAGAGCTAGTGCAAACTTGCTTACGCCGTGTTTTATTCTAACAAGTTTGCCTAAGTGTTGTTGTAGGATTTTTAATAGGCTATTCACTCCCCCTCTAGCCATATCTAGACCTTTCACTATGGAACTCTTGTTTGTTTCAATTCCCATTTGCACCTATGATGTCAATTTATATTTGCTTACTTTGCACCTATTCTTGTGCACCAGTACTAGGATGGATGCTTCTGATGTGATGGATGTCATCATTAGTGGGGCCAGTGTTGCACCTGTTGTAGTTGGTGCTAGTGCTGCTGCTGCTCCTGTGGCAGCAGTTGCTGGTGCTGCTCTAGATGCTGCACTCCCTGCTAATGTGGGTGTTACAGTTGCTGTGGGTGGTGCTAGGGCAATGAGGTGGACAAACAACACCTCTGGCTTCATTCTTAGAAGGATGGCTGCACTTGTTAGTGATGGCAGCAGGCCTGACAAGGTGTTCAAGGATAAAGATGTGAACTATGTGGCCAAAGCCCTCAAGGATTACTGTGGGGAGGTAGTTAGCCCAACTCAAGTGTACAATCACTTGAGGAAATGGAGGCAAAAGTGGGGAAGGGTTACTAAGCTGAAAGACCTTAGTGGTGCTTTGTGGGATGACTTAGCCTGTGCTATCATGCTTGACCATGACCATTATCTTGGTCACTGCAAGGTAGCAGTTTGCTTCTTTTACTCTTTCCTGTTCTGTTTCCCCTTCATCCTATCACTGTCCTTAACATGTCTGAAACTACAACCTTAACCTGGTAGGACCATACTAAAGATGCAGAGTTCCTTAACTTCCCAATTAGGTTCTACACTGAGATGGAGACCATCTTTGGCAATGCCATGCCCACTGGCAAGTTTGCAGTTGGGTCTGGTGAAGCCCTAGGGCAGAACCAGGCTGACAGTGCAGCTGCCAAACTTGATGGACCTACTCTGACCCATACCACTACTGAGAAAGTACACACTGAAGCTGGAGAGGGTAGCAAGGCCACACAGTTGCCCTCTTCAGTAGCTGCTGGGAATAGGAAGAGAGGAAACTTCTCTGAGGATGAGATTCTGATGTTGACCAATATGTCTGATGCTGTGAACAATATGGCTAATGCTCTTAGAGAGACTGGATCAGCTCATGTTGATGGCAATCTTTACCTAGATGTTCCTAAAATGGCTGGGTTCTCTGAGGATTAACTAATTGTTGCCTACACCTACCTCCTGGACAACAAGGCCCAAGGCAGGGGCTTTGTTAACATGAGTGACGCCCATAGGACCATTTGGCTTAGGAACTTCCTAGCCAAAAACAACATGTAGGTAGGTGCACTACCTACAGGTCCTATGCCAGGAGGGGGTTGATTGTTGAGATGTATAGTTCCTCCACCCCCTCACCCACTCTCTCTTCTTTTAACTACAACTAGGTTGACTGTAGAGCCTTTTGTACAGTCTAGGTAGATCTTTTGACACCTGACCTTTTGTTCTTGTTTCACTGGGAGGGCGGCTTGCAATTATATGTTGGACTTGGATGTTGGGCTTCATCAGTTATTGTAAGAACTTATTTGTAGCCTCTGTTGGCTACTTTTATTTGACATGATGTTCAGTACTATCATCTGAAGCCTCTGTTGGCTATTTGTATTTGATATGTTGGGTTGGTATTTGATGTTTTCTCTTTTGGTGGTATTGACATGAGAATTTAAAGACATGTGATGCAAAAAATAGATAAATGAGGTGGCTGCCTTACTGCTTTATTGTTCTTTTTATTGTTTTGCCTTGTTCTTTATTCATCAAACAGTGTTGCTCAGTTTTAGTCCTAATCAACAACATCTATGTGTGATGGCTGATGGATTAGACTGCAAGTGAGCATTATCTGTTTGAATGTTGTTGTTTGTTTGCTTTATTTGATTCTAATACTTGGTAGCCACCAGTGACTTGATTACTACAAAACCACCATACTATATAGCTGAGTCCACTCTTTGCATCTTTTTGCCTGTGATGAAACATATTAAGTAGAGGTGCCTGCCTGCTAAGTGCTGTTTTCTCAAGACATTCATCTGATCTGCTGGAATCATCCATTGTTCTGCAACTGTTGGGTCACCACCAACTGGATGGCAACAATGCATGTTTGAGCAGATTACATGGGTGCCTTGTGTCTGCTTCAAAACTATCTTGCAGGCACCAATGACTATCTCCTGCTAATATGATCTGAGGCCACTATCTCCTACTGCAAGTTGTTTTGGCTTTCTGCTTTGTTGTCTGAATCTGATAATTAGTTTCATTGTCTTTTTGAAAGTGCAACATGGCTTGGTACGTTGTCTACCACGGCAGGGTGCCTGGATTGTACAGTTCATGGGCAATGTGCAATGCTCAGGTAAGTGGTTATCCAAATAACTGTCACAAGAGTTTTGCAACAAGGGAGGAAGCTGAAGCATCTTATTTGGAGTTTAGTGGAGGTGATGTCGTGCCTCTTTTGGATAATGCTCCTTCTCTTTTGGTCGATGATCAACCAGTGCAGGTTAAGACAACATTTGTCTTAGCTGTTGCATGTGTTCTAGTTTTTGTTATACTACTGCTGCTTCTTATTTATATCCTCATGTGAGTGATCCATCTTTTATATGGCCGATGATGACACAAACCATGATTCAAGGAACTAGGTACATGTGCTTTTGCATTAGCTGGTTACATCTCTTCCTTTGTACAATGTTTCTGTGAACTTCATCGTTTGATGTTCTATGCCTCTTTGAATTGTATGTTGTAGCCATCAGTGATATGCAATGATAAATTTGAATTTGTCTGAGGCCAACTAATGTAATAAGCACTAATTGTATGTTTTAATTACCAACTTGTGCTGGAAACTGTGAAGCTTTTTGTATTCATCCATGTGTGATCTCAAATTTGCCTATGGACCAGGCCGAACACATCCGCTGCCAAACACAATCTGGTTGTGGCAGTTGGTGGCGGTTAGGCTTTGGCCGGGCTGTCTACTGGGTGACAAACACAGACTCAGCTGAGCCGGGCTCGTTTCATACAACAATCAAGAACATGTTGCTTTACAGCACTTGGGTCAGGCTTGGCCAGGCCTGGCCGAATCCGGCTGGCCAGGCTGCCTATGTACAGGGTCGTAAACGCGCTCTAAATGACTGGGCCTCCAGCCGAACAGGGCAGAATTGAAGACGGCGAGAGGAGAATGCCAGCCTCAGCTGCCGGCCGTCTAGATGGAAAGCTTGCAGTGCAGTGCAGTGTCGACAACAACCACACCACATGCGTGTCGTGTGAGGTGTGTGTGATTCGTCTCGATGCGCTTTGGCTTTGGCTTAGCAGCACAGTGCTGGCTGGCCTTTGGCAGCACAGTGCTGTCTGCCCCCCTGCCCAACCAACCAATCCAATTGATCAGCGCCCAACCACCGGGCCTGAATTCAGTTAGTACTAACTTCCCGTTCCTAAAAAAAATACAATTCTTGTTTTTCAAAAAATCAAATAATTTGAACTTTGACTAAATTTATATAAAAAATATCAACATTTATGATATAAAATTAATATCATTAGATTGATAATAGAATATATTTTTATAAAAAAATTATTTAGAGACATAAATACTAATATTATTTAATATAAAATTGCTCAAATATGAGCTACATTGATCGACACGCTTCCTTATAGTTACATTCTTTTCATGACGGAGGTACTACTGAAATCGGGATGCCCGCAGCAGCGCTCGTCAGCTGTTTCAGTGTACCGCAAGCATGCGCCTCCTGTGTCCTCGTTCGTTTTGGTAACATTCATTGTCTCACAGGTCAGAGCAGGTGTTCACGGACAGAAGCATCCCCTCGCACAGCCATTTAGCATGCACGGTGAAGTGATGGAGATCTTTTGGATTCTTAAGATCATCCTTGCAGTAGGATATTGTCTGCTTTATGTCATTTATTATCTCTTTCGAAGGGTTATACCGTCTGCTTTAGGTTCTTTATCTCCATCGAGACATTTTTAGGATCATTCAGGCGCGTCCTGTCCATCTGGGACGAAAGCAACGGCGGCGCCCTGTACCGTTGACCGGTTTAAGTGCCGTGCCGCTGTTTGGTGCAGCTCGTCTCGTCTGTGTGTGTGAGAGAGACACAGTGAGAGCTTTGCTTGCGTCTAGACTAGCAGAACAGCACGGATCGATGGAGGGAATGCTGAATTGGTGGACAGCAACGTGTGAACCAGTAGGACTTTGCAGCGTGCATACTCGGAGGAGAGAGTCCGCGTGGAGCTCGAGCACTGGTAACAGCGCGGCGTAATCAATGGCGCACAATTTGCAGCTGGGGGGCAGGAAATGGCAGCTCTCCAGTAGTAGGACCGTCTGGCAGCATCAGGATCCAAATCACGAACGTGGGTGAGCAGCCAGCAGCCCACCTTGCGCGATTCGGCGGTGGCTTGCCCGTGCCCAGTGCCCAGTTTTCCCCACCACGAGGCTGGCTCTCAAGTCTCAACAGAAGGAGCAGAGCAGGCAGCTCGTCGGCAGGTCCCAGCACCAGCAGGCCAGGGAAAAACTTCCGGGCGCCGCGTGCCGTGCGGGTCGACGCCACATGGTTATCGAGCATCCTCGTTGCACGCGCACGGGGGCGGCGGCGGCAATTTCGGCGCGCCGCGCGCCCGGGTGACGCGGTCGCTCGCCGCGGACGCCGCGCGCCCCCATCTGCATTCATGGCGCAGGCAGGTTTGAAGCTTCGCCCCCGGCTTCGTCAGCCGTCAGCGACGCCCATGACAGTAGACATCCATCCAGAAAGCAAGCAGGTTGCAGCGCTGCGAAAGGAACGGCACTACGGCAGCAACGCCGTCGCAAAAAAAAAAAGAAAGAAAGAAAAAGAAAAGAACGGCAGCAACGCGATTCGCATGAGCAGCGGCGCTGCAACGTCCAGATCGGAGCGGCCGGAGCAGCGGCAGATAGGGTCGGGAGGGACACGTCGTCGTCGCTGCTGCGGCTGACAGACACCTACTACTACTACGTGGTGCGCGGCGTAACTGTACGTGACGGCGACACGTACCGACCGGGAAGGAATTACTGCTGCTGCTCTTCCCGCGCTTCAATTCATTCAATGCGCGCCCGCCGCCCTGGCCAACCAGCCTATAAACGCCGCCCGCACACGCCGCCCTCATTTCCATTTCCCCACCTCTTCCTCCTCATCCCATCTGGCACGAGCAGCCAAGCAAAGTTAAAGCCACCGGCGACCGACGACCCGCCGGCCGGCCACCGTAGTTACATACCCCTTCGCACTGCCCGTAGGCGCCAGCAGGTCGGTCGTCAGAGGAGCAGCTAGCAGCCATCAGCCAGCAGCAGCAGGAGCCGCGGCAGCTAGCCATGGATAGCAGCAGGAGGCTGTGGTGGTGGTGCGTGCTACTGCTAGCGGCGTGGTGCTTTGCCACCGTGGCAGACGCGCAGTCGCCGGCGCCACCAGTGGACCCGTTGCAGAGCAAGTGCCAGGCGGACTTCGGGAAGCTGACGGACTGCATGGACTACGCGACGGGCCACGCGGAGTCGCCGTCGTCCACCTGCTGCGGCGACGCCGGCGACACGGAGAAGGCGCGCCCCGAGTGCCTCTGCTACATCATCCAGCAGGTGCACACGGGACGCAACTAGGTGCAGTCGCTTGGTCTGCGCTTCGACCGACTCTTGGCGCTCCCCACCGCCTGCAGCCTCCCCAACGCCAACGTCTCGCTCTGCATCACTGAGTAGTACTATAGCTACCGCCTCCATCTCCTCCTCAGTCCTTTTACTGAAATGAAAATAATCCCGAGTACTGACCATGGCAGTCGCAGCTCCTCAATTTCAAGCTTAATTCTCTTTCTTTTATCATCATACGTACTATATTTATTTAGCTGCGGTGCCCAAATTGGTGATTTGCTAGCTCTGATTTCACCGTCGCTGATGAAGTTTTGTGGTGGACTTTGGGGAGAAAAAAAAATGAAAAACAGAATAGTACTTCCACAGTACTAAGTTGGGTAAACACTAGTATATACTATTTCCGTCCCAAAAATAATGTAAACATGGGTTGTGCTTCACGGAGAGTGGTTCAACTAAAGTTTACAGTGATCTATATTCACATTTATGAAACAAATTAAATTAATATGAAATTATATTTTCTAATTAATTTAATAATATTTATTTGGTACCATACGTAAGTATTAGTATTTTTTATTATAATCAGTCAAATCGGTCAAATTTAAGGTATCAAACACTGGTCAAATTGAATTCTTTCTAACACGGAGAAAGTAGTGGAACTTAAAAATCATCAAACCATAGTGCCAAAGTGGGCTGTGTTCTCTGATTGGGCCGGCTTTGGTCTGATCTCCATGTGCTAACAACAGCCCATGCTCCTAACTTCTCACTTCCTCCCGTCTGTACTCCGTGGACGCTCCAATGTTGAGCTCGGTAGTTCGGAGCTCCTTCTGATCGAGTTTGTAGTACTTATCCTGATGAATAAAGAAGAGTGATGCTTTCCCAAAAAAAAGGGAGTCTGACTAAGGGGTGTTTGGATCCCCTTAGCAAATTGACAAATTGATAAAAGAGCAAAAGAATTGCTACTTTTTGGCAAATCGATCCAAACATACAAGACAAAAAATGACAAAAGAGCAAAAAATTGTTATTTGTCATTTGTCATTTTGGAGTGACAAATAAAGGCAAATAGAAAATCCTTCCACTCATACCCCTCCCTCCTATGCATGATATATGAATGAGAGTGTAATTATTAGGGGTATAATTGTCTTTATATGTGTCATTTGTTGCCATTTGCCAAGGGATCCAAACACTAGGAATTAACAAAAGATTTGTTAACTTTATTTACCATTTGTCATTTGTCATTTGCTAAGGCATCCAAACATACCCTAAGTTTCAATTAATCAATTATATTTAACAATCCTATTTTTTTATGTATAGGTAGATTAATCACATAATTTATTTTTATGATACATTTATTTGAAGATACAAATGCTAGGACTACTTGCTCTGACAGAAAACTGATGTTTTATTTTTTGGGTCTTTTAAGTCAAAACTATCTAAAATTTTAACGATGTTTCTACACGAGAGTACTTATGTTCTTATTACCAGATAAGGATTATTAGATTCATCATGCAACATATTATCAAATTTGTGTATACATTGGGTCAAATTTAAAGTAGTCTTACTTGAACAAAACTAAAACATCAAAAAAAAAAAACTTGGGACGGAGGAATTACTTTATATAAATTATCAAACACATTCTTTTCGGGAGAGAGTAGTACTGTTCAGACCTTTGCTCTGTGTGTTTTTTTTTGTTATATGAAAGAAAAAGTGATATTGCTCATTTCATATTAGCATAGTTAATTAAGCAGTGAAGCATTCTGGATGTTGTTGTTTTTTTTAAAAAAAACCATTTCTCCGTTCGTAATTCCTGATGCCTGATGATGTCCTCTCCTGTCTGCTATAGACCTGCTGAACCTGAAACCGAGCTCGCCGGACTACGCCCTCTTCGCCAACGCCTCCAAGAGTGAGTGCTCTCAGCTCTGAACCCTTCGTCTCACCCAACTGCACTCAACTTACTAGCAACCGTCGTCACTGTTTTCCTGCAGTCACGCCATCATCAGCCGGCGGCAACCCGGCGAGCGACAGCGCCGCCGGCAGCGGCTTCAAGTTTCAGGCTGGTATCCTTGGCAGCGTCGCGTTCGCCGTGATCTCTGCGGTCGTCTCGTCACTCTTCTGATCCCGATCGATCTCCTCAAAGGAAGGAGAAGCATCAGTTTTTACCCGCCGCCCTGTGGATTCGTTTTCATGTCGCATTCCAACTATTTTGTATTTGTACCCCACATAAAAAAAAAATAGATCCAGCTGAGAAATGTTTTCCCCCCTTCCTGTACCGTGTTTCATGATGGCCGGCTCTGATGACAATGGATGGTTTCTGCTTGTGCGGCAAGCTTTCAAATAATTCAGTTGGTTTTTTTTCTGCTATTTTCATCCGTCTTTTTTTTTTCTCTCGATCACGACATTTGCTATCTGCAGCTTGATGAGTTGTTGACCGTTGGTCTCCTACCTTTGTTTTTTTTTATGATTGATTGATGAAAACAGGAGGGGAGAAGTCCCTACTGAAATTATATTATTGTTAAAGAAAGCAGAAAGTATTTACATCATGGAAGCCAGACAGTTCAGGAGTACAGTACAATGGAAGGGAAATATTTGCTACTCGCTCTATGGATAACCATTGCGAATTCAGACTTAAAATAGCTATAAAACAGGGTGCGACTGTAGGCTGCTCTTCTGTTTTACAGTAGTTTTTTTTGAGATGATACTGTTCCTTGCGGATCATATGATGGATCATCGGTTCATCAGAATGATCACTTCCATGAAAATTTGGAATTTGTGTACATCTACAACCTGAAGTCTGAACTGGTGTGCCGCCTGCTGGATTCAGCACGGCTGCTTGCAGTTGCAGAGCAAATCACCTATATATGGCCACTAGCTGCTGTGAGGGAAGCGTTTTTTTTTCTCTGCTTGCCGTGAGTCTGCATGCGCACATGCCTACATAAACTGCGGATCCGTGAATGCATCATATAAAGGAAATATACTCTTTTCCTTTCTCTGTGTATATATATAGTGCAGATCCTCTCCTCCCTGCGCCTGTTTTGTAATTTTATTGTACTCTATCTATCCGTTCAGAAAAAGATACCATTACCATTTTCTGAAAGTCCAATGATATGAAATGAGTAAGATGAATAGGAGTTCTAATCCTAATCCAAATCTAAATGTTGTCTCTATTCGTTTGTATACTATAACCCTTCTATTGTTAGGCTTTCACACACAATTAAGGGGATGGGATAGGCCTGAACGGCCTCCGATCCAGCCCAGAACATGTACCAGCAGCCCGTGGGGATGAAGCAACCTTTGTTGTCGTGGATGTCTGTCGTCCCCTTCTCCCAGAGTCCCAGGCGTCTTCCTCTTTGACACATCGGTCACGGCATGCCCCCAGGACGTAGAGCCAGGACTCACCTGATAGTACTGTCTATGATACTGTGTTAGACTCATCACTGTTTGGTCATATTCACGATCTGCTACTGTTATTTTAAGATTGTTCATATCTGATTTTTTCTAAAAAAAGATAGAATCAGACCAATTATTACAAGAGTTCGTCTTGGGTCTCAAAAAAATACGTATAACCCAACCGAAACAAATAAGTTTTAACTATGTTTGACCAACATATCTTGTAGATAACTATCCATTGGAACTAAAAAATTACACAACTGACGTATCTAGATACTGTCCGACGAGGATCAGCTGATCGCGTAGATCACCATACCGTTGCAATCTTGCCCATTGCCTTAGCCAATGAGTTCTGCTAAAAAGAATGTAAAAAAAAGATTTTGTTCTGCATTTATCAAAAAACACCTTGTTCCTTGAAAAACCATATCGACCAACATAGTGTTGATGCTGTTGTCAAAAACAATATATTATTTTGCTTATTTAATAATTTTAACCACCTAACGAATATGTCATTTATATCTTGGGGCAGAGCAATGCCAAAAAATAAATATACAACGTGCCACAAGAACTTAGTATATGTACAATAGAAAAAAGATGTAAGATATTTTCTTGAGGATGGCGAAAGCAACAATGTATGTCCCCATTCCAATTTCTACGAGTCAAGTTATACTTGGTTAAAAGCACACCTTTTTTTAAGTACCATAATTTATTTATTTTCATAGGTGCTTTAATTTGCCAAATATCTCATGACACTCTAACTCTATTGTTAATTAACGCAACATACATGGATTTAACTGTAAATTTTCCAGATGTGTTGAGACCTCACATAAAGACATCCCTTTCCTCCCGTAGGTTAATATTGAGTAAAGAAGCAACAATTCTGTTCCAAACAAGTTTTCTCCTACTAAATTCCGTCAAAAAAATACTTAGTGAAGAAGAATTAAGTACTTGTGCCACATAGTCTTGTTTTCTTCTAACAATATTAAACAACGAGGAAAATTTATCTTTAAGAGGTCCGTTTCCCAACTAGTTATCCAACTAGAACCTGGTTTGCGACTCATCATTGACCTTAAACGAGCCAAACTCCATGAAAGAATTTTTAATGTTCATCAATTTTTTCTGAAAGTGTGAATATGTTGGTTTTTTTACCCAACTTCCTAGAGTCTTGTCTTTGATGCACATGCCCTCCTCATTTAATAACTTGAAGAGCTATTTGCTTAACAAACACTTGTTTTGTATATCTAAATTTTGTATTCCCAACCCACCATATAAAACTTTCCACTTGGCCAACCTATATTTTCATTTGTGTTGATCACTTTGCCAGTAAAAAAGTGATATAAAACAATCAATTTTTTCTAACATACCTCTCGGTAGTTCGAAGACAGACATCATGAACATCGATAAACTAGAGAGGACTGAGTTTATCAAAACTAATCGACCCCCTATCGAAAGTATTTTGCTTAACCAACCACTTAACCTGCTACTGCTGCCCATGGTATTCATACTTCCTCAGGAGCATTGTCCAATAAACTCGCCTGCTCATACTATCCATGGTACACGCCTCAGAGATATGGATGTTTTGTATGAAAATGTTAGTACCATCTATCGTCATATTGCTAAGATAATGAAGGGTGGCGAGAGACTCATGGCTGCTATCGACTCAGAATTTACCGTGTCTGAAAACTGTGCTATTAATGATAGAGAACCCCAAACCCCGAAACATTCTATAGCCAAACTCATAATATAGTGAATGAAGAAAACCTAGTGCAGTTTGGTCTTGTTTTGGCTACACATTCTTGGTCACTTCAACCTGCAATTCTCTCTCTCCTAGCGTGCGTCTTACCATCCTGCATCTTGTTTCTGTGAGAGAAGGCGAGAATCACTTTTGATGACCATGAAGCCAAGGAATTCCCGTGAATGATTTCACTATATGGATCCATGGATCAGGGTTGCTCTGCTATTCGAATGTCACATGGATTATATTTGCAAGCCAGAACATGGATCAGGGTTGCTGTGCTATTCGAATGTCACATGGATTACATTTGCAAGCTAACAACGACTTTGGATTCCTCACCCACTATGTCACCGGAGCAGAGATCAGACTGGATCGCTAGGGGTTCCTGAAGACCTCCAGAAAGTTGTTCCCTCAAGTCTTACGACATCTGCATTTTCACAAAGCTGGTAAACATAGCCGGTCTGTCTCACAACTCTGACTATGACGCCATGTGCACATTGTTGTGCCTCGAGAAGATGTCCCGAGCAGATCCAGGCTTCTTGACGCGTATCACACAGTATTGTGGTGCAGTGTATGGTTTGTCTAATATCGATGAGTTTCATAGGAGTTGAGCTTATAGTGAAACGATAGCAATGGTATTGATAGCAGTGTGTTAACACTGAATTTTAGTGCGCTCAGGAGGATGACAGGTGGGCCAGCGCGCAGCAGATTTATAGAGATGGGTGTTTGGAGCATTCGGCAAGTATCTGGGCGGTCGGCTAGTCTCGGAGCATTCGGCAAGTGTCCGTGCGGTCGGCTAATTTCCAAAGGTTCGGCAAATGATCGTGCAGACGGCTATTCTGATAAAGGGCGGTTTTCCGTTAGGGAAGCGACAAAAACGGCAAGCAAAGGACCGATCGGGCAACGAAGACCGCGATAATTAAGGCAATGAAGACTGAAGACAAGTCATGCAATTCAGAAAGCGTTCTTCAAATTACAGATGTTATTTCACAGGATAAGTGATTTTTACAGAGGATCCCTAAATACAAACTACTCCTCAAATAGCTTGTTGAGGACAGATTGGGCATTTGTAGCTTGAGCAAGGGCGGTTGCATCATCCTCATAGCTCTCCAGAAGATCATCAATGTCTTCGACATCTTCTGGGGGCACGCCGCCAAGGAAACCAACTGGCATGAAGGAGAGGTCTTCACGCCGCTGGGTAGACATGGCCGCCAGCCCTAGAGCTACGCCGTGGTGTACGCCTTGGATGACGACCTGATCTATATGACCGTCAGCATCATCAAGGCGTGCCTCGGCGGTTTCTCCTTGGGCGTTCACCTTATCGGCAATCTTGTTCGCCGCAATCTTCAGGCGCTCAACCTTTGCAGAGAGCGCTGAATAGGAGAACACCAATCGGGTGAACAGATGAATCAGAGAAGGAAGAAATATAATGGGTTTATGTTTACCAACCGGTGATGGTGTCGCAGAACTGCTTCCGCTGGTTCTCCAACTCGAGTTGGTCGATGCCGTATTGTTTGGAAGTCTTCTCCAGCTCTCCTCGGGCCTCGTCCCTTTCGCCTTTGAAGGTGACCGCCTCCGCGTGGGTGTAGGGGACGTTCATGACACCCGAATCCAAATCCCAAGGATTGGAGTGGTAGGAGCCTGAAGACCCAGAGGTACCGGATGATGGAGTCCCCGGTTGAGCTGCCGTCGCCGAAGGGAAGGGGATGCTCTAGCTGGTGGATATGACCCTTATCCTGATGAATGAGAGAAGAAATCAAAGCTAGAAAGATGAACAAGAAGCAGAACTGCAAAGGGGCAAGAAGTCAACTGTCACCCGCGCTGCCGATTACGCCATGCTCTGCTTCCTTCAGCTTCTCCTTCGGCAGGACGCTTGCCACGGTTATCACCTCCCGCCATTGCTACTGTAGAGGTTAGGTTTTCCTCTGGGTTGACCTGGGCGAAAAAAGTGGAGAGGTGGAGATGAAAATGCTTGACTGGAACTGTTGGCAGAGGCGGAAGAAGGAAAGTTTATTTATATAAACCGATGAGAATACCAAACGACGAATTAGGGTTTTTACTGGGCTGGGCTGGGCCATTACTGGGCTGGGCCAGGCTAGGATAAATCAAGAGTCGCTCGGCTGTGTCCCCAAATCGGAAGAACGAAGTGCAATCGACTATCAAAGAGTTAGAGGCAATCGGCTATGATCTAATCGGAAAATAACAGAAGCCGATTATGTTATCATACAAACAGGAGTATATAGAAATGAACAATAGAGACATTCAATTGTTCAGAGACAAAATAAGTCATGGTTAAACTATTACAAGTCGTGTTTCTATTCGTTCAGAAGCTGATTAATGGCATCTAGGGCCTCGGTCCTGATTCGGCTAACATTGTCCAGCACTTTCTGGTCTTCATTTTCGGAGCTCTGAATGCTGGACAACATTGTTTTGAGCTGTTGGTCTTCTTTGAGGACAGTTGACATCCTTGATGAAATTTCCTCTATGGAGTTTGGCAAATTTGCTATCTTGGCTTTGTGAGAATGAATTCTGGCATTCAGTTCGGCTAACTGAGCCTCCAGCCTGATTTTCTCATCCTCCATAACTTTCAGCTCAGGCTCCAAAGTTGCCAGTGAATTCTTGGCAGTTTGAATTTGAGAATCCATGGCTTTGGCTTCTTGCTTTTTCAGAGACCTATTATTCTGCAAGACAGTCCTGGAGGCTATGTTTTTATTTGCCCTCTTCACCACAGCAAAATAATCATCAAGGTTGGGTGCAGATTCCAGAGAGGCCTTAAGGACAGGTGGAAGGTTTTGGTTGATGAGCTCAAGGAGATCTTTTATTTGATCTGAATCTTGGACCAAAATGTTGATGTCCTTGTTCAACAAATTAGCTATATCCTTCAGTCGGGCTTGATTTTCCACTGACAAAGTCTGCTGGGAGGTGGCTTCTTCACCCTTCTCACTAATGTAATCCTCAACAACAAAAGAGTAACTGGTAGTCGGTTTGGTAGTGTTCTTGAAAAAAGGAAAAGTGTTAGCCGACTGAGGCTATGTTTTTATTTGCCCTCTTCACCACAGCAAAATAATCATCAAGGTTGGGTGCAGATTCCAGAGAGGCCTTAAGGACAGGTGGAAGGTTTTGGTTGATGAGCTCAAGGAGATCTTTTATTTGATCTGAATCTTGGACCAAAATGTTGATGTCCTTGTTCAACAAATTAGCTATATCCTTCAGTCGGGCTTGATTTTCCACTGACAAAGTCTGCTGGGAGGTGGCTTCTTCACCCTTCTCACTAATGTAATCCTCAACAACAAAAGAGTAACTGGTAGTCGGTTTGGTAGTGTTCTTGAAAAAAGGAAAAGTGTTAGCCGACTGGATAAGTGTACTAAAAGAATAGCTTGAGGCAAAATATTACCTGTTGTGTTGGGCAATCATCAGGATAGGTCGTGTCCTGCTCTGGTTGAGGGCTTGACTGGGTATTCAAGGATGGTGAGCTTGGAGCTGGACCAGAGGAGTGCTCTTCTGCTAGATTATCTAGCATTTCATCTATTTCAATGATGCAGATGATAGAGCATAAGAACATAAAATAAATGCTATATAAAGAGAGGGAAGTGATTAGCCGAATAATACCAATATGTTTGAAGGCTTCATGGACATCTGTGCTTTCGGCTTCATGAACTTCTATATTTTTAGTTTCATAAATCTCTGCATCCTCAATAGAGGTTTGAAGAGGGATATCCACTGTTGTCGAAGCATTGCTTGATCTAGGGATGTCAACGTATGGCTGCAGTAGAGATAATTGATATAAAACAGTCAGAGTTATTGCCAAGTAAAATTTATTACAGAATAGAAGATTCTTACCTTGAGAGACCGCTTGACTGTCTTGGATCTTACCCTTCTGAATACATTGACATTCTCAAGTACCTTCCTTTTGCCTTCTCCTCTTGTAAGTGCAGTAGCTGCAGCTGCAGGGATCTTCATAAAAGTTGCCAGAGTTGGAGCATTAAAATCCAAGGCAGGATTAGGTCCAGCTGAGTAGTACTGAACTACTTTGTTAGGAGGGGTAGGCTCGAAGTCCTGTGCATAGCCAAATTTTAAAATAAGAGGAGGTGAATTCAAAAGCAGGAAGTAGCAAATGTAATGAAATTACCTCACTATCAGAGGTAAATTGGGGATACAAATCTTGACATAAAGGGTGCACTGGTATATTGAAGATGTGATTGTGCCACTCTTGCCACCAGGAAGCAAAAAGGGAGTGGGCAACATCTACTAACCCAAATGGGGAGGGTTCATATGTTGGCAAATCCCATCCAAGCTCAAAGACTTTTTTGGTTTCTGTTTCATTTGTGATCAGCTCCCTGTATCTTATGATTGTTGAGAAGAAAGGCCTTGGGGGCAGTTGTCCACATCCTAATTGTATGGATACCATATTGAGATTATAGAATTCATAGGTAGGTTGCACTAACCTCCCATGATGGAATTCGGCTGACAAGATGTAGGGCTTGATAAAGGAGTTGAAGATCTCCGTGGACACCTTGTCAGAGCAGCCAGTTTCATAGGTGAATTTACAGGGGAGAGTCAGATTATCATTCTCTCTGTAAGGAAGCCAAAGCACATTGTCAAAACCCTTGAAGAAAAGTTTGAAGAGATGACCAATGTCCATATCAATGCTGATAGAGGATGCTACTTCTCCATATGTTTGACAACCCTTAACTTTTGCTGTACTGCCTTCAGCATAATTAACCAAAGGGAAATTCAAATTATGAAGGGACACAGAGACTATCTGGTGCATGTATAGTTGCAGCCACATCTGAACAAACCACCAAGGGCCACTTATGCAAGAAATTTCCACACTTCGATGCATCTGGGCAGTGATTTGGTGCATCATATGATAGACAGATCCCAGCAGATATTTGCCCAGAGGTATCAGGGAACCTGGAACTAAATCTTCAGCCATCACCATGTGATTCAAGGTTGGCTCATTAGATTTTCCACAGAAGATGAACCTGCACAACCACATGTTCATGAAGGCCCTATATTCCTTGTCAGAGACAGCACCAGATGCTTCCATATAGGTCTGAATGTATCCAACCCATCCACCTCCAGATTTGACAGCTTTCTGGTTGCTTTTGTTCTTGTACTTGGAGGGGTATACTGGTTGTGACACATTTAGGTCAGTCATCATGAACACGTCGGCCAAAGTAGGGGTCATCATGCCATGGCCGAAAATAAAAGCATTGATAGCATTAGACCAAAAATGGGAAGCTGCCATCAGGAGGGATTCATTTCTAGGCATTTCTGACAGAGACAATTCTAGGCAATGGTTGAGTCTTGATCATCCCAATGGCTGCTGCTTTTTTCCAACATTCTCCGGTACCAGTTTCGCCACCCGATGATTGGAGGAGACGACCAGGTATTGAAAGTGTTTTGCCATCGGTTGGGCGGGGTGACTCCAGACTTGAAGGGTATTCTTAAAGTTTCTTTCTCAATGATCTCGGTTGGGTCAGGATTCCCCATTGGGCCAAGGAGGTAGGAATCGAGATTCGTAGCATCAGGGATCAAAATGTCGTTATTGTATTCCTTCAGATAACGGAATCGAAAAACAAATGAATCGGGAAAGAAACAGGGAAATCAATCAAGAATTGCCGAATGCGTGAAGGTGAATAAAATTTACCTCTGGAATTTCATCCTGAGTCGCCATTGAAGGGTTGAAGTAGATTCAAAGGTGTGCTGGGGCTCGAATTTTCTGAGCGGCGGCTGTGGTGTTGAACAGTGTTGACCGAGAAGAAAAGGGGAAGCTTGTGGTCAATTTCAGAATAAAATGACTTTTATCCCAAAATTGAGGGGGCATGTGTTAACACTGAATTTTAGTGCGCTCAGGAGGATGACAGGTGGGCCAGCGCGCAGCAGATTTACATAGATGGGTGTTCGGAGCATTCGGCAAGTATCTGGGCGGTCGGCTAGTCTCGGAGCATTCAGCAAGTGTCCGTGCGGTCGGCTAATTTCCAAAGGTTCGGCAAATGATCGTGCGGACGGCTATTCTGATAAAGGGAGGTTTTCCGTTAGGGAAGCGACAAAAACGGCAAGCAAAGGACCGATCGGGCAACGAAGACCGCGATAATTAAGGCAATGAAGACTCCAGAGGAAATTAAAGTCAAAGATATCATGTTTTTCCTTTAATATTTTGTAACCGTGTCCTTTTAGACTCATGTCACGACCAGAGTATAAATATAAACCCTTGACCATTGTAAAAACTGTTCACAACCAATACAATACAACCGACCCCGTGCCAATTTCGATTCCTTTGTTGTGTCGTCGAGTTCTTCGAGAGGAGCCATCGATCTGTCGACCTCCGTAAGTTCCGGCAACCTTGTTATCATATCTAGTATCATGCGGTGGATTTAGATGTTGATGCAAGTAGTCTTGTTTGTTTTCAATGATCATGCGGCGAATCCTTCCTTGACAATCAAGAAGTCTTCGCTTATGTTTTGTATATGAGTAGATACCGTGCGGCATGTGCTTGCTTGACATGCCTAGCAAAAGCAAGATAGTTACCGACTCTATTAGATTTGCCAAGATCTAGTAGATTCATTAAGTTACTACGTGTTGCATGTTTATATATATTTTATATATTTGTAACACTCTTTTGCCCAATCTAGATTGATACGGTTCGGCTTCATCTTTTTCTCATAGATTTATTTATGCTCTTGTAATTGCTTATACCCATAAATAGATCTTATACTCATAATAGCCGAATTGGTTTCATCTAGATTGTTACGTGTTGCGGGTTCATGCATGTTAACTACGTTTGGGCTTTTATAAAGTTAGGTGTCGTGCGGCGGATACAAGCTTTAGATTAGTTTGATCGTGTTTGCTTACGTGTTCCTTCATCATGGACCTCAATTCGGTTGGATAGCCGAGTTGGTTATGCTTTAATTCATATTTAATGATGATTCGTTCATACGTACTTTCTCATGTATGTATGTTCAGCAATCAACTCTTTACGTACTCATTGTTTGTTTTTAGCCGAATGATCTATAAAACTTGTTGACAGATAGCTTCTATAGTTATATGTCGTTGTAAGTGGCTTCAGGGCCGTATATATGGAACTGTCTGGTCTCACCCAGCATGTTCCAGTTTTATATCTAATGATTTTTATCCCTTGTTAATTTCAGGTCAAACTGACTGACACGTTTCCGGATTTCGAAACACCTGGACACCCGATTGAAGCCACGCTTTCTGGCTTGCTGTGTGTTAGGCACAGTACGTCACATTTTGTGTCAACACAGTGCTCATACATTCACTAGCAGTTGTATTGATAGATTTACTGATACAATTCACTAGCAGTTGTATTGATAGATTTACTGATACAATGATTTTATTAGTGAAACATTCTTTGAGGTACAATTCTCATACAGTTTGACTAGAGTTTATCGATCAGTTTGACAGGAGTTGGATTGATAGCAGTAGTATGCATTTCTCGGATGGTACTAGTACTGATAGAGTCATCATCAGTGAAACATTTTTTGATTGATGTTTTGATTTGATGAAGAGCTTTCCCCTCCCAAAAAAATATATTGTATGATGAAGAGCTTGCTGCAGTACCTAGTACTAGGAGAGTACTCATGTCAGATGGAGCTTGCTGATATTGTGGGAGCCTACACCCCACCCGCCATTCGTGACTTTGAGAGTGCGGCTCGAATGGTGCAGATACATCACATCACAGCACATCACAACGATGGGCGACGGCGGCGCAGTGGAGGTGCACCAGTGCTCGTAAGCGGCGTGAGCTCTTGAAGTTGTTGAAGCGGCACAACCCTTCTAGCCGACGATTGAGCCTTGCCATCCGCGAGGTCAGGCCGGCGTTCCTCATCGTGCTGCCCGACCCATGCTGGAGGCCGCGCTGCACCGGGAGGGAGATGGCCATGGCGCCCGCTGCTGGAGGAGTGTGTCGTTTGGGCGGGTGGTCTACTGCCACCGCAACCAGTGGGTGCAGTGCAGAAAGCCGGCCTTTTTTTATGATGAGTTGTTATCTGCAGCTTGATAAGTTGTTGACTCTTGGTCTCCTACCTTTTTTTTATGATTGATTGATGAAAACAGGAGGGGAGAAGTCCCTACTGAAATTATATTATTAAAGAAATCAGAAAGTATTTACACCATGGAATCCAGACAATTCAGGAGTACAGTACAATGGAAGGGAAATATTTGCTACTCGCTCTCTGGATAACCATTGCGAATTGAGACTTAAAATAGCTATAAAACAAGGTGCGACTGTAGGTTGCTCTTCTGTTTTTGTTTTTTTTGAGATGTTACTGTTCCTTGCCGATCATATGATGGATCATCGGCTCATCAGAATGATCACTTCCATGAAAAATTGCAGAGCAAATCGCCTATATATGGCCATTAGTTGGACGCGTTTTTTTCTCTGCTTGCCGTGAGTCTGCATGCGCACATGCCTACATAAATATCGGATCCGTGCTTGCAAATGCACGTCCAAGTGCAGTCTTGAGCGGTATATGCAACATCATTAAATAAAGGGAATATACTCTTTTCCTTTCTCTGTGTATATATAGTGCAGATCCTCTCCTCCCTGCGCCTGTTTTGTTGTACTCTATCTATCCGTTCAAAAAAAAGATACAATTACCATTTTCTGAAAGTCCAATGATATGAAATTTTAATAAAGTTGTTATATAAAAATACTATACCATTTATTTATAGATAACACATGACAATTTTTGCGGCCAACTGCAGGTAAATAATAATTCCTTCTCGAGATGGGCAGAGTGCTGAACCTCGGAGCCTGCGTGCTTGCTTGAGGCATGTGTGGGCTTGTGGGCTTAGGCTTTCGCACGCAAGGGGATGACGGTGGGCCTGAACGCCTCCGATCCGCTCCACCCACCTCCACGGCCTTGCCCGCCTGGAACTTGGAACACCTTTTCTTTTCTTTTCTTTTCTTTTTTCTTTTCTTTTCTTTTCCCTCTCGACCCTCTCTTCCGGCAGCGGGCGGCAGGCTCATCTGTCCTCAACAAGCAAACCTATGGCAGCACCTTCAGGAGCCTCGTTGTGTCGTGTTTCCTTGTCGGCTCCATCGATCCGCGGTTGCCAACTTGCGATGCGAGCGGGCGGACAGACGAACGAACGAACCGATGGCGAAGAACCCCCGGCCCAGGAATGCGGATTTATCGTTTGTATCTGTGGCCGCAAGGCCTATCCTGGCCATCGAAACGGAGTATAAAGATTCGTGCCGACTGATCCTTTCCAGCATCTAGGAAAAAAATGTGGGTCCTGTAGCATAGACGGACGGTCCAGATAGACTTGCCGCACGCATACACAAGCGGCGTGATGTTACCGAGGGTAGTAGTTTCTGGTGCCGAATGCAGAAGCGATCTTGAGCATGCCCCGACCCCGTCGACAACATAGTGATATTTGGGCTTGGGCTTGGGATCGGCATGGCTTGTTTTCAGTCAGGTCAGCCTACCGGAAACTGTCGGAGCAAAAGAATTCTGATGATCATCTAGCAAGTAATGCTGATGGTAAAGAGGCTTCCTGGAAAGCATTATGGCGCCTACAGGTAATGCCAAAAATCCGTATCTTTTGGTGGAGGGAAAAATTGGCTACCGAGCTGCGGGGAGATGAGAAGACGTCACATGAAGGAGACTAGTAATTGCCCGTTGTGCGGTCATGAGATGGAGACCCTGTTCCATGCTCTGGTGGAATGTGACCATGCAAGAATGTTTTGGAGTATGGCAAAGGATCACTTTGGCCTTTGGTTACCAGGAGAACGGGATGCATCACCTGCGTGCGAGATAGGAGTGGTGGGTACGATCTCAATCGAAGGAAAATAGGTGTAGGTTGCGCTTTCGCAATAGTGTAGTACTTGAGGCAGAATCCACCACCTAAGAATTAGGCATGATTGATACAAAGCTTATCTGTAGACGGTTAAGTCAGTCTCCAACCTTAGCTAGTTGTACAAGGCACACTGCCAAGGCGTATGTATTAGCCAGACCTAGAAATGAATTACTATGATTCCCCATCAAAGAAATCTGTTCCTTCTCTTCCTAAATTCGAAACCAAAGCAAGTGGTGAACTTCCACAATGGTCGGCACTCTCTACTCTGGTTCCTTGTTGTTGCTGGAGGAAAAAACCCTCTTATTTGTGTGGATAGATATACGATAAATAGATGCTTAGCTTGCTATGCCTGATAACGGCACTGAAGTAGTGAATTTATCGGTACCATATCAGTGGCATACAACTTCGTACCTAACGGCCGAGTTGAGTGGTGCTATAAGTAATACTGTTGTAAATTAGGCATTTGGAAAAGGCACTGGTCTGTAGCAGTCAGTACTGGTGTGTGTTTCTTCTTTGCTTTATCTTTTCATTCAAAGAAATGCTTGGCGATGGCGATAACTGTTTGTTTATTTGCAGATCAAAATCGATTTCTTTAGGAGATAAGCCTTGTGCTGGTTTTGCTTTCTATTTTACTTGTCTCTCAAAACAGCTTTGACTCTAGAATGCTGGGTCCATAATAAGTTGCAAATTTACAATTTCTAATGCGTTATCAGACTCAACCAAGCGAAATGCGAAAAGCCTTAACTAGTAATCGTAAATATGGTATGGCCCGCCTGTAAGATTACTTACTTTTTACTCATACTCATCAACTCCAATATCCGTGCTTTATCTCGCTGCTTCTGATTGATCTTATTCCTTACTAAAGAAACCTACGGATTGGTACGATCTTGAATCAGGGAGTTTACTTATTACTACTAGAGTGAGTTTTTCACTTACCTTTCTATCTCTGATACTGAAACCTAGTCCTCGGCCTATTTCTTCTACTAGACTTATCTTTAGCAGCGCGCCTTACTTTACTTTTACTATTACTGCTGAATCTATTTCACTTTTCAAGTTCCTCTGTTAACGCCCCCCACTTATATAAGTGCTTGCTGATGAAAGTTGGCATGAAAGTGCTAACTAACCTTACCTTATTTCTAGGAGCAAGTGGAATATCTGACCTGATTATAAGCTCTATTAATTTCTATGCTTTGCGATAAGCTTTCATATTACTACAAAGAAGGTTTTCCATGAGATTCATAGTTGATCGATTTACGGGTCAATAAACATATTAAATAAAGCGAAGTAGATAAGTATGAGGGAAGAAGTATTTTATTAAATACCTATCCAGATGCCTTTCTTTTGATACCTAATACACCGGTGCATCCATACTAGATGACTGATCTGTGACTGACCTTTACTATGGAAATAATCACACCTTGCCCATGCTGGAATTCCTTTCTGTGCAACTTTCCCTAGCTAGCTATCCAGATTCATATTCCATTTATTACGCGAATACCTATGCCTATGCTTCACAAGCCTATTCTTGCCGGAACCGGTGCTTCCCGCTCCTTCAAAGGAAAGGAGGCCTATTCCCGTTCATGCCTACTTGCCTTGTTCCTATCCAGACACATCTACACCATCCATCTCTGCATCCGGGCTCGCCTACACTATCGTTCCGGTCAAGAAGAAGAATGGTCGGATACGCATATGTGTCGATTTTCGGGACCTAAACAAAGCATGCCCCAAGGGATAACCCCCTTTCTCTCCACAAGGAACTGATTCCTACAACGGTTACGGCAAAACAACGGCTTCCTTTCCACCAATACTCCTTGAATTGACGTATATGAGCGTAGTATCAGGTACGCCTGGGGCAGGATTGAATCCTGGAGGAATGAGAGGGAATAGACCTTTGATAAAACTAGTATTTTAAATAAAATCAAAGAAGAAAGTAAAGTATAGAAAGTTCAGAGGAAGACTCTCTTCTGTCTCCCCTTGGCCATAAATATCCAATTCCAGAACATTGTGTTATTGTTGCAAGCAAATAAGGTCTTTCTGTCCCTCCTTCTTTCCCGCAGGCCAAAAGCAACTATTAGATACTGCAAACCTTCTTGCTAACAAATCATAGATTCGGGATAAGAAGAAAAAGAGAAAATACAACATTCATATATGTTCGTACGCTACAGTTCTTATGCACTGGTTGTACACTTATTTCCTTTAAGAAAGAAAGCAAGCTAGTGAGAGATTATCGTCGGGCTATCACTCGGCTTTAGGTTTTCGCTAGTTACATGAACAATCTTGGAAATTGGGGTATACAAACAATCTAAGAATCCTTGCTTCCCATATCCTATCTCTTACCTACCTGACCTACTTGACTAACAAGAGAAAGAAACTCGGGTAAGAGCGGATCAAAGATCAATAAGAAAAACGAAATCTAAGGCTAAGAAAAAGGCACCATAAGCAAAAGGCTAAGACAAGAATAGGGGAGTAAGAAAAAGTGATTCGACGAAAGCTATTCCGAGCTGGGATAGAATTCATGGAAGAGAAAAGGGAAAACAAAAATAGATAACGAAGCTTTAAGACCCGAGAGGGTCGGGACACAGACTGCAATAGTTCTTCCCCTCTACGAGATCAATGGAGCTCAATGGGTTCTCTTTAAAATGGATGAAGCATATCTCACTTACTTACTTTACACACAAGAACGATCCTTCCATGCCTGGTGCCAAGAATAACTTCCTTCCTTCCTTTACTCCCCTTTTAAACAACCACCCATGATCCTGCAACCAAGCCTAATGCCTATCATCTTTCCTGGCCCATGGCACTTGCACTACTACCCTGGAACCGGATTACTAGTTCCCTACCTACCTGAACGATAACCACAAGAGCACACCCTCCCTCCCTACATCAACGATCAGCGAATAAACAAAGTACTAACACATCAAAAGACATCAATAGGCACTGAGGTACATAACAAACATTGTACAAATAATGGATGAAGCTGCCTTCCTCGTAGTAATGTGCTTAACCGGGAGATTCTATATATTAGTGATAATCCTTATAAGACGACTTCAAGACCAAAGCGTGGCAGGTAAAGGCACTCGATAAATCTACAAATAATACTGGTCAGGAGAACAGGAAGCTGATTGAAAGCTTATCCTTGGTTGAATCGAGGATCATGACTATACTATTGCCTGTATATCAATGGATAAAGGTAAGGATGCAAATCATACAATAGAATCACACTATGTGTAAGGGTTGTTTGGGAAAGAACTTTGACCACATATTTGATCTCGCAATGCAATTAGACCACTAAGTACTGACCTGCCTCTTCATTCATCAAAAGATCCAATTTCAAGAATGTCTGAAGCCGGATTGGCTCTTCTTTTCCCAATTATTGAGTTTTTTTAAAGGTGGAGAGTACAAGTGGAACGATGAGGCACAACGAAGTTTCGAGTTGATCAAAGAGAAGATGACTCAAGCTCCGGTCCTCGCACTTCCATGTTTCGACAAGGTCTTCGAACTTGAGTGTGATGCTTCCAATGTGGGCATAGACGCTGTGCTCAGGCAAGAAGGACACCCTATTGCTAGTCTTAACTAGTTAGGGGGTTTGGGGCTGGGAGGTTGACTTGAATGACATCTTTGAGCGGTTTTTCAACATTGATCTGGACCTTCATACGTGAAAATTCATTCCATTTCCGAGTTGTGTGTGAGCAGAGGTGTGCCAATGGTCTGTTCAATCTTCACCATCTCCCCTCGTAGAGGTTATTATCTATCCCTTCATGACGTGTGAACACATTGTTTTATAGTATCTATGTGAAAGACATTATTAAATGCATCAGATTTTTCAATCAATAGCAGATTGAACGACTTGACCAGCTACAATACTTGCTGCTACAACAGGATTGACCGTTTTACCACCAGGCTAACCCTCTGTCAAGGGGGGTGGCGGAGTGAAAGTCTATCTCTTTAGTTAAGCTACTGTTGTTATAAATCTCTACTTGCGAACGAGTTCAAACTTATGTATGGCTGCTTGTATGTCTGACAAACCACCTGATGGGATGATTACGGACTAGTGTGGTGCTATATGTAGAGCTATTTCATAAGTGTTCCCTAACGTCACCATCTTTTCCTATGGCATATAATGAAGAAGTTACCGGAGAAATTAGCCGGTGTTTCTCAGCACAATGAGGTAATGTTAAGCTGACTTATTATCATGGTAGCTATAGACGAGTTGAATCAACTATCTGGTTTCTCAGTGCACTGAGGTAATGTTTATGCAGACTTAGCTGGTGTTTCTTGTGCGTGTACCCAGAATACGCATACAACAAACCTTTCTGTTTCGCGTGTCGCATTCAAAAACGAGACCCCTATACACATTCATATGTTAAGTAGGATTAATTCTTCATGAAATAATACACAGGTTATGCAAGTTGTATGTCAGGCTGTTTATGATTTTCCTTCCTCTGGTGAGTTCTCATTCATGTGGTTACAAATGTTGGCTGATTATGACTTGGGTGCCTACTGTGATTGGTGGTTTGAAACTCTTTATGATATGAGGCATCGTTGGGTACCTGTTTTATTTTAGGCATTTTTCTTGGGCTGGCATTTATATGACCCAAAGATTCTAACAAGTATGAATGTGAGTGTATGATGTTTCAATTCCGAGGTATTGTCTGTAGACATGGCCTCAGTTTGGGGGGGGGTATTGATCTGTTGCCAGAACGGTATTTGCTAAACCGTTGGCGTAAGTCAGGATTTGATCCGCGCTCATCTAGCTCAGATTGTACCGGATCCACCTAAACTAAGGGATATCAAAAAGTATGATGGACTTGATGCTTGTGCTCACCAAGTATTGCTGGACATTGTTGAGGTGGCTTCAAAACATGCCGACCTGGGCCACAGCTTGCTTTCTGGACTGGTTACTCTGCGTGACAAAATAGTTGCTGATGCTGGACTAGTTCTTGATTCCATTTTTTCCAGCCTAGTTCTTCTGTTCAACCTTAGGGGCACAATATTATCAAGGATCTGGTTGTTGTACGTTCCAAAGGGCGACCCTGTTCCAGATGATTCGAGTCAACTGTTGAGAAAGTAAGCAATAACAAAAGGAAAGCTAGCGCCACACACCCACAGGGAGGCAGAAATCCGCCTCCGGTACTTAGCATTAATACTAATATGGTGTACTTTACCCCATTCCTTCCTTTCCAAATAAATAGGAGAAAGGAACATCACAACAAGCAATGAATCGGAGTAGAACAAGTGGAAGGAATCATGGACTAGCCTATCCACCTGACCTTTTTTCTTGCTCTAAAACAAAAGTGAAGAGAAGAATTAGAGAGATTCCGGAGCCGTTCGATCTATCTCTTATTCGTGATCTCGCACTATGGTCAAGACATTTTTTATATGCCCTTTTGTTAAAGGAATTATTATTATTTTACCCGTAATAACTTTGTTGACACAAGGCATGGCATCTTTCCTAGCCTTCAATCCCAATTAAGAAGTGACGTGCAAGAGATGAACTCAACTCATTCGCAAGGAATTCTATCCAATGGGTTATGAAGACTTACGGTTCACTTTCCTTATCGATTGGCTTCGTCTTCCGCTACTTCCCACTCAGTCTTCTACTGAAAAGAGTGGTGACCCCATATAGACATTCCTTTAAGGGAGGCTGGCTCCATACGGGAATGGTTTCCCCTTCCACCGAACTCTCAGCGCTACTTTTTCCTAGTAAATAGATTCCTCTGTATTTCACTGCTTTCCGATGGCCATCTTTCTTGTAAAGGAAAATAAAGTCTCATGTTGCTCCTCGGAAAACGCGTATAGTAGTCTCATTGGCCTTCGTCGATGGGACAAACGTGGAAGTTTATGTGTTAGAAGGCAACTAGCATTTTGTTTTGTCATGGAAGTTCGTGTTCGAATTAGTTTTTCGTTGGAAAAACCAACGCCCACCCCTATCCTATCTCAAAGTCTCCCTTTCTCTTTTCGGATTGGGAGCAGATCTTCCAAATCTTACTGTATTGCGCTATGATGATGATGACTAGATTGAGTTCCACTGATATTGATATGAAGAGAAGAAATCGAATATTGGCTAATATGAAAATCAAACCCACTCGTAGGTTTTTAACGGTGTAACCAGAAGCAACTCATGAAGAGAATTGTGGGGTCCTAATTTTGTTGAAAATTAGTCGTTATTTGAACGAATCCCAGAGGATTCTGCCGGATTACGAAGCTCACCGGGTTTTCCGACGTGAAGTACTCTTGCCCCGAGTCCGGAATGGCGAAAGCTATAGCGGCATGCTCGCTGATATTAATGCGAACGGGATTGAAAATACTAATTTAGGGCAAGGTATACGTGATCTGTACAATGTGTGGGAAAGGACCGGCGTAATTCCCAGCGGCACCCCATTGGATCAATTTGGAATTCACCCAATTCTGGATCTGAATATAGGCCACTTTTATTTCTCATTCACAAATCTATCCTTGTCTATGCTACTCACTCTCGGTTTGGTCCTACTTCTGGTTTTAGTTGTTACGAAAAGGGGGGGGGGAGTCAGTGCCAAATGCATGGCAATCCTTGGTGGAGCTTATTTATGATTTCATGCCGAACCTGGTAAACGAACAAATAGGTGGTCTTTCCGGAAATGTGAAACAAAAGTTTTTCCCTTGCATCTCGGCCACTTTTACTTTTTCGTTATTTCGTAATCCCAGGGTATGATACCCTTTAGCTTCACAGTGACAAGTCATTTTCTCATTACTTTGGCTCTTTCATTTTCCATTTTTATAGGCATTACGATCGTTGGATTTCAAAGACATGGGCTTCATTTTTTTAGCTTCTTATTACCAGCGGGAGTCCCACTGCCATTAGCACCTTTTTTAGTACTCCTTGAGCTAATCTCATTGTTTTCGTGCATTAAGCTCAGGAATACGTTTATTTGCTAATATGATGGCCGGTCATAGTTCAGTAAAGATTTTAAGTGGGTTTGCTTGGACTGTGCTATTTCTGAATAATATTTTCTATTTCATAGGAGATCTTGGTCCCTTATTTATATAGTTCTAGCATTAACCGGTCTGGAATTAGGTGTAGCTATATCACAAGCTCATGTTTCTACGATCTCAATTTGTATTTACTTGAATGATGCTACAAATCTCCATCAAAATGATTTTTCATAATTGCATAAAAACGAGAAAAAGAGAACTACATATGGTCTGAGACTTGATTCCTGGAAAAGAGGAAGACTAGTTATGTAGGTAGTTACCGTGAAAGAAATGTATCTTTCTCGGTTGCTCGACCAAAGCCGGTCAATAAGGCAGATCCGAATGCAACAATCATGGGAAAATCCATGGAAGAAGACTTCCGCCTACAAACAAGCAAGTCGCCTACAACTATTACGTTCAGTGGGTACAAAAAACCAACAGATAGACTTACACTGATGGTTGTTCTTTCCCTACAAGTAGCTTTCACAAGCAAAGAAATAAGCTCTTCTCTATTTGCCTGTGGGTCATCCTGCTAGCATTCGATGATGAACAAAAGTTTTATCATTCCTTCGATCGTAGACAGCTGCCATAGATCCCCCGAATCAAAAATGGATTTCTAATTATCTCCATTATTTGATTGATTACGGGTCAACCATTCTTTCCAATTTAGAGAAAATAAGATTGGCCAAAGATTCGAAGGAATAACCTGTTCCCAAATTCCTCTTGCATGAAAGCAGTCACGTATGGCATGTAAGGTTGATTCTGCGTGCGCATAAGAAAGAAAAAGGTGTACAAGTTCACTAAAAACACTGGATTTGGGTGGGCCAGGTCCCGGTAGAACTCGAGGAGGATCCTCACCTTAGAGGTTTGGTCAGAGTAGCCTATTCTATGTTGTAAGGGCCCCTCTGAGGCAATAGTAGAATGCGAGCCGGGAACGAATCCCAAGCAATGAGACCAAGAGAATGCAGAATGTCTACTAAAGAGCTCTCTCAAGTGAGAAGTTCATAAGTGCATGCAGGGGCCCGGGTTTCCGCTTTGCCTTGTTTCTTTTATTTATTAAAAAAGTATGCTCGCAAGGTATTCACGTATGCGAGTGAGTAGTAAGTTGATTGACCTTGGAAAACCCCTTTCAAAGTAGCTTGGGTCCTGTAATGTAAGTAAGAAGAAAAGAAACTAGGTCGTTAGAAAAAACCAGAAGGACTGGATGTAGATCGGAGTGATGAACGAAGGAAGATGTCATTTAAAGAAAAAGCTGTTGGTCCTGAGATTTCAATGATATTTTTGTATGACACCCGTTTTGCTTACCTAGCTCAGTCTTTCTTTCTAATGGTTGAAACCCAACTACGTGCGATGCGAGGGTGGAGGGTGAGTAGTCGTTGTCCATGCATCGATCTTGTGAGGCCGTACCTACGGCGGCGAAGCATAGGCTAAGCTAGGATGGAAGACATGGCGAGCACGGTGTTTCTGCTGTCGTCCGCGACCGCACCACAGAACGAATAACCGGCGAGTCAACGCCCGTCACAAACAGCTTGTGCAGTCCGTCTCCGAGCGATACAAGATTTGCTGCCTTCGTCTCCTAGCGCTTCGACAGAGCCACATCGCCAGCCGCAAGGATGGAGCGCTTCGACGACGTCGCGTACGCAGCCGCGGGGATGGAGCGCTTCGAGGGAGCCGCATCCGCGGGGATGGAGCGCTTGGACGATGTCGCGTCCTCCATGATCGACGTCCCCCCTCCTCCAGACATGGTGACACCGGGCGGAACCCGTGGCTTCTTGTTTCGTGCGGTCGATCGCATCGGCATCGTTGATGTGTGTGGGGGGTGAACTTCTCATCCAATCACGCACCCCAATCGGAGACAATACTTCTTGGGGTTCCTATTTTAATTAGTTTGCATCTGCAGGGCTGTGCTTTCAAAGCCGGGCATGGATGTCTGCCGTCCCCTTCTCCCAGGCGTCCTTCTCTTTGACACACCGGCCACAACATGCCCCCGCTGTGGATGTCTGTCGTCCCCTTCTCCTAAGCGTCTTCCTCTTTGACACACCGACCACAGCATGCCCTCAGGTCTTTGACACACCGGCCACAGCATGCCCTCAGGACGCATAGCTAGGACTCACCTGCTAGTACTGTCTATGATACTTTGTTAGGCTCATCACTGTTTGGTCAGATTCACGATCATGCTCCTACTGCTTTCTGCTTTTTTAAAGATATTGGATAGTTCATATCCGACGTCTTCTATCAAAAGATAGAATTAGACCTATTATTACAAGAGTTCGCCCTGAGTCTTAAAAAATATGTACAACCAAACCGAAACAAATAAGTTTTTAACTATATTTGACCAACATGTCTTGTAGATACCCATCCACTGGGACTAAAAATGTGCAGAGCTGACGTCTTTAGATCCCATAGATTATCATGCCGCTATCTTGACCATTGCCTTACCCAATGTGTTCCCTCGAGAAGAATATGTAAAATAAGATTTTGATCTGCATTTGTCAAAAACCAGCTCGATCCTTGTTAACCATATCGACCAACGTAGTGCCGATGTTGTTGTTAATAACAATGTATTATTTTGGTTATCTAATAATTTTAACCACCTAACGAATAGGTCATTCATATCTTGGGGCGAAGCAATGCCAAAAATTAAATATACAACACGCCACAAGAACTTAGCATATATAGGCACGGTAGAAAAAAAGATGTAAGATATTTTCTTGAGAATGGCAAAAGCAACAATGCGTGTCCCCATTTCAATTTCTATGTGTCAAGTTATCCTTAGTTAAAATCACACATTTTTTAGGTACCATATTTTTTTTATATTTTCATAGGTACTTTAATTTGTTAAATATCTTGTGACACTCTAACTCTATTGTTAATTAACGCAACATACATGGATTTAATTGTGTTGACACCGTTTTTCGACACGTGTCAAATAGGCTGAGACTTGGTCAGTGGACGTTCTCCATCGGTATCAGGAGTCGATAGTGCCGGTGGAAGGGTGCTGCGGGAAGTGTTTTGCCGATGGAAGCTGATGAGCTTTGCCGACAAGATCTGTGAAGTCTTGCTAAAACTGATTGCCGATGAAGAGTCGTTGCCGATTGCCGACAAGGGCTCGTTGCCGATTGCCGATGGAAGATAGTTGCCGATTGCTGATAAGGGTTCATTGCTGATTGCCGACAAGGAGATGTTGCCGATTGCCGATCGGGAAAGTATTGCCGATGCCGATGGGCGTGATTTAGCACTTGGTGGCAGCAGAAGACTACAGGTGGCCAAAGGAGGAAGTTGCAGGGATCTGCCGATGGAAGGCTTCCATCGAAGAAGAATATAAGGAAACTGGTGTTTTGTACCAGTATTATTATAGTAGTTTGAGTCCGACTCTTGCATGAGTCGTTTATTTTCCTTTAAAATAGGTGTGTTTGTTTAGGAGATAAATGTTGTTATCCAGCTCCTGCGCGAGTCAGTTTCCTTTAAAGTAGGAGTTTGTTTTAGGAAGGATACGTGTCGTGTCTTTGTACAACTCTCCATGCGGGAGTATAAATATGTGCCCAAGGGCTATGGAAGAAAAAGAATCAATCCAATTCAAAAACAAACCAATTCTACTTTTTATCCTACTTTTATCGCAATTTACCCTTTCTTATGCATTAGTTATAGCTTTAAACGAGTTCTTCAAGCTTTCGACGGGCTGCATCACCCTTATCTCCGTCAAATCCTTGCTAGTTCCGCTTGGGAGTACCTCTAGGCTTTGGCAATCCAGGCGCATCGCTGTTTGCCTCGTCTAGCTCTGCTCTAGTTATCCTTGATCAATCTGAGCCTTGACGTCCGGGCGCATCGCTGTCGTCTCGTTCAGTTTGTCATAGTTATCATCCTTGTCGATTGATTGGTCAAATCGACTGGCACGCCCTCGACATTGAGCTTTGGGTAATAGCCCGAGGTGTTCATAGATCTGACACCTCTTTTGGCACGCCCAGTGGGACCCGATTATATAAATATATTTATCATGACTAATCCCAGGAGTGTCATTGAGGTCTCCACAGCAGATCTGACAGGTCATCAGAAACAGGCTCTGGAGCAGGCAATGGAGGAATACAAGCGCTCGTATCTTAGATCCTTCAGCCTAAACGGGATCGACGAAGCAATACAGAAGCAAGATCCGTTGTCGCCGCGGTAGACCACTTTCAACGCCGATCCTGGTAAAATACAAGAGATGGTTAATTCTGCATTCAATAATGCATTCATTAGCCAATCCAATGTGCTGTCCGATGCTGTATGCAATGCCGTCAAGCAAACTTTCAAGGGACAGGCACCATATTATGTTGGTCCAGAGCATCGTCAACTCGGATCGGCATCTGTTGCGACTCCATCGGTGGTTCCGAAGGTGTCTACACCAGTTACGAGCCGATCTGCCGATGAGGTCGCGCCACCAAGATCGAGCCCAACAAGCATTACTCAGATGAACACAAATCTGGTGGCTTCAACAATATCTGGACCTGTAATCCAGAGTCAGCCAACTTCCGCCAACTGCTGGGGATATGGTATGTCTCCAAGTCTATCTGCTGATTCCAGATTGGTCCAAAATAACCATGCAGGGTGGAAGGCTCCCATGGCATCGGCAACATCTGTACAGCCGATGGTTCCGGTGATGCATTACACTACGTCTTCTCAGGTGCAGTCGCCAACAGGGAATCTACAAACAACAATACCTAGCGTGCTATACGCCCAAGCATCGGCAAGTCACCTGCCGATACAACAAAGTCCAGCTGCTGCAAGTCAACCTATGGTGGCAATAAATTACCCGGCGCCACAAGAACAAGCCTCGGCTGGCTATCAGTCGTCGGCAGCCGTTTGGCCGGTGCAGCAAGGTGTGCTGATCGCCAATCAACCTGTATCGGTGGTCACTGCTCAAGTTGTGGTACCCGTGAGTCCGAGCAATCATCCAAGGGTACAACAAGAACAAGCGCTAGCCGGTTATCAGCTATCGGCAAATGCTTGGCCGATGCGACAAAACATGCCTACGGTTAATCAGCCTTTATCGGCAAATTCTTGGCCGATGCAACAAGGTGTCAGTCGGCTCGCATCGGCCGTAGCTGCTCAACCCTTGGTACCTACAAATCAAAGTTATCATCCCAGAGTACAAGAGTTGCAAACCTCAGCTGGTTATCCGTCACCGGCAACTGCTTGGCCGATGCAACGAGGTGTGCCGATTGCCAATCAATCTGCATCGGCAATGACCGCCCAAGATGTGGTACCCACAGGTCAAGGCGATTATTCAAGGGTACAAGAACGACAAATCTCAGCTGGTGATCAACAAATGGTGAATTCCTGGCCGGTGCAAAGTGTGTTAAATGCCAGACCTACATCGGCAATAATTGCTCAACCTATGGTACTTACAGATCAACGCTGTCATTCGAAGGTACCAGGGTTGCAAGAGTCAGCTGGTTATCAGCCATCGGTAAATCACGTACCGATGACACCTAACGCAAGTTGGATCAATCAATCATCGATTCAGCAGCAATATGTGCAGCTTGGGCACCAGACGACAGGGGTTCCACAGCTTCGTCCAGCAAGTCGTCCGAATGAAGTATCGGTACATCGACCGATAAGTACTACACTGCAATACTCGCAGGAAAGAGTGTACAATGAGACATCGGTACAACAACCGATGGATGCAATAAATATAACGCCACAACACAAGCTAGCAACGGCGCAAGATTACTCATCGGCAGCAAAGCCGATGCACAGTGTTATTATGACTAGTGCTGTGCACACGCCAATCGTCCCAAGCGCTTTGACGTCAAGATCTGGAGAGATAGATCAGCATACTCGGCCGAAAGGCATCTAGAATGGTTCATCGGTTAATCAGCCGATGTGCAATATTCAGCAGATTGATGTTACTGATGTATCGGTTGCCCCGAGTTGCTCGCCACAGGGATATGAAGTACAACTAGTGGACGTCAAGAGTGGCCCATTGGTCAGTCAACCGATGCACAGTATTCAACAGGTTGGTACTGTCGATGAGCCAATCATTCCGGCTTGCTTAATGCAAAGATCTAGAGAGATGCACCAATCCACTCAGACAGTAGGCGTCCAAGATTGCTCATCGGTTAGGCGGCCGATGCATGATGTTCAACAGATTGATGCTGCTGATGCATCAATTGCTCCAACTTGCTCACCACATGAAGGAGCATATCCGTCTGCCCCACTAGAGAATGAATCTGCGCATCGGCAAAGTCCAGATACAAAGACGTTTTCGACCGAAAAGATACAACACTCAGAGATGGACGAAGAGCCAAGCCTTGATGTTGCCGAATTAGAGAAATTTGCCTTTGATATCATCGAGGCCAATCAAGATGTCAAGTCATTTGAGCCCAGGAAGACTTGGAGCGCAAGAGTGCTCTTTGTTGAACAAGGGGACTCCGGGTCAGACGAGAAGACGAACGTCGGCACTGTTGAATGGGTGAACGATGAGGAGTCGGTGCCTTGTGTGCTTGACCAGAAAGAGACTGGAAAGTTCACCTTCGATGTCACGAAGGCCGATGGGATATTTGACTTATTGCTTCGGGAAGGGCGAATCAGGCTAGCCCCTAATCAGGTAATTCCATCGGCCGAGGAGCTCAAGGATACCAGGTAGTGCAAGTGGCACAATACAACTTCTCACAGTACCGACGACTGCAAAGTGTTCAGGCAGTGGCTGCAGTCAGAAATTAGCTCTGGACGGATCCAATTTGAAAATCCTAAAGTCCAAGAACCGATGGAAATTGATCAGCGCCCGTTTCCAAATAATATGGTGGAAGCCGGTGGAAAAACTAAGGTGCTGACATCGGACGCTGCTAGAAAGAGTGCATCGGTGGATCCTGATCATCAAGTGACCGAGCGTGATGTCGGAAAGTTTGCCGATGACAGGAAAAGAATTGCCGATAAAGGTGCCGATGTCAGTAGGGCTCCTGGCATAGTAATCACACACAAGCTACCAAGGCGGAACTATCGGCAATCACGAGATGAACGATATCGGCAGGAAGAGAAAGAACATCGGGAGTGGCTTCGTCGGAAAAATCATTGGAAGTGTCCCTTCTTCATTCACTGTTGGGAAGAAGGCATTAAGCTACCCACTGCCGATGACTGTCCTGAATGCAACAGGTGTCACACTGCCGATCAGTCAAGTAAGCCTTGTTTGGATGATCGGGCATCTAGGCGCGCCAAGCCGTTCAGAAAGAGGAGATCGGTACACGACCAACTGGGGGGCAAGCTTAATGCCCATAGCAGGCTTGGCAGGCAGGTTGATCAAGGAGAGAGCGAGGAGCGGACCAAGACAGGAACACCCGATGAAGAAGTGCTCTCCAGAAATTCAAACATCGGAAGAAATACCGATGTAAGTAATGAAAGGCAGCACCAGCCTATCCGGAAAACTAGACTCCCTCAGTGGTGCCCTAAAGGTCTGACCAAAACCCAGAAGAGAAAAATTCAGTGCCGACGTCGCAAGGACCTGTACGATGATGCAGAACCTTCAAGGGAGAAGCAGTGGAGGCCAAAGCGCAAGGATCGAGATCCATCGGCAGACAGCAATATTGTGCTGATGGTCTAATCAAGGTCAATCTTGGACCTGCGGGTTTGGGGGCTGCAATCGGCAAACTGGCAATTTCAATTATTATACTTGGGGATACCTACCGATGGTTTGCATATAGAGATGCCATGCTGCCGATAAATGCGTTAGTTGCCAGAAGACGGTTGTGAGAATGATTCTGCTGCGCATGATAACTCAGTGTGTGTTGCACGTATTCTGGAAGTTACTCCTCGTGCTCTTTGGTGGGTCTGTCGGCATTATCCTAGTTCTGATCCGATGGAAGTATGGAGCTTCATTGCCGACTATTGTTACAGTCGGGCTAAGTGCCAGGGTCTGTTAATAAGTTGGGACTACTCAGGATTTTAGCCGACTTGATGAGTTATGGTATCGGTGATGGTTGCCGATGACTGGGTGAGCGAGTTCGCCGATGGTACTCTGGCGTGGAAATAGATCTTACCGATCAGGATTGAATTCTGGATCTGGGAGTGTTCCCTAATCAGTTCCTATCAGATAAGACAGTCTGCCTCCAGCAAGGCATACATTCCAGAAACTCTCGAAGGAGTTGACACATGACATGCTCGTTTGGATGCCGACGAAAATGAGTTGTAATACATTGGTAAAAACATGCAAACATTATATTACAAGGCCCAGAGTCAAGTATCAGATGTACGTTGTTGCCGATACACAGATTACAGCAAGGAGTGAATGACTGATATCGCACGCAGGCGAATCTGTTCTATCTCGTCCATCTCCTTGGTGTCAGCATCGGCAGAGCCCTCAACCGGCTTGATCTTCTTCTTCCACAAGATGGCTTGCCGAGCGTGCTGGTCCCTTTCTTGCTGCAGAACCTTGATGGAGTCGGACAGTTGAGTTTTCTGCTGGTTGGCTGCAGTCATATCCCCCTCAACCTTGTGTAGCTCCGCCAGTAGCTCCTCCCTCCTTGCCGACAGTCGAGAGATTTCTTGGTCCAGGTTGCCGATGGAAACTTTGGCTTGACCAATGCTTCTGTGCTTCTCATCGGCAAGGTGTTTGAATTTGAGCTTCTCTTCCTCGCTCTTGGCTTGGGCCGCTCTATCGGCAATGCGACGAATAAGCCTCTGGTACTGGAGCTGTTTGATGTCAATAGAAGCTGCCTGGAGGAGAGTTTCTGCTGCATCGGCGGAAAGATGGCTTTGGATATCTTTGAATATAATCCTTGCCGCCGATGAGTCCTGGACGAGTTGGGATGTGTCTTGTAGTAGCAAGGAAAGCAGTGCCTCAAGCTTGGTCTTGGTCTCTGCTGATAGAGCTGGGACAGAGCTCTCTTCCTCTTCGTCATCGGGTATTTCAACTGAGAAGGAAAACAGGCTATCTGCTTGGAGGGGGTCTTGGCGTCTGTCTTCATCCTGTGGGTTGAGGCTGAAGGAGAAAAGACTATCGGGAGAATCTTGGGCCTGAACACAGAGGGGTTAAAATATGCCGATCGAAAGATTATACTAGAATTTTCAAGTGATTAACTTACCATCTTGAAGCGGATTTCTTGCCCAGGACTTCGCATATTAGAGGGCCCAGCCTCGTCTTGAACATCGGCAGCGGTTGCCGATGACTGAGCTTTTGCCAAAGGAGCGGTCGACGCCGTTGGTAATGGTAGTGTTGTCGCTGGTGTTGCTTTCGGCATGATACTTGGTTGTGGCGGTGATGCCGCTCTTTCATCGGGATCTTCGGTTGGTACCGATGTTGATGTTACCTTTGCCGCTACGATGGGCGGAGCTGTCTCATCAGCAAGTTCGGTTGACGGTACCGATACCGATGTTGCTTCGGCTGCTGCAGTGGGTGCAGTTGCCTCGTCAGGGACATCGGCTGATGGTGCCGATGCCGATGCTGCCTCCGCCATTAAGGGTGTTTCTTCATTGGGAGCTTCGGCTGACGACACCAATGCCGATGCCGCCCCCGCTTCTGCAGTGGACGGAACTACATCCTGACTGACGTCGTCCATCGGTTGGTCTGGGATAGGAGTCGTTGGAGTTTCTGCCGATGACGCGCCGACAGTTGGTGGTGCGACTTGTGCCGATGACGAAGATGGGCTAGCCAGCCTCAAGCGTCTCTTCTTCCTTGGCGCAGCAGCAGGAGATCCAGCCCGCTTAGACGAGGACTGGGGGGCATCGGCAGCCGAACTTGGAGGTGCTTGTTTGCTTGGGGCAGTTGCCGATGACCTCATAGCCTGAAAATATTCAATGCAAGTTATATGAAGTAAATGTTGCCGATTAAACAGTATATAATCGGTGTGAGTGAAGATGAGTTTACTGCAAACACCCGCGTCAGGGCAGCAGCAGCGGCCGATGTAGCCTTGGCTTTTGCAGGTGTCGGTGTAGGTACCTGTCGTGGGATGAAGGCAGCTAACGAGGGAGCCTTATGGCCGATGAGTGATATGGGACTCATTATTCGAAGCTTGAAGGGCTTGCCGCTCTTGCTCATCGGAGGAATCGGGTCATCAACCTGTCAAACGCAAGAAGGTCAAATACCGATGGCGAACGTAAAAATGAGGAATGCATCAGGATGAGGACTTACTGCGTCGTCGGGGATGATATGATCGGCATCGATCATGTGCCGATAGTAGTGCGACGATTTGGCGAACAGTTGACACCTCCATTCTTGCCACCAGGACTTGTACTCGTTTGTGATGAAGGAGGTTGGTGACCAGGAGGACAAGTCAAGATCTGATACATCGGCATCGGCGGGGAGGTTGACAACCTTGTTCCAGTCCAGAGCACTAGAGAATGTCTGCCTGGGCTGCACTACCTTGGAATAACAAAGCTTGATCGGTAGTTGACCGAATGCCAGTTGTCTTGCCGCTACCGATGGGTAGTAAAACTCAAATGATGGAGGGGCGTTCTTTCCCGATCCAAATATGTTCACTGGGATAGCTCGAGGAGTGATGCTGGCCTTCATCATTATCTGGTTTTCAGGTACATTCCCATCGGTAAGATTAAATAGCAATGGGAACTGGTTATCTATATCGGTATATGGCCACCAGAGCCGTTCTGTGGTAGGAATTCCATTGTAAAACTTCTGAAAGAAGAGACCGAATTGCTCCGCATCGGCATTGGTCCCTGGCAGCACAATAGTGGCCTCTCCAAAGTTGAGTGGAGGGCGAGTTGCCGATTCATCCTCCCCGCACTGGTGGTCTTCTGGTATGTCTCTCGGGAAACGTTGAGCGAACAAGTCAAGCTGGAGCGCTTTCTGCATATGTGCGTGCAGCCACATATTGATAAACCACTAGGGGCCTCCAAGATTGCCGATGTGCTCATCTAGCAGTAACTTCTGGGATACTTGATGGAGGAGACGATATACCGATCCTAGAAGATATCTACCCAAGGGAAGCCTTGTCCCATCGGCAAGCAGCTCAGCTGCTGGGAGGTACATGGTAGTGGGTCCAACTGTCCTGCCGCAGAAGATGAATTTGTCTAGCCACATGTTCAGGAAAGTGGCATGCTCTCTCTGGTTTACCGATCCCGTTTTCTGGTATTCATGAATGTAACCCGTCCAACGGCCGATGTTCCGGGTATTTACTCTGTGCTCAGCTTTCCTGTTGAACAAGGTAAAGGTATCGACAGAAGATATGTCCAGACCAGTCAGCATGTGGACATCGGCAAGAGTGGGGGTGGCTGGTCCATGTCGGAATAAGAAGGCGTTCATGGTGTCCGACCAAAAATAGGAGGCGGCTATCAGCATGTTCTCGTTTCTCTCTATATCGGCAATGGAAAGCCGGATGCACTTGTCCATATTGCGTTCTTGCCAATAGATTTGCTGCGCCCCAGCAACCCTGAGGTACCAATTTTTCCACCCCTTAGTGGGCTTGGGCCATGATCGGAAAGCGTCCTTCCACAGCCCTAAACCGAAACATTCAGATCTGAAGGGAATTCGGTTGGTTTCTGCATTAATTATGTAACTGGGATCCGGATTGCCCATGGGGCCTAAACAGCTAAAAGTGGAACCAGTGAGTGGAATCACTAACTTGTTGTACAGTTCCTAGGGTTCGAAGAAAAGACGAAGAGCAGTCAGAAAGGAGCAGAGACAGATCCAGATTCGTGCGAAAATTGGCAGGGGGCTGGATTGGGAAAAGGATAAGTCTTACCTTTGGGATGTCGACCTGAATCGCCATTGGAGAGATGCTTGGTTCGTCCTTGGATTGCGAAGAAGTACTGTTGCTCGAGCCTGTGTTCTTCAGAGCCGCCGGAGGTTGAAGACGGAAGCAGGAAGGTGAAAGTAAAATGGGCTCGGGTAAAAAGGACGATGTGGATCCCAGTAACTTTTATAAGCCTGTTCAGGGGTATTTTGGGGTTCTGTTTCACACTGTGCAGAAATGTGGAGAGGCCCGCGGTAGATACGCGCGGTGATCGAGGTGGTCTGTAACTGTTTGTGCTACAATCAAGGGATTTTATTATTAAATTGCAGTTCCACACGCAGGGATCGAGGAAACCGTACGCCTATCTCGGAGGTAACGGCTACATCAACGGCTACAGTGGAGAGAATTTCGGCACGTAAAGTTATACGCTCCGAAACTGGGGGGCATGTGTTGACACCGTTTTTCGACACATGTCAAATAGGCTGAGACTTGGTCAGTGGACGTTCTCCATCGGTATCAGGAGTCGATAGTGCCGGTGGAAGGGTGCTGCGGGAAGTGTTTTGCCGATGGAAGCTGATGAGCTTTGCCGACAAGATCTGTGAAGTCTTGCTAAAACTGATTGCCGATGAAGAGTCGTTGCCGATTGCCGACAAGGGCTCGTTGCCGATTGCCGATGGAAGATAGTTGCCGATTGCTGATAAGGGTTCATTGCTGATTGCCGACAAGGATATGTTGCCGATTGCCGATCGGGAAAGTATTGCCGATGCCGATGGGCGTGATTTAGCACTTGGTGGCAGCAGAAGACTACAGGTGGCCAAAGGAGGAAGTTGCAGGGATCTGCCGATGGAAGGCTTCCATCGAAGAAGAATATAAGAAAACTAGTGTTTTGTACCGGTATTATTATAGTAGTTTGAGTCCGACTCTTGCATGGATCGTTTATTTTCCTTTAAAATAGGTGTGTTTGTTTAGGAGATAAATGTTGTTATCCAGCTCCTGCGCGATTCAGTTTCCTTTAAAGTAGGAGTTTGTTTTAGGAAGGATACGTGTCGTGTCTCTGTACAACTCTCCATGCGGGAGTATAAATATGTGCCCAAGGGCTATGGAAGAAAAAGAATCAATCCAATTCAAAAACAAACTAATTCTACTTTTTATCCTACTTTTATCGCAATTTACCCTTTCTTATGCATTAGTTATAGCTTTAACGAGTTCTTCAAGCTTTCGACGGGCTGCATCACCTTGATCTCCGTCAAATCCTTGCTAGTTCCGCTTGGGAGTACCTCTAGGCTTTGGCAATTCGGGCGCATCGCTGTTTGCCTCGTCTAGCTCTGCTCTAGTTATCCTTGATCAATCTGAGCCTTGACGTCCGGGCGCATCGCTGTCGTCTCGTTCAGTTTGTCATAGTTATCATCCTTGTCGATTGATTGGTCAAATCGACTGGCACGCCCTCGACATCGAGCTTTGGGTAATAGTCCGAGGTGTTCACAGATCTGACGCTTTTTTGTGTCAACAAATTGTAAATTTTCCAGATGTCTTGAGACCCCACATAAAGACCTCTCTTTCCTCCCGTAAATTAATATTGAGTGAAAAAGCAACATTTCTATTCCAATCACTTAAGTTTTCTCCTACTAAATTTAGTCGAAAATAAATATTTAGTGGAGAAGAACTAAATACTTGTGCCACAAAGTCTTGTTTTCTTTTAACAATATTAAACAATGAGGGGAATTATTTTTAAGAGGTTCATTTCCCAACTAGTTATCTAACCAGAACCTGGTTTGAGACCCATCATTGACCTTAAATGAGCCAAACTCCATGAAAGAATCTTTAATGTTCATTAAACTTTTCCAAAAGTGTGAATATATTGGTTTTTTAACTCAACTTCCTATAATATATGCCCTTCTCATTTAACAATTTGAAGAGCCATTTGCTTAACAAACACTTGTTCTGTATATCTAAATTTTATATTTCCAACCCACCCTGACCTTTATGTTGACATAAAATTTCCCACTTGGCCAACTTTTATTTTCGTTTGTGCTAATCAATTTGCTAGTAAAAACATGATCTAAAAGTCTATTTTTTCTAACACACCTCTCGGTAATTCGAAGAAATACATCATGAACATCGGTAAACTAGAAAGGACTGAGTTTATCAAAACTAATCTACCCCTATCGAAATCATTTTGCCTTTCCAACCACTTAACCTACTACTACTGCCCATAGTATTTATACTTCCTCAGGCGCACTGTTCGATCAGACAAAAAACACACCTGCTCGTACTACAGTCCATGGTACACGCCTTAGAGCTATAGATGTTTTGTCTAACAATGCCAGCACCATCTATAGTCAGATCTCTGAGATCATGAAGGGTGGTGAGAGGCTCATGACTGCTATCGACTCAGAATTTGTTGTGTCTAACAACTGTGTTTATAATGATGGAGAACCCCCAATCCCGAAGCATTTCAGTGAAGTTTGGTCTTGTTTTGGCTACCAATCGTCAGGTTTCTTGGCATCTGCAATTCTCTCACTCTTGGCATGCAACTTACCATCCTGTCATCTTGTTTCTGCGAGAGAAGGCTGGAATCAACTTTGATGACCATGAAAGCCGAGAAATCCTATCGGATGATTTCATTATATAAATCCGGGTTGCTCTGCAATTCGAATGTCACTAGATTACATTTGCAGGCTATAACGACTTTGGATTCCCCACCCACTATGTCACCAGAGCGGAGTTCGGACCGGATCGCCAGAGGTTCCTGAAGACCTTCAGGAAACTGTTCCCTCAGTATTATGACATCCACATTTTCACAAAGCTGGTAAACATCGCTGGTCTGTCTCACAACTCTAGCTATGATGCCAAATGCACATTGTTGTGTCTCAAGAAGATGTCCCAAGCAGATCCAAGCTTCTTGACGTGCATCACACAGTATTGTGGTGCAGTGTATGGTTTGTCTGATATCGATGAGTTTAACAGGAGTTGAGCCTATAGGGAAATGGTAGCAGTTGTATTGATAGCTTTACGAATACAATGATTTAATTAGTGAAACATTTGTAACATTTGTTGAGGTACAGTACTGATACAGTTTGACTGGAGTTTATCGATCAATTTGACGTACATGAGTTGTATTGATAGCAGTAGTATGCTTTTCTCGGATAGTACTAGTAGTGATACAGTCATCATCAGTGAAACATTTTTTATTGATGTTTTGATTTGATAAAGAGATTTCCCTAAAAAAATGTTGTATGATGAAGAGCTTGCTGATATGGTGGGAGCCTGCACCCCACCCGCCATTCGCGACTTCGTGAGCGCGGCTCGAATGGTGCGGATATATCACATCACAGCACAGCGACGGGCGACGACGGCATGGTGGAGGTGCACCAGTGCTCGTAGCAGCGTGAGCTCTTGAAGATGTTGAAGCTCAATCTGAGTAGTCACGAACAAAACATGTCAGCTCAACCATTCGAGCGTCTAGAGAGTACCGTCGGAGGAAGCGAGAAGCTAGGATTGTGCGAGATCAGACGAAAGAAGGCCCAATCAGACCAAGGCAGGCCCAATCAGAGAACACAACCCACTGTACTAATGTTACGATTGTGCGAGTTTGCTTCTGTTCCTGATGATTACATTACATATGCTATGTTTTCTTCTTTCTATACAAATTTTGTTGCAAATTATTACCAGCATTGGGCACATATATTAGATCAATAAACATGAAGTTAATTATGAACACATTTTTTACATACTAAGCTTTTTTTACCTAGTGTCCCTGTATAGTCTCATACCTCAAAGACCACAAATATGCAATCACTTTATATTTTTTTCGTGAAGAAAGTATATTTACCTTATTTATTTTTGCATTGTTTCATGAGCCAAATACACAACAAAATACCAAACAATATGAGCATTGTTCGAACACACTATAGAAGGTACTTTATATACATTCTAACTCCTAACAAAGGGAGATGTATGGGCAACAATATTTGAGAACTAATGACATTCAGAAATTATGCAACCCTGGTTTATAAAAAAGGAAGCAACCAATCGAGATCAGAGCAACCCTAATGCATGACCTAGAAAATGGTAGGCACTCTGAACTCTGAAGGCACTCTACACAGGGGTGTCTGGCCACACGTGGCAACGCCATGAGTATTTCTAGTTGTTTCTAAAATCCCACTTACAGAAGATGGAGAATAATCTTGCATCATAATCTCAGACTATTTCGGTCCCAACTATTGTTATACTAAATTTTGCATCAGGAATAGTATCCTTCTTATCTTTCATACGTTCTTCTCCATTTTGAAACACTATACTTATTTTTCCGATGTTCTCCATTTGAATTGGCCCGAAGATATGCTCGTGTGTGTATATATATATATATATATATATATATATATATATATATATATATATATATATATATATATATAAATAAAAGGTGAGTTTTTTATACACTCGCGTGTATCTACTCCTACCTGCATGTACACACGCGGGGCTTCCGTCCAGCCAATCCCGCGACGGACGGTCGTAGGAAACTGACGGAGACGTTGGGTGCGGCCCGTTAGCTCTCCTAACGGGTTTGGATTGTTTCTGCCGTTTGCAAGATAAGTGTACGTGGAAAAATTATCAGATGACGCATCCTTCCATAAACAACGGATCTGGTTTAATTTCTTTTGAGTTGGGTTTTGACCGGTTGGGTATATAACTCGATCTGTAGCTAGTATATATATATATATATATATATATATATATATATATATTATATATATATATATATATATATATATATATATATATATGTGTGCGCATATGCACATGGACAAAAAAAAAGTATGTACACATACCCCAGGAATATGTATATATATACTCAACGAGTCAACGGATATGGTGAGTGTGTGTATAGCCATGAAGTATGAGTGCATACAGGTTTGTAGCGATTGATTATATTAATTGGCAAAAGTATAACAGGTTTGTAGAAAGAAGTATATATATATATACAAGTATAAATTTTAATATTAAATATTAATATTTTTAAGAATATAATATTAAATTTTAATATTTTGGATTAGGAATTTTCTCAAGAAACACACATTAGTATCCGGTGATACTCTAGGCTTAAGAAAAGTATCAAATTGATACATAATAATCCAAAATGTATCAAGAGATACAGTAGTCTAAAAAAGTACACATAGATAGGCTGACCTTGAAAAAGTATACATGGATACTCTAGAATTTAATATTGTTATATAGCAGACATATATTACATCGGTACAGTCATAAATACATACTGGTATATTACTATTATACTTTGTATTCATAAGTGAGTATATTGATCAGGGTATGTCGACATACATACCATTATAAAGTATGTATTCATACTTTATTTTGAAGTATGTATTTCTACTTTATTTTCATAATATAAGGAGTATGTATATATACTTTTTTAAAAAGGAGTATATAGGCATACTCTTTTCATGAAAGGAGTATATATTCATACTTTTCAAACGGAGTATACAGACATACTTTCTTTTTATGAAAGGAGTACATATTCATACTTTTTAAAAAGGAGTATATAGGCATACTTCTTTCATGAAAGGAGTACATGCTCATACTTTTGAAACGGAGTATATAGGCATACTTTTTTTCATTAAAGGAGTAAACATTCATAGTTTTTTAAAGGAGTATATATGCATGCTTCTTTTAAAAAGGATTGCATTTTCATACCATTGGATTGGAGTAGTCTGTTCTCGATGGAACATACTCTTTTTAAAAAAAGAAATTTGTATATACTCTTTTCATTAAACCAATATCAAAATTAAAATCAACTCTATATACACGAAACTGCTTTTGTGGAACAAAATTCTACACTCACTATATATCTGATGAAAAACTAGAACGCAACAAGATCAACTGACTATATCCATCCTTGTGTGATTGCCACCCACAAATTCATGCTTGATGCCAATACAATTCATGCTTGATGCCAATACGGTGGAGAAGCGACTGCTAGATACACAAACAAACAGCTCTGTTCCTGTAAAATACTATTATGGATCAGCAACACATTTCACGGATCGGACTGAAAGCTACCAGAAGAAGATAAATTTGGTATTTAAGATATGAATTCGATTTTAATAAACAAATTATTTACACACATCTAGATTCCCTATCAGCTATGCGACGTGAGATTGGCTATAGAAAAGGGGGAAAACTTTAGAATCAAATTAGAACTATTTCAGGTGCAGTAAGATGGGATCGCAGATCTCTATACCTGGGAAAAAACATTCAATCGATGCCTCCTCCATTCATAGCACGTCGATCTGATTGCCACCAATGATGGGAGAGAGAGAGCTTGCCCCAGCCGCTGTGCCTGCAGTCCCAGCCACTGGCCCGCAGGGAGGGCCCACTCCAACCAGTCCACGCCTGCTCGTCGCCTCCGGTGAGTGGTGGAGAAGATACCAACAGGCCTCTCCATGGCTGTGTCGGGGGTGGGAGGAGATAGAAGAGAGTGCCGCCTCTAGGCGGAAGCGCCGTCGATGAAGTCGGGGTCGCGACGAATTGCCATCTCCGCCAGGATGGGGAGGGAGCGCCACCGGGAAGCAGGGCCGCCGCCGGACATTAGGAGCGGTAGGGAGCAGGGCCACCGCCGGTCGACGCAGGGGAAGGGATCGCCAGGGTAAGATTTTCCGCTGCGCCGTCACCACCGTGGCCGCCGTCGGCGCTAGATCTAGAGAGTGGACGGGGGAAGGAGGCCACCAGATGAGTGTATTATACGGACTAACGGGTAATGAGCGAACCCGTTAAGCCAGGACACGCTTGCGGAAGGTTTCGTGGATGAGACGGCGTGATCAGCCTGTTAGCTACGTATGTGCGCGCGACTGGCTAATGACTATGTGAACGGACAGGAGTAGGATTTTTCAAGATGGGATAGATTGAGAGTTCATATAGAGAGCAAGATTAGTTTTTTTAAATCTTGCTCTAAAAGTCAAGATTGGAATGGATTTTGCAAACTGAGAAAACATTGAGTGAAAAACACCCTCACCTTTGAAATCATGGAAACCCTCTAGAAAAACTTAGAAGTCTTTCAAAAACCTAGAACGATGCACATCCATATATAGTGCATACATATGCATTGTCACCAAATTTAGAATCCAAAATCCTTATTGTATAAAAATTCATACATTGAAAAAAGATAAATTTTGGGTGTATATGCACTAGAAAACTAATTCTGAGAAAATTTGTCTTCTAGTGCCTATTGAACTAAAAAAATTATTCTTTTTATTTTTTTTTCTAGATGGGGTTTAAATCTCAAATTTGGTGACATTATATACATCTACAGATGTACGCACTATAGATGTGTATGATTTCAATATTTTTTTTTTAAAAAAATTGTCTAGGTCTTTAGAAGGTGGTTTGCACCGAATATTTTTTCTGCTTGCACCGAATATTTCGCAGTGCATAAGGAATGCAATGTAGTCTTTAGAGCTAATGGTAAAACTTTGATACCACCAATGAAAAAGGATGTATCTACGGAGTCAATAATATGCAAAATTGGAGGTCGGAACAGTTACTCCCGGTGACAACACATACTTATACTCATAAAAAAATGAAGGGAGCGGCTAAATTACGGCACGCACGACCGTCTTCTACCTCGCGCCTGGTGTGCCTGCGAGACTCCCCACCGACCTTCTTCCTCCTCGCCCTCGCCCCCGCCCCGTCCACTGCCCCCTTCTTCCCCTCCCCGCCACCGCCGCCACCTCCATGGCTGGAGCTCCCCCGCCCCGACCTGGCCCGACCGCCTCTACCGACGCCAGCTCCCCTAAACCGCCCAACGACCATCCCCACCGCCTGGCCTACCTCCCTCCCCCGGCCGGCCGACCACTACATCCCATCAGGATTGGGGAAGGCAGGGAGAAAGATCGCCGGAACCCTAGATCGGAGAACCTACCTGGCCGGATCCACCACGACCGCCGGATCTGCTCGTCGGAGTTGGGGAAGAGGTCGTCGGAGAGAGAGAGGGGGAGGGAGAGAGTCCTTGCCGCCGCCAGATCCCCGCCCTCGCCGGAGTTCGCGAGCACCTGGGAGAGAGAGGGAGGGAGAGGAGAGAGGAGCCCGGCGTAGGCGAGCGAGACCGAGTGTGGGTGCGGTGCGGGTGCCGTGCGGGCGTGAGGAGGGTGAAGCCGTGCGCTTCATAAAATTAGGCCGGCTTGAAACTAGTCTTTAGGGTAAAAAAGTACTAGTACAGATAAGAAAAGTCCAAGCAAAGTTTCATTTCATATAAATAAAGAAGTCCAAAAATATTGTAGTCCGTGCATTTGAGCGATCACGTACAATTGGTACTAATAGTTCATTGGTAATAGGGTAAAGTTAAATTTGCCCTATCTCTCTTCTGTTGTGCACGAATCTCGGAGCGAATCTAACGGTCCACACCTGAGAGCATGTGCCCTCGGGGGCAAAAAAAAAAAAAAAAAAAAAACTGCGTTCTAATTGTTGCATATGAGCGGCTGCTGCGGCCTCTAGCTTATAATCTGGAAACTTGATCGACATGAGCTCAGAGTTTGAGTCGGAGGAGGAGCACGGCAACTGAAAGAAGGCATGCGACACGAGGCTGTCACGGAATAACAGGAAGAACGGAATGGATCCGCAAATGAATTCCCCGCGCACCCTCTTCTCTTTGAGATCGCATAAGACCACATGAACTCTGTTGTCTCCGATGAGGATGCCGCCGCTGCTGCTGCCGTCCCCCACAGCCATTGCGTGGCTTACAGGAAACGTGCCATTGACACGGAGGAAGGATCTCGGCGGGTTCATCTCCATCCGGTGGCGCAGCGTCCACCTCTCCTGCAGAACCCAGACGTCGAGGCTCCCTGCCGGCATACACGGAGTCGTCTGCAGCGGCGTGATGGCCGCGGCGCAGAGCGATCCGTCTAGCTCCAGCAGTGCTGCCGTGGTAGTAACACCAGGCGGCCGTGCCGTGAGCCGGAACGTCTCCGCCGCCGTGTCGAACGCCAGCATCTTGCCGGTGCGGTCCGACTCAGGGTGCGTGCAGAACCAGTAGAGGACGTCAGCATGAGCGGCGGGGGTCTCGTACCCTACGACGTTGGGATAGCTCTCGGGAACGCGACACAGCCGCCGAGGCTTGGTGGCACCGGCGGCGAGGACGTAGTAGCGGTGGTCGGCGGGCGGACCGCCGACACCACCCCCAGGGCTGGGATGATTCGTCTCCGTGGCACAGGAGGCGGTACTCGCCGGACGACCTGTGCAGGTAGAAGCCGCACGGCCACGCGGTGGAGCAAGGGTTAGGAGCTACCGCCGGCAGCTTCGTCCACTGACTCGTGATAGGGTTACAGACGGTGAAGCAGACGCCGGGCACGCCGAAGATCTCCTGGAACACGAGCAGCCCGTCGAGGGAGTAGAGCAGCCTGGGGAACGTGGTCGGTCGTGGCCCCGACCTTGCTTTCCTGGACCGGGTCGCAGAGGAAGCCCGCCGCGCCGTTCCTCCGCCGCCACCGCGGCCGCCGGGTGCGGGTGGAGGAACGACGAGAGAGGGATGGTGCTCACCGTGGCGGACGGAGTTATGACGAGCATCTCGCGCTGGCGGCGCGCGGAGTGGGCGGCGAGGAAGATCCGGTCTGTGGTGATTCGGCGCCAGCGCTTGCAGACGGCACGGCAGCGGAGCACGGACTCCGATGATAGGCGCACGAGAATCTCCTTGACTAAGTCGTCGCACAGACCTCCAAATGCTGACGTCTCCTCCATCTGTTTTCCCCCCTGGATCGGCCCGCCTCTCCCCTCGCGAGGCTTGCTGCTGCCCTAGATCTCGACTCTCGAGCCGCGGCGGCTCCGGTGCTGGAAATAACGTAACTGCCGCCGTCGATATATATATATAACACGGACTGCACGAGCTGTTCGTCGATCGGAAACTTAACCTGTCGTGGACGGTACGGTCACCTCGGAGATGCTGACCTCACGGAGGCGTTCGATCGGGGCGCCGCGACAAGCCGAATGTTTGGGTGCCGTACTGCCGTGCCCTCTATTATGTACCGTGTTTTTATCTTTGAGTTTCGTGTGTACGACCGTATCGAAGAAGATTCATGTGTTTTGAGATTCTACTGAGACAGGGAGGGACGGCTGCGATCCATGCTAGGCTAGGGGGAACACATCAGCCCCAAGACACACACTTCGCATTTGACAAGATTTGTGTGCGATCGTGTTGAAGAAGATTCACGTGCTTTGAGATTCTACTGGGCCAGGGATGGACGGCTGCGTTCGCTGCTGGGCTAGAGGGGACACATCAGCCCGAGACACACGCTTCACATTTGCTACGACATCGTCTCTACAATGGCGACACCGCCCGACCGCTCCTAGTGGCGGGCCGGGGCTATGTGCAGAGAGGGAGCCAGAGGCTGGCCGACACGACGTACATATGCTTTATGTTGCCAGCATCGACGACAGACGCCGCCGGTGAAGACGACCATGATGACGACGTTGGCTAGGTGTAGGTAGGTACACTGGACCGGAGATCGGGCGCCATGCATGTTGTACATGACGAGGGCAGCGCCGTGGCCACGAGCACGCACCCGTGGTGGCCGACGTTGATGGCGATCTGCAGCATGCTCACCAGCACGTACAACACCCATCCCAATCCAATCTTTGGTTGAACCGAAGAAGCAGATTAATCAATTGATCGATCACATCGACGCAGAATGGCGACGTCCCTGCGCCGGCGGGAGATGGATCGAGGGTGTGCAATGCAGGTAGTCATGGGCCTATTCGTTTCATCGTTTTGGTGATGTCGTTTTTGGTTGTTTTTCCGTGAGATAAAAACACACACTGTTTTGGTGGCTGATAAGCCAAGCATGCAAGCGCGCACTGTACTTTTGGGCTCGATCCAGCGGGAAGGAAGGTGGCGTCGAACCTCTGCAATCTAATACGTACTTCTGCTAACGATCAAGGCGACGACGATGATCCGGGATTGCACTCAACTTACTAGCAACTGTCGTCACTGTTTTCCTTGCAGTCACGCTCACGCCATCAGCCGGCGGCAACTCGGCGAGCGACAGCACCGCCGGCAACGACTTCAAGCTTCAAGCCGGGATCCTTGGCAGCGTCGCGCTCGCCGTGATCTCTGCGGTCGTCTCATCACTCTTGTGATCCGATCGATCTCCTCAAATGAGAAGCAGCAGTTTCTGCCCCCCTTGTGGATTCGTTCTCATGTCGCATTCGGCTAGTCCATCCACGTCTATTTTGTATTTGTACCCACATAAAAAAAACATAGATCCAACTGAGACCTGTTTTTTTCTCCCTCCCTCCCATGTCGATACCTCGATCGTTGTCCATCTTCAAGCTTAGGAAAGCAACGAGCAAGCGCTCATTGATTCCATTGCCGCGCGCATCCCTCGCTGGAAAGGGAACCTCCTCAACATCACGGGACGCTCAATGTTGGTCAAGGCCACCCTTTCTGCAGTACCGGTTCACACGGCCACCGCGATGGGCCTCTCAGCATGGGCCATCGAGCAGTTGATAGGTTGAGGAGAGGCTTCATATGGAGCGGTGACACCCAAGTGGCGGGGGAATATGCCGATTAGCATGGAGGTCAGTTTGCCGCCCCACTTACCTTGGTGGCTTGGGGGTCGCCGATCTTTCAAGGATGGGGATGGCGCTTCACCTACGGTGGCCATGGCTGCGCCGTACTGACCCGGCGAGGGCCTGGCAAGGACTCCCGGAGAGGGACGATCGGATCCTGCAGAGCTTCTTCCTACCAGCTACTAGGGTCACGGTGGGGGACGGCGAGTCAACCCTGTTTTGGGTGGACCCCTGGGTTGATGGTCAGTGAATTCGCGGGACATCGCCCCGACCGTATTCGCGGCGGTGCCCAGAAGAAGAAGACGCGCGACGGTTGCCGCTGCTGTGCACAATTCGGCCTGGGTTCACCACATTGTGGGGGCGCATTCGTGGCGGCTCATTGTTGAGTTTGTGATCCTCTCCGAGAAACTACATATGGTCACACTCGCACCGGACTCACCGGACACCTTCGCTTGGAACCTCACCGCTGACCGGTAGTATTCGGCCTCCTCTGCATATGGGGCAATGTTCTTCGGCTGCTCCTCGCCGCTTGGGGCAAGATCGCTTTGGAAGACCCAAGCACCGCAGAGAGTCAGGTACTTCTTTTGGCTGGCCATGCATGACAGATGTTGGACTGCCCATTGCCGTTGGCGACACGGACTACAGGAGGATGCACTCTGCATTTTCTACAATCAACATGATGAAACCATTGATCATATCCTCCTCGGTTGCGCCTTCTCTCGAGAGGTATGGTCCAGATGTCTATGCCTTCACCATCTTGACACAGCTATTAACGTTCTTGAGGAACCCTTCATGCACCGGTGGTTAAAGACAAGAAAGGCCCTACCCACTACTGCACATATTATACGCCTATCCCGGAATGGACTGGGATGGAAACGCGAAGCAACAAGCAAGGGATGAGCGCTTTGTTGCTAAAGCGCATACGTTTTCTTGCTGGGTCAGTTTGTTTTTTGAGGGTGGGGCAATAAGCTTGCTTCTTCACAAGCTTATCCCCGCCCCCTTTCCTGTTCGTCCCGACCGGCAGCAGTTGGGTCTCCCCATCTCTCCTCAACTTCCCCGGTCTTCGGCCCGAGCTATATGAGGCAGAAACTCGTCCCACGTACGGTTCGGAGGCCGAGCCCCACCCCTGCAATAATGGTGCAGCTTAGGTCAACTAATACGAATAAGATATAGTTCACTCAACGATTGCCTTTGGGTCCGGAACTCCATATGGGGAAGGAACGTTGTTGTTTGCGAGGTCTCGATCATTTACATGGACCCACTTCTCATTCCATTTGTGGGAATTTTTTTATTTATAAACCGTCCCCAACAAGCGAAAGGTTCATGTTTGAACATGATGAATCACTTCGTGCCGAACTGTTGCCCATAAACTTTCCTGCCTCATATGAGAATGGAAAACTGGAAGATTTTCTACATCGGTGGATGAAGAATCACGAACATAAGAATTTCTGGTTTAGCATGTTCCCAGAAAGAAGATACTTTTTTTCCATTCGAGAAACGAGGAGCACGACTGAAGTGGCTATACATACAAATCCATTTACGGATCTATATGCTCCGATTGGAACTGGAAGTTCCAGAACTGGCGGCTGGTATACCACCATAATGAAATTGCCTTTTATTTTAGTATTCGGATAGGATTTCTATTGGCTTCATCGGGAGGCTCGCGTAGTTTGTTACGTCAACTCCAAAAGGATAAGTTGCATTGGAATCGAGAAAGTTTCGTTCATAATTGCATAAAAGGAGTCAAAATAGTGTGTGGCGCGTCGACGGTCAACCTTGATATCAAATAACCTTTCGAGCCTTCCCCAATGGATCTCTATCCTCCTTTGAAACCAGTAGAAGTTCATTGACCATCCCTGTCAAACATAACCCAAGGTAGGATCGAGAGGAGAAGAATAGGACTCTTGCTAGTATCATAACCTCTCGATGGGAGAATTCAACCATTAGATTAGTGGAAAGAAGAAAGAATGGGAAGAAAGCAGCCATGGGCAAGCTTTAATTAATATAAATAAGGAGTTACAACCTTTTAATTAGAGTGAAACGAGCCTTTGACGTAGTCAGGACGACCGATCTATTATTTTTTTCGAGTAATAGCGGAAGGAGTGCCAAAGCCCATTTTAGTAGAAAGCAGCTACCCGTAATGCGGAGTGACATAATCAATCGAATTCGACTGGTTGGTTCCCCTTATTAGTCAATTTCTTTTGACGTATCAGGTGGGAATGGGAGAGCCTCTTTTCTTTCCGCAATGGAATGGGCTTAAGCTCGACCTTTTCTTTCATTTAGGGAAAAAATGTCGTTTTTCTTTGTTTAGAATATCAAAAGACATCCCACAACCCGGTCTTAGGTTCAGAGTCGCTTTGTGGGAACTTCAAGAGAGAGAAGAGAGATCATAGCTTAATATCAAAGGTCAGGTGTATACCTTCCTACGTTCGGCATACACATTCACTAGTTCCATTCGGTACCTTTCTATAGATGGAATCCCGATTCGACTTTCAAATGCAATAGCAAGAATGCCGTGAGGGAGCCCTATCTCAAAAATGCAAGGCCAGATCCCACTTTCTTTAATCGAGCGGGCAAGGGATCGATCTATTCTTTTCAGAGAAAAGGTTTTCAAAAGATATCCTGAAGGGGTCTTAGATAAGGTAAGGAGTGACAGCTCTATTCAATAAGCTGGCTCTTTAAGGGAAGATAGGGCATCTCCTAAAATGTGGAAGGAAAGGATTTTGATATCGCATATCAAACTGGTGAAGAAAATGACTTTCTCGAGTGAAACGAATAGGTCTGGTGCTTCCGAGCCAGCAACGGGACTAGTTTCAACAAGGCGAGCAACCCCTGCTATATGTATGTATCCAGGACTATGATGTATCCAGCTCAGTTGGAAAGCACTAGTTTACTTCCTCGCTACCGACCCAGGTACATTCTTCTTTGGACATGCCCGACCCTAGCTTATTGGACAGTTGCAACGAAACGAGTAGGTGTATCAACCAGGACTAGTAGTTTTACTAGGTGTTCTAATCTAAGGGGTAGAATGACTAGTAGTTACAGCCGTGGAAAGATATATAATTCATTTCGGCTCCGGGCTGGCTAGTGTAACGAAAAGATATAGCTCAGTTGTCTTGGACAACTTCGAACGAGCAAACAAGATATATATATATATATATATATATATATATATATATATATATATATATATATATATATATATATATATATATATATATATATATATATATATACTATTGAGGCTTCTGGCCAGCTCAATCCGGTGCTTGTTGGTTAGTTGGAACAACTAGTAGGAAAGCTACTTCTACTTGGACAACTCATCAGCCCTATATTCCCTTGTTCCAGCAAGCAAACAAATAGAATAGTTGGAACTGCATTAATGCTCCGTAAATGGCTAGGCAATAACAACAATATGAAAAGCAAAAGCAAGAATTAACAACTTCACTTACGGCTTTGAATCTGATAGGAAGCTTGCAACCTGTAGCTGGCTTTGCATTCTTATTACCAGAAGGAAAACGGATAGCTAGCTTGGGTTCTGATAGGCGAGTTGAAACCTCATAATCGACTTACACTCTTACTTTAGCTACTACGACTACTTAATCGCAAGCTTGAAACCTTATAATCGACTTGCGGTACGACAACTCAATACTAGAGAAACTACTAACAGCAAAAGCCAAGGAAAACGACTGCCTTTCTTCTATCTACCTTGCTAATACTATGTATACGAAAGGCAAGCAGAAAGCGAAACCAGAGAAACCAGAGGAAAGCAACTAATCAAACTTCTAGTCTGTGGATACGACACCTACTTCCTAGTATTCTGATAGGCGAGTTACAAACTTCTAACTAGAGTCCGCTTACTCTGAATCTGATAAGCAAAAATTAGAATGCAAAAGGTAATCCTCACTTCTTACTAAAACCCCCAAAACTACAGCCCCATACTACAATCTTCGTTCGAGCTTCCTTTCTGCTAGCTAATACGATAGAAACGCTTACTGTAATTGTTCTAGCTGCGCTTGCTCCTTTGTATTCTGATTTCGTATCTACAATTCTTATAGCTGGCTAGGGTCAACAAGTCAATCTGCTAATCTTCTTTCATGTTTGTCGTAAATCACTACTTCAAGTATGGAAACGAATACTCCTTCCTAATACACTATCAAGCTGCACTTACGGCTTGAAACTTGTTGACACAAAAAGCGTCAGATCCGCGAACACCTAGGGCTTATACCCAAATTCGATATCCAAAGGTGTGCTAGTCGATTTGACCAATTAATCGGCAAGGACGATAACTAGAACCAGATTGAACGAGACGACAGCGATACGCCCGGACGTCAAAGCTCAAATTGCTCAAAAACGCGGAACTCGCAAGGTTGACGGAGATCTTGTAGATGCAGCCCGTCGAGACTTGTAAGAACTCGTAGATAAACTAGAGCTAGTACGATAAAAGTAGAATTGCTGGAGAAAGTAGATGAAAATAATAGATGTATTTGATTGAGTGTATATCTCTTTACAACACCTCCAGGTACCTATTTATACCCCGACAAAGGGAGTTGTAGATAGATACGACTCAAACTTTCCTAAACAAAACTCCTATTTTTAAGGAAATAAATGACTCGTACAAGAGTCGGACTCAACCATAACAGTAATACCTATTTTTAAGGAAATAAAATGACTCGTGCAAGAGTCAGACTCAAACTATAAAAATCACCAGTTTCCATATCTGTCTTCTCTTTGATGAAGCTTTTCATCGGCAGATTTCTTCCAATCTGCAACCTTCTTCTAAGGCCATCGACAGTTGTATACTGACGTCAGCCTCGTCATCCTGCGCTCATCGGCAATATCTCCTCATTGGCAACACATCCCGATCGGCAATACTCTACTCCCATCGGCAACTTGCTTTCACTAATCAACCCCTGTCAGCAACAAATCTGCTTTATCGCTCATATTCCATCGGCAACAAACCTTTATCTTCATCGACAGCATTCTCACTCTTGCTTTGCTCCTACTGACTTCCTCGATCAACAGAGAACGACTACCGATCAGCATGAATCTTAGCCTACTCGACACATGCCAAAAAACGGTGTCAACAAAACTCCTATTACCACAACAAGGAAATCCGCTATTCTCCTTTATGGCTTTGGATCTTCTAGCTGACTACTGAGAGATAGGAAAAGCTGACTCGTAATCTGACCGTTCTACGTTACTCACCTGGCTTACTTACTGCACTCAAAAACTTTTAGCGTGCTTTGAGTCCGCTTACTACTACAAGGGATGCGACTTGAATTCTTATAGTTGGCCTTGAATCTGATAATCAACTAATAAAACAAGGGAAACGGCAGGCGAGCTTACAGCTTCAATTCTTCTTTTGTACTTCCATTCTAATACCGCAGATACAACATATAGTCTTTGCAACCTTATAACGGAAAAGGGGTTGCTATTAAGACTACTTCAACTACAAGCTTAATCTCTACTTGCAATCTTGTGACGTTCCTGTAGCTTATTAATGCTATAGAAAGGACTACTGATAACTACAATGAAAAAGCCAATCGATACGAGCGTTGTTGGGTTGCAATCTTCCTTGAGCTCCTAATACTACGGAAACGACATAGAGAAATGAAGCCTTAACTCCGTAACCTACAAGCTGATTTACCGACTCCGCATTCTGCTTTCTATCTTGCATTCTGGCAGCTGCTCTTAAAACTGGTAGTAGGCAAGAAGAATTCACCACATCACTTACTACTTGGAATCTGCCTTATGACTTGTAACCTTCTAAGTTACTTGCTAAAACAAGAGATACAACAGCAGCTCTTACTTCTATCTTCCTTTCTCAAACCATATAAACGATAAAGCAAAGAGAAAGCCTTTCAATCTGATTTCTAACTTGTATTCTAGGCTTGCAACCTACCCTGCTAAGTGGCTTTAAATGTTGGGTTCGCTTAATAATACGTATGAAACGACAAAGCGAGTAACAAAGCTTCGATTCTTCTATCTTGCTTTGATTCTTACGGCTGATAAAGATAATTCAAGGTGGGAATTCTATTGATAGGACAGCGGAAACCAAAGAAACAAATCCTTTGGATTTGCCTGTGCATGAGCTGGCTAAAACACAAGAAACAACAGCTCCATTTCAAACTAGCTTCCTTTCTTCTATCTTAACACATTCAACTTAATACTAGCTTACGGTAAATCTTATGCCTTGCTGAGAATCTTCTTGCTGACTTTCAAACCTGACAGCTAACTTCCATTCTATCTTGTAGCTGCCTAGCAAACTGTAAGCTGGGTTTCAATCTTTTATTCCGCTTGGTCAAAACATATAAACGACTTGGCTTATTAATACCATACCAGTGAAACGCCTAATCGGCTTACACTCCGGATTTCTGAGTTACAACCTTCTATCTAACTTTCAGTCTACGGAACCGGCAGCTGACTTTGACTTTCATTCTTCACTTCGTACTTGAAACCGGATAGCTAACTAAAACCTTCACAATCTGATACCGAACTTTTATTCTTCTAGTTGGTCTTAACCCTTACTACTGGAGATAAGAATGAACAAGCCTATACGACTACGGCAGCAACAAATCTTATAGCCGACAGAGAGACTGCCTAAAACACTAGAAACTAGAAGGGCCTAATAGCATAGAAACGAGGAACAGATAGCGGAGTTGCAAACTCATAGCAGGCGCTTGCAATCTTCACTTCAGAAACGAGAACTCCTGATACGACTAGCTTATTTGCTTACTTGTATTCCTCTTGCTAAAAGGGGGTAGACGACCGACCACTCCGGATATGACTTTGAATCTGATAAAAACTTATTAAAGTATGGATACACTAAGCCATCTTTTCTCCAGCTTGCAAGTCTGATAGCAGCTAAAAAGAGGGGATTGCTACCACACCAGATACGGTGCTCCTACTTGTTCCCAGTGAGTTACTTACTTCTGAATCAACACGAGCCGAGTTCTAGCTTTGGTCTTGACAGAGGTCTAGCCAGTAGATAGAGGTCTTTATAGCATTCATTGGACGTCGCACCAGGAAGTGTTCAATAAGTTCTTGGATTGAGAAGAGTGTCATATCAATCTTCTCCTTGCACAACTACCTTCAAGTCCGTGCCTTTCTATTAGCAGGATTGGATTATTCGACCGCACCCTTGGCGGAACAAGCCTTGCTTTCAGGTGAAGTTTCAGTCTAGAGGCTAGAAGTGAGGCTCTTTTCCTACACCGGGAAGAACTACCTTTCCGATATTCTCAGTGTAGGATTGGCAAAGTATTCGGTGCACTAGATCCTAAGGAATAGCTGAACTCAACGATTTTAGCTCTGAAGTTTGAGAAGCATATAGGAATGCCTGGTCATAAAGTTCCAATAATCTAGGTCAAGCAGGGAGAGACCGATGAGTCAAAAGAGTTAAGCTGCGTTGAAAATGGTCGTGGAGAAGTATGTAAGCCGATACTGATGCAGAGACATATGGCTTTTGTTTTAGCAAATGAAGAATAGTATTTCTGATAGATAAATTGGTATAGAATCTGAGGAAGGACTTAACCGCGTTGGGCCGGGAGAAAAACGACTTCAAAAAGGATACCACCAAACCTGACTGAATCAAACCAACCTCAACTGATTGAACTCAAGCAATCGCAGCTACTTTCTCTTCCACTTCCTTCCCACCGGACTTACTAAACCACCAACAACGGCAACAGAAAGATCTTTTGCCGAGAAGAAATGGGAATCATGAAAGTCAGCCTAGCACTACTGCAACTACTCCCACTACTAAATACCTTATAACAAAAGAAACAATTGCAGGAGAGCGTGAACAAGGTCTTTTTATTAGACAATTCTTACTGCAGAAAACATGATCGAGGAAAGAAAAGCGAAGCGCTGGCTGATTTGTACTCTTCAAAGGGATTCTTTGCTATTAAGCTAGAAAAGAGGAGTCAACATTCATAACACTTCTTCGGTCTCTAAGGTGAGTAGTAAGATTTGAATATATAGCTAACACATGCTTTTATCCGATCATAAATAACCTGATCTCTTTCCTTGTCTTTCATCAAATAAGTACAATAATTGCATAGATGAGGATTCGGTATTGATCGCTAAAATGCGAGAAAAAGACCCACGTTTCTCTGTTCGTCCGCTGTCAGATCAAAACGGGTAGGGGTCGGCCCAGCCTAGAACAACTCGCTTCTCATAAAAATGAATCGCTTTGTGCCTGAAAGAAATGCAAAGGGGAATGTTGGGTCAGCGTAAAGAAAAGCATGGGGCGGGTCTGCTGTTTTGTTATCTTATAGAAAGTGAACTGCAAATCGAACCAACTTGTCCGGAATATGCTCTATCGGCCCCATCTCTCGGATAGGTAAGAAAAAACCAAGGAATTGATCATCCAGGCGCGCCTATTCGGCTTGCTTGATAGGCTGGCGCATAACCCCATTTCTTGACCCAGATTCACAACCGGACCATTTTCTGATCTTTTCTTATCCCGACCTGCGGGAATATTCTTTAACCTCTCGTTGACAATAGCTTAAATTCCGGCCATCGGAGAAGGCTATGTACTACTCATTTCCCTGAGAAATCAATCGGGCAGGGAGCTCAAACATTGTCTTCCTCGCTCGCAAGGTGAAATAGCAGATTATGTTCTTGTCGCGGTTAGTCAAGATCCCGTGAGGCATCGAATTCCATTGCTCGTTACCCTTAACTAAGCTAAGCAGCTTGATGAAGGTTCCTGCGTGCCGGCTCGTGTTCCCTTCTTGAATTCATTCCTATTTCCTCTCCTGTACTTATATTTATCTTGCCTACTTTATCCTTTCGAACATAGACGGCAAAGGGTACTCTTTATTAGTTGATTTGTTGCGCGCACTTTGACTCCCGTGCATGTTATTTTTGTGTTCATGGTCCATCTTAGCCTTTTGGATTCCCCTATTGGTAGTACCCACTAGCAGATGTGTGTTTCTATGGCATAAATAGTTCCTGGACTTCCCTTTTCTTTGCACTTACTTCGACTTCGATCTGTCCCTGGGTCTCACCACTTCCTTCCTCAAGGCGTATCAATAGTAGACCTAGGTCGTAGTCACTTGCATGCTTTTGACTTCTCTTCTCTGTGTGATATCACTATTTGATTTTCTCCATCTGCAGAAAGATGATACGTGACTTCCATTGTCTGGCTTTGATTGTGTCTGCATCTGTATTCGCTGATTCTTTAATATTGTAATCAGTTTAGTGTCAGTTTACCAGAGCTTCTGCTTTCCCCTGCGGCTGGAGCATAAGATTCGCCTTTATTATTTCGGCTTTGGTTGCCTTCATCCCCCTTTATTATTGGTGCTATTGCTACTTGCCCAAGGAACTATAAGAACCAGTATTGTTCTCTTCGTATTTGATTGTGTGTTTGCTTGTTTTCATATCATGTTATTTTTTCTTTGCATTTCGTAACACATTCTCTCTATCTATTCTGGGATGAGCCATGATTCCACTACAACCATCAGACATTCATGCTCCCATCCCTCTATCTTTGTTTCGCTAGCAGCCCTACCTCGTAATGGAAAAGTGCTCGCTATCCAACTAGTCATCCTGGTTCCCACTTTCGCCTAGCAAGAACTTCTTACTTCCCGATGCCAACTCCTTGCTTTTAGTTGACGTTAGTAACATTTGTCTTCGTCTTCCACATCGGCATCAACAAAAAAACTACTACTCCTTTGAAATGGCATATTTCAATTCATTCATTCACATCACTTCCGCTACCAATCCTATCCTTACCTTTCTTTTTCCAATGGGCAGATAAAGGTCATTCTATGCTTTTTATTATTGAAAATATAACAGATCTGAAGTCTTTTTTGACTATTTTTTCTTTGTTTTTTACTCGTTTTTAGCAGGTGTTCCTATAACGGAGCCATCAATTGGAGATTTGAAAAGGATATTAAAAGGAAACAATTGCTTAATTCTAATTATAGTATGGATTTCGGAGTTTGTATATTTTGTGGTAACTGTGTTGAGTACTGTCCAAAAAATGGTTTATCAATGACTGAAGAATATGAACTTTCTACTTATGAAACTCAACTATTGACTTATGTCCTAGCTTCTTCTTCAGTTCTTGTACGCAGAAGGAAAGGTAGGATTGCTGTCGTGGGTCATAAAAGGTTAGCTTACTGGCTTGATGGAATGATTTACCGGATACTCAATTTCATTTCTAATAAAGTATAGCTTTTACTTGGATAGAGCGGAAGCATAAGTAAGCGAGTGGCATGAACCTATAATATAGGTTGAGGAGATGCTACGAAAGTAGCCACTGTTCTATATAAATATAGGGATTCTAAGTTTATAGTCATAAATAACCGCACTACTCATGATAAGTTGTTGTGCTTCAACCCTCATCACCTTATAGATGGAAAAGAGATGTTTCCAATTAAACCATAGATGTCCACTTCATACTTTTAGTATTCGATTTCGGCTTGCTTGGGTTCATTCAAGGCATCTTCATTTCATACCTATTAAAGAAATCAATCATGCATCCTAATTGGTGAGCTTATGTCCGCCCTAGTTCCTTCCCCGCTCTTAGTTTGCTTTACAGGAACCATTTTTGCGAGGCTGGTTGAAAGTGGCAAATAAGGCTAGTTCCTTCTTGTCGTCTACATACTTTTATCAGTGAGAGTAAGAATGCGAGTCAGATAGTTGAATTGCAGTTATCAGTTTGAAAAACCAGTCAAAGATAGAATTGCTTTCTCGTATCATACTTGCTTAGGTGTTTCCTATCTATAGTATTAGTAGCTCCTCTATCAGATTGCTTGTGCTCGCCTCGAGAGTGCTTTGAATTCTTAATTGCGGATATGAGATAGAAAGCTAGATAGAATAGTTCAAGCCGGATATCAAACTGCAAGTCACACTTGTCGTATCAGAAGGTCTATCAGGAGTTGTCATTTAACTGGTATTAGATGGAAGATAGCAAGACAGATATGAGTTAGAAGGCGCGCTTTATTAGTCGATACCAGATTGGGAGAAAGAAATAAGATGCTAAGTTAGCAGGTTGAAAGCCATAAATCAGTTATTGATCCTTCCTTTCGTATATTGCCCTTTTACCCAGATAGAATTGAGTTGGCAAGCTTGATACCAGAGTTCAGGTTGTATGCGAGGCTCCTACTTCTCTATACCGTTTATAAGCGGCTGGAAATCAAACTCCAAGTTGGCTGTGAGTTTGAAGAGCAGCTTCTCATAAGCCATGTAGTTTATACTGACCAAGGAGTAAGTGCAGCTAGAGTTTCCCTTGTCTTAGCAAGATAGGCTCGTACCCATTCTTTCTATCGGCTAGAAGCTTTGTTGCTTGACTTGGGGCCTCGATAGCATTAATTATGGTCCTTCATTCTTTTTACTAGCTAGCAGTTTCAAAGTCGGAGTTAAGAATACCAGACTGTAGTTTACCGGCTCGTATCTACTGTATGGAGCTTGGCGTACCCGGTTTGGAGTCAGATAGAAGAACTCCACTCGATTATAGGAATAAAGGTCAGCTATCCGGTTTCAAATTAATAAGTAGTAAGCTTGCTTAGCAGATTTATTTCATGCTTATAGCTTTTATGTTCAGTAGCTTGGAGTGCGGTAACAAATAAGAATTATAGTCGTAAGCTGATATGTAGTTTCTATACTTTTACAAAGGGGTTCTCACTTATACAGATTAAGAGATAGAAGAAATAGAGTCACCGAATCTGAGTTGCTATTACCTAGAGTATTAGGAAAGACAGTAATAAGATAAGTTGCTTGCTATAAGACTTTCAGGCAGGTAATAAGATTGAAAGATAGATATTAGGTTGCAAGTAGTGCTTGCTCGCTTTGAGAGTGTTATCAGAAAAACTAGTGACGATATGCACCTATGGAATGCAAGCTCTTCGCTTCGTGCCTGATTGTCCAGGAGCTCACAAGTTTTCCATTTCAGCTGAAGAATAGCTTACGCTGAACAATGTTTAGGAAAGGCCGGTTTGGCAACTTGGGGTGTCGACTGAGTCCCATCTCTTAAGGAAAAGGTAACATGCATAGAGATCTAAGTGAATGAGTTCACCCCGACTCCAGAAAGATAGGTCAAACTGTGGACTGAGGTTCAGTCAGGAATTTGCGTATAGAAAGGAGCAAGAAAACGTATGTGCTTTAGCAACAAAGCGCTCATCCCTTGTTCTTTCGCTTGGAAGCTCAATCCCCTCGCTTCTTCTTTCGCTTCTACGCTCGTGCTTTCAGCAAGTTCGTACCAGTCGTCAGTCAAGGAGGGAGCTCCAACCTCCGTGCCTAGCCGAAACCTAAACGCTGGTTTTATCCCGACCAAGCAAGCAAGGGGAACCCGGTGGGAAGAGGGCAAGAAAGATCAGGGGAAGAAGCAGGGTAGAGGAATTGGTCGACTCATCAGGCTCATGACCTGAAGACTACAGGTTCGAATCCTATCCCCGCCTTATCACTGTTGGTGCTTTTCATAGCGTATTAGAGTAGCCAACCAAACCAAGGCGCTTAATCAACAACCTTCTTTCCTTTATGGTCTAGCTGTGATTGAACTCTTTCATCTAACGACGTAAAAGAAGCCAAGCCCGGAGAAGCAGCATCCGAAATGGTAAGGCTCATGAAGAGGAGTCTAAGTTGGTTTGATACCCACTTTCACGTCATCCACCCTCTATGACTCATGCTCTCTGTCATGTAGTACTTGAACGAGCGGATTGAAGAATAGTGAAAAGCTCTCGAAGAAAAAGTTGTGTACCTGTGAAAATTCCATTGTCCAGGATGTAGAGAAGACTTGTTGCTGGGGAGTACGCTAGATTGCCTTATTTCATTCCTTAGTAAATAAAAGGGAGTCTGATTTGTGCCTGAGACTAGTTTTTCAATCGTCTTCGATTCAAGATCACGAAAAGAAGTCACCTATATTCCTGCACCAACGTCTAGCCTACTACTTGCCTGCTCATGAAAGTAAATAAGCCCACGCCCACCATCATATACTAAAAATTAAGTAAAAGCACTTGATAGGTGTTTTTAAAAGGAAAGGAAGTGCGGAGCTATTAAAAAAAGGTAGGGCTATGATGGATCCGATGTCATTAAGCAATGAAGGATTTGCCTTTCTTTGTCATCTGCTTTCAACCTCTCACTCCTTACCTGAAGAAAGAAGTCTCAAGCAAGGGTCGGGCGAAGGAATAGAACAACTATGAATTCTACAGCTTGTTTCAGTCACCTATAGCGCATTGAAAATTGTCCCACTATTCCATAAGTAGGAAGCGACACAGAGGCAGGCCTACCTAGTAAGTAAGAGGCCAGTTTAGTGTTAAGCTTTCTACTAGCTTGGAACGATTGAACTCGCTTGGAACACCTAGGCATTCTAGTCAATAAGTAGTATGCAATCCACGAAGAGATAGCTCAGTTGCAATGATGCGGCACCCTAGCTTATTCCTTGGCTCAGCGATTTGAACCTGTTGAGGGGTGGTGTAAATCCATTTCCCCTATCGCACTCTTACCCATATTCATTCTCCGGAAAACTTGCCTCATACATAGGAAGGAAGCACACACCTTCGTTTGTTTCTCTCTTCCTGTCGGACTTAACCTGCTGGATACCCTCTAACAGAACTTCGTCCCTTGCTCGTGAGCTGATTAATCTATTGATAGGGAAGGGCTTCTTAAAAGAAAGATAAAGGTGAATGGTCAAGAAGCTTGGTGGGGAGGAAGAGTTTCATGGGAAACGGTACTTACATATAGTCGAATGCGCTTCACACGGAGAATCCAATTTGCTAAGGCCAGCCAGCGTGGACGAATACTCTCTTTCTGAACTTACTTCCACTAATTTGTCCGATACTACTTCTTGCCTCCCTCCTACCACTTCTACTTAACTCTACGACTACCTCCTTTTCTTGCTCGAATAATTGAAACTATCAGTTGTGATAGAGCGAAGCACCCTCTCAATATGCTCATCCACATACTACCTATGTAGTACTTGCTTTGCTTTGTTACCTACCTATCTCGTGCACTTGACGCTACGCCCTAGACCTCTTACACGTACAACCCTATCTAGGCTATTTTAAAGCCTACTACTTCTTTCATTTCTTTGAATAGTTCTAAAGCTGACATGCCCTAGTCCATGCCTATAAGCCCGCGATAAGCTACTATTTCTTGCCAATTCCCACCTTCCAGACAAGAACGTAGGGGACTCAGAAGAAGACTTCTTTGGTTACCTATCTCAAATGCCATAAAACACACTTTACATAGCAACCTAACGAGATACCTTAGAAGAGAGTTCAAACTGGCTGTACGCCAATTCTTATGCCATAGAAACCAACCTCGAAATAAGATAGAGTGAAAACAGACGCAATTCCCTATCCTAAGAGCTGACTGGAATGCATACCGAAGATAGGCTTCTTAATGACTATTGAGCACTTGTCTGAAGTGAGTAATCCGACTTCTTCTCGATCCGGTTTGACAAACTCTGAACCTTGGTAGAGGTGCCAGGTGCAAGCACCCTCTCTCTTTGGTGATATTTGAAGTCCACTGCTTCTAGCTCTGTAGCTTTAGTGGTCAGTCTGTCAGGAAGGAAATATTAAGCAAACCAGTCAGTTAGTTATTCAAAATAGAGCCCAGGTGCTGGTGTATAATAGATTTGTTTGTCACAAAAAGCATACAAAGAGGGAGACATGTTCAATCCATCCTACCTTTGCGGACTATAAACTTAGGGAGTTGAGGCAATCAGTAACTAGAGACTAGTTTACAGGCTAGCCAGCAAGTCCTCTCTTTGACCCAAGAAGTGGGATTGAGATTTTCAAGAGCAATTGAAAGCACCTAAGTAGTGACTGGCTTGCGGAATGCTTTGCTGGCGTTCACAAGGCTCGCTCCTTCATTCACTTGGCTCTTTTGTTCCAAATAGAAAACTCGAATCTAGTAGAGAAAGACGGGGAGAAACAGAGAGTAGAGAGAGACTTATGTCACCACAAATAGAGACTAAGTCAAGTGTTGGGTTTCAAGCAGGGGTGAAAGATTCTAAACTGACTTATTATACGTATGATTACGAAACCAAAGATACTGATATATTGGCGAGTAACTCCTCAACCCTCCGTCCCCCCTTAAGAAGCAGGAGCGAAAGTAGCTGCTCTCCATCCAAGGGAGAGCTGGAACGAGGCGCTTGATACCACGAGCCATCCAGCGAGCTACAGGGGCGAGCCAATGCATCTGTTCCGGATATACTGACACCAAGAAAGACCAGCAGCTTCTTCTAGGGATGACTATTCCGCAGCGATAATCGCAAAGAGAAAGGGAGTACCGGTTGGAGAAGGCAGGGGTTAAGTTTACATTGTTTCCGTTTTTAGTTCACACACAAGCCTCCTAACACTCCTTCGGTGGAGGGACGGTCCTACATCGCCATTACGCATTCTGAGAAGGCGCGAAGCGGTGTCATGTTTCATTTAGAAGAGTGCTCGCGGGTCACTTACACAAGGAATGGAATCTCATTTCTCCATAGCATGGAAGGGCATAGAAAGAATAGAGGCATGCAATGCTTCCCATAATGAGCACTTATCTTTGAAATTACTCGTCATCCAACACTTTCTTTGTAGAGTCAACCTTGAAGATCATTGCATTCAAGGTATCTTTTCTTTCATTCATTCAACTATTTTGTCAGTGGCTGGCGCTCTTGAACAAATGAGGAAAGAAGATCTACAATAGGGGCTTGGACGGAAAGCCTAGGAAAAAGTAGTTCGGTGAGGAAAGTTTCATACTGTTGACACCGTTTTTTGGCACGTGTCAATATGATCTAAGGGTTGTGCCGATCGGCAAAAGGCTAGTTGCCGTTCCTTATCGACATTGGGATATTACCGGTCAGATTGCTGATAAAGGCAAGAATGTTGCTAATGAAGACAGGGACTTGTTGCCGATGGAGGCAGGAAGACACTGTTGATGAAGGCAAAGGGGTGTCGCCGATAGAGACAGGAATGTTGCCGACAGGAAGAACATTGCCAATGAGAATTGAGGCTCATTACCGATGTGATGAAGGAAGCAATGTTGCTGATGGAGGCAAGAAAGCATTGCCGATGAGAGCCAAAGCCTGTATCATTTTAGTTGAATGGGTAGAGGATAAAAAGCCGATGTCTTGTCCGTTCAACCAGAAAGAAGCTGAGAGATTCACCTTTGATATCACCAAGGCCGATAGGATGTTTGACCTATTACTTCAAGAAGTGAGGATTAGGCTGGCGTCTAACCAGGTAATTCCATCGGCCGAAGAGCTCAGAAGGATCAGGTACTGCAAGTGGCACAATGCAACTTCGCACAGTACCAATGATTGCAAAGTCTTTAGGGAGCAGTTGCAATCGGAAATTGAATCTGGGCGAATCAAGTTTGAAAATTCCAAAGCCCAGAAGCCGGTGAAGATTGACCAGCACCTGTTTCCAAATAATATGGTGGAGACTAGTGGGAAAACTAAGGTACTGACATCGGAAGCTGCCAAGAAAAGTGCATCGGTAGACTCTGAACATCAGATAGCTGCGCATGAAGTAACAGTGAAGAAGTTTGCCGATGATAGAAAAGGCAAAAGAGTTGTTGATGAAAGCAGTAACACCAGGAGATCTCATGGTGTTATAATCACGCATAGCCGACCAAGGCAAGAGTATCGGCAGTCACGAGAGGAGCGATATCGGCTGCAAGAGGAAGAAAGGCGCCAAGAGTGGCTTCGGCATAAGGACCACTGGAAGTGTCCCTTCTTTGTTCACTACTGGGAAGAAGGCATCAAGCTGCCCACTACCGATAATTGCCCCGAGTGCAACGGGTACTATCCTATCGATCGGTCAGAGAAGAAGCCCCGTTTTGATGACCGGACATCAGGCTATGGTAGGCCGATTAGAGAAAAGGGATCAGTGCATGATCGGCTGGGGGGCAAGATCAGCGTGCATGGTAGACTTGGCAAGCATGGCCATTATTTTCCAAGGAACCAAGAGGAGCTTGAAGGGATGGCCAATGCAAGGGTACCCGATGAAGATATACTTTATAGAGATCCGAATATACGGAGTTGCCCAGATTCAGGCGGAAAACAATATCAACCTGTTTGGAAAACCAGGCTCCCTCAATGGTGCCCCAAGGGTCTTACAAAGACTCAAAGAAGGAGGATGCAGCGCGAGCGCCAAGAAGATTTGTGTCAAGATGAAAATCCTTCCAGAGGGAAATCTTCAGACAAGCGATGAAGGCCAAAGTGCAAAGATGGGGATCCATCGGCAGATGTCAATATGTTGCCAATAGCGTAACTAGAGTTGATGGCCTTGGGCATTTTGGCTTGGGAGCAGCACTTGGTGAGCCCTGGCGTTTCAACAGTTACACTTGGGGGGCATTGGCAGGCTGAGTGAAGAATTTGTACACTGGGAGCAGCGCTGCCGATGAATTTGTTGGTTACAAAAGGAGATGTTCGATACAAGTCGAAGGATTGTAAGAGTGGCTCTGCAATGCTTATGTGCAATAGTCAAGGAAGTCGTGCAAGCATCTTGGAAGAGGAGGTTGCAGTAGAAGAAATTTCGGTGCATAAGATATCTTATACTCCGAAATTGGGGGGCATGTGTTGACACCGTTTTTTGGCACGTGTCAATATGATCTAAGGGTTGTGCCGATCAGCAAAAGGCTAGTTGTCGTTCCTTATCGGCATTGGGATATTACCGGTCAGATTGCCAATAAGGGCAAGAATGTTGCTGATGAAGACAGGGACTTGTTGCCGATGGAGGCAGGAAGACACTGTTGATGAAGGCAAAGGGGTGTCGCCAATAGAGACATGAATGTTGCCGACAGGAAGAACATTGCGATGAGAATTGAGGCTCATTACCGATGTGATGAAGGCAGCAATGTTGCTGATGGAGGCAAGAAAGCATTGCTGATGAGAGCCAAAGCCTGTTGCTGATGGAAGGAATATTGCCGATGAGGACGGAAAGCTGCCGATGAATGATGATGCCGGTGGGAGCAGGATGAAGTGGCTGGTGTCAGCAAAGAGCTGCCAATGGTGATAGAAGAAGGTTGCAGATTATCAAAAGGGTTAAGACTCACTCTAATCGGTAGCCGTTTTCTATCGGCATTGGAAGGTCATCGGTCAAAGTTGCCGATGAGAATAAAACCAGGGCACTAATGATAAAGCATGCGAGGATGTTGCCAATGAAGGATGACATGGCTAACGTGAGCATACAGTTGCCGATGGCGCTAAAAGGAAGTTGCAGATCGGAAGGATGTGTCGATGGAAAGTTTCATCGAGGATAAGACGTAAGGAAACTGGTGATCTCATACCAGTATTGTTATAGAAGTTTGAGTCCGACTCTTGCACGGGTCGTTTATTTCCTTAAAATAGAGGTGTTTGTTTAGGAAAATATTATTGTTATTTGGTTCTGACTCCTGCGCGAGTCAGTTATTTCCTTAAGAATAGAGTGTTTTTTAGGAAGGTATGAGTCGTATCCATGTACAACTCCCCATACGGGAGTATAAATATGTGCCCAAGGGCCACGTGAAAAACATATCCAAGCATATCAAATAAATCAATTACCTTTTTATCTACTTTACCAGTAATTTACCTTTACCGCATTAGTATTAGTCTATCTACAAGTTCTTCAAGTTTCGACGGGCTGCATCTCATCGACCTCCGTCAACCCTTGCAAGTTCCGTGTTTTGAGTAATCAGAGCTTTGACGTCTGGACGCATCGCTGTCGTCTCGTTCTGCTATTGTTCTAGTTATCCTGATTAGGTTTGGGCCTTGACATCTGGGTGCATCGTCGTTGTCTCATTCAGATCTTGTTCTATTTATCATCCTTGTCGATTAACTGGTCAAATCGACTGGCACGCCCTCGGATATCGAATTTGGGTATAAGCCCGAGGTGTTCACAGATCCTGACGCTTTTGTGGTCAACACATACTTCGTTGGTTCCATGAGATTTCGTAAGTACTGGTAGATACTGGCTCACTCTAGAATGAAAGGAAGTATGTCTAGTTTTAAGGAAGGACTAAACCCGAAGTAAGCACTGCAAGAAAAGAATTCTCCTTCCCCCCACTAGGCGCGCAGCGAAGAACAGAGTGAACCGCAAAGCGATGATCTTTTTTCCACTGACTGCTACTAATAAGATAATACGAAGCACCTCCGGGAGCCTTGAGTTAGGAACGATAGCTAGAACTATGCTATAATTAGTTATGGTGACCCCCCCTTTTTCTTTTCTTTATCTTCCATTCCCTTCTTTTGCAAAAGAAAGAGTGTAGGATAGTATTGAGCCGTCGGGTAGCCCTTATTTCCTTGGTGTTTCAGTGGTATTACACAGATAGAATAGCTTTCCCGTTACCAGCTATCAGAGTAAAAGCTAGTTATCAGACTAAGAGGCAGGAAAGTAGAATTGAAGTCAGATTGTAGATGGAAAGCCATGATAGAAGTTTTCAACTCAGCTTACTCATTTCGTGCCTACCTACGTATTAATAAGCAAAAGCAAGAAGACAACTTAGCTATCACGGGAAGTAATAAGAATAGGAGGCTTTCTCTGTAGTTTCCCTAGTATTAGTAGCTCAAGATCGATTAGCAGCTTTAAGCTAATCAGATTTGTAAGTCTGAGTTCGAAGTAGTGATTGCCTTTCGTATCTACTGTTTTATGAGCTTTGAAAGGCGAAGTTCAGATTAGCAATTGGGTATTCGTTTCCCTCCTTGAGGTAGTTCATTGCTTTATCGTTTAATTACTATTAGTAAGTGGTATTCTACTCCGCTTTTGCTTCCTAGTTAGCAGAATCACAACTAGTTATAAGATTTGTTACTTGCTTTGTAGTTTCTTACGTAAGATAGAAGTATTAAGAGCAGCTATCAGCTTCTAGTATAGTCTGGCTGAATTCTGACTTCTAGGCGCGGAGTGTTGAAGGTCGGCTGCCAGAATACAAGACAGCTATCAGATTGCGTGATTCTAGTTCTCGTATCTCTAGCAGTTAGAAAGGCAGCTATAGGATTGAAGTACGAGGCATGCAACGAATTGAGGATTGCCTTTTTCATTCTAGTTTCTTGTTGTCGTCCTTCGGCCTTATTAGTAGCTCACATAACAATAAAAGTAGGACATCGGATTTCAAGAGTACGCTTTTCGTATCGCCTTGCTAATTCGATATGTTGTATCAGTAGTCTGTTTGACCAAGGAAGCAAGCAGTTGAAAAGCTAGTAATAGGAGTTGAGAGCCGTAAGTTAATATGGAGTTTCCGTGGTATCTCTAGTAGTAAGTACAGTTCTCGTATCTACTGTATGAAAGTAGTAAGGCAGCTACCAGATTGTAAGGATCGCTTAGCAGAAAAAGAGGCGCATGCGTGAGACTCGAAATGCCATAGTTTCTTGTTCTCGGTTATATGCTATTAGACAGATAGAGTACAAGCAATAAATAAGAATAGTAAGCCAAGAATACAAGTTGTAAGCTGATCTCTCGTTTATGGGGTTTGACAAGGAAGATTAAAGGACAGAAGAATAGCAAGTCGTATAAGCGCAGCTATAGTTTACCGTGTTTGATGTACGATACCAGAATTCAACCACCATATCAGAAGCGGTATTAGTGTATACTGTTGTCCCAAGTAAGAAGTAAGGAGTGAGTATAATGTGTAGATCCGGCTTGAGTGCTGTTAATTCGAGTATTTAGTAGAAGTTTGCTTATTCTATTTTATGTTTCGTACGAAGAATTGGTTAGTAGGTTAGAGAGTTCTTATTGTTAATAGCAGATTAAAAGCAGGCGCATGCGAGAATTCTACTCATAAAGAAGCACGGGCTATGAGATTAATTAGTGGATATCGGATTTGGAGTTAGCAAGTAAGACTGAAAGTCACAAATAAGCAATGTCGTTTATAAGCTATTAGGCAGGCTTGGCTCGTTTAGGGAGTTAGTAGGCTTGCTCGCTTCCAGAGTTCCATTGATGTGGGTAATTCTCGTTACCAGCTAGAACAATTCAAGACAGAAAAAGAGAATACTAGGCAGGCTTAGGAGTATCTCTTGTATTACCAAGTAAGAAGTAGTAAGCTTGGGTGTCGTATCAATAGTGAAAGCCCGATATAAGATTTGAGAGTGGATCCGTAGTATCAAGTGTTTTAGTAAGCTCGTACGTACCATGCTAAAGATCACGTAATGAATTGGACGAGAATCAGCCTGGTAGAAAGTCTCAACTAGCTTCTTACTATCCCTCTATATCTTTGAACTCCCTAAATGAAATACTATAAAAATATCACTCATACAAGGGAGTAAACGGACCCGAACTCCTTGTAAAGCAGGTAAACAAGGGTTTTTAGAAGAAAGTTTACTATAAGCGACGAGGCTTCTTAAAGAGCTGAGTAGGTAGAAATGTCTGGATAGCATACGCACTGTCCTAGCCTAAAAAGGCAGAGTAGAAAGGAGGGTAGAAAGCCCGAAGTAGTTGAAATAGCAGCAGGCGGCAAGAGAGTCTTCATTTCTCTCCCGATTTGCCTTTCTTCAGGTGCTAGCATGCGAAAGAAAAGAGTTGTCATCACCTGTTAGAAAAGGTCTTTGATCTGATTCGATAGCCCAATTCGTCCATAGGACGGATGGTAAGGTTTTCTTGAATTAGTAAAGTCTCGTGAATGTGCAATGCTGTACAGGTGGGAGATAGATTCGTCTGACTATTTGCAAAGAAGGCCTTCTACTGAAGAAGTTCTCTGTTCAGAGAATGTCCTTAAATTGTTTGCAAGCAAATAGTTTCATTTTCAGGGGCATAGGCATGGAGACGCCAAATAGAAAAAAGTCATAATTAGTATGACCGTATATTAGAAAATAAGTCAGAGTAATTTGGATAATAAAGTACCTCCTGAGGACCAGCACAAAAGGACTAAATCCAACTGGTCAGCAAGTGCCGGTTAGCCGGCGTTAGGATTAGATCTGTGAAGTGAAAAAAGTAGAATATTCTTAACAAATACTTCATTGTTGTGACATGGAAATCCAATATTGAATCTCTTAACAAAGTACCGTTTATAAGAAAAATATAACTAACTTTAAGAGCTGTCAGAGACCTAGGCGCAGAAGAGAGATGCATCAGGCTCTACCATTACCATCTACGTATTGAGTTTACTTTACACATGTATGGTATACTACTGAGTATTGATGAGCTCTAGGTAGGAAGAAACCACAACTAAAATAAGCATGAAAGTTTGTAAGAACCATCTAAATAGGGAAATATGCTGCAAACTACTCCTTGTCATTCTTTATAGTTTATTCATCCCCTATTACCGTGATAGACAAATGCCTCGTTCCTCTTTCACGCGCAACATGCCGTAGTTGCTTGCTTGGTAGGAAGTAGAGTGGCTTAAAAGTTGGTAAGTAAACTGCCTTGCCTTCTAGCTCCTCGTCTAAGCAAGCCAAGTACCTTAAGGAAGAAAAGTCACTATTGAATTCAACTGGCTAACCGCTCCTTGTCTAAGCAATTTGCTCTCTTACCGGTGTAGTTACTTAGTAAAGATCCGGTTAAACTACTGACTCAAGATAGCAAGCCACTCCTGTTGTTGAGAAAGTTGACTTGAGAATTCCTAGGTCGAATACTAAACCAACCTCTCCACCTTTAAGCAACTCCCCTGGAAAGGAATAAAAGTAGACAGCGGGTACCAACCCTACGCTTCGGCAACAAGAGTCGGGCTTCGCCTTTCAAGCAAAGGATCAAAGTCTCTTATCGGCTTTTCTTACGTATATAAAGATGGGCTAGGAATCGAATAAATAGATTCCAACAATATGGAGTACGGAGTAAAAAGGTGTTACCTCGTTGAAAAGTGGTTTGTAATAGCTTAGCGCCATTTAATGGAGTGATCATTGGTCTTTCATTTCCCTGGCCATCCATTAGGGCTTTTATGCCTTGCTTCTTAATGCCCTTTCATTTCATCCATGTATGTCTCTAAATCCATTCGATTCAATCAAGTGATGAGCACTAACACCACAACTTAAGAAACAATGCTAGAGTGAGTTTCAAATCATAGAGTCCATCAGACGTTAACAGGTCCCTCCCACTCACAGGGAATTCTAACCCAAGTCGTTCCCTTACACTAAAAGGGAAATCTAATAAAAAACTATGATCCTATGTTAAAGGAATGAAATCCTATTAAAAAGAAGCAACTCAAGCAAGAGTGGAGAATGTTCATGTGCGTGCACTCATGAGAAAATGAAAAAACAAAGTGTAGCAAAAAGAGTCTTTCTATTCAAATATTGTTCAACTACTACTACACTTATTAAAGAACAAGCAAGGGAATTTTCATGAACTTACTCCATTATGATATAAAGAGTAGAGTCTGATGTGAACGAACTCCAAAAGAACCACATCGAATATGAGAATTTTTTCTAGTAAATCCTGCTCAACTAGCTAGTCAAAAGGGTATATGAGGCCTACCTAGTCTAGTTTATCGAGAAACCTATCCAACAAGCATGTAGCCGTGGAGGGGAAAGCAATAGAAAAAGAGTCAATGTGATAATAAGCTTCACTACTAAACCAGTAGATAGATTATTACCTACTTTTTCCATGTGTGGCCCAGCCTGACAAGGCTAGAGAGAAAAAGCAATAGCAAGAGATCAGCGAACGAAGCGGTGAATAGAAGAGCTTCCTTGGTTGGAACAGAAGATAGAAGCTGATTAGAAAACAGATGAGAGGCGGGCAAGCTTCAACTTAAAAGTCACCTGATTTGGCACCAGCCAAAGGAGTAGGAACAGCTGCTGGGGAAGCACCATTACCATCTATGGGAGGTTGAATAGCTGCATAAGTAGTAGTAGGAGCATGGGCAATGGGAAAAGATGAAATCGATCCAGCTCTGGTAACAAAGCAGTAGGCAAGCCGCTCCATACCGCCCGATACTTTTTCCCCTCGGAGCGCACCATGGGATGCTTTGTGAACACCCCTCTGTTCAATACCGATACTGTAAGATTCCATAGCTGATGAATCTCTTTCTTTTTCCACTCTTTCCCGTCAGCAAGACGCTTTTCTGAACAAACCTAGTAGTTATTTGTCCTGCTGATCTTGGGTGAACTGATGACACTGATGCTCCAAGACCAAGAGTTTTCATAGCCAAAGCTATTGAAGCTGCTCCCTCCCATGAATCACAGCTTTCTGGACGCACTGCTCCATGGAGCAAGATAGAGAAAAAACTCCTATCCCAGTTGATCGAGCTGAACCCACCCACCGCCGGGCAGGTGCATCAGCCTCTTCTTTCTAGTTTCCGACAGGGCTACCCCACTAGCCTCTGACCTCTACTCCAAAAAGGGAAGGTGAGGGGCTTACTTAGAGACGGGTAGATAGACTAGACCAAGAAGAAGAAAAGAAAGAGCAGCTATACTAGGTTCCACCCATACCGACCGATTGTCGCTTTGCTATCTTTTTCGAGTGCAGTGAGTCAAGTTGCTAGTTAACCTTACCGAGGCTGGCGAAGTCGGCAAAGAAGTAGGCGGAGTAGAGGCAGTAGTTGCGGGCTCAGGTGCGGCTATAAATCTAAATCAATATTCCCGTCTGGGGTTGGCGGAGTTGGTAGAAAGCACGGTTGGCGATAAGCTGGTACTAGTTTCATTCTTTCTATTCTAAAATCCAATACCGGAACTGGTAAATCAAACAATGTAGGCACCGTTGGCACAGTTCTATAAATAAGAGATGTCTCATCCGGTTGAGCTGTTGCAATCAGTCTTTCTCTTCCTTTCTTAGTAGCAGATCCAACATGACATGACTGTATTAAACCTTAAGCAATCAGGGTTAAGCTAGCTCATTGCCTGAAAGTGGAGCTCGTATTATACACCTTGACCCCCACCTTTTTTGAATCCTTCCTCCATATATATATATATATATTATGTTAGATAAGATAAGTCCCATAACTGCCTCATTCAGATCGATTCCAGTCGCCGCTACGGTCAATCAATCCGTTATGGCTCGGACCCTCTTAGCTGCTGGATCCTTCGGGGAAGCCATAGTAGGGATTACGTCAGTACATTCTTAGGCGTGCAGTGGATTATATCACCCCTATTTTTTTACCTTCTTTCTTTTTTAGGCATGGGACCAAGGTTGATCGAAGTTGAACATTCCTATGGAACTCCCCTTCAAACGACTTCTCTACGCTTGCCCAGCACCTTTGGTTTTATGGACCAGGACCAATTTCACCTCAGACCATGGTGGCTGGATAACGTTCTCTCAAGGACCTGCAAAACTCTCTAATGCTGATGATCAAACGTTCCTTCAGATGTGTATGAGAAGGAAAGCGTCTCACAGGACTCTTAGATAGAAACCGACATAGTCTATGAATTAGCATTCACAGTTTATTGAACTTGGTTGCACTCGTAAAGCGAGCGTGAAGAGAGCCGCGAAAGAAGCCCACGGAACGGTGCGGTTATTTTTCTGACTAGCAAGTGGACAGGCTCTGATGGCGTAGCTGATGTGTCATGCTAGGTCTCTTTTTTTTGCCTTTTTTATTTCTCTCAAGGGATTGAAGACTTTCCTCTATACTGACAGAAGCAGAGAGGCTGGTAAAAAAGAAGGAAGCAGGCTGGGTACACATGGTAATAGAACCCACTGGAGATCATTCAATCGACGTCTTCCACAAAGTAAAGCTAGAGTAAGTGGCGTAAGATAAGATAGATGTTCACTTTCATCGACCAATGTACCTTAAATTCCTATACGTAAAGTCGAGATCTAGAGAGAGTAAATGAGACGTTCAAAGGGTGAAGCTAACGCTTCCCTGGCCACAAGGGAGTCATCAAAGTCTGAGTCCATACACTTACTAGCTAATATTGGATCGTTAAAGATCTGATTCTATTTAATAATACCTTTTGTATCTCTCCTAAGGGATCCAATCAGAAGGAATTCCCTCACTTCGCTCATGATAGTCGGTCGAGTTCCCTTTTCCATTTTAGTTGAGTTTCGCCTCTCCTCCTTTCCTTGTCTCCATTCTGATTGATTCGCTTCTTCGCGCAAGCACTTGGTTCGCCCCTTACTATAACCATCCCACTCAATCTTTTACACCGATGTTTCGTACTCTCTCGACCAGGTCATCATAAGAAAATACTGCCAAATCTTTCTGAAATAGAGAAGGAGGGAAGGCGCGCTACAACTAACTGCTGAAAATGCAAGATTAGCGCTAAGAAGCAACCCTAGTTTAAGTACTAGCGTCCCACCCCAACGTTCTTGTACTTAAAAAGACTCTCCCCCGCTTGCTGCTCGCCTCAGCCAGACGTGGCTTATGTAGTGGTCGGCATTCCTACGTGCTCCGACGATCCCCACTGGAGATTATATGAGGGGAAACTGTCATGACGCTTTGGTGACGAAGGTCACCGGGGTGACTATGGAAGGATTCCGTGGTAGTCTCCCTCCAACTCAATCAATATCAAGAACATGTCGTTAGCATGGGGTTTGGTTAGGCTTGGTTGAGTTTGTAAGAAAAGATAGTAGGTTGAGGGTCTTCATTGATTAGTAAACCTACGGTGCTGGTAAGGTCGGGACCGTGGTCATCCGTCTTCGCTTTGCGGCCGATAAGATCACTGAGATTGACCAGCCAGCTGGGTAGGTTTGGCTATTCCTTTCTATTGAAAAGGAGTCAGCTGTCTGCGCGAGTCACCTTCCTTAGGCTCCGAGTCACCTTCTTCTAAGCTCCGCTGGACGACACGGACATTCTCGTTCTATAGGTCGGCCGTACTTGTGATGGTTCCCCAGGATCCAATAAATCCACTTAGGTCTACGTTGCCGCGATATTGTTCTATGGAAGCGGGTGGGCTGCTTTTTATAAGTTCGGCCCGGTTTTTCATTAAAAAAAGAAAGGGGGGAGGGATTGACCTTTCTAACGCATATTCCGTCATACCGGCATGGCCCCACTGATTTGTTTTCGATCGGAGCATCAAGCAGCGCAATCCGGTTCTACTTGACTAAGCCCTGTGCTCGTCCAAGGAGGGAGTTTGCTTTACCCAACTCCCCAAAAAGGCAAAAACCTCTTCATGAGTTTCGAATGAAGAATGAAGAGTGCCCTGCCCCTCTTTTTTGCCCTAAATCTTGGATTTGGAAGTTGGTAAAGACCCACCCCTTGTTTAAGTCAGAATGAGTCCCGAGACATTGGCTTCCGCCAACAGTGAACTATTAAGGATCGCATCCCGCGCATATTCTACATTATAGCCTACAACTAATTCAGCTTCCGCTTCTGGGAGATCAGACGGAGCTCGATTAGTTTCTGCTAGACGAGGAATAAGGAACATAACCAATACGGGGAACAAGGGAATACCGGACCATATCTGCTTTTGCACCATGACAATCTCACTCGAATTACGGGGTCCTACACATATTAGTACAGTATACCAGGGTCCTCGGCCAGAACCACACGTGCAAGTTTCCCTACATGTGGCTCGTCCGTGCTTTTATCCGAGGCGCTGCCTGCGACTCTGCATGGGAGAAGAGGGCTGAACTGCAAACTTTCGTGTTTAGAGAATTGCATTGTCTAAGGGAGTAGGGTGAGTAAGCAACGCCTACCAAGCAAAGCTTTCGTCGAAAAGGCATCACTGCTTCCTTTTCGGCACCCGCCCTTTATTTAGATGTTGGGGCAAGGCAAGCCCAAGGAAAGTCTAGGTTGGTGCTCCATCTCGGCCGGCATCCTGCTCTCGAGAGGGTGTGGTCCTTGAGCGAACTAGTCATGTGTTGTGTTGCCCCAACGCAGGGGCATTTGGTGAGGAGCTACGGTCTAGTGGTTGACAAGCCACTGATCGGAGGCGACTGGACTGGAGTGCTTTCATCAAATGATGCATGTGGGCTGAGCCATTCCCATCCCAAGTGGTGGCCCGATTCGGCCTGGCCTGGTCGGAAAGAGATTCTAAATCTCGAATATGCACACCGAGAATAGATATCTATGTTAGCTAGCGGGGGCGGGCTTTCCCCTGGTAGTCCCGCTGCGTCCTCTGTCAGTCCGTCTCGTCTCATCTTTCTTTGGCTATACTTGTAGCCAGCCATATTAGCTCAACATTCCACCCTTTTTTATTTTGGCGAAAAAGGCAGCGTCGTCCCCTTTCCTATTTAGCTTTGCTTGCTGCCTATTATGAGAATAGGTCCCGGCTCAAGCGGCCCGCCTTTCATCATCATCTATACCAGCTGCCACGCACGATCCCATAGGAACGATTTCATCGCCCTAAGAAGTAGAACGCGCCATCACCTACAGCCCTTTCCTCTGCCGGGGACTTTCACGAAATGAAAACGGGCGGCATCATCGTATGCTCAACATTAGTTGCCCTGGTGTATATCCCGGAGTACTCCTATGGCCAATCTGTCACCCATACATGAAGGCCTTGGGCCCGTCCCGTGTGGAGCCCCCTTACGGCACGACTTAGTCAGTTATTTTCTTTTGTCAGAGTGGATTCAGACCACCACTTCTCTGAAAGCATGGTTCTTGCCTCCCTCCTTGGAGCTCGTCCATTCGTTGGGTGATCCCTTGCTCTCACGTTCGAGTGTTTGCTCGTTGTTTAGGCCAGTGAGTGACATTTTTGCTCATTGCAGTCACCTCCGGGGTTCTTCGCACCTGGGTAGTACCAGGACCCTTGTGCCCCGGACTACACTGCCTGCCCTATGACCCAAAACTCAAAACGAGCCTTGCGACGAGACGCGGACATTCCTCATGCTGCGGTTCCCTCCGGTCCGTTCCCGAGTTGGGTTAGGGGAAGATCCGAGCGATTGCCTTCGCGGATCCAAACGTGCTCACAAGGCGCACAATAAGAATAAGACCAATAGAGACTTCATAAGAGACCATTTGAGTTGCAGATCGTAATGCTCCTAGAAAGGCATATTTCGAATATAGAGGGCGTTCCCAACAATCCACGAGAATATCATACCCAACTATGAACCGTACGAGCACATCCTCTGTCACCCCCACCGCGCTTACGGCTCTATACCCCAACCCAACTTGCTCTGGCCCTGGGTCCTCCCGCATCTCTTCCTTGGTAAGCGGACCGTGGAAGCTGGGGGTATCCGCTTGGGACTGATAGGAAACAACATATCTTTTTTTCCCTCCTGACCCCTCCAAAAAATATATAGTTGCAGTCCTCGGAGACATCCTTATCAGATTTTGAGGCTTCGTTGTCCGGCTCCTCCAAAATTATGTTAGGATCGGCTGGCTCATCCTTATCATCCGAAAATAAAACAAAGACAAAACAGATTTGTTTCAATGACATATCTAATCAGACTGAAATTGATGTCGAAGACACGATCATTCACATCAATTTATGCAGGCAGGAAGGGCGCGGAAGCTACCGTTTAACGAATGCAAGCAAGGTAGCTTGCTTACTCTCCATCTAGCGTGCGTTGGCGGCAAGGAAAGAGGCATTGGAAAGACTAGACCATACACATTAATTAGTACAAGAAAGAGGCATTCGGGAAGCGACTAGTCGCTTCTGGCGAAGCTTAACAAAGGCCGACTACTACATAGAGACAACTACCAGTCATGAGCGATAGTGAAGTTGTCGCTTGACGGACGAAGCCGAACCGATATGATAGGCGGGCGAAGTGAGCGAGACCAAGACGGGCCAGACGTGGAGTGGCGAAGGGGGCCTACTATACGTATATGTGATTAGTAAGCGGTTCAAGACATCGAACGAAAAAGAAAAAAAGAACTATTGAACAGTGTGATTGATCAGACAAGTACCAAGGAGCAAGAAAACGTATGCGCAGGCGCAAGGGATGAGCGCTCAATCCGTTGCTTGTTCTTTCGGTAGCCTTCTTTCATTTCCGAATTTGCTTGCGAGCAGTCCTTGCATTAGTATGAGTTCGTTGACCGCGTAATGGTGATCCATCTTGATGACGAATTCCACGATAACGAGAAATAGAAATTAATCGTTCGATGTCTGCTCGTTCTCCCCTCTTCAATTCCCAATGAACAACATGATCTTGAGCTATCATTTGTTCAATTTGGTCAATCTGATACTTAGTTAACTCATGAATCTTGATGTTCCCACTGATACCTAATCGATAACGAAGCTGAATGGCTTTTTTCGGTCCAATTCCATCCATTTTTGTTGAGGCAATTCTTACTTGTTCATCGGGAAGTGATCTAGCTCCTGAGATATATGACATTCTTTATCCTTCTCTTTTCCTGGTCTTCTCGGCTAGAATCTACAATGGTTGTCTCCCGAACAAAAGAACCATCTCTATCTCTTCTGATATCAAGTATTTTGATTTCATGCATTTAGATAATGAGACCTGGCACATACATCAAAGATGTGATTATTAAGTGGTGCATTAATATGGATAGGATCTCAATGAACATTTCTCGAAGAGACAGTCTGGGTGAGTAATTCCTCGTATAGGAAAACCTACCTAAGTATAGGAGACTCTTTTTCGAGCAAGTAGTTAAGGACTAGAATGAGTGAAGAGGAATGGTACATACAATAGCTTGTGCTTCTCACTCTAGAGATATGCATCTCCTTTCTTTCCCAAGCTAGGCAGGCTTTTGATGGATCTCCTATTCTCGATAAAGGAGAAGAAGGCTGAACTATTCACCCTAGTCTCCATCCTGAGAATCTTCTGACTCAGAAACCTATACACACTCACTAAGGGCCCCTCCTTACTTATCTACACTTATCTTTTTCCAGATTCTTGATAAAACTATACTACTTGAAAAAACAAATCATAGAAACGACACTATATATGAGTTTATGTCCCGCGTTTCAATGGGACTCCCTGGCAGTACGGTGCTGAATTCTCTGGCTTTTCTAGCACGCACGGCCTGTTTCGTTTCATATAGCACTAGGATGATTAAGACTTTTCATAATAGCGGGTGAAGCTAATACTTGGAATAAGTAAGAACGAGTGAAGCTAATACTTTCTTTACTGTGCTATCTCAAGAGTTTAGCTTAGAGAGTTGGAAAGGAAATAGGGCGGTGGGTAAGGCCTATTTCATAATTCATTTTTTTTGTTTGAAACTTCTCAATCTTGCTCCCACATTTCAAGCCTTCACTCTTTCCCAACCATCCGGACAGGTATCTCATTGATCTTTCATTTTCTTGATCTTCTATTAAATGATGAACTTATAAATAAGGCGCATAGTGGCTAACATTATGAATGAAACTTATGTTATTATGTAAGTTTGAATCGATTGAATGAAAACTTATGTTATTTTTAAAGATATCTTCCTTGTAGGGCTGAGAGGGAGATATACCAGGCAAGTCAACAAAAGCATGCGGGTCGAAAATCACAATATTCTCACCGGAAACAAAGCCTGGTATGTCAGTGAAGTGATACACACAGTAGAACCCTAGGCCAAACCAAACCGTCCAATGGAATAGGGTTTATAAAGCTTACTATCCTGGCCAATGCGTGAGATGGCATAGAGATCCTGGGGCTTCAAATTGAGTCGTTGAAGCAGTAGAGAGCATGACCCTGCCATTCAGCCATTTCTGGTGAAAGTATAGACGAGGTGCCATACTTGGTTTTGTCCAGTAAAAACACAACTTCGGATGCGGATGCGTCTTCAGCATTTTTCACCAGTTCAAAAAGGATACCAGGACCGTCAGCATACATGTCGACTATGTGCTTGAGCCGGGGGGGCGTCAGGGCCTCATGTTGCCCAACGGCCTCAGCAACCCCAGGTAATGTCAGGTTCATGGAATCAGTTCAGCTAGTAACAACCGGCGAAGAGACCGCACACCAAGCTTCTCTGCTACATAATTCATTTCAAATATTTCCATGGACTAAATTGTTCACAGACGTTTTAGCCCCAAGAGTGGTGCCGGATGCATCGCCTGAATCAAGAAGCCACTAGCAGCATTGAAAAAAAGGTCAGTCCAGGTCAAGCAAGAAAGAGAAGAAATGGTAGATAGCCGAGTAAGGGACTCATTCTTCCCCAAAAGTACTTTCTCTTGGGAAAACAACTTGATTGGATTGAGAGCTTCGCCCTTCTTTCACTTCTTGACCAACCCATGCATGAATGAAGGGTAGGGGCCAGGACCAACCGGTGAACAATTCCATGGGTCGAGTATGCAAGGCTGGTGACAACCTCACTCATGCACTCGGTGTAGTGGAAAATACGACTATATAGGGAGAGGTTCTTAAATACCTTTTTCTCGCTGGGGAGAGACTACTCCCCATTTCCCTCAACTTTCAATTAATCCGTTTGCCAAATTCTCATCCTAGTGAGATGAAGGGACCATCTGAGCAAGAAGCACCTCCCACACATAGTGGCTTTTCCTGGTCACACATTGAGATGTGTGCGATTGGGACAGATAGAGGTCAGGGCTTCAATCCACCCTTGATTTACCACTTGTGCGGTGCGTACCACACCCAAAGCCCAAAATGGTGTATCTTTTCCCCTTTGGGTAGCGTGAGTCCTTCTTCGTACCGCTATTGTTTCTTTGCTTCCTTGGCCCATATTTTGAGAAGTAAGTCATTGGTGGAAAAGAATTGCTAGGATTTTGGGCATATTGTAGCGATGAGGACGACTAGGATTTGGCTTCTCTTTATATTATATGAAAACTTTTTGCGCTTCCCTGAAACCGAAGTGTTATAATTCGGCTAGACGAGATAAGATCGTATTCACTGTTTGAAGCAGAAAACTTATATAGAAAATCCATAGTGATATACCAATTCCTTCCCGCGGCCTTGCCCATTGGTATTTTGAAGTCGATCGTGCCAACAGAGAAAGTTTGACTCTCTGAACTTCTTCTTTCAATACTTTGATATGAAAGCTTATCCAAATCGCAAACAATTCCTTCTCCCCTGCAGGCAGGGCTTTCGCCGAACACTAGTCAATTAGGGATCCATAAGCTAGTCAAGTAATATTTAAAGCGGAAGCATAAGAATTTTAAGCGGGATTCTATCTTCGAAAGTAGAAACAATGAGAAACGAGATTTTGGTACAAGATATCGCCATGCTCATGCTACTCACATGCCTGCTTCCCAGTCGCTGCTACTAGCCCTTTGAGTGTAAGGTTCCTTACTTTTACCCCGCGCTACATTTCCTTCTTCCTTTTCTACCGGGGATGTGCTCCTCAACCTGGACTAGAAAACCTATTATCCAATGGTGAAAGGTATCTTCCCTTAGCCTTTCAAGAAAGAAGACTGGTGCCCTCATCAGATACTTAGGTTACACCCCTTATTATGGAATTGGATGTTCCTATTTTCAGTTGAAGTCAAGTCTGTTCTATGCTTCGTTGCCCCTTCTCACTTCACTATATGGGTGGGTGGTATCACAGCCTACTCTCTTTCTTCTTTAGTTTTAAGAAAAAGAAGGATTTATATACAATCCAATCATGCAGTCTAGCTCTACTTTACAATTCTATATCTAGCTTTTGAAAAAAAAAAACCCTGCCGCTGACTTACCTTTACCTAGCTGCTTATCTTGGCTATTAAACATATACCGGTGTATAAACCCAACCTTAAATATTTGATGCCTATCCCTTGTCAAGCTACCAACTACTACTTGTAAACTACTACTCACACACAAATGCATACTCAACGTCCGTGGACCAAACCCTTCATCTAAGAATCCCCATATCTGCAATGCACCCTTTACTTTTATGATGTGGATTGATTTTCTATTTTGTTAATTCTACCGGAGATAAGTATGGAAGGCACTATGAGTATATATTATATATATCCTGGTATGCTTCTAACGTACCTTTCTTCCTCTTCTGGTGAAGCTAGCTACTGTCGTTTCTATTGGTTTCTCAAGAGGCTCAAGGTCTTGCTCTACCTAATCCGATCTAGTTCCGGTCATGATACACACCGCTCCGTGGGGGCCGAACCCACAAAGATGGATCTTTCATTCCTTCTATTCCAACATATCAAGTATGTTGCTTAGCTCATAAGGAATTTATAGACTCAAGTCGGAGATAGCATCAAGCGCTTGCTACTACTTAGGAGAGCTCCTTTTTTTCTACCGTTAAGAGAAGGCAAGCCCTAGTCCCAAGTGAAAAAAGCATATTCATCTGGTTAGTCTTCCTCTACTTTACTTTTCTTTTCTTAGTAGGGAAGGCTCTTCATATCATGAACTTGTAAAAATCAAACTTCTACAACAAGAAGAATACATCAGTATTGCAAAGACCAGTTGTTGTTTTATTTCTTTATGTCCCACAAAGACTTTCATATTGTCGATTAATAAGATCTACCTCTTTCTCGCAGCAGAGTATTCGAATGGAACCGCTTTTTCGGCTAGTATTTTTTATTATCACTACACTTCTTCTTAGATTGGACTACTTATCATTGCAAGGCCGCTAGGTTTTACTTCTGAAACTTTGGCTAGGAAGTTATTCTTTCACTGCTGATGAGACTGCTTTTAGCGTAAATAAAGGCACGCTGTGAAAGAATCCACTCGTGTGAACTAGGTTTGCAGGCCTTTTGCATTCTCAAGAGACTTCTGCCTTGAACTGTTTTTTGCTATCAACTACTTATTGCTGTTATCCACTACTGTATTTGGGAGAACTCTTGCTTGAAAACTCCTTACTCTGTAGAAGGAAAGAATGGCACAGCTTATCGCTTGGCAGAACGGGATTGACCTTCTTTGGCAACTTAGCTATTCTTTGGCAACAGAGCTATTGCAATAGAGAAATCGAGGGAAATAGGCTTAACCTACAGAGAAAGAGTGTAAGGAAAGAATGCAGAAAAGGATAGAAAAAGTGAGTGAAACAAATGAAATCAGAGTAAGAAATCTCACAAATAGTAAAACACACACTAATACACACAGAGTCACATAGAGGCCAGGGCTAATCTGTCTTCATGGTCTGGAGGGTATTTTTTATATCGTGGAGGACGATGAATTCGACTCTTGCCTCACCGATCTGAACACGGAGGAAGCTACAAGAGTGCTTGGTTAAACGGTGCCATTAAGTTTCAACTGTCTTTAAACTTACTACTTCAAGTGCAATTATCAACTCCTTGCAAAATTGTTGGCTTTCTCATCTACAAAAGGCAACTCTGGTATTCAAGGAAACAGATAATTAGGTTCCACTCACTACGTCAACTAAAGCAACTGCATCTGGAGCACTTACCAGGGAAAATAGAAGAATCTTCACCATTATCATCATTGTTTCCACCATCATCAGCATTGTCCTCAGAAACGGGAATAGACTTTTCTAGGTAAGAATCCTTACAACCTAAAGAATTCATACTCTCAGCACCATAAAGTTAAGAGCACTGTGAATTAGCTGATCCGCTTTCAAGGTGCCTACTAGCTGTTTGTTTATGCATTCTCTATTTCAGTTGCCAGTTGTAATATAATAAGTTTAGTTGTGAAAACAACTCGTATGTTAGTTCGTCAGTTTCGTTACCAATGATAGGAACGTAGAAAAACACGTCACTATATAGATAGATATAGGCCAGGTAGTTTGTTTATAGACACAAGCTCTTATTTATGCCAGGACGGTACAAGAGTGAGACTGTGCTAGCTCCATGCAAGTCTTTTAGTAACTACTCCAATGGGCGATTCCTTGCTTACAAAGCAAGTATTAAAGGACTATGTTATTACGAGAGCAGATCAGGGCGGATCTTATCGTTTTAGACTTTCGATATTTTGATGCTGGTATGGATTGGTTGTCTGCATACCATGCTCGTGTGGATTGTTTTAGGAAGATAGTGACTCAACACCTTGTAAACCATCGTTTGAACTTGTTGGGGTGTGTGATGAATATCCCGCTACAATTCGGCTATTCATGCCACTCCACTTTTGCTTGCACAGGGTACATGGCTTTCATTTCGGAGAGCAGAGTGTTCTGGGCCTTAAAGACATACCACAGGCCCTTTTACATGCAAGACTGGTGATGGGCTTTACTAAGTATTAGATATGGGCTAACGGGTCACATCAGGAGCGGTCTACGAGAAAAATGATCTGGATTCAGGTACCCAGAGGACATTCTGGAAGAGGCGGTGCTCTAGGGCGCAGCGGATTTCAGGCACCTAACGGTGATCCTGGCCAGGCGGTAGCCTTCTGTGCCAGTTGATCGGGAGCGTCTTTTAGTTTCCATGTAATACACAATCGTGCATTGTTTTGCGTTGGCTCTTGCTGGTAATCCTTAGATTACCGGGGTTTGTATTTGAACAATCTCTCCTTCTAAATGAAACACGTGTGGGACCGTACGTTCTCTAAAAAAATGATGGCTCTGATGAGAATGGATGGATTCTGCTTGTGCGGCGAGCGTTCAAATAATTCAGTTGTTTTTTTCCAGCTATTTTCATCCATCCTTTAAAAGGAGGCATTTGCTGAGGTGTTGACCGTTGGTACAAATTGTCTAGCTGATGCTGTTTTTTTTTCTGTTTTGTTGTGAGAGAAAAACAATATACCATGACTGATAAGCCATGCGAATAAGATGATTTAATATAGTCCATATGACACTGGATCTTTGATACTAATTAAGAGTATTAAATATAGACTAATCACAAAACTAATTATATAAATGAAGACTAATTCGCAAGACGAATCTATTAGGTCTAATTAATTTATGATTTACTCATGTGGTGCTATAGTAAATATATACTAATCATGGATTAATTAAATTTAAAAGATTCATCTCGCAATTAGTCACGGCTTATACAATTAACTTTATAATTAGCTCACGTTCAGTCCTTATAGTTGGTATCTAAACATTGAATATCGTGAATTCGTCATAGTTTATGCAATTAACTTTATAATTAGCTCTTATAGTTGGCAACTAAACATTGAATCATGAATTAGTCATGGTTTATGTAATTAACTTTATAATCAGCTCAGGTTCAGTCCTCATAGTTGGTATCTAAATATTAAATGTAATCCGGACTAGACTTTGATAGAAAAACCAGTTTATGCAGTGAGTGAGCGCTGCTACGGGGTTGCACATGGCGTGCTCAGGTGTTTGTGCATATTTTGACATCAATACAATCCTTGGTGAAAGCATCGCATGATTATATGAGTGAAGTGATACTTGACTCTTTAGTATTGTCTCGGCATGCCCTTATAGAAGCATACATTCAACTTAGTTGGGGATCATAAATTCGCCACCCGGTGACTGATAAAATCTTTTGGTTCCTAACTGATAAAAAAAATTTCCGACTAATAAAATCTTTTGGTTCTTGGTTTTGATTATTTTTAGTAGTTCTTATAGTAAAGCACTTTTGTATGAATTAGACTCCTAGAGTCTTAATTTATCATATATGACGTTAACTCATGTCTGGCTTAGCTCGTTATACTTATGAGTCAATGCCACATGAGGCCTAGGTTCACTATAAAGCCTCAACAAACCAAGGCGCCGGAGTTAACTTAATCCAAAAACTAATTTGACGGGTTAGCAAACCATCACATTACAATATTACATATTTTATAACCTATCATCAATTTTGGATGTAAAATTAAACCTAACAAACATAGAAAATTAACCCTCACGATGACACAATGCCTGCTAATCTCGGTGGAAGCGATCGATAGATGGATCTACTAAGGTGAACAAGTAATATCACAAACGATACTCAATACACAATATTTGTTTATGAGGTACAGCCGAAACCTACATCTCCAAGCATGACAATGGGCGCTCCTCTGCAAAACCGCTGGATCGGTTGCTCCAGGGTCCTAGCAAGATGTCGCCTCCCACGAGCCTGTCATTCTATTATAACGATTACAACAACAATTTTCCTCTCATATACGGAGTACTTATGATAAAGTCAGGTTACAATGGTCCGACATCAACTCTCTACTTTATATTATTACTAGATACAACTAAAAAATTCCAATATAACCGGCCAATACAAAATATTGGACACATATATCTAACAAGATGCCTCCCACTTAGATATTGAGCTCCATGTGGGTTAATCTCCAGTTGCTAAGGTAATCTCCTGTTGTGCTGTATCCCATACGAGAGAAGCCTATGTGCAGCCTCTGTGTTTATCGGTTATGTTGCTTGAATGGATCTACGTGGAACAGAAGAGATCAAACTAGAGTACTCTTTTCCACAACATCTTTGCAGGCCAGGGCAGCCTGATATAACTATGTTTTTCAGGTTTGGGATCCGCTGGAGTAGACCTTCTGGGAACGTGTTAATCTTTGCACATCCTTTAATTGTCAGTGATTCAAGGGAAGTGAGACCATCCATTCCCTCAGGCAGCCCTTTCAGTAGATCGCAACCAACCACATAGAGCTCCCTCAACTTTCCTAGGCTTCCAAAACCTGGAGGCAGCGCTACGAAGCTTCTACAGTGTGCAATGTCTAGTTCCTCAAGGGATGCGGGCAACCTGGGAATTTCCATGTAACGCCCCAGAGTCCAAACGGCTCAGATCCACTCTGCACGCTGAGCGAACCACACCCACCACCATCCCACTTAAGCTTTCGTCCTCGCTTCGCTTAAAAGGATTAACCCGGGGATGGTGGGATGGACTCTAGAAGCCTTATATGTTGGTCTATCCCACCTTAAACAATCAAGGTGGGACTAAACCCTCCACAATATCTCATTAACACACATGGGCCACTACGGGCCAAACGGGCCGGATGTGACATACACCCCCCCTCAAAGAACTCGACGTCCTCGTCGAGCCCAACATACCCACAACCGGGCAAACGATGACCAGGAACGTTCCCTCTTAGCACACGCGACCGTGCGCCCAGTGTTGGCACATGTGCCATGCCGTGCGCCCCGCAGAGCCTACACGCGCAATGAACCTACCATGTCCGCACACCTGGCCCGCACGCGCCCGCTGCCGCGAAGGTCGGCTCTGATACCATTTGTAACGCCCCAGAGTCCAAACGGCTCAGATCCACTCTGCACGCTGAGCGAACCACACCCACCACCATCCCACTTAAGCTTCCGTCCTCGCTTCGCTTAAAAGGATTAACCCGGGGATGGTGGGATGGACTCTAGAAGCCTTATATGTTGGTCTATCCCACCTTAAACAACCAAGGTGGGACTAAACCCTCCACAATATCTCATTAACACACATGGGCCACTACGGGCCAAACGGGCCGGATGTGACATTCCATCAAGCTGTCAAAATATTGTATCAACAACCTTTCCAGCTGGGGCAGAGGAAGGATTTCATCAGATGACGAGCCCTCAATCCCTAGGTGTTCACAATGTGAAATCTTCATGTATCGAAGGCGAGCCAAGCATCTGAGCTCTTCCAGTGGCCAACGTACAATGCTGGAGCAATTCAAGACGACCAATTCTTGTACGAGGGCAAAGCAACCGCAAAGGCCGAGATGTACTCTGGGCAAAACGAACAATGATATGAAGCCGTTGTTGCCTTGTACCCTCAGACTTCGAAGGGTTTCCAAATGTCTTGAGCTTTGGCTTTGCTGGCCCTCTAAGAGAAACACCATGTTCGCCAGCACCCCCATTTCCAAGGTAGCAAGCAATGGCCAGGAGTATAAAGGCATGCTTATAGAGACTGGAGAATCTTCAGAGTAACTGATATATGATAGATGTGTGAGAACTGGGCTCACCGGGAGAGTTGCAAGCTTACGACAATTATGGATTCTGAGTTCTTCGAGCCGCGGGAAAATCACCGCACTGTTGGGCTGCAGAGTACTATCTGCGAATACATGGTGGATAAGTACCCATGTATGTTCAGTTTTGTGATGAGTGATTGCCCAACACTTGAGCGTTTCAGTTTGAGTGGCTTACCCTAACCTCTTTGCGAAAGCAAATGTGTGCCTGTCTATCGGCTTGTGGTGTGCAGGTACTATGCCTAGTGACAGTGATCAATGGCGTGGAGAAGGTCGAGTAGAGGCTTGCCGTGCCGATGGACTGAGAGCGGTGAAGGGCGGAAGCGGGGCTCGGACTGAGGGACCATGGGCGCCGGCGGACTAGCTGTGGTGGCTAGTGCCTGGCACCGGCGAGTGCGAGAAGACATGGAAGTAGACCGAATCGACCAAGTCAAGACGGTGGACGCGCGAGTCAAGCGGAGGCTCAGGGGACTCGGAGTCCGACCGGGCGAAGACAAGGTGGCTCGCGTCGAGTGGTTTGGTGGTTTGGGCCTCAAAACCATCCGCGTCGGTTTCCGAGTTTGGGCCGCAAAACTCGGGGTTCGGTAGTTGAGCCCAAAGCTACCGGTGGCGGGTTTCGCGGGTTTGGGCCTCAAAACCCGGGCGGAGCTTCCGAGGAAGCGGGGATGGCACGTAGCGGAATCCTGGAGGTTGCGTCGAGGCGACGGCAACTCCTGGCAGGAATTGGGGCTGTCCATTCAAATCGAGGAAGATATTTACCGGAGCTTGGACTACAATGCTTAGGCTAGGTAGTTCACTCATTGTATCTAGGGGGGTCTTTGGGAAATAGCCAAAGCTCATATAAATAGAGGATGAAGGGGTATCCTTATCCTATCTCTTGAACCCTAATTATTTTGCCCCAACTCTCTCTCTCTATCCTCTCTCTAGTTCATGAGATCCCTAGGTTGATTTCACCAACCTCTGTAAGAACTTGAGTTTGTTGCGAGGAATCGGTGGCCGTAACCTCCGTAAGCCATGGTGGCTTCGATTTCTTGATCGTGTCCCCGTTTTGCTTGTGTTCTTCGCGTTTTGCTCTTGCTTCCTCTTTTTCCCGAGATGATTTCTCTTTGTAGGGAGTAGCTCTTGCAAATCCGTTTGAACCAAGTTGTTCGTATTCGAGAGGAGCATATTTGCACCGAAGGATCCATCCTCAAACCTCTCGAGTACGCAGATCGGGCAATTTCTTTGCGGTGTTCTTCGTTTTGCCTTTTCTCCCCCAAATCCGAGTGTTCCCGTTTATTCGACCCAAATTGAGCGATGATTTCTTCGAGATAGCTCCCCAACTGCTCAAGGATCATGCCTACAAAGTTTGGTAGCAGTTGGTGATCATTTGGTTGAGTTTTGGGAAGATTTGGTGGAGATAAAATCGTTTTTCGCCTTTACTGCGCGTTTGTCGGGGGCGTCGGACGCCGGTGCGTGCTGACGTCAGCGTCCGTCGCTCAGCGTGTCTGCGTCTTTCGATTTTGCGTCGGACGCTCTTCAGAGTCCGTCGCGATCGTCCGTCGCGTGGCGTTTTCTGCCCGTTTTTCTGAGCTCTCTGGTAGGTCGACGGACTCTCACCCCAGCATCCGTCGGCCAGAGTTCGACGCCAACGGACGCTCACCCAAGTGTCCGTCGCCCTGCGTCCGACGACCAGCCTTCTGCTTCTCTTCTGCGGTGCTCTCTGGAAGGCCGACGGACGCTCGCCTAAGCGTCCGACGCCCTGCCCTAGAGCGTCCGTCGCGCTGTCCTCCAGCGTCCGTCGCCTGTTTTTCTGGTTGTTTTGCTTAGGGTTTTTGCCTCTTTCTCATAGGGGTTGAGAACTCTATCTTGGGGGTTTCCGATGAGTTTTCCTCCACTGCCGGTGAGCTCTCATTTCTCCGATTTCGTCTGAATCCCCGCTCGTGTTGCTCGGGGGAGGTTGAGCACCCAGCAACTGGGTTTGATTTTTGGGAAGAGTGGCCCGAATATTTTGAGAGAAATTTGAGGCTCCCATTCAACCCCCCCCCCCTTCTCTGGTCTCCGTTCTCGGTCCTTCACTATCTTCAACCCATCTCTCCAACTCCGGTAAACAAGATAACTCCATCCTCGTTAACTTTGGGAAATTATGCAAAGAGGTACTGCAGCCTTCTTCAGCTTTCCCTTTTACATCGATGTTCTTACATAACGTGGTTAGACTGAACATATTCGATAAAGACAGATGTTCAAGGGAAGGAGACAACCATACGACTGGTAGATCCTTACAACTTGGGCAGTCAGAAATAATGAGTTCTCGTAATCTTTGAAACATTTGAGGGTCTCTCATCCATTGTGCGATTTCATGGCCACCATAGCCATCAATTTCAAGAATTTCAATCCCAGCACAAGGTACAAGAGATTCTAGTACTTCTTCCTCATTATTGACTCCATGAACTTTAGGAATGGCACTTCCTCTGCGGCCCCAATACAACAGGAGTTCACTTAGATTTCGTTTCTCATGGAGGTTGGCCTTGGACCCACGCTTTACTTCTCTCAAGTTGTACAGTTCCAGTCTATTGCTAAGTTGTTGCATGTCTTTGAGCTCCTCGATCCCACTACCATCTTTAGCCTCCACAATAAACATTGTCAGTGTTTTAAGGTTGTGCAGTAGACTAAGTTTCGAAGGCATTCGTTCCAAATTATCACATTGCAAGAGATAAATATGTCTGAGTTTCTTCATACTTGTCATACCTTTCGGTAAATATCGTAGCTTGTAGCAGTTGCTTAGTCTCAATTGTAAGAGTTAGATCTCTTCCCGTTAGGCCCAACGGACTAACGGGCCCTAGGTCACGCCCTGATTGGGGGCGTCCAACCCTGTGGTTGGTGGGCCCCCGTCGCATAGTGCTATATAAGGAAGGTGGGGGCCGGGGCGCTAGGCACGTCTCACGAGGTTCACCTGCGCCGCCAAATCCCCACCGACATTCCCTAAACCCTAGACCGATCGATAGGGGGCGCTGCCAGCGGCGGGAAGTGCCACCGACGGCGGCGAGCACCCTGTACGTGCAGATGACGACGGATGGGACGACTGACGCCACTACGACAACCATGGCCGACGGCGGGATGAACTCTAACACCGCCGCCGCCACAGCTACTCATACCGTCGACCCCTCTGGTCTGTGTCTCTTTCTCCTCTCTCCCTCTACTCCTCTTTGCATTACATGAACTGCATACATCTACTACTACTAGAACTCGATCTACTCCACTGGATCCGCTCCGAGACGATCCTAGGATTTCTATCAATGGTATCAGTGGCCTCCTACGGAGGGGATCCACTTGGATCCGAGCTCAAACAGCTCAACCGAATCGAACATCTAACCCTAATCTCAAGAACAGAACAGGATTAGGGAAGAGGAACACGAACGAACCACGGATCGGCATCGCAAACACAAGAACGAAACCCTAACTCGCTAGGGAAAACCCAATCCGAATCCGATCCGAATCAAAACCGAACCCAAATCGAAACCCAACCCCAAGAAAGAACCCCACCCTTACCTCCGTTTTGCCGACGAACCGACACTGCCGCAGAGCCGCCCGACGGCGGCGACCTCAGCCGTAAGCGAGCTCGCACGCCGGCGGGGGGTCCTACGGCGGCGCGTGCGCTAGCGGGCTCCTCCCGGCCGGGTCCCTCGGGACACCGCCGCCGCGCCCCGGGCCACCGCCGCCGCTGCTCTGCTGCCCGCGCACGCCGAAAGGAGAAAGAGAAAGAGCGCGGGGGGAAGGGGGAAGAAGGAGCGGTGCGGTGGGAGAGCTCTCCCGGCCGGACCGCGGAATCGCCAAGGGCCGCCGCCGTTCTCTCCCTCTCTGAGTAGGAGCGGCGCGGGGAAGAGAAAGGGGATGGGCAGAATGAATGAGCTAGGGTTCGGCGCCGGCCGTCGGCGGGTGGGTTTTGTTCTCGCGACATCACCGCGCGACCGTCCGTTCCCCGATCCCTAGATCCGACGGCCGCGGGTGCTCCAGAGCCGGCTGGGCCGAATAGAGCCCAGGTGGGACTCCTCTTTCCCGGCCCAGGCCCACGTTGCGGCCTGGGGGGAGAAGGGAGCCCGAGCGCGCGCGGGCAGACGGGCCAAATTGGCCTCTGGGCCGATCGGCTTGACCGAAATCCGAAAATGAACAGTGACAGTTTCTATTTTATTTCCAGAATTAAATTGAATTTGATATTTGAATAAATTTGAATTGAAATTTGGTGAAATTTTTTCTCTGAACAAATTTACCCAACGATAATTTAAATTCAGAGAGTCAATTTTTTGGCTTATGAGATCAGTCTGATGAGATTTTCATAGTGATTCCATAGATGCGATCTATGTAATCCCGCTTGGTGTTCAGGGCGCTGCCCTGAAACCCGCGGGGCCCCCCCCCTCGACCCCCACCCGCTGACCGGTTAGCGGGATCGTCGTTGCTATGTGTCATAGCGCCTAGAATTGTTATGAATTTTCCAGAAATAGTTATGAAATTCCTTTGTATTTGAATTGAAATTTTAATGAATTTTCTCTATACAATTTTATCCAACGATATTTTGTTTAGAGAATAATTCGACCTGAAATTTCTGGAAAATAAGATTATGAACAATTTTAATTGTTTCCGCTGCGAAGAAAATATTGAATTTGACTCTAAATTAAATTTGAACCAACGGGATAATTTAATTTTGAGTGAATTATGATTTTCGATAATTTGTTGAGATTATAATATTGTTATTTTCTGACCAACGTTGTTAATAACATTATTATAATGAATTGCTATGCATTATTTTTTACTTCTGCCCAACGGTGATGTATAAATTTTGCATAGAGAAATCGTATGTTTTAATTTTGACCAACGTTAAATTAAGGCATGCAATTTCATGATGAATGTTTCTCACTTTTCTTTGGATAAATTTCAGGAGTTAAAGGAATGGTCAACATCAATAACATTCCTCCGCTCAACGGTACCAACTACCGTGTATGGCGGGAGAAGTATGAATTAGAACTTGCACTGGCAGAGATCGATCTTGCCATAACTTCCTCGTGTCCTACTATTCCAAAGGAACCGGAGAAAAGAACCGATGAAACTGACGAAGCTTTTCACGCCCGAAAGCGTGATTTTGCAGAAGTCAGAATGAAATACGATATCGAACATAGGCGTTGGATTCAATCCAACAAAAAATGCCTATTGGTGGCGAAAGCCACCATTGAAGACCAAATTCGAGGGTCAATCCCAGAATGCATCACCGCCATTGATTACCTTGAAAGGGTAAAGAGCCAGTTTACTGGGTCTTCTAAGGCCACAGCAAGCACAATGATACAGAAACTTGTATCTGAGAAGTACAATGGTGGTGGTGTGCGTCAGCACATATTGAAAATGAATACCATGGCAGCGAAATTAAAGACTATGGATTTGGGGATCAATGACAAGTTCCTCATTCACTTGGTTTTTCTTTCACTGCCAAAAGAATTCGAAACTTTTGCCGTGAATTACAATATGATGCCTGAAAACTGGGACATTGAAAAGCTCATTGCAATGTGTGTCCAGGAGGAAGAGAGAATCAAGTCCGCACAGGGTGACTCTGCTCATCTTGTGAAGGATAATAAAAGAAAGAATTTTTACAAGAAACCACAGGGAAAACCCCAGTGGAACAAAGGTTCTCCCTCCAAGCCTCAAGAAAACACACTTGCAAAGAGCAAAGAAAAGGACTCTCAGGATGAAGATTTCGGAAAATATGGAAATGCTGAAAAAGACCAGTGCAAGGAATGCTTCAAGAGAGGGCACTACAAGAGAGACTGCCCTGTCTACCTGAAAAAGCTACTAAAGAAAGGTGATGATACTATCACATTTGTAGATGAATCCCTGTTTTTATGTTATTCGAATACCTCTTGGTGGATTGATTCAGGTGCAACAATTCACGTTTCGAATTCTTTACAGGGTTAAGTGGGAGGAGAATCCTGCAAAGAGGCGAAAGAACGATTAAAGTCGCGAATGGAGTACAAGCTGAAGTAGAAGTCATTGGAGATTTAGCTTTAGAATTAAAAGATGGCTTTGTACTTAAGCTCAGAGATGTACTCTATGTTCCCTCTTTACGTAGGAATTTGATAAGTGTTTCCAAACTCGATGATGTTGGATTTGGCTGTCATTTTGGTAATGGCAGATGTGAACTATTTGATGATAATAATAAATGTGTTGGTCTTGCCTTCCGACAAGACAAGCTTTATTTGTTATCTCTTGCTGATCATGTGAATCATGTTGTGAATGATGCGAATGTCTCCCAATCTAAAAATGAGAATAAGAAGCGGAAGAGAAATGATAGCGACTCTTCGAAATTATGGCATTGTCGTTTGGGCCATATTTCGAGGGGGAGAATAGAACGCTTAGTGAAACAATCAATTCTTCCGCACTTAGAATTCTCCGATTTAGAACAATGTGTTGATTGCATAAAAGGAAAATATGTTAAGAAAATAAAGAAAGATGCTAAACGAAACACGAGAGTATTAGAAATAATTCACACGGACATTTGCGGTCCATTCCCAACAAAAAGCGTGGATGGTTATGATTCATTCATAACATTCATGGATGATTACTCTCGCTATGGCTATATTTATCCAATTAAAGAAAGAACAGAAGCACTGGATAAATTTAAGATATTTAAAGCCGAAATTGAAAATCAACATAACAAGAAGATAAAGATAGTTTGATCAGACCGTGGTGGAGAGTATTACGGGCGACATACCCCGTATAGCCAAATTCCAGGTCCTTTTGCAAGGTTCCTACAGGAAAATGGCATAGTCGCTCAATACTCCACACCGGGGAGCCTCAGCAGAATGGAGTGGCTGAAAGAAGAAACCGTACCCTAATGGATATGGTGAGAAGCATGATGAGTTACTCCACACTACCGGTTGGTTTATGGATGGAGGCGCTGAAAACCGCCATTCATATACTCAATCGAGTACCAAGCAAGTCGGTGCAGAAAACACCATATGAATTATGGACAGGAAGAGAACCCTCACTTAAGCACTTATGTGTGTGGGGCTGTCCAGCTGAAGCAAAAGTGTTTAACCCAAATATTGGAAAGTTAGACTCCAAGACTGTCAGCTGCCATTTCATTGGCTATCCAGAAAGATCGAAAGGATATCGATTCTATTGTCCTGATAGATACACGAAATTTGTTGAAACAAGACACGCTGTGTTCTTGGAGGATGACATGATCAGGGGGAGCAAGGTAACACGTGAAATTAGACTTGAGGAGAAGCGGGTACATGTACCTACTCCGATGGTTGAAGAACCATACTTTATGTTACCTGCTGTCGATGTTGCACCAGCAGTACAAGATACTGTGGTGACAACGCCTGTTGTGAATTCTCCCATAGCAACAACGAATGAACAAGAGGAACCTGTCCATCAGGAGCCTATAGAATCAGATGTTGCTGATGAGAAAGAACAACAACAGCCCATAGTGGACCAAGTGCCAGAGGCCCCTAGAAGGTCTCAAAGAACTAGAAGGTCAGCTATTCCAAATGATTATGAAATCTATGAAACTGAAGAATATCATATGGAAGATGACCCTCTAACTTTTGAAGAAGCCATGAGAAGCGAACACTCATCGAAGTGGCTTCAGGCTATGGAAGATGAGATGAAATCTATGAATACCAACAAGGTTTGGGTTCTAGAAAATATTCCCAAAGGAGCTAAGAAAGTAGGATCCAAATGGGTCTACAAGACGAAATATGACTCCCAAGGGAATATTGAAAGACACAAAGCGCGACTTGTGGCTAAGGGTTTTACTCAAAGAGAAGGGATTGATTACAATGAAACTTTTTCCCCAGTTTCTTGTAAAGATTCTTTCAGAATCATTATGGCACTTGTGGCTCACTATGATCTAGAATTGCATCAGATGGATGTAAAGACAGCATTCCTAAATGGGGATTTGGATGAAAATGTATATATGGCACAACCAAAAGGTTTTGTCGTAAAAGGAAAAGAGAATATGGGATGTCGTCTGAAAAGATCTATTTATGGTTTGAAACAAGCTTCGAGACAGTGGTACTTGAAGTTTGATAAAACTATAAAGGGTTTTGGGTTTAAAGAAAATGTCGAGGACAATTGTGTCTATGTGAAATTCAAGAATAAGAAATACATATTTCTGATCCTATATGTGGATGATATCTTACTTGCTAGTAATGACGTCAATCTACTATTAGAGACGAAGAAATTCTTGTCCTCGAACTTTGATATGAAAGATCTCGGTGAAGCTTCGTTTGTCTTGGGAATTGAGATTCATCGAGATAGAAGAAAAGAGGTATTGGGATTATCGCAGAAGGCATACATAGAAAAGGTTCTGAAGAGATTTAGTATGCATGCATGTAGTCCATCTCCTGCTCCGATTGTCAAGGGAAATAAATATGGGGAACATCAGTGTCCCAAGAATCAATATGAAATTAATCAAATGAAAGCGGTACCATATGCTTCGGCAATTGGAAGTTTACAATATGCTCAAACGTGTACTTGCCCTGACATAGCTTTTGTTACCGGGTTACTTGGCAGATATCAAAAGAATCCAGGAATTGAACATTGGAAACTAGTGAAAAAGTCTTGCGTTATTTGCAAGGTACGAAAGGTCTCATGTTGACATATGAAAGATCTGATTCCCTGTGCATAGAGGGGTATTCAGATTCTGACTATGCTGGAGATGAAAGAAAATCCACATCAGGATATATATTCACTCTTGCTAAAGGAGTGATATCGTGGAAAAGTTCGAAACAAACAGTGACTACATCCTCGACAATGTACGCTGAGTTTGTAGCTTGTTATGAGGCCTCGGGGCAGGTAAATTGGTTGAAGAAATTTGTACCCGGACTGAGAATAATTGAAAGTATAGAAAGACCGATGCGGTTGTATTGTGATAACAACCCAGCGGTAGAATACGCTCACAAAATAGGTCAAGTGGTGCTGCCAAACATATTGACATAAAGTACTATGTTGTGAAAGATAAACTTCGGGATCATATCATAAATCTTGAGCATATACGAACAGAAAAGATGCTAGCGGATCCGCTCACAAAAGGCCTCCCACCCAGTGTGTTCAGAGGACACATAGCCGGCATGGGTTTAAGGGAGAGCCTATGATTCCCGAAGAATAAGAAGGGCCCAGAATGATGAAAGGTTTTATTTCCAAAATAGAAAGGTGTGTAGTAGCTGTGAGTCTAATGACAAGAATTGTTGTGATGATGAAGCATGCTCTATATATTAATCTATGATGGAATTGAAAAGAATTGGAATATTGAACTTGAAATGGAATTGAAGAATTAAAAGAATTGTATGAGATCTAGGGGGAGAATGTAAGAGTTAGATCTCTTCCCGTTAGGCCCAACGGACTAACGGGCCCTAGGTCACGCCCTGATCGGGGGCGTCCAACCCTGTGGTTGGTGGGCCCCCGTCGCACAGTGCTATATAAGGAAGGTGGGGGCCGGGGCGCTAGGCACGTCTCACGAGGTTCACCTGCGCCGCCAAATCCCCACCGACATTCCCTAAACCCTAGACCGATCGATAGGGGGCGCTGCCAGCGGCGGGAAGTGCCACCGACGGTGGCGAGCACCCTGTACGTGCAGATGACGACAGACGGGACGACTGACGCCACTACGACAACCATGGCCGACGGCGGGATGAACCCTAACACCGCCGCCGCCACAGCTACTCATACCGTCGACCCCTCTGGTCTGTGTCTCTTTCTCCTCTCTCCCTCTACTCCTCTCTGCATTACATGAACTGCATACATCTACTACTACTAGAACTCGATCTACTCCACTGGATCCACTCCTAGACGATCCTAGAATTTCTATCATCAATGACTCCAAGTGATAAAGCATGCATATTGAACTTGACAATCTAACAATGCCAGACCATGAAAGATCAAGATACTTTAAATGTGCTGTATTGATGAAATTGCTACGGATAATAGAAGGTTCGTGACAATAGCACCACAATGCCCTCAATGAACCCAGCTTTGACTCCCTCAAATCCTGGTAAGACATTGATGGTACCAACAAAGTTCTCAAAGGTGGTGTCTCTTTGAATAGTCCTCTGATTTCTGTCCATCCATCAGTGCTAGACAATTTCAAGTGACGGGTATCTTTTATGGATACTTTTTTCTGAATTAACTCTTGCGCAGTTGCACACTCGCTCGCAACATCCTTTGCTAGGTCATGCATCAGGTCATGCATTTTACATCCATCTGACTCTTGTTTTAAGCCATGCCAATAACGCGATGCCTTTACTATGCTGGCATGCTGAAGAAAGGATCTCCAAACCAAATAATTGAAAATGAACTCACCTTTCTCCTCCAAATCCATTGTCCCCTCTTGTTGAATAAATCCGTTTGCTGTCCACAGTTGAATCAACATGTTCTTGTCAATCTTATGGTCCTTGGGAAAAACTGCACAAAAGGCAAAACATTGCTTCATCTCATGTGGCAAGTGCATGTAGCTCAATTTGAGTATGGATAGGATTTCATCTTTGCCCCTGACGGTATCACCAAGATTGCTTTCTGCAATGGCCTCCCATTCATGAACTTGTTTTGAGCTCATCAATCCACCCATTGTATTTAGAGCAAGAGGCAGTCCCTTGCACTTGTTTACAATGCGTTTGCCGGTCCTGACCGCCAACTCGGCTTGTTCTTCTTGCACGCCTTTGCTGAATGCTTTATTTGAGAATAATCTCCAGGAATCATACTCTCCCAGGCATGCCAGGCCAGCTGATAGGGTGAAAGGGTGCCCATTATAGAGGCGACTCGTTGGCTTCTGCTGGTGACAACTATGATGCTCCCCGATCCAGCAATAGAAGAAGAACACAGTAATGGCTTCAGGTCATTCTCCCACTTTGTCTGCTCTTCGTTCCATACGTCATCAAGAATCAGCAGGTACCTCTTCCGGCCAACGACTTGCCGCAGACGATCTTGCAGCAGCTGGATGATGTCAGGCAGGTCGCACCTCCCTTTCGTAGCCAGTTCAATGATGGATTTCACAATAGCACAGGCGTCGAGGCTTGCTTCGGAGACGCAGTGCCACATCTTCAGGTCGAAGTGCTTCTCGACGCTGGGGTCGTTGTACACCATCTTTGCAAGCGTCGTCTTGCCTAAACCCCCCATTCCAACAATGGGCAGCACCTGCACGCCGTGCTCGTCTCGTTGGTCGAGCAACGTTCTCACCACCACCTCCTTGTCGACCTCCCTCCCGAAGATTTCTGCAGAGTCATCCAGCGCTGAGTGCGTCGGCCGATACAGCACCACTTGCTCCTGCTGCTGCTCCGTGCGCTCGGCCACCAGGCCAAACGTGTTCATCTCCTCGACAAGAGAACTGATCCTTTGTAGCACACTCGATCTTGAGCTCCCAGCTCGCTCTGAGGCGGAACCAAAGGGGGCTGCTGGGGATGTTGATTTAGGCGAGTACCTTGCTAGGGGTGGACAAGGCGGCTTGAGCCTGGCGACGCAGCGCCTCGTAGTGGAATCCGTCGAGGACGTCCTCAGCCTTGCAGGCAACCATCCCGAGGTCCTTCATCCACCTCTTGATGGCGGCGTTGGTCTCGCCCTTCGCCTCCGCGTCAACCAGCAGGCACTGCACGGCCAGCTTCTGCCGCTCGCTGTCGATGCCCCACATGCGAGCGACGAGCTCCACGAGGGCGTCGGCTGCCTTGCCGGCAACCCTGCCCACCAGTGGAAGAAGCAGCGATGCACCAGCCATACTGTGGCCACCTCAAACTCTTAGAGCATTTCTAGTGTGCAGGCGAACCATACCTGCCACAATGAATCGAACACAACTAAAGATCGATAACTGCAGTGTGCATGATTTGTGAAGCCCGCGTAAAATAATAAAAAAATTGAATGTGTGAGTAGTTGCGCGTCGCTGGAGCTTGGGCCAGGCTCAGTTCTCTGCATGCAGCGGCAGTATTGAATATTTTAATCACCACGGTTCGTATTCTCGGCAGAGTTCGCTCTTGAGCTCTGACAGCTACGGTTCGACACCTCCAGTGTCCTGGTTCGCTAGCTACAGCCCTCAGTTCGATTCTGCTTGCACACTGGAGGTGCTCTTAGCTTGCACTTGCAGTATGTAGCGTGGTGGTTATCGGTTCATTCGTGCGCATGATGTGATGAGGCACAAGATCAATCGAGCCTTTTTATTTGGAATGGAAGCAAAAGCATCTGTGAAAGATCAGGCATGCACGGAGGCACGAGTACGCGTACAAGCGTTTGGACGGATGGTACAAAGCGATGTGCTGGCCCGTAGCGATTACTCCTATATTACTATATTTGTTTGTAGTATTATTAGCGCAACAAACAACAGCCAGTGGAGTGAGGAGGAGTGAGTATGTACAATTGTAGATCAAGGACTATCTCTCTAGCTCACATCGCTGTCCAGTTTTACCGCGTTTGTCGCATTATATCGGTATTCATTATTGATTCTTTGTCATCTGCTCTTTGCAAACTCAACAAAACAAATAATGGAATAAACCCATCGATGGAACCCAAATATATCGTTGCAATATTATATATCTAGCCCGGTGTGGGCTTTGCTGCAGCTTTATCTAAGCATATTATTCTGAGTAGCCGAGTGTTGGTGACGCCGGGTCGTCCAATGAAGTAACTCGCTAGAAACGGTCAATGACCATGGTGTTTGTCGTTGTACAAACTTTTTTCTACTCCCTCAGTCTCAAATTACAAGACATTTTCAGAATCTTAGAGAGTTAAGCATATTAAGTTTGATCAAACTTATATGATCGATAATATAGTAACATTTATTTATGATGTCAACTAAGTATTATTAGATTCTTCATCAATTATATTTTTATAGTATATTTATTTGATGTCATAAATCTTTATAATTTCTCTATAATTTTAGTTAAATTTGAAATGCTTTGACTCTCCAAAATTATTAAAATAGAAGAAATAGTTAATAAAAAATTCTATTATGTGCAAACACACACAACCAAGTTGAATATCAGCTAATTAGCTGGAAAAAGAACAAGAACAAGAACACAAGTAAACAAAGACGATTATATGATGCACCATGCATTCTAGACGAAAATGTCCTGAGACAACAAACCTAACTCCCTAAGCACTGGGCTCGCCACTATGATCTCTTTTTCATCCTATGCACATATAAGTGTTCAAAACCACTGTCTACATGCAGGACACGTGACATGATGGAGATGAAGTTCCCGGTCTTTCATCAGGTACAGATAACTCTATTTATGAGACCAATGCCTGCAACTGCAAAATGAAGAACACAAGCAAAAACTCGAAATTATGCGGCTCAAAGAATGGGCAAACTGACGGCGACGGTGATTGATTATAATTAAGGTCTTAGGGTCATCGCTCCCTCTGGATGTGCACCCCTAACAGGCTCAAGAGGATACACGGGCAAAAGACGATGACGCAATACCCTGACAGATTCTGGACACTACCTTGTTGTAACAAGACTTCGATGGAGTTGGGACCTCAAACCAAATCCACTGGTTAGCTTATAAAATTATCTTTCCATCCATATGCGGATCATCGAAAATGGAGTCCAAATCCATCCTAAACGTTCAAAATAATGCAAACTGATCCTAAAGGCCGAGCCAGACTTGAAGTCAAGTTGGGCTGGGCCTCCAGCTTGTGTTAGACATCCTTGCTAGTCTTCTTTAGCTCCATACCTTTCTTCAAGTTCCTTATGGCCCTCTCCATTGTTTCGAAGCAAGATAATATCATTATGTAATAGTCTATTATCAAAAATATGAAAATGATTGCTTAACAACGAGCTCACCTCTAAATTGAGTTATCGCATTTGAGCTCGGATACCTTGCATAATAGTTGGAGGATCAACGAGTGCATCAAAAGGAGTGATGTCCTCATTATCCTCCCCCCTTAAAGTGAAGTCGTCCTCAACTCAATCTCATCTTCTTCTCCCAAATAAGACTCAATCTACATATCAAAATATATGCAAAGTTATATGTACCACTACCACGATAAAACTTAACTGAGGCATTTGGCAAAGGGGTTTGGAGGCAGACGGGCATTTGAACTGCCTCGGATAACATCCGGGATTAACCGAGGCAGTCATTTTTAATAATCGAGCCGGACATAAACAACCATCTCGCAAAATCGACAAAGATGATTAAAAAATAAGTGTCATTGTAAATCTATTATACGAGACAAGCCTTTTAATAGACCTGCCTAGAAAAATAGAGCCATTTTTGGAGACGGACGCCTCCATTAATAAGGCTGGCCCTAATAAAAGCCCATCTCGGCTTGGATACAAGTGAGGTATTGGATGGTAATAATCATCAGTTGGTTGTGATACCTATGAGGAAGTGACACCAAAATTGTAAGGGTCTTATCTGTGCTGATATGAAGAATTTGTGAAGCTTAAAAGGCAAATAAAGAGACACATATGTATATGTGGCACATAGCAAGTAACATATAGCAATGTTGAATTATAGTCTTGAATATTTGTCCTAGTTGATGGACTAGAGTGTTCCAAGTATCAAGAGTGAGAAATAAGGTGACGACTATGTCCACGAGGACGAATAAGGTGACAATTTTTGGACAAAAAGAAACTAATCTAATTTATACAAATAAGATTCCACGATTTACTTTCAGGTGGAGTTCGACTATTGTCACGCCTTAGACGATGTTGATTCAACGTCTGTCTTTGCCACGGTTGAGCCGCTGCCGCCCCCATCAACGGTTCCTTCCGGGCGCCTGACGCCGTGATTTTACCATCCATTCCAAAATCGGATGAAACACATGCCCTAATTTCGAAATAAAATATGTTTATTCTGAAATTCTCTCTAGTAACCATTACTGTACTCGTGTTACACCACACCCGCCTCGTATCACGTGTTAGGCCAAAGGAAGCAGATGTTTCATGGTGACTCTGATGTTGTCATCGAGATGGTTTCTGTTTGTGCAGCAATCTTTTCAAATAATTCAGTTGTTGTTTTTTGCTGCTATTTCCATCCGTCCTTTTGCTATCTGCAGCTTGATGAGTTGTTGACCGTTGGTCTCCTACCTTCTTTTTTTTTGTTTATGATTGATTGATGAAATAGGAGGGCAAAAGGCCCTACTGAAATTATATTATTAAAGAATGCAGAAATTATTTGCATCATGGAATCCAGACAATTTACAACGGAAGGGAAATATTTGCTACTCGCTCTGTCTTTGGATAAACATTGGGATGTAGGTTGCTGTTTTTTTTTCTGAGATGATTATGTTCCTTGTGGATCATATGATCGATCATCAGCTCATCAGAATGCTCGCTTTCATGAAAAAATGGAATTTGTTGGTTGGTCTACAACAACAATCTGAAGTCTGAACAGGTGCGACGCCTGCTGGATTCAGCTCGGCTGCTTGCAGTTGCAGACAACACTGTCAGTGCAATGCTTTTTTTTTTGGTACGTGAAGAAAGACGGTCAGATTCTTTTTCTGTCTGGCTAGATTGCTGCTCAGGAGTCAGGCGCGGGGCTCTGTGGTCTGTGCGGTCTGTCTTCGTAGGAGAGGGCATGCAACGTACTGTACTCCAGGAGGAAGAATCACAATCACCAGTCACCTGGAAGCTTTGGTTTGCCTTCTTTGTGTGGGGTTCTTCGTCAGTGCTCACCCCTGATCTGAATGCCTTGTTGCTTTTGCATCGGCTTGCTCAGGCTATGTTGTGTCTCCCGCCCGGTAGTTGCCCCTGTCACTGTCAGCGTCTGCATCCAGCTACGGCTGATTGGCTGGTCATCAGTTAGCTGCTGCTAGCTCCAGTTGCTGCGCCGCGCCCGCGCATGATTGGTGAGTGCACTGAAAGTTACAACCACTCGCACTCATCATCAGGGGGGCTAATAATCAGTAACCAGAGACCAAGATTTGGATCAGATCCATCCATCCGAGAGTGAGTCCCACAGAAGGTCCGGATTTGCAACCCTGGATCGAGTTCCCGTTCCAAAAACATATTGGCTAGCTGTTGATATGCACCCTGCTGCCTTCTAGCTGTGCCTTAACGAATAACGACGCACGACGTGGCCGCCAGAAATTTGGAGCGAGGCACGGCTCCTGTACGTCCTGGAGACTGGGTTGGGTTGGTGAGACGCTGGCACGACGACCAAGGCGCGGGAGTCGCCGACGCGGCCGGCACACGCCACGACCACGAGACCAGACGACGCCGGCGACGAAGGGGATCGAGGGTCGTGCGCGCGACGCGGGCGTCGTCGGTTTTACCCATGTCGATCCTGTCGTGCGCTGCATTTCATTCTTCTCGTTTCTTTTTCTTTTCTTTTCTTTTTTGCCCACGGCTGGCTTTGGGAGCTGGCAGCAGCATGCGCGCACGTCTCGGCCTGCCTGCCGGCCTGGATCACGACGACCGGCGAGGCAGTTTTCGATCCGTAGCGTAATATAATCCCTGATCATCGTCGCCTTGATAGTATTAGATTGCAGAGGTTCAGGGCTAGTGGCTGTTACTTGATCCCCCTAATCCTCTAGTTAGTCTGCTCTGGTCGCCCGCTCAATCACACGATAATGAAATGAATCGGCAGCTGGCTGTGTGTGACTTGTTTGTGAGCTACGACCATGTGCTGGCCCCCATAATTTGCGTACAATTCTTTACTACACAATCTGCTAAGGTGCAGGATTAGGTTAATCGGTAGAATTCTGTTCTGTGTGTGTGTGTGTTTTTTTTTTCTCTTTCTCTCTCTTGGAGAAACAAGAAGATCAGTATTAGGTGCGAATCATGACTTGCGCTAAGATCATGGGGGTGGATTGACCTTTCGGGTAGTAGCACCACATGGCAGCCGCAAACTGCTCGATCTGCTAGCTCATCACAACACGGCCAGAGACCGAACCACCGATAAACACGGAGTACAGGATCGATCAGCATAACAACATAACGGCTCCTGATCGATCCCATCGCGTGCGTGCGTCACCGCTGTGATCACATACATACTTGAGACACCTCAAAGTGGAGCCCTGTCTGTCAAACAGACAGCTCTGCGAGAACGGCCTCCTCATGATTTCATGAAATCCAATCCAATCAAAGAACTACTGTACTAGAGAGCTAACGCTAATTCTTTACTGACAGCCGAGCAGCAGCAGCGGGCCTAGCGGCAGCGACGACGCAGGTGAAGACGAGACGAGGACTGGACAGGTGGACAACACGACAGCCCCCGTCCGTCGGCGTCTCGGGTGGTGATCTGATCCCGCCGGGATCCGAGGCTGAAACCGGGGTCGACTTCATGGGCCCCAACGTACGCAGCCTGTCCTAGAATTCTGACTCCTGCTGCTTCCCCTGAAACTGAAGAGTGCGCCTCACGAAGCACAGTTGCGTGCCACGCCACACCACACGGTTTCCTGCTATTCCACTCCGTGTGAGTTTGATTATCACAGCTGTCGCCCTCCTCCTCCAAGCAACTCTTCTTCTAATGATCCATGTACAGTACTTCCTCCGTCCAACGATACAAGATCTTGTAGGTTTTGTCACAGGAATTAAGGAGAAGAGAAAAATAAATATGATGCACCCGAATTGAGAATACGAGATATAGAGATAGAGATACAGGTAGAGATAGGGATGCATTTGGGGAAAAAGAAAAGAAATCTATTTGGAAAAGGTGGTGTGGATGTCCTTATGGATTTATTATAGGAGGAAGTAGTAGCTTAGAAGAAATTGCATCATTTTTTTTCTTCTTTAAAGAATGTCGGGCTCCTCGGAGGAATTATACAAAAGTGACACTGTATCCAAATGAGTAATTATATTTCCGTTAGGAGGAGCAAAGGAAGTTTCTAGGACAACCATGGGATGTCAAACAAACGCCGTGTTCGTTTGGTTTATCCGTCACCGAAACAGTGTTTTTCTCTCACAGAAAAACAGCTAAAAACAGCATCAGCCGGCTTATGAGCCACCAAAACGGTGAAACGAACATTGTTATTTGAGCTTGTAAGTGCAAAACCCCTTTCCTACTCAATGTGTTTAAAATGACTAATTAAAATTATACTAGCAAATATGTTCGTGCGTTGTAACGGAATTTAATACGTGTAGAAATCGAAGTCCATGCTCATATGTTGTAACCAAATTTAATACGCGTAGAAATCAGATTTCATACCTGTATATGTTGCCACAGAACTTAATACGTGTAAGAAAATTGTACCTTTTTATTAGTAGAGATATAGATATAGATATAGATATAGATAAAGATAAAGATAAAGATATAGATAGAGATTATTAAAACTAAAGAATCGATGAAAATTCAACCATGAAGGATCGGATGATCTAATCGTAGTTTCCAGAGGCCTTCCTTTGGGCCTCCACAAACCGTTAAAGCAAACACTTTTTTCCCGACATCACAAAATGAGATGCCCCGTTTCATCTTTTTTACATAGTTGCCCTTTTTTTAGCTAGCCTTTCTTTACAAGGAAAAAAAGAAAGAAATGTAGATAGGGATGGCTGTAAGAGAGCTCAGTGAAGAGATTATACTACGTTTGGAGCTCCTGACATAACCAATTTTTTAATAAAAAATAGAACAATTCTTATTTAGCCAGAGGAGTTTTATTATTATATAAAAAGGCCTAACGGCAACGGCCAATCATTTCTCTCATCGAGACATTGGCTCACCACTCCTATAAAAAAAAACTTTGCTTTCCATTCCATTCCATTCACCCCCGTCGTCCCCCGGCATCCCCGCTCCCGCTCGGCACCACCACACCGTCCCCGCTACTCAGCTCCGCCGCCGCCGCCGCCGCCAACAGCAAGCAGGCCTCCACTAGACCAAGCCACAGCACCCAGCCAGGCCCCGACAGCCAAGGCGCGCGGGCCGGCCGGCCGACCAGCCAGCCATGGAAAAGCGACGAAGAGGCGGCGTGCCGTCCCTGCTGGCGCTGGCGGCGGCGTTCTTGACGGTGGCCGCATTGCCGTCATCGTCGCCCCGCGTGGCGCTGGCGGCCGCGCTGTCTGAGGACTACTACAAGCACAGCTGCCCGGACCTGGAGTCCATCGTGCGATACGAGGTGACGAGGAAGAAGAACGAGACGGTGGTCACCATCCCGGCGACGCTCCGCCTCGTCTTCCACGACTGCATGGTCGGGGTGAGTAGTAGTACTAGTAGCACACGGCGCACGCCTTGCCCCCCAAATCCTCCTCTTCTCCTCCTTTGCTTTCACCGCACTCATCCATGGCAATCATTCACGCGTGCTCCCCAACAATCCCCATCCCCTGCTCCGAGACGCGCAATCTATGGCGTCTAGGGTGGGACTGCACTGCACATGGTGCTCAACTTACTTACTGATCTCTAGTACTGCATTTGGTTTTTTTTTAATCTGCTTTTTTTTCCTTCCTTCATTCTTGGGTGGTGGTCTGGTTCTCAGTTGAGCTGAGCTGTGATTCGTGCATGCTAACTGCTAACAGCGAACAGCAGAGTTCAGTTCTCCCACTCTCTCTCTCTCAACTTGCTGTGTCGTGGAGAGAGGAATCAATTCAGAATCATTCTTTGTTGTCATCTCCTTTCCTCTGTTCAGTCCAAGAAGAAGGCGTCTTTGGAACCACAAAGTTGCAAGTTGCGCGCTGCTTTTCCAGTCAGATAACATGGGGTTGTCTGCCCGTCTGCCTCTCTACCTAGAGTCAGTCTCTACTCCTCACCAGTGCACTGCACATCATCGTGCTCCCCAGTTCTTGGTCTTTCATTGGCGCATCCATTGCTAGCGGCTAAACAAGCCCTGCTGCCCTTGTGCGGTGCTCTTCTGAATCGTGCTGAAAAGAAAGAAAGAAAGAAAGAAAGAAAGAAAAAAGGAAAAAGAAATCGGTGCCTTGAGACGTTGCCAATAGAAAACAGGATTCGCTTTGGCCAAAAGCCACCGTACGGGCCAGTGGTAGTGGTAGCAGACAGCTCGAGAGGCCCGCGTGGTCGTCGGTTGCGCATGTGACGACGCGGCTTTTCATCCGCCCCCTCCGGATTATCAAAATGCCAGCCGTGTCGGAGGCGTCTCGTCAGAAAATCACTCACACACACCCCCGAATCCCGAGCGCGTCGTCGACCTGCCGAAAATGAGGACGGCCAGCTCATCTGTTTTGATCCTTGCAAAACTTTGGAGAATTCTTCAGGTTCAGGCGTACTCCGTAGGTTTCATTCAGGTTCAGGCGTACTCCTAGGTACTAGTAGCTGGCTGCTTTGGAAAACGATTTCGATCATCTTTCACCAACTCACTTGCAGCTGGTTTGGTTTCGGTTTTTTGGAATGATATATATGTTCAGACTAAAGAATCCTAACTGCTGGCCGCTGCAGCTCAACAGCTGGTTCCATGCACGCATGTTGCCAAGAACATGATAATATGACGAAGATGCTGCATCTGGCTGCCTCCTCTCTGCTAGTAGTGTTGTTTAGTGGCATCCTGGCAAGCAAGTAGCTGGCATCTCGTTTCAGTCTTTTTTTCCTTCACCTCTTCTTTTCTTTGCTGGGTTGGGTTTTTTTTTATATGGTAGCAATTGCTGTGGTGGGTTGACCTGATAGCATCGGGTGCCGCGTGAATTCACGTTGAGCGCCAGTTGTATTTGTATAGGACCCCACGTTTACCAATAATAACCAGGCGTGTTTTCAGGTTCAAATTCAATCTTTTATAAACCTTTTTTTATTATATGAGCAAAAAGCACATTTTCCGGTCACCAATGTTTCAGAACACAATTTCAATTGCAAAATGCTCTATGGATTCGTTTATTATCGCAATTACCACATTACATTTCTAGTAACAGTAATTTTCTCCTAATAAATAAGTATAATAAAAATAAGAAAAAACAAGTAAATAATAATTTGATGACTTACCCTGCCGTTCCTCACCTTAATCACACAGGGCTGCGACGCCGCTGTCATGATCGCGTCCAAGAACAAAGACGCCGAGAAGGACGCGCCGGACAACGAGTCGCTCGCCGGCGACGGCTTCGACACCATCAACCGGGTCAAGGACGCCGTCGAGAAGAAGTGCCCCGGCGTGGTCTCCTGCGCCGACATCATCGCGCTCGCCGCCAGAGACGTCGTCTACCTGGCGGACGGCCCCTACTGGCGCGTCGAGCTCGGCCGGCTCGACGCCCTCTCCTCCAGGGCCAGCGACGTCAAGGGGAAGCTGCCGGACCCGAACATGCACGTCGAGGAGCTCACCCCGGTGTTCCAGACGAACAATTTCACCAAGGAGGACATGGTCGCCCTCTCCGGCGGGCACACCGTCGGCTTCTCGCACTGCAGCCGCTTCACCAACAGGCTCTACAACTACAGCAGCAGCACGCCGACGGACCCGTCCTTCAACTCCGACTACGCCGATCAGCTCAAGCAGGCGTGCCCTAGAAACGTCGGCCCCACCATCGCCGTCAACATGGACCCTTTCAGCCCCATCAAATTCGACAACAGATACTACACTAACCTGAAGTACGGGCTGGGGCTCTTCACCTCCGACCAGGTGCTCTACACCGACGAGACGACGAGGCCCGTCGTCGACACCTTCGCCGGCGACGAGCAGGCGTTCTTCAATGCCTTCAAGGTCGCCATGCGCAAGCTGGGGAGCTTAGGGGTGAAGACAGGGAAGGATGGAGAGATCAGAAGAGTCTGCACTGCATTCAACCATTATTAGAGGGCCTGCATATGCAGCAGTGTTTGTAATTCAGATTATCTCAATGCTGTTTGGAGTTGATCAAGATGCGTATACTGAGATTGATTCTTTTTTTTTTCATACAGTTGCCAAAGTTTGAAGATGTTCTTTCTTTGTTTGTTTCTTCCTTTTCTTTCCTTTTTTAATATTTTTTGTGCCTAGTGATTTTTTTGTGCATCTTTGTACAGACTGAAGAGTGTAATACCATGAACAACTTGAGGATTTCAAATTGAAAAAGGTTAATCTGACGATATATATAGGGCTAAGAAAAGTTTTGGCTTGGGTTCGGTTTTGTACAAGTGCAATGCTGTTACATGATTTATTTTTATTTTTATTTTCTTCTGAAAATAATGATCACCTGCAGAATAAGGAGGTCAATAAAAGTGCAATTCAAAAGAAAAGTGGATGTTGATTAATTGATGCCCAATTTGAAGAACTTTGGCATATAAAGAGAAGAAAAGAAGATATCAGAGCATGTTTATCAGAGTATACCATATGATGAAGGCTGAGGTACAAAGTCCAGCATTAAAAATGAACAAGCCTTTGAAAAATTTAACTAACTACTGACTTAGAGAAGCTCATGAGTATAGATTATAGAGTATATTTATTCATCCAGCTGACTTCTAGAAGATCCAAAGAAGTTATTACACTACACATAGTTTACTGAGATTGCTCACCATCTTAATTAGCTGTTGCCTTCGCTTCTTGACTGATGATTCCACGCTGTCAAGGTATAGTAACCTTCATGTGCGATTATAAACTGCACCCAGCAGAACTGATCCTCCAAGAGCCTGAAGAAACAACTGGATCATCAATTAACCAGTCATCATTATTTCTGCAGGCGCGTCACAACTTATCCCAAAATATCAGGTACACCGTGCAATAATCATTACTTTTAAGTGGACAGTACTTCACTAATGAATCTCTTCCCTTCACTGGTTCTCTTCTCCCTCTCTGATTTACCTTTTTCGAACATAATGCTGGATATGGATTTATCAAATTAACTGACAACTAATAAATATTTTTAAGGTAAAATGATGTCATATGTTTTCATTCTTAGGGCACGTTTGGTCCAGCTCAGCTTTCACTAGTGAAGCTGTTTTTTTAAAAAATAGCTTCATGAGCGACTCTCTAGGTGAAGCTGAGCTATTTTGGAAAAGGTGTTTGGCAAAACAGCTTCACTAACAACTCCATGCATAGATATGAGAGAGAAAGGGGAGAGAGAGAGCTGTGATAAGCTACTATTTTCAACTTCATCCAACTTCATATTTTTGTGAGAGGGAAAGAAAAATAGCTTCATGGGTGAAGCTGTTTTGAAAAGAGGTGTTTGACAAAAAAAACAGCTCACAACAACTTTATGAAGCTGTACCAAACAGGCTCTTACTAGTAGCAAAACAGAATAAATATATAATAGCATCCTTTTAAAACCACCAAGGTCATATGCAGGGAAAAGAACTACACCAAAAAGCAAAAACACAAATAGAATACCTCTTCATAACTCACTGGGAGGGAAAGAATCCCAACCTTATTCATTCACAGGTGTTTCTTGAAAGCCCACGAAAATACATGAGTTTCAGTCTTTCATCAGACCAAAAAAAATCAGGACAAACAAAAGATCTCAGGAACTTCTACATTGTAGAGGAAAACACTGAACACTAAGCTCATACCTGACTAACCATGTGCATTATATCTACAATTATCCAAATCTGGAGAAAGATCTGTTTGTACAGTATGAATGTAGGATACAGGAGAAGGTAACAGACAAGAAGAGAAGTTGAAATGACAATGAGCCCAACCTAGGTACGATTTCTATAGACTTGCTTCTTGAGTGGGCCCTTGTGAATGATTCCTGAGCACTGTGATTCGGTGGATGAGATGGGTCGAACGCAGGTCGCACGAATATCATTGTTCAAGAGAAACTCAAGTCCTCACCAATTATCTCCAATATAAAAGGCACATCATAAACTACTTTCAATTAACATGGCATTTGAACACAAGCCTCTTCAGAAATGTGCACTGCACAAACTTACTTTTCACTCAGTGGGTTCAGCTGTGACACAATCATATTAGTAGAACAAAATATTTTGAATGTGAGTCTATAAATGCATGTCGTTCATGAGATGTATAGCAATGTACAAAATTACACCTCCAGTAGTCCAGTTAAATAAGCACATGGGATTGTCCATATCATTCCTAACTTCGATTTTTGCTTTCATTAGTAGGACAGCACAAAAAGAATATTTTGCATGCTATCATAATATGGTACTTAAAAAAATTGCACTAACCAATGAGCATGAGCTTTCTATATCACTACAAGAATGCAAAAATTTAGAACAGTATGCTGCTATGTTCATTCAGAATGATTGGGATCATATACTGAAGACTTGAGACATGGCATTGCCATTATTCAATTTCCCCCCACTTACTGCATTGAATACATGCAACTCCAACAATCTTCTATACTGGCCTTGTTCAATCTCAGCTTCATTTGCACCATGCAGTAGCAGGAGCTCAATAATGCAATCTTCCCAATCGATACCGTCACAGGAACCTCTTCTTCGTCTCTTTTTCCTGGCACCTGAACTATCTACCATATTGTCACTGACAAGGATATGATCTATATCATCCATCTTCTTTCCCCCTCGATTCTTCCTGGTCAGTTTTTGCGGGGGAGAGACATATTCGTTTCTGACTACATCTTCTGATTCTGAATTATTTCCTTGTGCAGCTGGAGCAGCAGTAGCCTTCCTAATCGCATCAATTCGCTGCTTGGCAGCTTCAATACGTGCTCTCCTCTCCTTCTGCAACTCCAAACCAGCAGTAAACGATGGTGGAGGTGCATCATAGCCAATGTTAATATCCACCACATCCTCAAGCAGCATGTCCTTTTTCCAACCAACATTCACTGGGTCCATACATGGCTCCAGCTCCAGTCCTCCTTTCAATCGCTTCCTCCTGTCAGCACCTTTACCAACCTTCCCAAGTTTCTGTAGCTGGGCAAGCCTATTTAGGACATTTTGGTAAGCATCTGATAGGCCCTTCTCTGAGATATTCTGGTTTTCAAATTCTTTCTCCTCTGGCTCAAGATTATCGAAATCAAAGTCATCAGCACTGACAGGAGTAATCTGAAGGTATTTGGACTCGTCGTCATCAACTTTAGAGTAGGCCTGCACAATGGCAGCAATGTTCGGAGCGAAGCTCTCAAGAAACTGTTCAGAAGGGTCGGACTGTGAACGCATCTCCATGAGCCGGAGCAGGAGCGGAGCATTGAGGAGCAGGTTCTTGGCATTTACATCGGCACCCCACGGAAGCAGGTGGCGGGCGACATGCACCAGCGCGTCAACGAGCTCCTTGTATCTGCAGAGGCTGGTCCTCAATCCCGCCGATATGTCCCGGGCAATGTCCTCCAAGGAGAGAGAAGTGACCCCGTTCACCTCCGCAGAGAAGGCGAGCAACGCCGCGACGAGGGGGAGTGGGAACCGACCGGTGGTGAGCGACCACTTGGAGGCGCAGCGGAAGAGGAACCGGGCCTGGGCGAGAATCGCGTCCGTCTTGTGGGCACCGGCGGCGCTGAGGGAGGGCGAGAGGTGCACGGCGCGGTCGAGCGCGGCGACGTAGTCGAAGCAGGGGAGGGGCGGGAGACATAACTGGGAGGCGACGCGGGAGACAAGGTCGGCGAGGGCGGGCGCGGAGCAGTAGGCGGACTGCGCGGCCTCAGCGAGAGAGAGCGGGAGGCGGTGCGACCGTGCGACGAGAAGGGTGCAGGCGGCGGCGAGGGCGGGGAGGAAGGCGCTGCCGGAGGTGGCGAGCTCGCCGTTGGTGGCGGACTTGGCCATGCGGAGCGCCTCCTCGGCGCGGGCCGGCGACAGGCCGAGGCGGGTGGCGATGGAGGTGATGCCCGCGGAGGCGAAGGCGAGCTTCTGGTCGCGGTAGGCGGAGTCGGAGTTGTTGCGGACGAGGGAGGAGACGCGGAGATCGAGGCCTCCCGAGTCGTTGAAGGTGGACTGGTGAACGAACTCCGCGCCGCCGGCGTCGTGGATGACGCCGCAGGAGGTGCAGACGAGCGTGCCCGAGTCCGGATCCGCCGCCACCGCGCCCTCGCCGCACGACAGGCACGTGGAGCCCATCGGCGGGGAGCCGGCGGCTGGAGCACGGGCAGCGGTGGCAGCAGCTTGCGGCGGAAGGAAAGGGGTGGGGATTCGATTCGAAGAGGCGGCCGCGATCTATTCCCAATTTAGGGCCCCCAATTTATGGCCCGGGTCGACTTACGGTTAAGGGGATTACCGGATTATTTATTATTTATATTTATATTATATATATACGGAAAAAATAATATGTAATTCAAAATCTGCAGTACAAGAACATGTTCACACTTTGAATTCAGGCTGATGTTCTGTTGCCCTTACACCATAACTAAATGCTTAAATTAACGAACTTCTTCAAATCTTTGTCTCCGTCTTTTGAATTTTCTCCACCTCCCTATTCGCTTCTTATCGGCCACCGAAACAGTATTTTTCTCTCACAGATAAACAGTCAAAAACAACATCAATTGACTTATTAGACAAAAAACGGCTAAACGACTTGGTCACCCAAGACCGCGATCTTAAGGGCAAGATTATTGCTAGGCGTATAGGTACGCCCCGCAGGGCAGGCAAGTAGGCCAGATATGGCATCTGGACTGGTACGAAAACGAGCTCAGAGTCGCATAAAATGCGCTACAGCGATGGCATCACACGCGATGGCATCAAACACGTGCCCTGTGTGGGCGTATGATCTATCAACACGCACGCACGATCTATAGACGCGACTTGGCCAAGATTATTGCTAGGCGAGGCACTAGACTGCTTACGAATTCAAGTGTTTTCTTTGTGAGAAATACAAATACGTACGCAAGTGTTACTTGATAGTACAGGCCAAGATCAAAAGTTTCTGAGACAGACCAAAAACACCATAAATTTTAGGATTGAATTCGATTGCTAATTTACGCTATAAACCAGAATGATTAGACCGGTCCGTAGTGCAAACTTGAATTTGATTACTCTCTCGCGCGCTCATCATCAGAAAACCGTGATGCACGATTCGTCCATTCGACATTCCTGATTCCAGATATGTTTATTATACGCTGAATTCAAGTCCCAACAAATCATAAAAGAATATGTTCTCCACTCTGACATACTACGTCGAAACGTATCCAGCTTATTACATGTGTATACAAATTTTCCCAACCAGATGCAGCAAAATTTGAGCAAAGGACAGCATTTCCACCACGAACTTTCTACTTTCATATACTTCCATAATGAACCTCACATCTGCAGCCACAAACTTGAAATGTTGCTTGAGAGATGAACCTTCTGTGACCGGCGTGCCTCAGCAGCACTTTGTAAATGGAACGCAAAGCTCCTGTTCTACTCTCCTCAAAGAACTTGTGCACAAGGGAAGACCAACACTACACTATACCTGTACAGGCATTGGGGTACCACAGACTAAATTCAAAATTGAAGTATGTTTTGACAATTCTGGAGCTATATCACACCCTCTAGCTCTTGAAGGTTGATCTTTCAAGTACGCGGCTTCCCATATAGGCTTGTGTACACAATCTTTGTCCGATAGACCAGGATCAAGCTCAAGGCAAAAGCAATGATGCAGAACCCGGACATGATTAAGGACGAGAGAAAGAAACAGATGGCGCCCTCACACTTCAATGACGGAGCGACTTCAGAGACTATGTTAACCACTCTGCCACTCATTGCCACCAATGTAGAGTTGTGGCGTTGCTGAGCCTGCTTTGCTGCTTCAGCGTCATAGATGCCACTGGCTATAACCCCTGAGAATACCAGAGAGCCTGCTGGATTTGCGACCGTGAGGAAATTGTACAGTGCTCCGAAATTTTTCACCCCAAACAGTTCAGAGGCTGCGGCTGGCACAATGGCCCAGTGGGCACCGTAGCCTACTCCAACAAGCAGCGTGCCAATGTACATTGTCCCAGGCCAAGCCATTGCAAAGTTGAAGTGCCCAATCGCCATCAGGACTTGAGCTATTGCTAATGCAATTGCCCTTGGATATGCATAATCTCTGAAAACAGGTGAAAGAATGCAAAACGGTCAGAGAAGAAAAGAGTTGACGTGAATAAGAAACACCCTAAATTTCGGAATTAAGAGTTTATAGGTCATATGTTACTTTTGTTCTGTTCTGTTCTGTTTGTAGATCCAGCACTTAATATTAATGTTTTAGTCTATTTAGTAAGCTTTTCAATAGTTACTTCTGTTCTGTCTTAGCAACAGTAATTAATATCTATGTTTCAGTTTTCTCTTCTCTACTTTGCTTTTGTTAGGATTGTCTACCAATTTTGCCAACCTTCATAATCAGTTCTCCTAGTATCCAAAAAATTATATCAAGGCAAGAAATTTATTCTTCAACAACATTATGGCAGCAACAAAGACTAGGTATAATTTGGTACACTCTCTGTTCCAAAATGAAGGTGTTTTAATTTTATCCTAAGTCAAACCTCTAAATTTGACCATGTTTATAAAAGAAAATTAACATCTACAGTACTAAATAAAAGCACTATCAAGACATTTTTAGCTGTCTTTGTATTAGAGAGAAACCATTCCCTTACAAGCAACCACAGACTCACCTAAGAGAACAGAGGGGTTGCGGTACCTATCAAGAAATGTTTTATGTTGGATTTTAGTGAAACTAATTTGATGTTATAGATGGTGATGCATTTTTTTATGAGGTTTATCAAATTTATAGAAGTTTGACTTAGGAAAAAAAATAAATCACCCTACATTTTGGAACGGGATGGAGTAAAAACTTAGGTCAACATGGAAGGTGACTATGCTGCCAAAAAGCACTTTGAAAACAAAATATTTACAATATTGCATGTGAAGTACTTCCTCCATCCCAAATTATAAGACACTTTGGCTTTTCAAGATGCATAGATTTTTCCGTGCACTTAGATGTACATTGTGTCTAGATACATAGTAAAAGCAATGTATTTAGAAAAGCCAAAACATCTTATAATTTGGAATGGAGGGAATACATCCTATTCAAGCAAAGAAGCATAACAATCTTACTTGACAATAATCTCTGAGAAGTACCCTCCACCAATACGTCCAAGAAAATTCCAGATGCTAATCATTGACACAAAAATGTGGGTTTCCTCGTAACCCAATGACTGGCTCATTTGCCCAAGATTATCAATCACAGTGAGACCAGATCCAGAGCCCAGCAGAAGGGAGAAAAATAGAAGCCAGAAATCTGCCTTGATGAGAGCTTGCATCAGTGTGAAATCCTCTCCTCTCCGTGGACCTTTCCTTCTCTTAACCCTGACAGCACCAACAGCAGCTGCCTGAAATAACCTTGTCTGCAATTCTGCTATCCTTCTTTGCCTCTCTGAGGCTGGAAGTAAGTCAACGTCCTTTGGCTTTTCATCCTCCACCTCACTGAGTATAACCTCCTGTTGCTCCTCAGAAGATGTTGATGCACTTGCTTCTTCTTTCCGAGGTGATGGCAACAATAGTGCATACAAAGTCTCATCATCATCCGAAAAGAAGCTGAGTAGAACTGGGATGACTATTGGAACTAATAAAAAGATTATTAGAACAATGGTCAACAATACAGTCACTGACTGGCTTAAGTCGACAAGGTCTTCCAATAACATGACGCCCATAAGATAAGCGGCCAAGAGCAAGCAGACACTGTATACAAATGTGAAACTTGTGCCATCAGAAGGCCGCACTTGTCTGTGGCCTCCAACAGGTCTTACAATGAACATTAAAGCTATAACAACCATTGTTGGGCCAACTGCAACCATGAAGATCAGTGCAGCATCATCAGGAGAGTGTACAATTGCATAAATTTGCGTTAGAATTGCACCACTTAATCCAGCGAATCCTTTGAGGATACCAACAATTGGTCCACGGCTCTTGGGGAAGTTCTGAACACATGAGACAAGTGCAGCAGTGTTGAAGTACGTCTCACCATTGTTACCGATGAAGATTAGAATGCACATCTGGGGAAGGATGATAAACTCTTAGTATGACAACCCACATAAATGCAACTCAACTCAAGAAAAATAAAAAGCCAATAACAATTTCATTTTGCCCATGTGGCGATTAGCAAAAGGCCCAGTTTTGGAGGCCAAAAGCTGAATAGGAACTTGGGATCCTGCACCAGAATGTACCGTAGCAGTTGGGGATTATATTAATACAGCATAGCGTCAAGTAAAAGCACACTTGATTTCATATATTGTTTTTTTCCCTTATGTTTTTCTTGTGATTTGTGAGAGACAACAGAAAAATCCCTGAAAATTAATAGTAGATCCACCTAATTAACATTCAGTCAGTGAGACTCAAAGCCATGAGAGCCAGCCACAAGGTAATGTACTGTTGGATTAGACACCAGCCTGGAAAACCAATGGCAAATAGACTAGCCATCAGTTTGCTACTCACTAATTATGCAGATGAGTTGCACGTGCATGCTTGCTGCTAGTGACACATTGTTTGCAGTCTAGACATTAACTTTTCACTGATTTATTTGAACAAATTTAGGCAACTCCATGCAGCCATATTTGGCTTACCAGTAAAATCCATATTCAAGGTGTATTGTGAAATACATAAAGGAAATGGCAAATATCAGAGAGGCAACGACAGGGATGCATACTCATCAAAAGATGACATGTTATCGCTTATTTATACAGTAGAAAGAAGTTGTTTCTAATTAGAACTCTCAGGATCTTTCTTGAGAGCATGAACCAAAAACAAAGTGAGCACCAAACTTTCATAATTTTAGATGAAGGTTATATAAGAGCAGAAATGACCAAAATTAATCAAACCATATGTTATCTTTTCTTCTCAAGGACAAATAAGAGTGCAACGTTTCTTTACAGCTGGGAATAAACAAGAGGTGTTAATGTTATGTTATAAATAGTATTAGACTATTAGTCACTATAGCCTCTACTTGTCAACATATCTAATCTAACAAAAGGAATACTTCAGTTTCTTAAATAAAGATGTAAAATAATATGAACTCTCTATCCATGTGGTATGGACAATAATGACACTTGAAATGATATAAACTAAATCGGTGCTTTTATGGAAGGGCTGTAGCCTTGTTTGAAATAAAAGGAGATTTTGGCATGACCAATCTCAGTTCCTGATCTTGAACCATTTTGGTACTTCAATAGCGCAAGTTATATTGGTAACATGAACCAGATGTCCAGAACACCTTTTGTAGCTGTAAGGAATGTCATTCTTTCCGTAGAAAGAGATAAGGTAGCATATCTAATACTTTCTTAACAAAGTCATAATCCTGTGATGTCATTGAACGTTTTGTACCCCTTAAACAAATCAAGTGACCTCCTGCAACTATATCTGATATAAAGTAAAGAGAGTGATCAGCGCTGATGTTCTAGATTACTACCTCCGTCCCCAAAAGAATGCAGTTTTCACTTTTTGAGAAGTCAATCAGTTTGAACTTTGACTAATTTTATATAAAAAAGTACTAACATCCATGATATAAAATTAGTATAATTAGATTAGTTTATAGAATATATTTTCATAATAAAAGTATTTAGAGACATAAATGCTAATACTATTTAAAATAAAATTGGTCAAACATAAGATTCTTTAACCGGCACGATTCTCATAGTTGCGTTCTTTTAGGGACGGAGGTAGTACAAATTAACGGAGCAGAATAAGATACCGCACTTAAATCACTGTATGATTTACCCTGACGTCATAGCATCTACAGGAAAATTTAGATATAAAATAACTAAATAAGGTACAGCTAGAGGCACATGGAAAGCAGGACAGCGACCACATTGACAAGAGAAGTACACCTCAGACAACAATTGACCATATTCAGTAGGTCCTATGTCAAGTTGTCCAATGCAACTTCGAGAAGTTCAGCATTATAAGAGTATCCAATGCCACAATAACTATAGACTTGTGCGTTAATGGCACACGTAACAGTAAACGTCGAAGTTCAGCTTCAGCGGTATCCTAAAACCAAAGGAATCAGCTCAGCTGTCCTTTTCTAAGTGAAGGAGTCCAAGTGCTACTCTGCATCCCCGAGACCCGATGGCATGCAGTCTTTTGCATGGTTAGAAATGATTTGAACGATAGTGTTTTGAAACCATGTGAGCAAGAATATCTGACACAGGAATGATCCCGACCACTGAAACTTGAACCGCAGCAAAATCTGCAGAAACTGTATGTCTGTATCGAACATCACGGTATGACACTGCTACGATACGAAACCGAAAGCTTGGAATTTCAACGACGACTGCCATTCGGAATGCCCAAAATTCCAGCATGGCATATTCCACAGAAGCAGCGTGCACGATTCAATCAACAACAGTCATGGGCAAGAAAATGTAAGGAAAATCCACCCACAAAAAAAAAAACCGCCAGGTAGTTTAAGCGTTGGTAGTGCGAGCACAGGCGATCGCGACATGCAACCAACCAATGCAGCCGCAGGGCAACAAAAAAAATAGAGAGAATGGAAAGGAAGCATCGAACGTGCAGTAAGTAACAGGGAAGATGAGAAAACGAAGAGGCGTGGCGTGGGGATCTCACCGCCCAGAGCGGGGGCACGGGGACGCGGCGCGTGACGGCGAGCCAGACCCATCCGTAGCCGACGAGGTTCTGCGCGGCGCCGACGAGGAGCGCGGCCCAGAGCGGGAGCACGGCGCAGAGCGTGCCGGCGAGGAAGCCGACGCTGTCGCCGAGGTCCTTGGCGACGCCGAGCCCGGCCACCTGGCGCTGGTTGTAGCCGAGCGAGGCCTTGATCACGGGCGAGAGGCTGCCGAAGAGGTACCCGACGCCGGCGCAGGACTGCATCCACATCGCCGCCACGAACACCAGCCACCGGTTCCGCAGGAACCCGCGCACCCGGCTCCCAAACTCCACCATTGCGCCCGCCGCGCCCCTGGTTCTCTCTCCCGGGCCCCGGACCGGACTCGAAGCTCCGACGCCGCGATACCCCGCGCGCGCGGCCAGTTCAAGCGGCGCGACGGACGGACGGACGGACGGGGTTGGGATGTTCTGGGCCAGGGACGGGCACGCGCGCCCGGATCGATCGTTGTGCGGCACGGCAGGCTCCGGCAGCGGTCGCCGTGGCCTTTTGTGTGTTGCCGGTTGCCGAATGCCTGCCGATAAGCGTGCGTGCGTGCGTGGGTGTGTGTCCCAGCCCTGCCCCAGTGTCGCGTCGAGGATACAAAAATGACGGACGGGACGGGCCGGCCGAAATTCGTGGGATTCGAGCTCGTTTCCGCTTTCGCTGTCGCAGTTTGGGCGGTCGCGTCGGGATCGGGCGGCTAGGGTGAGCGATGATGGCGACTCGGCGAGACCGCCGCGAGAGGAGGAGCAGGAGGCAAAGGCAGGCGAGGCGAGGCGACAAACACGGGAGTTGACAGGAAAAAGCCAAAGCCTTTTCCTCCGGTTCGCCGTGCGCGGTCCACGCACGCCTTCACTTGATGGCACGGGCCACGGGGTGCCGCCATGCGGGCACCCAGTGCGCAGCAGCAGCTAGCGGGCGACAGGGCTTTTGCTGCGAATGCCTGCCGCCTGCCGGTGGGTAACCGACTAAACTGAACGTGCCGTGTGGCTGGCGGTACGGTGTCCGCGGGCGCTCGACGGTGTGGCGAGTCGCGACGCCGATACGCCGACAGTCCGAGACGTACGTTACGTGTTGCCCGCCGGGGGGAAGACATCAGGCGGGTGCGTTTGGTTTCAGTTGCCGTTGCCGGCTTTGGCACAGGAGCGACGGTGAGCAAGCTTTAAGGGGAAAGTTCCAACGCCGGTCTCTGTCTCAGTCGGTAGTCCCACTTGACGCGGGAGAATGGCTGTTTGTGCCGTCTGCGTCTTCTGCGGCGTGTCCTTACCTGCCGTGCATGCACTCTTGCTGTCATTTTCCCAGCTCCGTCTCGTTATCAGCTAGGCGCAATTTTAGAGCATAGGGATGTCATATAGGGGATCAGAACTTCTAATTTACATTATCACCATGAACAAAGATAATAAAGGAGCCACTTCTGTTGTCTAATATATAGTTCAATGTTTTACTGACAATCTGGAGATGAACAATTTGTTGAATCTATTTGCTAATTTACAACAGCAAAAGATGTTATATCAATAGAGCATGGATGCGTGGGTCTCTTCTTCTATGCTGCAAATACCTGCAAGATAAGTCGGCAGTGCATAGTTAGGACTCAAGATATTTTAAAACTATGAATTTTGTATACATATATAAACGAAAATACCTTCAATACAATATAAGAACAATCAATTGGCTTGTCTTGGCAGTGTGAAAATAAACATAGTAACAAAGGTCAACTATTACTCTTTGTGGATGATCAGGTTTACATCATGAATAGTGGCAGGACAAAATGCCTACGGGAAGTAATGGGCAAAGACAACTCACGTAGTAAGTTCATATCTTAGGCTACAAACACCATTCAGGTCATGGAACAAATGGCTGGAGTGTCAAGGAAACATACATGAATTTTGTGATATTAAAGCTTTAACTATGACATAGCAATTCTAACTGAACTTAAAATAATTGCACAAGTACTAAATCTCATATCTGGGGTGTTATAGCAAATGTTAATCTGCATCATACTTGTTTATATAGCACAAATATATGAATAAAGATCCTCAAATAGGCATGTGTCCACTATATGATGCACTAAACCAAGTAATAAACAAATATAAATGATTAGAAACCTAATGTCAATAGGAGTAGATTAATTATAGACTGAAATCAGGAATCTGAACCAATGCAAACATGTATATGTAGTGATGTTCAGAAATGTCTATCAGATGGTCGAATGGTGCATTCCTTATTTCAGCAGTTGTAGCACATTGCAAACATGTCTATATGTTGGTATGTAGTGATGTTCAGAAATATCCGAAAAACAGAGACTAATCTGACAATGAACTAACCTCAGAGGTGCAAAAGACAATGTAGTGCAGAACTAAACAGTGATGGTCCATGTAGTGAAACAGCATGCACGTGCTTAAAAAGAAATGAGAGAAGATGAGCACTTCGATACACTTTCAGGTTTCTTGTTGATGCTGGTTACCACATACTCGGAAGACACCATCACCAACCCTTCAATGTTGTGTTATCCTAGGAAGTAGGAATACTTGGAGACCTCACCTACTAACCTCAACTTTAAAGCAGAGAAAACCATGAGATTGGAGCTCTGTATTTACTTTCTCCAGAATAATACTGGCTGATACTGATAATCATGTCAAGGAAGCATTTTGCAACAGTGAAGGGTCAGAAAGATGAAAATTTGAGAGATCCATGAAGTTCAAACACTATTGACGCGCAGAAAAATGAAAATGAGAGAAGTGCCATGACTAATAAACCAGCAAAAGAGACTGACATAGCTTAAGCGAAATTTGCAGGACTACTCTTTAAGTAGAAACAGATCAGAAATTCAGATCTAATGAAATCAAAGGATACTTAGATATTTAAGTTGGTATGGTTCCTGTCCTTCCACATTGATAGATTTATATTCACAAAAATTCATCTTTATTAGATTGAATGGAATTAAGATTCATTCTACATGGATATATTATTAAGTAATGAGCACTCCATTCCAAGTTAAAGAAGTTCCACTCACCATGCCCTCTCCCTGGGCATGCACCGGAGCACGCTTGACATCCTAGTCAAATGCAATCACCATAACATTCCAGAAACCAAAATGGACACTGAACTTCATAGGCAAACAGATCGATGCAGTTCATGGAAACCAGGAAAAAAAAGGTAGGGAAAGTAAACTTTTATCCTATCCCAATGCTTCCACATGCAACAAACATCTCCTTGTTTCCATATACAGATACAAGTACCAAGGTTCAACTGCAAGCATAAATAAACATTACACAACCCGTAGGTACACCAAACCAGGAAAATATTACATCACTGAGGATATTAACAAATCAATCAACTTAGATTTCCTTTCCCCAATGATGCAAGTTCAACACTCATTTCATCCACCAAAGTTCAGCTGTCACATTTCACCTAAATAGACTAAGCTACTGCAGATAATACCAAGATGATCTAGATATAACAAATGACACTCCTACAGACATGTCTATTCCGGGGACGGAGGTTCAGGAAGCAGCCACGTTGCCAAAGCAACCGGCAGGTACCACTAACCTGAACTGCCTTCTTGGAGGCGGCACTCCCTTGAAGCTGCTGTGCTCTGGCACACGCAACTTGCTGAAGGTAACATTCACCTGAACTTTGGCTTCTTGGAAGGCGGCCCTCCCTTGAAGCTGCTGCGCTCCGGCGCACGCAACTTGCTGAAGGTCTTCACCTTGCGTCGCCTCCTCTCCTCCTCGCTGTCTGACTCTGCACCGTTCAGGCTCACTACAAGGAAGGGAGTCTCAATCAGCTCAACTAAACATGTAGAAGTTGGAATGATGAACGCGGAAGCTTTATATGGGACACCATGGAACCCAAGCTCTCTAAGTGGGACATCAAATTCCAGGTCAAGCCCCTTGAACTGTGGTTGCGACCAGTGGTCATTAACCTTGTTCACAAAGTTCTGGAAATCAATGTTTATTCTATTCTTCCTATCCCTCTCACGCTGCTCTTCTTCAATCTCATCTGGATCAAGTGCCGATCTTCTACTGCCCCCAAGAGTCTGTACAACATCCATAACTTCAACATAGAACTGGACATCCTTTGTCTTTTTGTTTCCAACCATGATATGGTTGTGCAGATGGAAGTGAAGGAGAGTAATCATTTCTTTCTCTGCAGGCTGGAAAAAGGCGTGTTTTATATTTCCATACATGACGTCCACGCGCTCATCAGACCTTGAAGTAGAATATCTGAAACCATTCAAATGAGCCTCAAGATTTCATGTGAGCTTCCTCCCACGACCACCAAATGCAGGTCGTATCCACACATCAGAAAGTTTCATCATCTTCATTCTGTTGTTTCCCATCTGAAGTTTCTCCTGGGTAACAAGAGTTGCCCTTTCAGCTCTCTCTGACTCCCTTGAAGCAACTTGCCTCCTCAACGTTTTGATCTGCTGAACAACTTCACTACTATCTTTTGAGCGGAATGTAATTTCTTTCAGATAGATAGAACCTTGAGAATTCAGCTTGCTATCATTTGAGAATGGCATGCCAGGCACATTGAAGAAGATGCGGATAGTGCAGGTCCGGTTGTCCTGGTGGCTGGTCACACTCTTGACAGTAGAAACATGGAAAGGAACCATACTGCCGTAAATAGGTAAGAGGACAGCTTCATTCTTCTGGTCTACTTGGATCACCAAATCTCTTACAAATGGTACATCATTAACATTCTTATATGCAACAATCTCATTTGAAGCCCTTGCAGGACCACGTCCCTCACCAGATCCAGAACCAACCCCAGAAAGCCTTCTAGCAGTCTCTTCATTCTTTTGGCGTGCAAGTTCAGCCTGGTGCTGTCTCCGGAGCTCTTCCTTCGACATCTCCTGGTTGTCTGACCTGAGAGTTGCCTTGGTTGGCACATCTATGGTCTTTGACTCTATCTTCACCTCAGCAGCAGCAGCATCATCTTCGTTGAACGAATAAGCAACATCTTTGACTGCCTTGGAGCAAGGTGCTGTTAAGATCTCGTGTCCTCTTTCATTGACTAAAACTGTATCAGCTAACAACAGTGAAAACTGCTTTGTCTTCTCACTGGTTGTTTCTGCCTGGACATTATGCAAACCAAGGGATACATTAAAAACCATTCCCTGTTTTATCCTACGATCATTCTTGGCATTTAGATTTAAGCCAGATTCTCGGAATTCAAGGCCTATTCCAGTTCCAGCTGACTTTGTTAGATTAGGAAGAAGTTCAGGAGCATCCCTCTCAATCACTGCCACTGCAGCTTGATAAACTGCACTCATCTGATTGCCTGGTTTCACTTGCTCAACAGCAGCTTCATGAGCTTTCAGAAGGGTCGCATATGCTTTACTCTGTGTAGGGGTAGCATCAATAAGATATGTTCGAGCAACATTTGAACAATAGCTACTGTATTTGGAACCAATTGCACAGATGATAACACTTGCTGAATCATAATACAAGTACTCGTCGTTGCTAGACGCACCAGGCTTGAGATCAAACTTACCCCCACTTTGAAAGACTGGAGGGTAGCATATATCAACATTATCAGGCTTCAGTTTCACCTTAACCTTGAGCGGATCAAGAATAGCCTTCTCTGTGTCATCCATCAACGATGAGTGTGAGACTTTCTTCTCCTCGTCGATTACCTTCTCCAACTTAGGAACCACAAATTTTTTTCTGAACAGATGAAGTTAAGTAAGCAGCCTTCTTCACACACATGATCTCAGTGGTGTCCTTCACAGCAAAAAGCTCAGAGAAGCCGTTTGTTACATCTGCAAGTCGTAGGCCTGATCCGGATAACTTTTCTGTCCATGTTTCAAGAAGCTTACCCTCAGGTACCTCTTTGGCAATGTGTCCAACAACTGGCTTGTCTGATTTTGATTGACTACAAGCAGCCTGCACTATGTCATCCATCAAGTCAGAACCATCACCATTCTTGGTTTTCACATGCAACACAATGTCAGCACCAACAGCTTCGTTTGCCGCCTTCTTGAGGGCCCCAATAAGATTTTCTTTCTTCTGACTGCATAAAACATGTATTTGCTTGTGCATGAAGACAATTATCGTTTCTGGAAATTCATATCCAAGTAGCCAAATATCCAGGGCAGATGATTTCGAATAACGAAGATCATCAGAAGGAGGTGGGGTAGCGATAGCAATAGCATCAGAAAAACTCCAAAGATCAGACTTGTGCTCCTTCCAATGGTCATAGAATACCTTCAGCCGCTTACTGAAGTTCTCTAGATTAATTGTATAGGCGCCAGACCCCCTTTGGCATTACCATTATCAGCCATCTTTGTCAATAAGCTAACATTAACCAAGGCAACTGCAGAAAGAATTGATCCAAAGTTAGCAAACAAGAAAATCACAAGGTTATCCTAACAGTAAGCCAAGAAAATGTGAGCATTAAGAAATACTTGAGAACAAACAAAAATTGTACAGGCAAATACGATGGAGCAGTAGCCATACAGAATATCAAAATCGATAGTGGTTATTAAAATAGCATTTTCCTTGTAGAAAGGAGAGCAACTTGCAAGTTACTTCAATAACTATGAATTAGTTATAGTCAGAACAGGAGTGCATACAAAGACGTTCCTTTAACATAATACAAAAAGGATATTTTCCTAGTCCATACTTGCAATCTTAAAAGCATATCAACTTCCACGAATCAGCTTGGGAAGGGGAATTAATTCTTAGGATTTACTTCATCAAGACAGGTCCGCAGTGACTGCGAAACCATGGATAAATATCTATCTATACAGCTGGTAACGAATGTAGTACATCACTTGGATCTATTACTTCAATAAATACTAAAAATACTAGTTTTGTGTGCTATTAAGCCATGGTGGTGAAGAAAAACACTTAACGGGAGCCTTTCAATAATCTGGTATTCGAGACACTGATGATATGCTAATTTGCCAATCATGTCGTATAGAACAATAACATGGGATTTCAGAAGTTCTATTACTTTGCAATCTACTTAACTACTTAAGTTCTCATTATCTAAAAAAAACTACTTAAGTTCTATTAGAATATTACAACATAGCGGGTCTCAGATTTTGGAAATTAACAGAAGCCAATCAGGCTCGCATCAAGTTTGTTCTTCCCCGTTTGTCTCATTCTCATCCACACATCAAGCTGGAGAAAAATACAAACCAAAAGACACAGATTGCACTAGCACTACTCATATTTGGAGACATATTTGGAGATGCTATCTATTGCATACAATAAGCATAGTAAACCCTAATCAGTACGGGGAAGTGGGGAATATGAAAAATCAAGCAACGAAAGACGTCAACAACTGCAGAAATAGACTAGATCGAGAATGGGAAGGGGAATTGGTGGACAACGAAATCAATCAACAAGAAGTCAAGAACTGCCGAAACAGAGTCGTTCCAGTCTTCCAGAATGGGGAACGGGATGAACTCACGCGTGATCACCGGATCGACGTCGCGGGGCCGCAGGATCGTCCCTAGCAGCCGGCGAGCAGGGCTGGGGGCGTCTCCGGGGGCCGCCAAGCATTGGCGGAGGCTTGTCGCCGGCGGCCGGCGAGCGAGGGCGAGTCTCCCTCGGTCGCGCTGGTGTGCGGTGGAGGTGGCGCGAGGTGGTGGCGCGCGGGCTTCGGGGACACAGGGAGAAGGCCTCCGGCCCGCCGCCCTCGGTACTGCTTGTTAATCGGACAGGCAAGATGGGTGTCGGCCCACGTTCTATTATGAGCGCTCTAATTCTTCGCGAAGTTAACGGTGCACTTGGCAGGGCCAAGATTTCGTAAAAAAAAAAACAAATGTTTTAAAGATATACTCCCTCCGTATCCTAATTAGATGACGTTTTGGATAGCGACACGGTCTCCTAAACACAACTTTGACATCTTATTTTTATAAAAATATTTATAAAATAATGATATATGTATATTTTTATGAAAGTATTTTTCAAGACAAATCTATTCATATGATTTTCACATTTGGAATCTCAACAACTTAAAAGTTATTGATGATTTATATTCCCAATGTTTGACTCAAAGCTTGTCCAAAACGTCATCTAATTATGATATGGAGGGAGTATAAATCAGCTAAAAGCATGTTTGGATCATTCCTCTAAACTTTAGAGTACTAAACTTTAAAGCTAAAGCTCTAAACAGGTGGTTTAAAGTTAGTTCTAAACTTTAACTCATCTCACATTAGAGTTTTATAGAAATTAAAAGTAAGCTAAAGTGCTCTAAAGTTTAGAGGTAGACATCCAAACAAACCCTAAGAAAAACCAAAGAGAATTGATGTGAAACCACCCTTGAGCTGATTCTGGTAGAATAGACGCTCTTCACCCATTTGACATCTTTCCACACATTCTCGAAAGAATCAGAATCAGAATCGTTTTTTTTTCTACATCACACAAAAAATTGTGCATTTTGTATTGAGATAGAAAAAAGGTATAATACAACACGTCTTAATGGTGCTCTAGGTAGTTAGAAGATTATACATAGATACTCAGATCCACCCTAGGTGGTCGAAACCGATTAGACCAACTAAACGACCTTTGAGTAAAAAATTGTATTGGTGGTGTATCCGTATTAGTCCACGTACTTAAACATTTTTTTATACTATATATATTCAATTTTGTTGTTTTTTGACAATGCATACCACGAGCTTTATTAAACGAAGACAGTTACATTATTTAGTACAAACTCAAGAATAAAACTAAGGACCTCATCAACCCAAATACAATTTGTCTTGGTTTGCATAGCTCGTCTTGCTAACTCGTGCGCTACACGGTTTGCATCTCGGATACAATGCTTAATAGAAATCTCCTAAAACCCACCCCAAACAATGCTACAATCATTGCAGATAGCAGCCGCCGAGTTTGTCAAGAATCCACCTTCCTTGATAATCTCTACCACTTTCATGCAAATTGTCTGAATGACTAACCTATTGCTTCCAATGTGTTGTACCAACAACAGGCCTTCTTGGAGAGCATATGCTTTAGCCATGGGCGCATATATCACATGGAAAACCTAAACCCTAAACCCCACCTGAGTGATCTCTAATTTATAACTCCTATGCTTCCACACCCCCACATCGTCATTAAATGATGCACCAACATTTACTATGATCATTCCTTCTCAAGGTTTTTGCCAACCCTTGTGCACTTTTGCTTCTTTCTTCATTGTCAATTTATAATTCCTAGTTAGAGCAGCAATAGATAGAGCTAGTTATGTAGTGCATCAAGTGCCACAACCCACATTTCTTAGAGCAAAATACATGGACGACGCTCGAAGTTGGCAAGAAATGTCATCTACGTCCCTCTACTGTCAAACAGCTCCTCGCTCCGTGTCAAACAGCTCCACACCCGAAGACCCAAGCCAAACTGACCGGTGTATTTTTAGAATCAACTGCTGACCGGTGTAAACAGCTCACTCCGTGTCAAACAGCTCCTCGCTCCGTGTCAAACAGTTCCACACCCAAAGACCCAAGCCAAACTAACCGGTGTATTTTTAGAATCAACTGCTGACCGGTGTGCGGTGTATGGGATAGACTCGAACGGTCAGACCATAATTCACGATCATAACCTAACCCAAACCTAAAAAGACCAGAGCCAACCCAACCCAACATTGGCCATCAGGTGGGCAGGGACAAATAAATGGCCCCACACAGCCCAGTATTCCATTAGGTATTATTTTACCCAGCTCGCCAATGATGTAATAACAGCAATAGAGGTACAGAAAAATACCTAAAAGAAAAAAAAAATCCTGTGGCATCACTGAAATACCATAACATGATAAAATTCTCTGAGCAAGCATATTGTCCACAGATAATGCTCAAGCTGCATAGCATACCATACATCTGGCTTTTAAAAAAAAGGGGTTGACAAAAATAACACTAAGTAGTCAGCTCCATAATGGCAGTGACGATGTCCCCATTAGAAGCCCTGAGAGCCTTGACAGCCTTGGCCTTCGAAACAGTTGCCTGGGTCATGACCAGCTCAATGTCCTTGGCCTCAACACCAGTTTCGTCAACCTCCTCCTCATCATTGTCCTCCTGGCCCAGGCCAGATGTCTCTGGCTTCGGGATCATTTGGCTCAAGTCAGGAGCCTTGAACTGTTCTGCAGCCTGGGTCTGCAGCTGAGAGCTGAGGTCCTCGATCTTGGCCTCACCAAATATGACGTAGGTGTCCGAATTCGGGCTCTTGAACACATCTGGCTTGGAGATGACAAAAAGCATCTGGAAAAATAGCTTGTTAGCCAAACAACACATAATATATGTCAGTTTGTGTGATCTGACAGAGTGAATAATGAATTACATTCTTGCTTTTCTTCACAGTGACGCGGCTAACACCAGTGATAGGCTTCATGCCAAGCTTCAGCATGGCCTTGCGGCTCTTCTTCTCACTCCTGCTTTGCTTGGACTTGCCACTGGCATCCCCTTGTCCTGAAGATGAAAATGTGATCAATAGGTGTCAGAGCACAGGTATAGTAATTGTTCCACACACCAGAGAACCAAACAGTCAGCAAATTCCCTGTGAAGGGATACAGGGGAAACAAGAAAACCCATGGCATAACATTTGTTTGCCCAGTCTTCTTGGTCATCAACAAATGAGACTGCATAATTAAGCAATAAGTTGGCATGTGTTTTTTTCTAAAGAAGAATGTGGTTGATATATAATATAAACTATTATACACTTATGCTGACCATGCATGCCCCTTGCTCTAACATGTCCAGACTCATGGCCCTACAGTAGCACCACTGATGTGGCACCAAACTGATTCTATTAGCGCTTAATACAAAAACCATTAGTGATAAATCATTTCACAGATGTGAAATGAGACAGAGGGTTGAAAGTGACACTTGAAACATAACCAAGCAAGTGACAACAAATTATAAGCATTACGAGCTTATTATAAGATGTTTCTTTCCTCACAACTTTCACAGATTCTTATCATCAACCTGAATAGCGCTAAACAGATAGTATTAGATTATAATAACTCACCATCTAGTTCATCATCATCATCCTTGTCATCATCGTCATCTTCCTCGTCATCATCGTCCTCATCCTCCACCACAACCTCCTCTGCCTGTCCATGGCATTCAACAGATAAGTATGGCGGCATCAAGATCAGAGTAGTTGGTGGACAGCATTAATGCATTATCACGAAAACATAAAGCAAAACAGCAAGTGAGATTAAAAGGATCACGTCACATCGCGTAAAATGAATAAGAGCACCAAGAATTTTCCACCAGCCTTTTTAACAACAATGATAATGATAATAATACAAAAAGATGAAACTTTACATGATCAACTAGACCCATCTATGGAATCAAACTACTTCAGGTTCACAAATCTGCAGCTAATTGAAAAAACATCATGTTCCTATTGAACCACAAGCCATGCATCACTGATTCTACTTCCGATTCAGAACAATGAACATTAAGGTTTTCTTTGTGCGAAATCTTTTTTGAAGCAACCTCCGAAAGGGGCAGGGAGTTCCTAAAGTTCACTATAGGTAGAAAAAATGATCCGGTTTATGAGGAAAATTAAGCACAACAACAACCTCATAATTGCACGGTTAATAAATCAAAAACTTGCAAAACCCACTATGACCGTGGCAAGTCATCATTGTCGAGGTATCGCCATGGCCAAACAGCTCCAACTTCCTACACCAGATCTCACTTCACCCCAATTCAAGGACTACACACACCACATGAAAACTAATACCACATACAAGAAGCCGATAAGAGTCATCGTCTCCGAGCTATGCCCTGCCATGCGCTGCCAGCAGCCACCCACAAGCAGAAGTGCAGAACGCCGATGCCCATAACGTGCAGCCGACGCAGTAGCAAGATCCTCCAAGTGGAGGGTCACCGCGCGCAAGTGCTGCGAGGCCTGCACGCCCTCGCCCTACGCCGCCTGCTGCGTCGTCGACGCCGCATGCTGCCGACGGTAGTTCCCTGCCCCCGCGTGGATCCGCTCTAATCCAACCTCTCAACCAAAGGGGCCACCCGATCCAACTGTGGAGGCACCGGATCTGGCCGTCGCCAGAACCCTGAGACTGCGAAACCACGGTCGCAGTCCGTCTCCGTGGTGACCACCATGGATGATGGATCTCGGGGGAAACCCGAGTGAAGAAAAGCACCCGCCGTCGCCGGCATAGGTCCCCGCGGGCGACTTCCGGCGGCGGCGAGGCTGAGGAGGAAGGTGTGTAGTGGCGGCGGACTTGTCCCACCCAATCTACCGATGGGAGCGACGCTGGTGTCGGCTCGAATTGTGTTCGTGAAAGCTATTTCTAGTACAGTAAGTACTTCTCTGTGCGAAATATCACCTCGGTCTTCTGCTCCTCGAGCTTCTGCTGCTCGATCTGGGCGGCGAGCTCCTCCGCGGCCTGCGCCGTCATCTTGGTGTATCGGTGGTGTGGGAGGGGCAGAGGGACGGCGGCGGCAGCAGCGGCGTGGCAAAAACCCTAGAGCAAACAAGCACGAAGTGGGGTAGGCCGCTTTGTGCTGTGTTTATATAAAGAGGCTTTTAAGTGTATTAAAACAATTATCAATTATACTCATAAATCATTAAAAAATATGAACTCTCTCGGTTATTGCTGCTCTATAATTATTATTTTTTTGTCTTTCATGACACTTCTATCAAATTTACCTCTAAGTTTGCATGTCGTGCTATGCATCCTTAGACATTAGTTAACATCTAAGATGAACAATGATACTCATATGCCTGGGATCTCCGAACTCCAAATACATGGGTCACCAGGCCATAGTTGGTTAGTACGGTGCTTAACCCTAGCATTAGGATGCTCCAGTCACTATTTGCACCGTCTATGATGATAGTCCAGAGGTCGCTATAAAGTATGCAAAGAGGAATTTCGCACGTTGAACGCGTTCGGAGGGTGGCTTCCAAACCATGCTCTAGGTCCAGAGCTCCAACAACTATCTTTGACGCAGTTCGGTTGTAGTGGCCGGTGTGAGAGTCTGACCCACGACGATTGGTCTACAACTTCTGTGAATCTAAGTCCAGAGCTCGTGCATAAATCAGTTTTAGACTCCAACTCTTAGTTGAGTTGGTAGGGGTATTTATGCTCCTTCAACGCATCAATGGAGGCTCTCTTGTCTTTTTGTTCAGCTTAAGAACACGGAGTGCAAGAGCCTAGCGGGGGGGTTAAGATTTAATAATCGCAAGATTAAAGACCTCATTAGTGCAAAAGAGAGTAGCAAGTGTGCACCCACTCTTCTCATTAGGCTTGATTAGATCAAGTGAGAATTCATGCTTATTACTCTTGGTGATCGACATTAACTAAACAACATGGTGGTGATTGATAGTTTGATGATTATCCGGTGGAACTTGTGGATGACCCAACTGATCTTTTGATTGGTTGTGGGAGATTCACCGCGTCTAAGTGATGTAGCCCGTAGATAGTACTCAACCCTTGCATGGATCGAGGGGGAGACAATACCCTTGTGCGGGTGGTCCAACGAAGACCAATGGGGACTGTCGACCCTCCAATACCTCGGGAAAACATCATCATGTTCCTTTCCCTCACCTTACTTCGAGCATTTTCTTTCTTGTATTTACTTACTAGAATAGGATTGGAACATAGGATGCAGAACTTTTGTGCGATAAAATAATAGAAATCACTTTTAGTCACTAGGACAGAAGTGGACTTAGTGTAGGACTTAATTATTGCGAGAAATTTTGGAATAGCTCATTTCATCTCCCTCTAGGGCATATTGATCCTTCACCAATATAATTGATGCCTTGTAATTTTTTCTTTTCTTTTCTGTTGGTGGTGGGGACGGAGTTAGAAATTTATGATAGGAGGCCATTGCCAACAATAAAAAATATAAAATTTATGCACACATAATTTACGCTTTAGTGAACATAACAATACTTCCACTACTCAAACATATATTTTTTGCACTAAAGAAAAACAAGAGCAACTAAAATATATGCTTTTATGTGATACGGAGTACTTTTGAAGTGCTACGTAATAGGTGCAGTATTATGGTTATGGAGAAAATAGATTGGTGTTTTCTTTTGTTCCAAACACTATGGTCATCATTTTTTTTCTTTGTTTTGTTTTCTCCACTTTCCCTAAAAACTTTCTTTGATTCAAATTCAAATAGAGCCTACAAGCGCTTTGAGAAAACCGGGCCTCCTCCAGTCCTCTCCCAGCCTCCCTCCCGTGGCCCGTCTCATTTCAACGGAAGCCACCTCCAGTCCTCTCCATGGATGCGCTTGACGTTAAAGCCCAACCCATGAAAGCACTTCCTGCCCGTCGCATGGCTGATGCCGGGCCTCCATTTGTAGCCTAGGCCCAACCACCCATCCAAGATACTGTCGCGTTCTTTCCACGCCAACCCCTACCCCGCGGCCCCACCACCCAGGGCCAAATTCACCTGCGTTTCTCTCCATCCAGCTCCAGCTATTCTTTCCTCAATCCTCAAACCGCGACGCCTCTCTTTCCCCCGAGCTCCTCGAAACCCTAGGAGCGTGCGGACCGGCGGCGGCGGCGGCGAGGTGACGGCGATGGACACGGACGCGGTGGCGAAGGCCTTCGTGGCGCACTACTATTCGACGTTCGACACCAACCGCCCGGCGCTGGTGGGGCTATACCAGGAGACCTCCATGCTCACCTTCGAGGGCGAGAAGTTCCAGGGCCAGTCCGCCATCGCCGGCAAGCTCGGTTCTCTCAACTTCCAGACCTGCGAGCACCAGATCGTCACCGTCGACTGCCAGCCTTCGGGGCCCCAGGGAGGCGTGCTCGTCTTCGTCTCCGGCTCCATCCGCCTCGGCCCCGAGGAGCACCCCATCAAGTTCTCCCAGGTATGCACCCCCGCTTGGCCTCGATCCGCCTTCTTCCCACTTATAGGAGTAAGGCTTATTTTACTGTGTGTCATCAGCTATGGCTTAGTCACTTGATCTGATCCGTTGTCACTCCTGTGATTCCTAGGTTGGTTTCGCCCTGGTCTCGTGGTAGTTCGTAGAAGGCCATTGCTTTGTTTGTTGTTTTGATTGAATGGTGTCAATCGTCTGTGCTTACTGTTGTGATGGATTGATTGGTCCCATGATCATCTGCCTAGTATAAATGTATGGTCCACGATCCTTGTGGTGGAGTTGTTAACTGTTCAGAGCATTTGTTTTTTCTACTAGGCAGCTTGCTTTGTTTAGATCTCTATATGTTAAAGGTTATCCTAGTCCTGGATTGATCCATTTTTCAGTTCTGTTTTGATTGATGGGATAGGCTGCTGTCTTGTTGTCAATACTCCTGTTGGCCTTGTTCGTGCTTGTAATTGACTGTGCCAGTGCGCAATTTATGCCTGATTATGCTTGTCCTTATTTTTTGTGTTAGGGTGTTTCAAACGTACATCCTGTTGGAATTTCTGTCGAATGGCAGCTAGTCTGTTATACAGACATTATGATTCAAGTGTGAAATTTCTGTTTGTCTCTGGCTTAAATTCCATGGCAAAGTCACTGGTTCTTGCAATATTTTTTGCAATGCTGCTGAGTACTCGAGATAGACATGCATCATGTTCTGCTGATCTTTTCTATTTTTTATCTTATGATTCATAGACTCTGGTTGATCAAATTTGGTTTTGCCTGTTTTCTTTTCTTGAAGTTTTCAACTCCCACTCCAGAAATCCTTTTAGCCTGCAGTGAATTTGAAGTACTAGTGTTTGTATTTGCGGTCAAGGGGGTCTTTCGTAAACATTTGTGAGGGGGTCTTTCGTAAACATTTGTGGACCCTGTGTTCTGCCATTATATCTTGAATCAGTTAGATCCGAATTCATTGCCTCTGTGGCAACAAATACACTTCCATTTTCAGTGTGATCTTTTAAACATCGGCCCATTTACATTTTAGAAAGTTTAATATTCGCCTGCCTTGTACATTATCTTGTATATTTTCTCTATATTATTCATTTTGCAAATCATGTTTCAAACTTTGGAGTACTTAATGACACTCTTAATGGTAATAAGTTTCTGGTGTGCAGCTTGTGGTTCAAAACACTGGATTAGCATTTGCTCCTATTTGAAATTATATTTTTCATTTTGTGAGGACAATTCTTTGACCGTCAATTACTCTATATATTAGTATGTCATTTATGTGATACAAAATGATACTCAAAGTCACGCGTAATTATTTTCAGTATGAATCTAATAACATCAATTTTTGTATTACAAAATCATGTATTGGTAAAGAAATTGTTGGTCAAAGGCTTGTATAGTTTGTGTAAAGTATGATTGAATTCCAATAGCAACCCCTGCTTATCCAATTCATGGTTTGTAGAACTGTAAATTGCTTGTAGTGCATACTTTTTATGCACAGAGTGCACATCTTGCTTTATGTTGGTTGTTTATGTTTCTCCTACAGCACAAGTATTCTGCATTTTCATGATGTTATACTCTGTCTCTGTAGGCATTCCATTTGATGCCGGCAGCTGGGTCTTTCTTCGTGCAGAACGACATGTTCCGCCTGAACTATGGCTAAAGACAGCCGGAAAACTCTTGTGATGGTTAAGGGTTTCATGTTGAAACGATGAATACTTAATGTTGCTGCTACTCGTCTCCTTTGTATCTCCTTTGCTGTCTGCTTCACTGTATTACAAGAAATTGCTAGACTTGTATTATTTTAGTTGTTTTGAATCATGTACTATGGTTGCATGGGCACCATTTTGTGGAATGTGAATTGAAACGGTCCAAATCTATTGATGTGATGGATATTTGGTGTTCCCTTCTACAAAACCAATGTAGCTGGTTGATATGCATTTTGTCACAACGGCAGGCATTCGTGTTTCCGGTGCTTGTCCCTGAAGTTATTTGTTTGTACAAGTTGTTGAAATTTTTTGCTTCTCCTGTGCAGCAAATTCAGATCACGGGATGTGGCAAAAAAACCCCCTTAATTTTGTATGGCTGGTTAGCCAGATTGAATTGAATGGTGACCTGCTGTGTCTATGACTAATAAATTGAATTAAACGTGTACCAGAATTTTGAAGTACCAGTGGCAATTGAGATCCGCAAGCGACAAGCCTTTTTTTCTTCCCTGCCTTCAATTAATTGAATTTAAAGTTTAGCAGAATTTTGAAGAAATGGAGTGACATTTTCGGTGCCTGCGACTAACAAGATTGAATTCTCAAAATCTACAATTTCCACCCCCAAAAAATGCCCTTGACAAATTTGAGAACAATATATGCTTTTGATAAATCGTAACCGGAGGCGCATTCATGCGCCAAAAGTCGGAGGATGGCTTCTCGGGAAGACAACTGGTCAACTGGTTCTTAGGGCCTGGGACTAGCCAAATACTCCAGCTCCAGAAAGTTCAACTCTATAGAGCTATTGAAGCTCTAGTATAAATTTTTAGAGTATCTCTTCTCCTACTCCAAAATTAAATAAAATAGATTTAGACTTAGAATTGGGGTGAAATTACCCGCAATTACCCCTGATTACAGAAGTGAACCGTTTTTTACTATTCCACCCGCCCCCCTCCAGCCGTCAGGACCCGCCCCCAACCCTCCAGCCGTTCTGTTCGACCCGCCCCCTCTTCCCCGTCGCGCACACGCTCGGCGCTCGCCTGCGGGAGCTGGAGGCCGGCGGCGCTGCCCAACCGCCACCACGCCGCGCGCAGGGAGGCGCCTCCCTCCTCCCCCGCCTCTCTCCTCCCCCGCCTCCCTCCTCCCCGTCACGCCGTGCTCCCAGGCGTAGTGGCCGTGAGACGCCGCGCTGTACAGGATCATCGTCGACGACGCCACAGGGCTGCTCCATGGACGGAACCATGGGACGACTCGTCTGTGCCACAGAACGATGGGCTGGCTCGATGGTAACGGCGGGCAGCCTCCTGGACGAGTACATCCTCCCCGTGCTGGTTGAGACCTCCCCGTCAAGATCCATGGATTGCCAGCTCCGTCGTCGTCGTCGTCCCGACGAGCAAGAAGACGAGTGGGACTAGCACGGCACAGCTCCTATGCACCCATGTCGTCCTCCATCACCACAAAGGCCAAGCATGCCAGCTAGCTCCCTAGAGGTCGAGCCCGAAAATGTCATGGACAACGCCCAACAGTTGTTCGACAAAATGCTTGAAAGGTTTGTTCTCACATGTTTGCTGGTGTTTGGGTTCATAGCATGCATGCTTCTCAGACTATTGCTGCCTTGTTCAGAAGTACACCATAGAGCATGGTTGTTAGCTAGCATGAATGGTGGAGGGACAGCCGCTGGTCATCTGAACAATGCAGTTCGGTTTGAAAAATGAAGTTCGGTTTGAAAATATGGACTGTAGTTGTAGTGTGGTCAAGTTATCAAAGCAAGCATATGAACTGTATTTTTAGTTTTGTGTGATATGAGAAGTCTCCAAAGTGTTAGTGAACTGTGAAAATCTTGTATTATGTACATGAGCAGCTATGTCCACTTGTTCAGTTAACTTGGTTTACTATTAATTTCTTACAAAAAATGAAATTAAAGAAGGAACTCATGGTGAATTTTTGGACAGCAAGGATGATTTTGGCATGATGATTTTGCTTGTGACCTGTTTTTATGCTTGTCCTGTTGCCTTTGTGTCGGGTACAAAGGTAAGGGGTACCCTAAACGTGTGATAATCTAAAGTTCAACATAGCAACCATTTTTAAGGCAGGATCCGATCAGCCGTTCAAGACAATGGAGGAAGACCCATCACGCAAAGGCCTGCCTCACCGGCAACAGTGACCAGTCATGGGCCGGCTCATTACTGGAAAAACAGTAGGAGGGATCCCCCTCCGCCTCTACCTCGACTGACGAACAGGGGTCGAACGAACGACCCCTCCGTCTCTACCTCGACTGACGGACAGGGGTCGAACGAACGACCCCTCCGCCTCGACCTCAACCGACGGACGCAGGTCGAGGGAACGACCCCTCAACCTCGACCACCCGTGACGGACGGGGGGGTCGATTGAACGACCCTTGAGAAGGAAGCTCGATCGACTTACCTGCTCCCGGTATGGGGTAAAGGGGATCCAATGCGCCTACCTGCCCCCGCCTAACGTCATGGGCGCCCACTACCACAGTCAAATCCATCAACTCGCCGCCCATGCCCGGGACCTCCGTCAACCGTGCGGCCGCTGTAGCCACATCGCAGGTACGGAATCCAGAGGCACCCCCTCGATCCATGAACAAGACGACCCTCGACTGTGTCTTCAGGGATACGACCGGGTCACGCTGGCCTCGACCCCCCTCGACCAGGGGGCTCGACCATCGTCTCCAACCACTCCAGCATGGGACCCGTCCTATCCGCTCCGTCCCGCTTCAACTGTGGAGCCCGTACCCGTCTACAGGAGATCGATTGTACCACGCCATGACGTGCGGCAACGTCCAGTCCGCCATCACCATGCCCTGAAAACACCGGAAGGACGGGAAGGCCACGCCGCTACAACGATCGACGTCCCATCGCATGCATGGCGCCGCGGACACCTCTCCCATGCCTCTACAGTCTAGGATCTCTGTACCCTCAGGCCTCCCCTTGATCTATAAAAGGGGACGCTGGGATAGAAGAAAGGCATGCGCATTCGTATCGGCTCACGCATTCGGACATCAGAGATCTCTCAACGAGCCGAGACATCAGCTCTGACCCGCATACACCAAGAGCCAAGTCGCACACACCACACCCGATTGCTTGATCAACATCTCAAGTAATCCACCTGCTCACCTAGGATAGCCTTGCTAGTCCTAGGCTTTAGCTCACTCTGAGCACCCCCGTGTAAACCTGCTTGTAACCCCCCTGTACGAGCAATTCGGTGCAAGATAATACAATCCATCCTACTCCGCTGGACGTAGGGCCTTCTTTGCCCGAACCAGGATAAATCTTGTGTTCTTCTTGCATCACATCTGGGAGAGAGAGCACGCAATATACAAATTTACTAGTTGGTGATCTTGACCCCCTGGGTCATAACACCGACACTTTGTATGTACGGGCTAGGTCCCAGTACAGTATTTTCTGAAATTTCAGATAGTGCGTAATGCAGTCTTCAGGTGTTTTCTTGTTCTGTGCGATTTGTGGTCCTCAGGAATTAGAAGGATTCGGGAATGGGTGCCAAGCCTGTTTTATATATGCAGAGGAGAAGGTGCATAAGCATCAATGGCCCTGTAACAGTATTGCTCTAACCTTATAAAATCAACCTGACAACATAGACTCTCCCCTACTAACCAAATTTACAGATTTTGTATTGGAAATGTCATCGGATTATTTGCTTAGATGAATTATTTGAATTATTATTTAAGATTATCTTGTAAGTCGATGAAACTTTTATTATTTGTTTGTATGACACATTAATAAAGTATACACATGTCAACCAAGGATAAACTGAACAAACCACGTTGATAACTGACAACTCTGGAGCTCAGAGTAGCATTCTAGCCAAACAACCTGAACAGACAGCTCCAACTCCACTCAGAGCTAGCTCCAGCTGGATTTCTGGAGTGGAGCAGCTCTGATTGGAGTTGGAGCCATGCCAAACAGGCCTAGATCACAGATGTGCATAAAATCTACTACTAATACATGCTGTAGACTGAAGTATATTGGATCGACTGAACTTGAACAGGGCAAATGTTTGAGAGAAATTATTGTAGTACTGTACTAGTATAATACATAAGTATAAATGCATGCCTATCAGACATGTTGAACTACAAATCGAGAATCATGACACTGATCATCACCATATTCCTACATTACTATCAGGTTTGGTCATGTTTGCATCTTGAATTGTTGATGCTAATAGCTAACATGCTAAAATTAGCAAACATGGATCCAAACATTATGTGATAATACACCATATTTTGAGTCTATTAGCATTTCTTAACAGCTGAAATGATGCTAGTAGGTGCTAATAGTTAGCATATTAACAAAAAATAGCAAGATCCAAATGGAAACCAAGCCGGTAAGCCACAACCGATTGATCTAGCACTGGCGCGGCCGCGCCTGTGTTTCTAGCATAAGACGGTAAGAAGCCACCCTCTGAACATATGGCTTTAAATTCCCAGACTGATTGTTGCTAGCTGCATAGCTTATATGCTCCTGTACTGCCGTACTGGAGAAATTATCAACCGTAGTAGACCCAGAGCAAGATGCTACTATCATATAATTTGAAACTTCCTTCTTACTGCCGATGAAAGAACGTGCGTACTTCAGGTTCAGGGCCAGCCAGTCACCTTCATCGTCAGTTTGTTCTGCAATTGAACAGAGATGCTCTCAGAAAAACTCATGTGTCAAGCATGAGCATTGTACTGGGATGCAGATCAATCCTGCAAATTCATGCTACTCCACTTGGAGTCAAAGAATTATATATCTAGAGTCACAGGATCACCCTGACAACTGCCAGCGCGTTGCCCAGTGCCTCCTCCAAGCCTCTTATCCTTGTCATGTTCAGCTCGTTTAGATTTTCTTCCATGACCCTGAAATTTAATTACTTGGAAAATTAGATATAGAATTAAGGCAACATAGATCAGTGGCTGTTTCATAAAGTGCATTTGTTTCATTACCATTGAGCAATCTCAGGTAGCACGTCAGGTAATGAGCCTCCAATTGGTTCCTCATTCTGAGAAAGCTGCAGGGAAAGCAAGAAAACATATACATACTGTGAGAAAATCACACAAAGTGCACTGGTACTTGATTACAATACATATCTGACATATGAACAGTAAACTGCATAATATTCAGATTCCACGTCCTGAAAGGACTCCGATAGTAATCAATTTGTTCAATTTTGCAAAAGCATTCCATGAGGTAAAACAGAAAGTGAATCAGCATATGAGATTGAAGCTAGCATACTGGTGTCTGGTCTGCACCTATTGGCTGATGGTATTATTTGCCAGGGGGTTGGGGACCAAACCAGTACATGATAGTTACATTTTCATCATATGATCGTGGTTGTTGAAGAAAATTCAGTACATATACCTTCACAACACAATTCACAATAATGCCAGAATTTTCCTTAAATACTAGGCCAACTCTTATTTTTTTTTCTCATAATGAAACTTGTGGCAAAGCTTTTGCCTTCCTTTAAAAGAATGCCATATTGTCCTTAAAATTATGTACAATGGAAAAGTATCAGAGCCATCAAGATACAGGATCTATATCAAATATAGAAAGTTTATTCAGCTAGCTTTGTTGCAACTTGGAGGCCACTTGCATGAAGGACTTGGATGTGGACATTTTTTCCTGCTATTTTACATCAGGTTGATACAGGCCACATCTGTGACATATAAAAGAAGGAAACGAAACCAGATCGTGATGAAGACATCACAAAGAGAAAAACAAAAAAAATAGTGAGTCAAATGAGATATGATAGAGATTGATCTACCAATGACCGATGACTACCCACTTCACAAATGGCTTATATTGATAAGTCACCGGGGGAAAAGATTTCCCCACCTGAATATATTGCATTGGAGAGGTAATATAAATTACCACTCAGTAAGATACAACAGAGACGCACACTTACATCACAACACCACCAACAACACACACAGAGACAGAGAGAGGACAGGACAACCATACAATACAGAGAGGGGACAGAGGACTCCCAGAAAGAAAGAAGTTATTCACCAACAAACACTGCCACCAAGCGACTGAACTTCGGCGACCTCCACACCAACGGCAACTGTTAAGCTTCGAGTCAATATGACAGACGATAGTTGTGATTACAGTATCTATAGAGCACATCCAGGACCCAATTGACGCCCGCCAATGCCCATTATGGGGAGGAAATCACAATGGAGGGAGGGCCGACAAAAGGGGCGCGAGGAGATCCAAGAGAGGGGATCATGGTCTCGTTACCGATATTTAATGAGATAAGGCAATCAAGGATCATGGAGAAAGGCAAAGCTAAGATACTGGCAGCAAAGCTTGCTAGTTAGAACTTGTGCAAAAACATCAGAGGGGAGGGCTGGGTTCCTAAGCGCAAGGATGTGCCAAAGATCTCCAAAGCAACACCTTCAAGAAGGGAATGACATGGGGATATGCCACCATTGCTTGTCCGGGATCACCGGTTTGGGTTTTCACCCAGAGATCAAACTCAACAGGATGACAGATGGAACCTCAACGATGCCTCCAAGAAGGAACATGACACATAAGGGCGCCATCACCGTTGGCACTGGCAACAAGCCGAGCAAGACTTTCGTCTAGAATCCATCTAATTTGCCCACTCGGTGCTTCGTCCTCCACGTCAAGAGGCAAAATAGGCTCTCAGTGGCCTAAGACAGCCATAGAAAGCAGCACAGGGTGGAGGACACCTTTGGCACGCAGCCCCGCCACCGGGAGACGACGCGGGGGTCAGGGAGCGGTTATTTTTCAGCAAAGAAGACTTCCTATTCCCCACAAATGGCTTATAAAAAGAAAATCATCTATGGTATAGATCTACACAAGTTGGTCTTGCTTTAACCAGTCTATGATAGTATTGTTATCACATATGGTGTTTGAACTGACTTGTATGGAATATCTAAGGTCATTGGGACATGAATACATTCTTTAAATCCATTTTCCTTGCATTGGTTTCTACTAAAGCTACCTTATGGGTGGTCCATGTTGTTGTCATCATTATTCTCCTTTATGAGGTTACTGTCTGGTGGGTGGCTTTCCATGATAACTAAGAGAACGTACAAAGAGATCATGATGGTAGAGGATGACAATGTCTCTCCTTGTCGAGGATGAACTCCTTGTGGAACTACGCCAAGAGGATTTGGAGCCCTAGGAGGAGGCATATGAGTATGAGGGAGTGCAATGAGCCTCAAGCTACAATTGTGATTTAACAAGCCTAAGGTGGAGGGAAATAACGTCAAGGTTGAGCAACAACAACAACAGGATGTAAGAACATGATCTAATGAAGATGGGGGGTGTTATGGGGAGAAAGATCATAACAAGGATCATGAGGATGAAAAATTGCAATGATATCGACTACTACTTTGATGATGATGATGACTTCATCCATGGGTCAATAAGGTGGCGGTAGCCATGGAGCTCTATGATTGCAATCGTGCCAATAGATGTAGACAAATTCAATACTAGTGAGTAGTTGTGATACTCTATTATACTAAGCAACCCTTAGGTCCTGCTTCGCAAGGCTCCAAATCTAGATCTAGATTTAAGTTCCATATCCATGGATCTAGAGTGGATCACTTCTAAAGTAGATTTGAAGCTCTACCAAACAACATTAGCTCTAGTTTTCCATTCACCATGGACAAGAAGATAAGCCATGATCACTACCCACAATAGTGGCTATCACTCTCTAACCCAACTAATGATGCTCCTTGGCAAAGGTGATGGTGATTGCCATCGATAGTGAAGATCAACCATAATATGTGGTAGGGATGACTGATGTGGTGACTTCTATGTGTGCCAGCAAAGGAAGGAGAATAGCTGCGCGCCCATGAGCTGATTAGGGGCAAAGCTAAACATGCTCGCTCTAGTTAGAGAAGAACCCATCTTCGGTGGCATAAGACAATAAAGGCCATGGAAGACTCCCTCATTGGTGGTGAACTTCCCCATCAGGGTGAAGGATGATAGAGGTCGTGGTAGAGGCTAGGCTCATCAATGGTGGGTCGTCGATGAGTTCCCTCATTATGGTGGAAAATGGCAGATGACAGGACACGAGGATGAGCAAAACTGCATGATGGAGGGAGGTAGAAACATATCCAAAGTAGGATCTATGTTCTGGATACTCAATGAACTAGGGATCCAAAAGATTCATGGATTATCTAGCTCTAAGTACACTTGGATCCATCCTATTTGGCAGGGCTACAACCAAATCCATGACTTGGAGCATTGGAAAATACGCCCTTAGATCTATATATAATAATGTGAGTACAACATGATCATGTTCCTAATCAAGAACGACATAGATGAATTTACTAGAAAATTTTTAAATGATGATATCAAAGCAACTACTATAAGAGGGCAAGATTGGCAAAGCTTACCACAAATTAAGCACAGCCCAAGGGCACAAATTATTGCTACTCTTTCAAAACCCCACATGTCGTTATAACCATCATATTGTTGACATATACAAAAGTTTAGTGCTTTAGAATTTTCACAGCTTATTGTTTTGAGCCCTCTTAGTTGCTACTTATAAGCCTTGCATGAGACCTTATGGTATTGAGTTTATTGTTAATGGCTTGATAGCCCTCATGTCCTCCAACCCTTTCTTTAAATAGTATCCTCTAAAGTCCTCTAGCACACAAGTAGGAGTCCATGTGGTACCAGGAATCATAATAGCAACTCTCTCTAGAGTCCTAGTGCAAGTACAAACCTCGATCTAATCTTATAATCTTGGTGAGCTCTCTAGTTTTATGTGTCGCCTATGTCAAGTCAAGGCATTGGAGGAACCCAAATGTGGCTTAGGTGTTGATCTAGGTCTTTCTTCTTGACTTGTCTCTGATCTAGCTGGTCTTGGCTCAATTTGTGTTTCTTAGAATAGCTTTAATCTTTGACTTTATATGATTATGTTAAGAGAAACCATATCATATTTGAAGTCTCGAATGTGATCTTCTTAGATTGTACCTCCTTTAGAATTTGGGGATTTTTTCAATGAAGAAAACAAATGAACAATGCCAAGTATCAACATGATTAATATTTCATATTTATGATACAAAATAATTTTTATGCCCTTATTAGCTTACTCCTTAACTTTGCTTACAAGAGGAAAACTAGTTGTACCTACATAGTAATGATCTTTGGCCACAAAAATGTCTTTCCTACTTGGGTATTACCTCTGACTAAATATATTTTTCTAGCTAAAGCCTTCTTTAAATGACTATAATTCTAGTTGTAGAAGCCAACTTTTTTAGGAATCACTACTTATTGTGAAGGACAAAAGGCCATCTCTTTTTCTACTCCATCCTTAACCAAATTGAAATAGATGTGCACAAAATCTAACCAGAGTTGAACTATCATCATGCTTTAAAATGCACATGCCATTTGGGAAAATATGCCTTCAAACATGAACTATTTTATAAGTCACCCTTAGCCTTGTTGAAATTAATAATGTTAGTAACCAAGTAATATTGATTCCTCATTCTTATTTGAGTAAGAGGGAAACATCACCATTAGATTTCCTTTGCATTCTTGCATTCTTTAATCCTCTATGTTCTCTTGACTCTCTGTCTCATGGGAATTTTCGTCATACTTTGTCTTGAACCCTAAATTTGTAATTTCAACCAAATCTTCCTCATATAACCTTGAGGTCAACTTAGATATTCTACTCTTTCTTCCAATACATCAAAGTATTTGAGTATGTCAACCTGATATGTGGAGCAAGATCTCAACCATTGCGACCTTAGCCCCTATTCTATTTTAGCTTTTAAAGCTAAAACAAACAACCACCTTTTGAAATTTGATTCCAAGGGGATATTTAGGATTACTCTACACTACCAAAATTATCCCTATAGAGTTGAAAGAATCCCAAAATCTTTACTCAACCAAACTTTGGATTTATGGAATTCATAAATTTGGGGATAAATCCATGGATTTGGTGGAGATCCTTAAATGTGTCCAAAATTTCACTTTCTCTGGAGTTAGGGGTAATTAAGCACCAATACCTATAGTTCATACCCATACCCTCTCTCATGTACTATTTTGTTATTTCTTGATCCTCACTCTTCCTCAACCCACGTCCAATCCTAGCTTTCCACACCTCAATCTACTGGTGGTTTCCAACCACTAATGTTTTCTTACCCTACCAAATGAAGATATTCATTGCCTCTCATCTCCCTCAGCCTTGGGTAGTACTTCTTTAGGCTTTAACTACCAGTCAGGTGCTAAACACATTGTAGTTCATTGCCTCCTAGGCACCCTTTACCATTCACCGCCCAAACACTCTTCACTTCATTGGTCTATTGAATTGGCCTTTAGTTGGATGAATTGAATCTTTGCTCAATTATTTCTGTAATCATGGTTCAATTGTGCATGCTACTCTTTCTTGCCATGACTCCCAAACGTCAATTTACCTTGGAGAGCCCATGAGTGGATTTTGTTTTTTCTTTATTATGACAAGATAGTTGTCAAGCTATGATCTAGATGATACACAACTTGCACATTTGTAACTATAGCATACAAAGAATGAAGAGGAGAGTAGAATGTTTCGTTGTGTGAGAATCATAATGTTTATCTTGTATATATTTAGGATTGCCATGTGAACTATCAAGAGTTTGGTTGTATGGTCGCTTGAGTATGCAACTCTTTGTAATGAGTGTCTTGATTCCTTTGTTTTGAGGATGCATCCAAATTCTTTCCATTACCTGAAACAAATGATTTTCCAAAAATTAGCTCAAGATGAGGTAGTGATTGGCCATACATAGTCTGTTGTAATGCCCTAGAGTCCAAATGGCTTAGATCCAGTCTACACAATAAGTGAACCACACACTATCACTAACCCACTTACGCTTGCTTCCTTACTTCATGTTAAGTGGTTAACCAAGGGATTATGGTATGGACTCTATAAGACTTATATGCTGCTCTAACTCAACAACCATTGTGGTACTGAACCCACCATAAGCTCATGTCAACATACACATGGGCCAAATCTACACTTGGCCTGATGTCACTTCTATACCCTTCAATTCATATTCGTGCTTACATGTAAGTCATTTAACTTTTTGATACAATAGTTAAGGGCTTAAGGCTAAGTATTGAGCCATAGCTTGGAGGTTTATGATCATTGACTCACCCTACTAAATAAGACTTGGGTATTTATTCGCTGTAATAAGATGACACTAGCTCTATCCACTTGGCCATAGTTGGGTAGATTATTAGATGCAAAACATATGTTGGTTCCCAATTCCCACAATATTTCTTGAAAAGTATTGTTCCTCAGTGATTATTCAAATTATATTTGATAATCGAGTCACTACATTACTCATATAAACCATTCTATAGCATCGATGGAAACTTTACATTATGGTTAACTTTGATCAATGTTCTAAATATATTGGTAAAAAAATAAACTTCTATGGTCTCCTTGGAATGGCCTTAGAACATCTAGCCCCTAGATAATGAAATTCAAGATAAAGGAATTGTTTGTAGTGCTTGAGTGGGCTAGTGAATTTTTTAGATTTGAAATAGAATGTTTCACACCTTTTGACTAGTTCTTTTGATCATGGAAGTTTGTGGCCAAGTGAAACACCTTGTTGCTTTATAAAGATCCAATTAGCACCTATTCTAGGATGTCATCGATTAGAGTATATTTTCTAGTTGTTCAAACAATTCTATATAATTAGGCATCATAGTAATTTATGAACCCATTGTAATGAGAGTAGGTGCTAAGGGAATCTTTATTGATGTTTCTTCTTGCTCGAGCTATGGAGATTATTTCCATTTCCTCGAGTGATATGGTTACTCTTTTTGTCAATTAGGGTAAAGTATGGATGCTTTGCAATATATTGAATGTACATCCTATTTAGGGATAACCACTCTCTTCTCTATCTTGTCTCACCTTGTGAGAATCTGCATCGAGATCTTTTCCACGAGGACTCTAGAAGGTATTTAATAGCATGAATAAATTTGTTTTGCCACCTTATTGGATATGAAATTATTCCTTCTCATGATGTGTTGTACATCTACTCTAATGAAATGGAGTTCAAGACTCTTGCCCTATAAAATGCATATGTCCATGGTAGTGCTAGAAATTTATATTGCTTATCAACCTAATTTTCGACTAGCACTGAATCTTCCTATACGGAAAATAAATTTCTTGACCCGAATAGCTACTCAGAGGCTAGACAACAATTGTTCATGTTTTCCTATGTTGTTTGAAGGAAGAAAAACCAACATGAGGCGCTTATATTAGGCATTCCAAGCCCTAAAATTTTGACAACACATGAAAATGCATTGCCCACTAATCTTACTTCAAGCTTGTGTTTACTATATTAGCTCTAACCACACAATAATGAAGTTGACCAACATTTGGGGTTTAGTTGTTGGTTAAAGAATGGATGAGAAGAATTTCTCATATTGGAAGGCTAGTACAATAATAACCTTACATGATCTAAAGTAAATCGAAGCTTAGGGCAAATTTTTTTATGTCCATATAAAACTTGACTTAGATAATATATTGACCTTGAGCACACTTTAGCATATCAATGATCTTCTTTTAACCACGGGAAATGTACCAATAGAGACTTCTTGATCTCTTGCTAGGGTTTTGGATTTTTAGCTTAAGTGTGTGTTGTGAGTAAAAATAGTTCCATATTCTTTGCTTAATGGCAAAGGTGGTTTGGACCACATAAAAAGAAAAAAGTTTTTTTAGGATCAATCGCGAGAGGCATGCCCCATGGTTTGTTGTTCCAAGAAAAGTTCTTTCTACTCATTTGAAAGATGTTTTAAGGGTTTTCATGTGGTCTGGTTTTTAATTTAATTTGTTTCAAGACCAATGAAGTTGATTATTCCACCATGAAAGTATGTTATGATCCCATCAAGTGTGCTCTAACATTGACCCTATTTGTGTGCATGTTTCGTATTTCCATGCATATTGATAATTCAAATGAAATATGACATAAGTGTAATATTTGGATAAAAAACACAAGACATTAAATATACTAAAGCTTAGAGCAAAAATGTAGCCACCAAGGTCCATGATGAACCAGAGTCATTGCTCTGTGACTAAGGAAGAATAGAGAAGGAAGCTAACACAAAAAGTCCTAGCACACATGTTAAGAGACTAAGGTCCCTGATTACTCCTAGTCATTTCTCTATGACTAAGGAAGAATAGAGAAGAAAGCTAATACAAAAGGGAGGCAATTCAGGCGGAAAACAATGAAGCCAGATTAGGCTATGACCTTATTCCAATGTTACGCATTAAAGATCCCCTCATACACAATATGTTACAACACAAATGTTCTAGTTCCTTTTGAGATATTTTATTATTTTAAAGAATCCTCCATTTGGAAAATTGAACAAAGGAAATATTTGTTCTCGAAGATCTATTACGATCAAGGGGAGAGAGGAAGAAAAACTTACCTAGCCCAATCGGACAAAGCCTAAAAATCCCCAAAGTGTTTTTAGTAGATTCCTAGGTCACCTGGTGCCTCTTTGGACTGTACATATTACACCTTGATGCTAGTATAAAAGAGTTAGGGAAGAAAAAACAAATGTATGTCACCCCAAAGGGTGGTGGCTCATTTCTTAACAAAAAGTGGTAGAATTAGAAATAAACAACAAAGAGCACCCCTTGCATGAACAAGGACATCTATTGGTATTGGAGGTTAGCTTGATCTAATTGAGATCCTATCCCTATTGACATGTATGCAATCTTTGTTCTACGAGCGCTAGCTTTCATAGGCCATACATGTAATTTGGTGATTGATTAACAACATAGTTATTGGGACTAACATATGGTTGCCAGGAATGTGCTCAAGTTTGTCCCAAGGATGTAAAGCAAGAGAAGCCAACAAAGTCGACCATGACAAAGATTGGAAGAAACTCATCAAGTCATTATAGAAATGCAAGCATTGGAAAATAATAAGATGATAGAAGACTACTCTCATTTTTGTACAATGCATAAATATTCAAGAATCGAAAGATTGAATGTATCATATAATCCATAATAAGAAAAAAGAGAAAAACCAATGCTTACATAATGCATACGACCATAATAAAATAATTTCACTAGATATTCCTATGTTGAACACCAAATTATATTTTTTAGTAAGGACTTGAAGTGAAGCCCCCAATGAAGTGATTTGGTGATGAGGAGGTTGTAGCACTAAACAAAACACCATATAAAGGGATAATAAAGATCCAACGACTAGTTTTTGCTAATGGTCCAACTATCCATCAAACAAGGTGAACTCACCGGATATCTAGTGATGCATAGGTGAACTCACTAGATCATCCCATGTTCACATTTTTTGTTAATCATGGGAGAAACACCTACTTTTGAGTGTTTGAGCTATAAATAACACCGTTACTCGGCCATTTCAAGTGGTGTCCACTAAAGTCAAGAGGAGTGCCACAACACTTGAGGATACATCCAAACCCTAAAGTGTTCAAAGTTTTGTCCAATAATGTTAGCATATGACTAGTAAGAAATCATTACTAGATTAAGACAAAGAGAATCATAATTTGTGGCTGCCTTATTGCTGGTATGAGAAGGGACACACTTCACTCTTAGTTCATTGGAACCTTGGGGCCTGGAGGTGCTTGTTGACCCTCATTCTTATTAGGAAGTAATAACATGATTTTATATATGGACAAGTTGAACTTTCCTTTATGGATTAGACTCCTTATGAAGACAAACTCAAATATCAAGAAGAAAATTTCTAGTGGTGAATCTTGCTTTGGGGAGGAGTGGCTCATCTAGCTTGGTAGAGCCTTTCTGTGTACTCTAAAGCCTTAATCAAAAGAGTCAACTAAGAGAATATGTCTAGGTGGATGCTGAACATGAACATGATGTTAATATTGATCATTGGATATAAAATTTGAGAAAAACCTAATTAAAGAAGTTATATTTGTGATTGATCTAAATAATTTAATGCCTCATGAACCTTTGTTAGATAATAAGACAAGATCTAAGCTAAGGGCATATGCTAGATTCAATCACCACTTGTTTTAAATTGTAAAATCATTATTGACATAGATTTGGATGCATATGTTTATCATAATTCATGCAAAACTTTCTCTTGCTATCTAGTGTTACATTAAAACCATATCCAACCAATAGCCTTTACCCAATACTCTCATTACTAGGGTTTTTAGGCTATTTTGTTGTTATAACAGACCCCTTTCCCATGTGGTCAATGGGAGACTTTGGTGGTTAACACTCAATACACGAGAGGGTTTATCATGGTTCAGGAATCAAGCCCTACACCCCTACAACAAGCAAAGATGAGTTTTGTGTTAAAGTGCTCAAGAGAGTTTACAATTAGGGGTAGGAGAGCGATGATATAGTTCTCATAATGGTGAAAGGAAAAATGAACCCCCCATATTATACATTTGGAGGGCAAGGAGGGTACAAAAGGGGGTTCTAGGTCCTTCTTGGACGCTAATAAGATGGGTGCCATGGTCACCAAGACAAGTTTGTGGAGTTGTCACTCCTACTCTTTGAGTCATTAGAGATGCTAGCTAGACCGCTCTACTTGGTGGCTATGCCAATAGCTTCTCTAGGTGGTTGCAATCATAGCTTTTGTAGATGTCAGGGATAGGTTGTTGTTGGTAGACTTCCTAGTCTACCCAACCTCACCCATCCCTTGGTGTTCCTGTATACCATGGGCATGTCGCTAGTAGAGGCCTACATGTGGGGCCAACTCTCCTTTCATCCATGTGGGAGAAGGAGCCAATGTGCGCCCTCGTCGTGTTCTATTACACCTCTAGGATAATCCTTGCCACAGAAAGCAAGTGGCACTGCACTAGGCAAGAAGGCAATGCCCTACCTCATTGTATGGATGTCACGTGATAGCCCCACAACATACACTTCTCAGGTCCTTTCGAGTAACCATGGCTTGGCTGAGCCCTTCCATGAGATATCCTAGACATAGGGCTCTTGTCCTTGTGTATTGAGTTAGGTTTGCTTGGCAAGAGTCCCCAAGCGATGGGGGCTGAGTGAGCCCAATGAAGGGCTTCAACTCTCGTGCACCAAGCTATTATTGACCAGAGGTTGATCAGGTCCGATCAAAGGGTTCTAGGCCATCCATCATCTAGAGTAGTCTAAGTCTTAAAGGATTCAATTGGTATTGAATGGACACACCTGAGCGCACCTGCTAGGTGTAGCCCTTGAGCCTCAAACTTGTTAGATGAGATTAATCTTGTAGTGAAGATATTTAGTGGATAGTATAAGTAACCCTCATCAATTGGTGATAAAAAAAATTCATGCTAACTATCCCAAATAGAAGGGGACACAACTCACTGCAATAGCTTGCACAAGCTTAATCATTGTTTCTTCATCTGATACTTGCTTAGACATCATTGTTTACTCATTGTTCACCCACCAGAGCACTACTGTCTGGACACCCCTCTTCCTGACTTGATACCCTCAACTAGATCAGCCACCCTCCTATCTCCCTAGGACACCACCCCGTTTACTAGGCACTTGCGCAATCCTAATATAATTTTTTGAGGAAATTTTATTAGGGATCAACCTGATACACTTGAATGACATTAAAAGAGTAGTTGTAGGGTTGGTACATGTTTCCCTAACACAACAAGGTTCAACTCGACCTGGAAGGACATTCAGAAGCTTCACACTAAGCTCTTTCTAGTTCTATGACATGTGGATAAGTGGAAAGAAGTGGCAACACATATGATAAAAAATGGTTGGATATGAACATAAACTATAAGGAAATTTAAAGTCTTGCACTAAGGATAATGGCTTTGCAACAATGAGGTATTTTAGAAAGTTGAATCCTCAACTATAACATAGTTAGTTGCCACAAAGTAATGATCTCTATGGTTTTAGAGAATTGGCTACAAAAATGTCTTTATAGAGTGATTTCTAAGACATGAACCCACCACATACGTGATACCATTTTTATAGTCAACTTGTAAGTAGAAACGAATGTGCAAAAATCATGTCCCTAGTTAGTTCTTGTTCCATCTCGATGGTACCTAATATTGACAAGTAGGGCAAGGTACATGACCTGAATCATGGCCTTGCCTACCCTAATCAATTTCCCATTTTTTCCTTCCACAAAGCACCAATTTTCCATGACAATAGATCCCTTCTCCTTTCTTTCACAAAGAACCCAAATGTTTCTCTACTACTTCCTATATCATCATAGAAGAATCCATATTCTTAGCTCCAAAGAGGTTGATAGAGCTCCATCACTTCCTAGATCTTTGGATTAATCCTTAGGTGAAGAGAAGGAGTTGTCACATGGGAACAACAACTAAAGGAGGTTATCGATATTGTCCATCCTTGTCTCTTCCACAAGTAGGAGTACATGGTTCTAGTCAAGGTTCTTGTTGTTAATGATAAGGCTTATCATTCTCATGCTAAGGAAGAGGATGATGACTCCATAACTAGCATTGGCAGGTATCAGCCTGGGCACGAAATACCGAGAACCGAATACCAAACCGAAAATACCGAGAACCGAACCGAAAATACCGAAACCGAAATATTCGGTTCCCTATTCGGTTCCAAGTTTCCTGGAACCGAATTTACCGAGGTAAATTCAGTTCTTTACCTCGGGGAACCGAATTTACTAAATTTATATGAAATGTGATAAGTTTGAGTGTTGTTATACTATTAATTGTACTATTATAGACTATTATATTATGTATTTTTGGTCTCACTCTTATAGTCTTATGGACTTTTATATGTATATTTATTTTGCACTATTATTCTCTATGAAATCATGTCAAAATGAACTTTTGAACATGTTATTAAATATATCTATCATGCGTTCGGTATTGTTCAATAAATACTAGAACCGAACCGAAAGTACCGATATCGAATTTCCTCAGTACCAGATTTTTTTAGGAATCGATCGGTACCAGTTTTTGAGGAACCGAATTTGCTTAGGTACCGAAGAACCAAACCGATCAGTTCGGTATTTACCGAATGCCCAGGCTAAGGTAGGTACATCTATAGAAAAAGACATTATGTGATTGGTTGTGACTATGGGAAATGAGATGATGTCCTTGTCATCGGGCTAGGATTCAGTGAATTCATCATCGAAGTTGTCCACAACCTTAGTCATAGAAGTAGGAGGCACAACCATGGTGACGGGTTTCGGTGGAAGGAATTCATGTCAACCTCCTACAATTACAACAAGGGCAATGATGCACCACCATCCTTGGATGGAAACAACAAAGCATTGCAACAAATCTATTATAATACGCCATGTTATTAGTAATTCTAGCAGCAGCAGCAGTAGTAGTATGAAGGTGGAAACTCTTGGCATTGATACATTGACTTATTTGGGAATTTAAATCTCAAAGGTATAGTTATGAAGTTATATTAGCTATATGTTTGTCGATGATTTGTTTTGGGTTGTAATATATAATCTTTGAGATGCTTTGAATTTATTAATTATCCTAGTGCTCAAGCTTTTGGTGCTTGATGATGCATATGGATGATGGGCATTGGTGCTAGATTTATGAAGAAAATTTACACCATTGATTATTCATGATTGCTCTATGATGTTTAATGGGCTCATGATGCTAGGATTTGTGATGGTTGTATTGATGGAATAGAATACAATTGAAGCATTTTACCTAGCAATTGCCTATACAGATGGGCCATAAAAGCTCATGTTTGTCTCTTAAAGGATATTATGTGTATCACACTCTAGTTCTATCCCTCTTTGATTATTTAATATGTTGAGGCACAAAAGGTTGGTGATAATCAATTTAACCTGACCCAATATGAAAAAGCGTAAAATTTAATCAACTCTCTTCAATTCTGTTTCTTGTTACCATCGTTAAGTCCATGTGGTTTTAGTGGGCTCCTTGTGCTTATTTTTTGTATCATCACAATTTTGGGTACTATCAAGTATCTTTCAGTAGATCATATTGTGTTTCTTCCTTGATATACTCAATCCATATTTTCAAATATCACTTGTCTTGACCGTCTATTTGCTTTTACATTAATTTCCATGCCTACTTCGAAATATCCTACTCCCACTATTAGAATTTCACATCATAACCCTGCCCACTATTGTTTCCATAGCCATTCACACTTCTCACTCACCTTCCATCACACTCTATACTTGCTACTCCATCTTTTCCCTTTGCTCATGACTACTACTTTGCATCTCTACTGGTTGATCCACCTGTCCTCTTCATTGGCTTTGCCCTTTTGTAACACCCTAAAATTTGAATTAGTAAATTAGGGTTGAATTTAAATTTAATTTGATTTAATTTAAGTACTTTTGTGAAGCATAGAATTAAAGAAATTAAATTTAAACTAAATATCATGTTAGGGTTAACATGTTTGAGCATTGCATGCCTCTGCATTTTATTGTGTTGAGTGACTTTGCAAAACCCTAGAAAATGTTTTGGAAATCTATTTAGAAAATCATTTGGAAAAGGTTTGGAAAAGCAAAATAAAAAGAAAAATGGAAAATCTCTTTTTTCTCTCTCTCTTTCTCCTTTCAGCCCAAGAGGCCTAGTCGGCCTGCTCCTTCCCCCTTCTCTTCCCTCCGCACTGCGCCGGCCCAACTCACCGCAGCCCAGCTCGCCCGCGCCGCGGCCTCTCTTCCTCCCTCTCTCTCTCTGACATGGCGGACCCGCCTGTCAGCTCCTCCCCTCTCCTTCCCGTGTCTGTTTCGGACTCTGGCGCGCCGCGACGCCGCGTCCGCCGTGCGCGCAACCGCCGCACGCGGATTCCCCGCGCTCGTGTCCGCACGGGACTCCGTCCCCGGCTCCCATAAATAGCACCACCACCGCGCCGCCCTTCCCCATCTTCTTCGAGCCTTCGCATCCCCTCGGACGCAGCAGAAGCAACGCCGCCATCGCCTCCGTGTTCCGCCGTCAAGCCGCTGCCGTTCCGAGCGACTCCGGCCACCGTAAGTTCCCCCGACCCGCGCATCGACTTCGTGAAGCCGCCGAACGCGCTATCTCCCTCTTCTCCCTCTCGTTTGTGCTCTGGTTCATCGGGTCGTCGTGCACCGAGGTCCCGCCGCCGCTGTTTGTCGAGGCCGGCCATCCTCGGCCGTCCTCAAACCCCTCCGAGCTGCGCACTCGCCTCACGTGCATGCGGAACACCCCTCCCCTCTATTCTCCCTCTCTTTTGCGCTCTGGAAGACCCGCGCCGCCATTTGCAGAGCACTGCCGCCGCGGTTCACCGCCGTCGGTCCTCCCCGTCCTCCTCCGGGCCCGACCAGTGCCCTAGACGAGCTCGCGGTGTCATCCTCTTTCTCCCGGTGCTTTCAGAGTTGAAAACCAAGCACCATAGCTCGGGATTGCTCTTCGCCAGCGAGCTTCGCCTCTGCCGGACATGGCCGCCGCCGTGCGCCGCCCTCCACCGGCCTCTGCGCCGTCCTGTCCCTCCCCCCATCTAATCTGAACCATCCATCTCTGATCCAACGCCCCAGAATGCCCCGTACCCCTTCGGGTGGTATTCTTGCTAAAGAGACCCTACTCTTTTCCTCCTCTCAACCCGCAGTCCAGAAGGCGGATTTCATCTCTACGCTTTCCCCCTCGGGAAAACGTATTCCCTTTTTCAGATCAGTTTAATTCGATTTAAAATAAAAACCCTATTTTCAGTTTTGCCACTGAAATTCAAATGCCTATATTTTCTTCGTTTTAAATCCAAATCGATCCGTTCAAGTTGCGTTAGATCCGTAATTTTATGATCTATCCAGTAGTATAGATTTCACCTATGTTAATTACTTTTGAAAATCAAAGTAAATTAATTTACTAATGCTTTAATCTTGCCCTCTTCAGAATCTTGTTTAATCTATAACTTATTTGTTTTAGATCCGATTAATGTGATTCTCGTGTCCTTGTGATCGTAGTAAAGTATAGATCTGTTTTATAATCTTTTTAAAACCTCTTTATTGTTTATGGTGTAATGTTCTGATCATATCTTTATTGCTTCGTGTATGATTGTTCGGATGATTGCGTGGTGATGTTGATCGAGTACAGCCGGTGAGATCTTCGATGAGCAAGAGTTCTTTGCAGCAGATCAGGATCACTAGGAGCTTTGTGATCAAGGCAAGTTTAACATGGGATCATCCTTGTTACCTATTCACCCTAATTCATCTAGTCATGATTGCATGTGTCTAATTTGATTCCTAATAGATCTATATCATAGCTTTGTTATCCTTGTACCTTGTCACCATGGGTTTTATGCATATGGGTAGCTCTGCTATGCTTTACAATGATGGATCTTGAGACGAATCTTGACTAATGATATATGCAACCATGAGATAAAACTGGCTTTTGTAGCAACATGGAATAGGACCCCACTGTAGGGCAAAAGCTAGGATTTCAAATACAACCATGAGTGTTATATGGCTCTGGCTTTAGTTAAGTATAAAGTTTGGACTAGCATTCTTGTGGTTCGTGAAAGGCACCTTTGCCGAGCTGGTTATGTGGTATAGCTTGTGTGGGGACCGCTGCGGGTGGTACCATCGGGGTGTCCCATATTCCCCTTTGCATTGGGTCCCTAGGGTCCGCTACATGTTAGAAAGAGCTTTTGAAAGACTTCCTAGTGTTCCCTGCCCACTCACCTCGGCAGTGTTATGGGACTAGCTATCCCAGGCATATGGGCAACATGGCTTGTGGGTAAAGTGTATAACCTCTGCAGAGTGTAAATCTATCATGATAGCCGTGCTCACGGTTACGAGCGACCTGGAAAACTCACAGTGTAGATGATCATGTTGTTTAATTGTTAATGATGTTTAATTGGGCTATGCATAACTAAAGCTAAGTGTTGGTAAAACTTGACCAAGTTAAAAGCAATCGCAGTACAGACAGTGTCAGCCTTTTGAGCTTCATAACCCTATGTTACTCTCGCTGAGTACTTTAAGTGCTCACTCTTGCTTTCTTAACCCCTCCAGATGGCTATGAAGACTACCGTGAGGAGTACTAGGCTAGTGGTCAACCAGTCGGCATTCCCTGTGAAGTGGAGCTTCGTCGCGAGAGTTATCTTTATTTTCCGCTGTTATGTTTAAGAATATAATTCGTTATGTAATAAGCACTCAGTGATGATACTATTTAAAGATTTATCGGCTTATGTGTGTGATTGATCTCTGGGCACACATGAGTTATTCATATTCAATTTTATCCTTAAAATTGGGTGTGACACCTTTGCATGGTTGCATGTGTCATGAGCAACCCATACCCATCTCTTAGGACTAGCCATCCCCTCTCTTTGTCACTCACATATGAGTACAACATAGGTTGTTGATGCAGTTTGGTTCAATTGTCATGATTCCTTAAGATCCATTGAAGTAGCAACTAGGATGAATACAACTAGGATGGACAAAAAGGAGGATTTGCCCATCTCCTTTGCCCACAACACAGAAAATGACTAAGCCATACAGATATTGTGAGGAACATTGATGAACATCACAAGTTTAGGGATGAAGCATTTGGTGAGATTCTGAAAGCATCTAGGCTCCAAGGTTTTGGTGATTAACGACAATGCAAGGTTATTATGACTAAGGTGTGTTTTGAAGAGGCAAATTGAGTTAGGTCATAATGATGGCGATTGAATGGGCAACCAATAGATTTCATGCCCCCTAGAGATGAATATCGTTTTAGATTTCAAAGGAAGGCGATAAGACTTAAATGATCTAGGTCTAAGTGTCATTGGAGTTGAGAGATACTTAGAGCAGATTAGGGTCTTTGTTTTTACCTTTGACCATACTATTAGGTAGCGTTTGGTTGGGAGTTAAAGTGGAGTGGGATGATTCCATTTCTGATTTCTAGGGTGGGATAGAGATGGGATGACTCTATTTTCTGTTTGGTTGATAAGAGATGGAATCAATCTATTTTCTATTTGATTAGAGGGATAAATAGAAATGTGATGGATGGTGGATTGATGTCGTTAGCTACTGTTTCAGTGGGACCTACAAGTCAGCATCTAATAATTTTTTCTCATCCATCCAGCCCGTCGCCATGCCAAATTTCATTCCTATTTGGATCATGTATATTGTATGTAATTATATTAGTACATCATATATCAAATATATTTTAATTAATTATTTGGCAAATGAATGACGACCATTAGTTCTTGACGCTGCCCACCAGCTGCTGCACTACACGCACTTACACAAAGGAGACAAGGAGGTGGGAGAGGGAGCCAGGAGGCCAGATGGCGCAGGAGGTCCGCGAGCTAGGGCCGCGCCGCGCTAGGTCTGAGCTCGCGGTGGGAGCCAAAGCGTAGAGATGGCGCCACGGGTGCTGGTCCGCGCCGAAAGAGGGCGCGCGCCCCGTCCGCCGTCGCTCAACCGGAGCTCGCCCGCGCCAGATCTCGGTAGTGGAGGTGCCCGCACTGGATATGATGTTGCTGCTCGGCTTCAGAATAGCGGTGCAGAGGAAGAAGATTAGCATAGGTGGAGACTGGAGAGAAAAATTGCAAGAAGATGCTCACGCCGTCGCAGTGGGACGTCCCCGTCCGGACTTTTTTGTGGGGCGAGGTCACCCCCGATTCTTGCGAATATGTTGGGTATATTCCTAGGTGGGATGCCTCGGCTCCTATTGGACTCTGAACCAAACAACTCAAAAGTGGGATCATCCCATCCTTATCCCACTCCATCCCGCTAACCAAACAGATGGTTAAGGGAGTTAGAATGGGTAGCTTGACTTAGATGAGTCTCATGTAGTAGGTGTGCTGCGCACTTGTCTAACATAGCCCTAAGTGACCCTAGGTTGGCCTTAAGATAAGTTGGAACAACTTATGTTTTCGACGAAACTCGATTCAGAGTCGTTTTAGGGGGTTTAAGGGGCATCAGACACTGGTGCAACTAGCACCAGATGCGTCCGGTGTATGCAAAGGTGCTAGGGTTTAGCACCGGACCCTGCCTAGAGAGGCACCAGACGCGTCCAGTGCTCTCAGTGCATGTTCGAGAGCGCACCAGACATTGGGTCCCCCAGTGGGTCATGTTCGGTGAGTAGCATCCGGTGGATTTCCAGTAAGGCTCCAGAGCCACTAGATGTGTCCAATGGGTGGTCATCGGACGAACCCTAGCATTCGGTGCTCACTAAGCCTGTTTCTAGAGAGTGCATAGTAGCACCAGACACGTCTGGTGTAGGGGCATAGGAGCATCTGACGCTCTGAAAGGTCCTTGTGTGATTTTGGTAATTGAGTGACAACCTAGGTGAACTAATATGTGTTTAAGTGATATATACACAGGAGATTAGTTCACAGGTGATTGTGTGATGAAGGAGCTTAATTGCACATGAAACATGACATGGAGTCATGTGACCAAGGTGGAGAAGATCAAGATGAGGCTTGGCTTGATGGACCGGTTGCAAGTGTGAAGGGCAAGCGGGTGATGCTTGGCGCCGATGGACCAAGGCAACGGTGAAGAATAAGTGAGGTCAAGATCGATGAACCAATACGGTCATGTGATGATATGGAGTGGATCATATCATTTGACAAGTGTTTGGTGCATGTGTTGCATCAACATTGGAGATGGAGATGGAATGGAATGCACAAGGCAAATGTATAACCATAGGGCATTTCCATTTCATCGGTCATTGGTGTGTAGAGAAATTTATGACCGGGTTTAGGATAGATAGCCATACTATCAAGAGGGGAAAACTTGTTTGCATAACGATTATCTAGTGCCACTTGGAGCGATCTAACTTTGCGATGCATTGGGATCGAGTGGCGCGGTGAGAGCAGGTGAAAATGCTTTGAAAATAATTGTAAACTAAAAGCTAACACATGTGCACAAGTGTTGAGATCACTTAGTGTTAGCCCTTGGAAGCTTGGAAGAAAGTTGGAGGAAGTTTGGTGCTGTTTTGGCAGTGGAATGCTGTCCGGACGCTGGGGTCTCTGCTGTCCGGACTATGGCGTGCGCGTCCGGAAGCGAGCCCTAGGCAGGTTGTTCTGAGACAGGAGCACCGGACGTTGTTCTGCATCTGGATGGTGGAGTCCGGATTGCGTCCGGTTGGTTTTGTAGCTCTCAGGAGCTCTCTGCTGAGGTCTGGACCCGGTGGGGTGATGGTCCGGTTGCGGACTATTCCGCGCGCCCGGAGGAGAAGAAGTAAGAAAGGAGCTCTCGGGTTCTCTGGAATTTATTTCCGGACGCTCGAGGCGTCGAGTCCGGACGCGGTGAACAGTGGAGTCCGGAGACGCGTGGCGCGCTGCTGTGCGCGCGGGAAGCAGAGCCGTTTGAACGGCAGGCGACCGGACGCATGGCCATTTGTCCGGACAATGCAGTACGCGCGACCGGAGGTTGCGTCCGGAGGGTGAAACAAAGGAGTTCTCTGTGCTGCAGAGGGGTGTCCGGACGCTGGTTTTGGTTCGGACCCCCCGTGAGGTTGCGTCCGGAGGTGGCGCAGGAAGCCCATTGAGTGGGCAAAACGGCTAGTTTCATGGGTGTGGCTATTTATAGCCCTTGGCCGGCCTCTTAGGCTGGTTGAGCACCTTTGGCATGTGTTGCCCATAGTGTGCTTGGTTTGGAAGCCCTCTAACTCACTCATACTTGATAGTGTTCATCCGATTGAGTGAGAGAGTGATCTCTAGTGCGTTGCTTCGTGTGGCACTAGGTGATCGTGTTGCAAGCTTGTGGTGCTTGTTACTCTTGGAGGTTGCCACCTCCTAGACGACTTGGTGGCTTGAGACTCCGTCGAAGCGCGCAAGAAGATTGTGCGGCGCTCCGGAGAAGTGCTTGTGAGGGGCATTGTGCTCGCCCCGCGGGAGATCACGAAGAGCAACTCTAGTTGAGCGTGTTATTGAGTGCCCTCATCTTGTGTTGGTTGTGCGGCACCCGATTGCGGGTTTGGTGTGTGATGCCAATTCGCGCGTGAACCTCCAAGTGAGTGAGCCGACACAACGGGGACTAGCTTGGTGGCGACCAAGTGAACCTCGGGAGAAAAATCACCGTGTCAACCTTGTGTACACGTTCTCGGTGGTTTGCATTCTCCAAATCACTAGCTTGTATTTACTTTCTTATACTTGTGCTAGTGAGTAGTTGTTGCTCTTGTAACTAGTTTAGCTTGTGTGGCTTGCTTAGTTATCTTCTAGCTTGTGTAGCATAGAAGTAGCTCTTGCGTGGCTAATTGGCTTGTGTAGCCTTATTAGTCACATTGCTTAGTTTGTGTAGCTAAGTAAGTTGAGCTCTCTAGTTGACTTGTGTAGTCTTGTTAGAGAGCATTGCTAGTGAGCTTAGGTGCTTTGTGTTTTGCTTACTAGTATGTGTAGGAGCTCCCGGTTTGCTTAGAGTACTAGTTGCTTAGGTTTGTGTGACCTTGCAACCTAGACTTGTTTAGGTGAGCTTCCTTGCCCGACACCTTAGTTAGCATAATTGATATACTTTGCTAGGTGCTAAAGTTATAGATAGAGGGGTGTAGTCTTGGCTAGACCGATAGTTTTAATTCCGCATTTGTTTCGGTTATCCGTTGCACTTAAGTTTTTAGAAAAGACTATTCACCCCCCTCTAGTCCGCCATCTCGACCCTTCACGCTCAATAACTCAAACAATAACTAGCCATTTAGTAGGCACTGGACGCGTCTGATGCTCTGCACTAGAGCGTCTGGTGCTCATTAAAAATGTAGACTCGTGGCCCAATGAGTATGTTTGAGGGGGGTATTTATACCCTTCCCCTTGCTTTTCTCTTTGGCCTTTGCTCATTCCATCAACTGAGAGACACTTGGAGAGTGAGAGACAGAGCAAGAGTCCTAGTGAGGAGTTGAGTTTCATTAATCCCTTGATTAGATCCCTCATTAATTATTGGAGAGAAACAAGTGTGCATCCACTCACCTCATGATACTTGTGTGAGTCAAGTGAGAGTTATAGCTTGTTACTCTTAGTGTTTGACAACACCTAGACCTCGGGAAAACATCGACACGTCACTTCTTCTTTCTCCCTCTCTTGCAATTAGTTTCAAGCTTTACTTTCTTGCTCATGTTTCATACTTGATCATGCTTGACTAGAATTGCATAGGGTGTTGTTTCTACTTGTGTTGTTGCTTAGTTTCATTTCTGCAACTAGTTTTCCACACTTGTAGGCACTAGGGGGTAATTGGCTTTTAGAGTAGGTTTAATTCTTGCATAGAAATTTTAGAAAAGCCCAATTCACCCCCTTCTTGGGCATCTTGATCTTTTCAGATTCATTAGCTTAACTATATTGTTGGTTTAAATGGTTGTCCTATAGTTGCACACCTTTCTTTGGATGCAAGACACAATCCAAAAAAACCAGGAATTAGGGGGTTATTTACATGAGTTTAGAGATATGACGCACATCAAGGTAAATTTAGGACCCCAACATACATGTCTTGCATCTTCTAATGAATATATATAGTTGATTTTTCTCCAACTTGACCCTAGTGATGTCAAGGTACATTAGAGATTGAGTATTGACATGCCTCCTTGAGGTCCTATATAAGTTTCCACCTTGCATATTTTTTTGGTGTGTGTGGGAGGGGGAGGATCGAAGTCCTACTCCCCTTAGAGGTTTGGGTCTCTAATGGTCCGAGGCCTCAAGCCTCGTGTCATGCTCAAAGCTTTATACCTCAAACAAGAGTATGATCATACTTGTCCCTGCCTAGGCTTCATCTTGTGTCATACCCCGCCTTCATGATTATCAAGGATATCCCCAGTAACCTCTATGTTTGTTGTCATGTGGGTGCTATGCAATTTTTTTTTTGCAAAAAGGATTATTAAAAGTCATTATGAATAATTTTTTAAGCTTTAGTGGCACTGCAAATTATTATTTTTACCATGTTTAATTCCTTACTTTTCTAAATTTCCTTAGTTAAATAAAGGGATAGGTCCATTATTGGCTATCTAATTACCGCCTGATTTTATTTTAATCTAAAAACTCCAAAACAAAGAATGTTTGACTACCCAACTCTTAAAACTTTTCACATATAGCTACCCAGCTAGTTTCATGGTGGTTTTAACCATGAACACATCAAAATGGGAGCCAATCATCAACTTCCACTTGTTTCTGTTTTCCCTGTGTCTTCTCTTACTCTTTCTCTCCACACCATACTGCAACCCATGCTGCTACCACCATGTACCTCCTCTCAAACATTGCCTTCTTGTTATCTAGACATGTGATTAGTAGCAAGAGAAGTGATACACATCATGTCACTACTACCGCACGAATGTCCTTCACATGGCCCGCACAAAATATTGTGCCACCTCTCCACAAAACTTTATGGGCATTGCTCATGCCTCTAGCCCATGCTCATGCCACTCTATGCACAATGTGGTTATCATCCATACCTGCATCACTAGCTCCTCATCCTCATTGTCATCCTAGAAAGAGCATGAGAGGCACCTTGGCACCACAGGGAGAAGCCTTGTCTATAGGGGAAACACAAGGAGCCATGGTTGCCCCATGAGGAAAAGCCTCAAAGTCAGAGCCACCACAATGGCAACCATGGCTAACCCTTCTCCACACTCCAACTCCTAATGGGAACCCCATAGTTGAAATCCATGTTCTCTCGCCTCTCCAAGTGCAAGCCACATCACAAATGGTGTATTTGTGTTGTCAAAGAAAATCAGGTGGCTCTTTGTCACTCCCTACAAGGCTACAACAGAGTGGTTGGAATCTTGGTGGCCTGTGAAAAAGAGAGAGGTGTGAGGGTGAGTGTTATGTTTGACATCCAATATACTAGGCGACGACACACTTCAATGGCTAGGAGGCACCTAGGGAGGCCTAGGATAGTCTAATGGCACCTAGATTAGATGGGCTAACAACCCAATTATCCTTTCTATTTCATTATTTGCTATTTACCCCTAATAGGTTAATTATTTATTAATTTTGGACTCTTAGAGAGGATATATATAGTGTGTAAACATTATTGTAGGAATTAAGTAGAAACAACTTATTTGTTGTCGATTTCCCTTGGGAGCCCTAGCCGCCCCCTTCTCTTCCTGTCTGTGCCGAACTCACCACGACGTTGACTTGCCACTGACTACCTAAGCCTCGCCTTCCGCTCTTCCATCCCTACAATCTCCACAACAACTTTTGTAGGAACCATAGTTCTACTAGTTTACTATCGGAGATGTTAGGATCTTCCTCCACCTCTCGGTCGCCCTAGGCCACCACCTCTGCATTGGCAACCACCATGTCTTCGTTGCTAGTGACCTCAACACCGGTTGCATCCTCATCACCACCACCTCATCAACTAGGGCTGGTTGTCGCCAACCTTGTTTGATCTGTCGACGGCATCGAGTCCTACCTCATCAACATGTAGCAGATACAACTGGCCATGGCCTCCCTGCTGTCGGTGTTCCCCTACGGGATGTCAGGCTACAACGCGAAGGGGTTGCCACTCCATTGCCTACAATAGCCGACCCTACCCTTCCAGGGTGTGCAACCACCGAGGCTGCTACTCCAAGTTGCGCCATCAACAACCCTATTCCCATCCATTAGCTATGGATGTCGCCCTTCCCCTCGCCAATTCTGTCATATGCCATGGCAGCACCAATAGACCAGTGTTTACCATGGTGACCGCTCCACCCTCCACAACCACAATGGTTTGCCTGGTAGTCACGGCCAACGACCAGTTTCAGCACACTAACAGGCCCTCTACAGGGGAATGGAGAGGTCTCTCCTCTCTGGGGCAGCTTACCGTACCACCTATGGTCCCGACACGCCACCAAACCTAGGCGACATTCCTGAGCCGTCTAGCATAGTGGCTAGCCATTTCTACAAGCTGGAGTTCACAACTATGATGGTGTCATGGATCCTCTAAATTGGTTCAACCACTATGAGCAGTTTTTCCCTGGTCAGCGCACCCTAGCCTCAGATCATCTCTAGTTGGTGTCATACCATATTACTGTCACATCATAGACTTGGTACTAACGCCCTTGAGCAAGATGAGGGCATGCCTACCTAGGACCAGGCCAGCGGTTCATGGAACTCACATGTCCGAGATCACCCGACTACCCTTCTTGTCAATGGTCTAGGAATACTCCGATTACTTCAATGCAGTACTATCTCATGCCCATAATCTGTCTAGCCTACAGAAGGCAGAACTCGTTGTGGTGGCTTGTCGAAATGCATCAAGATTAACATTGAACTACGCGGCCCCTAGGATCTCTAGATGACCATGCATTTGGCTCGAGCCTTTGAGCGCTGCGCCGTGCCATTAATGCCACCAATCCTAGAGAAGCGTGGGGCTTGGCCACCACAGTGCCATAGCCTCCCAAACCCTCTCTAGCCAACTACAACAGCACCATCACCAGTAGGTCTAGGTGACCCTAGGATTTAATAGCACCATCACTAGTGGTGTGTACATCTGCTTCAGCTCATCCTTTTCCACTGGCTAACACTAGCTGAACAGCTACAGGGTCGCTGCTAAGGGCTCTGTTACAACTGCAATGAACCCTATGTCCACGCATATCAGTGGAAGTGACTCTTCTACCTAGAATTGGTCAATTACATCGATGACACTGTTTTTGCTGAGGTAGAAGTCGTGGCTGCCTTCCAAGAGGAGCTGCAACTCCTAAGCTTGCGCTAGTTGCAGCCAATTAGCTGATGGCTTCCCTCTACGCCCTCGCTAGTATTTGAACTGGGAATGCCATGCACCTTCCTATCTCCATCCACGGGCACCGCCTTGGGGCGCTCTTCGACTTTGGCTCCACGCATACCTTCATCAACGTCGACTTCATTCATCGCCTTAGTTTGTCTACAATGCCACACCCTAGCATGTGGGTATTGGTGGTCAATAGGGACCATGTTCCTTGTGAAAGAATCGCCAATGATGTGGCAGTAGCTATCGGCACCAAGGAGTTCTCCATTAGCCGTTTTGACATCAACCTCGATAACTTCAACGTCATCCTCAATGTGGATTTCCTCTGGACACTTGGTCCCACTATAATTTCAAAGATTTGTCCTGACCTTCATACGGGGCTAGGCTCACCCCATGAGGATATATGAAAACTGGTGGTCCAGTGGTGTCTGCTGCATCAGACCAGCCCCTACTGGACCTCCTCCTTTGCTAGATTGACAATGTGTTCGCAAAGCCATGCGGCCTGCCCTTGGCACACCCATATGACCACCACATTCACCAGCTATCTGAGACCGCACCTATCACCATTCAACCGCATCATTACCCCTAGCTCTAGAAGGATGAGCTGGAGTGACTATGAGGCCATGCTGACTTAGGGCATCATTCGGCCCAACACTTCGGCATTCTATGCTCCGATCCTCCTAATGCGCAAGGCCGATAACACCTGGCACTTATGCATCGACTATCGCATGCTCAATGACAAGACATGAAGGATAAGTTCCCCATCCTAGTGGTCGATGAGCTTCTCGATGACCTCCATCGCACCTGGCTCTTCACCAAGCTCGATCTTCGGTCGGTTTATCACTAGGTGCGCATGCACTTAGAGGACATCGAGAAGACGACATTCTGCATGCACCACGACCACTTTGAGTTCCTAGTGATGCCGTTCAGCCTTATCAATATGCCAACTATCTTCCAGGCCTTGATGAACGATATCCTATGCCTATTGCTACACATGTTTGCCCTTGTGTCGATGACATATTGATCTATAGCTCGTCATGGGCTAAGCATCTGCAACATGTCCACCTCTTCCTTGATGTGCTCTAGGCACACTCCCTCCACATCAAGCGATCAAAGTGCTCCTTCAGTTGCCTACCTCAGCCATGTTATCTATGCTAAGGGCGTTGCTATGTTAGCGATAGGTGGAGGCCTTTGCGTCATGGCCCACTCCTTGCTTGGCTTGTGGACTGCATAGGTTCCTTGGTCTTGCTAGTTACTACCGCAATCCACAAGTTCCTCTACAACTTTTCCAAATATATCATGTGTTAGTTCAATAGTTGGTTGGTCAAAGGTTCCTACTTCTAGAGTTTCATAGCAAAAAATAAGATAATAGTGTTGTTAATAGACACATGATTGGTGAGCCAAAGGCAAGTAACACCTTGGCCTAGTATCTCATTATATACATGAGTTCATCTTGGGATACAAGTTGCTCCTAGAGCATATTCCTAAAATATCTTACAAGACTACTTGATGGTCAAGAAAGGATAAAGTAAAGCTAATCAAAAGTAAAGCTGATTACTATCTAGTGACTGAAGTAAGAGCTAATGACTAAAGTGCTTTTCAGCATAGACTTATCTATCAATTCTCCCCCTAAGCCTTGCTGCCATTTGTCTTGATGATCTTCTTAAGCCCAATCTTGCTTCCCATATCTTCAAACTTGGTCTTGCCAAGTGACTTAGTGAGAATGTCAGCCAGCTGCTCTACTGTAGAAAATGTAGTCTGCCCTGATGCTTATTACCTCATCAATGTAGTCTCTGATGAAGTGAAATGTGGTCCTTATGTGCTTGCTCCTGTCATGGAACACTGGATTCTTGGCAAGTGTCAAAGCAGACTTGTTGTCCACCTTCAGTTCCACAGCTTCTACTCTTCTTCCCAGTAGATCAGCCAGCAGCCTTGATAGCCATTATTCTTGTGTTGTTGTTGTAGTCATGGCCACATACTCAGCCGCACAGCTTAACAGTGCTACAACCCTCTGCTTGATTGACTGCCAACTGACCAAGCTGCTACCCAGGAAGAAAAGGCAGCCAGTTGTGCTTTTGCTTGAGTCAACATCACCAGCAAGATCTGAGGCACAATAGCCCATAAATCTTGCTGAATTTGGAGCCTTGGTGAAGTGAAGACCATAGTCAAGGGTTCCTGCCAAGTATTTGAGAACTCTCTTGACTGCTTGCTGGTGTTCAGTGGTTGGTCTTTCTAGAAACCTGCTTACAAAGCCCAATGCAAATGCAAGGTCTGGCCTGGTATGAACCAAGTACCTCAAACTCACAACTAGCCTTCTGTAGTGAGTTGAATCCACCTCCTTGGTTGTGCTTTGCTTGCTGAGCTTCAAGCGCTCCTCCATTGGGGTGGCAGCTGGTTACAATCAGCCATGCTTCCTAGCTTCAAAATCCTCTTGGCATAGTGGCTCTGTCGAAGAGTGATACCACGTTGCCTTGCTGCACTTCAACTCTAAGGTAGAAACTGAGCAACCCAAGGTTACTCATCTCAAAAATGGACTTCATCTATGCTTTGAAGGCCTTCACTTCTTCTTCCTTAGCCCCAGTGATGATGAGATCATCAACATAGACTCCCACCAGTAACACTGAACCATTTGAACCTCGCCGATAGATTGCTGCTTCATGGTTGCTCTATTTGAAGCCCATATTCTTTAGAGTTGAGTCCAGCTTTGCATTCTATGCCCTGGGCACTTGCCGCAGTCCGTATAAGGCCTTGTGGAGGCGGTAAACCTTGCCTTCTTCTCTAGGGATGGCAAACCCAGACAGCTGCTGGACATAGACCTCCTCCTTGAGCTCTCCATTTAGGAATGCCTACTTGACATCCATGTGATGGACCATTCATCCTTCTTGAGCAGCTAAGGCCAGCAACAGGTGTACTTACTCCTTACGTGCAACAGGGGCGAAAGCATCTTCATAGTCAATCCCCTCCTGCTGCACAAATCCACGAGCAACAAGCCGAGATTTGTGCTTGATCACAACTCCGTGCTCATCCTTCTTCATCTTGCACACCCACTTGAGGGTGATTGGCCGATGGTCGGCCCGGGGAGGCACCAGCTCCCAGGTGCTATTCCGCTCGATGGCACTCAACCCTTCCTCAATTGCTGCTTGCTAGGCCGGACTATCCTTGCCCTCTGCGTAGGTGGTCGGCTCATCGGAGTGGGTGAGATGCAGCTCCGCAAACAGCCACTGTGCCGGCGGTGGAGTGACTTGATCTCCGATGAGATTGTTGACTGTGCGGTAGCGCAGCTGCTCCCCATCGTGGCAGGCGTCCACCCGCTCTTCATCATCCTCCAGGGGAGTCACGTGCTCAACCCAAGGATCAAGACTGGTCAGCATTGGCGAAGGTGTGGCCAGCGGCGGTGTATAGACCTCTTCTTCTCCAGCTAGTGGAGAGCCTAGCGTAGCAGAGCATGGTGGAGTTAGTGATGGCGATACCGAGCTAGGAGCTCTAGGCACTACCTCCGACCACAAATACTCAACGGTGAACTCGTTGTCGGCTCCCTCTGATGTGCCAGCCTTCGATGATGCCCAGTCCCAGCCACGTCCTTCCTCGAACACGATGTCGCGGCTAATGCGCTGGGACATTGGGTCATAGACTCGGTAAGCCTTGGCGCCCTCCGCATAGCCGATAAACACGCTGGCCTCGCTGCGGTCGTCGAAGGCTCCTGGTGTAGGCGACGTAGCCAAACACCTTGAGATGGCCAATGCTCAGTGGTCGACCATGCCAAGCCTCATAGGGGGTGATGCCCTCTAGAACTCGCGTCGGGGAGCAGTTCAGGAGGTGCACTACCGTCATCACGGCCTCCCTCCACAACCGATTTGGCACCACAGTCTGATTCCTACGCTCAACAACACCATTTTGTTGCAGAGGATGAGGAGCACTGAAATGCCTCTTGATACCTTGATCGGCGTCGTAGGAGCTGAACTTGGCGATGGTGAATCGTTGTTGTCCGTGCGCAGGACCTTGAGCTGGTAGCCGCTCTCCACCTCTACAGTGACCTTGATGCGCTTGATCGCCTCCCTGGTGACATCCTTGGTTGGCAAAATCACCACCCACATGTAGTGAGTGGCATCATCAACAAGGAGAAGGAAGTAGCAGTTGCCGACAGGAGACGCTGGCGACACCGGCCCACAGAGGTCACCGTGCACCAGCTTCAGCTGCTCCTAGGCATGATACGCCGTCGCGGCCGGGAAGGAGCACTGTCTCTGCTTGGTGGTGACGCAGGTATCACACACTTGCTCCACGTGGTCGATCTTGGGGATCCCATGAGCCATTTCCTCCTTGCTCAGCCGCCGAAGTGCGTCGAAGTGCAGATGGTTAAACCTCTCATGCCACTGCCAAGACTCATCGTCCTTATGCGTGGCGAGACAGCAGGGCTAGGCTGCTTCAAGGTGCAGTATGTAGAGGCGGTTAGGACCTCGGTGTACCTTGGTGAGCAGACGGCGATTGCGATCCCAAATACACAGCACACCATCGTCGATCTCCACCTTGGAGCCACCCTCATCCAACTGCCCAAGACTCATGATTGAGTTCTTGAGGGTCGGCATGAAGTACACCCCGTGCACCACCTAGTGCTCGCCGGTCTTGCCTTGGAACACGATGGAGCCGACGCCGCGGATGTCCACCTTGGACGCGTCCCCGAAGCGCACGGTGTTGCGGACGTCGGTGTTCAGGTCGGCGAAGAGCTCACGACGGCTCGTCATGTGTTGTGTCGCTACGCTGTCAAGGTACTAGCCTCCCGTATTCTCTTCATCTTTGTTGAAGCCAAGGTAGGCACGAGCATGTGGTTCCTCTAGGGTGACTTCCTAAGCGGCGTAGGTGTAGGCAGGCATGTCCTTGTCCACCTCGATGAAGACGTGCGCCATGAACAGGGCGCCGTCCTCCTCGCACTCGGCGTACTAGGCGCGCGCACCATATCCTCTAGCACCACTGCCACGGCCTCCACCATGATCGCCGCCTTGATCTCCACCATGGCTGCCGCCACGGCCACCACGGTCACCACTGCCACTGCCACTGTCTCGATGCGGTAGGCGGCAATCACGCACCTAGTGGCCCTCCTGACCACAGTTGAGGCAGGTGTTTGGTCCACGATCGTCAGCAGCGGGGTTGTACCCATCACCGTGGCCGCCACCACGCCCGCCGCCGTGCCCTCTCTGATTCCTGCCACCACGGCCACGCTGGTTCTTAGAGCTTGAGCCGCCAGAGTCGTCTGTGCCCTTCTTCTCCTTCTTCCATCATGCTCACCACTGCTCCTTAGTGTACATGAGCTTGCCTCCAGCGGTGATTTGCTCAGTTGGCGCCAGCTCCTCGCGATCGTCCATTGCCTTGAGCCTCCCGGTCACCTCGAGAGTGAGCGCCTCAAAGTCGAGGAATTGCTCAATGGCAACGGCGATCTACGCATACTTCATCGGCACCGTGCGGAGAAACTTCTCCATGACGCATGGTTCATCGATGTCCCGATCACTGTGGATGACGAGCTGCTGGTGCAGAGTCGGCAACCGGATGGCGAAGTCGTCAATTTGCTAACCGGGCTTGATGCCGACGTTCTCCTAGTCCTGGCGGAGGCGCTGCAATGTCGCTCGGTGGATCCTATCCACGCCGATCCGGGCTACAACGATGGTGTCCCATGCCTCCTTCGCTGTCGCCTTGTTGATGAGCGGGATGCCAATCTCCTTGGGTACGGCCGCCACAATCACCTAGATTGCCCGCCTGTCGTCGCAGTACTGCACCAGACCACCCTCGACAGCCTCCCACACGTCGCGCGCCTGCATCCAAAGCTTTATCATTTGTGACCACTCGTGGTAGTTGGTCTTGTCGAGCATCGGCCATGCCGTGCCGCTGCTAGAGTCGCGGTAGACGATCCGGTCATGTGGCGACTCATGGCGCCCGCTGCTGCGGCCACGCCCGCGGTCGCGCGAGGACCGGGAACGCCACCAATCTCTCTGATCGTGCGGGCTCTCCGAATGCTTAGGCTCCTTATCCTCCTCTTTCTTTGCGGCGATCTCCACCCATAGCACCTACGTAGTCCTTGCTGCGTCCTCTCCTGCAGCCAGCCTTGCTGCCTGGATCGCCGTCGCTGCTGCCGCCTCGTCAGCCAGCAGATGTGTGGCCCGGCTGTTGGAGTCGCCCTACACTCCCTCGCCGGTGCCTGAGGCCCCATCCTCGATGGTCTTGTCCTTGACCTTGGTGACGGCAGTGGCACACTCAGCAGAGGTACACATGGCTTGGAGGGTTGGTAGGAAAGGGTATCGTTTTTGGGCTCTCTGGTTACCAGGCTCTGATGCCAATCCTGTGTCTATTGACAACAAATAGTTGGATGGTAAAGATGGACTTCTCCTTTAAGAAAACTTGGAGGTAATGGTACGATGCATATATATATATATGATCTATGTATGTGTCCTATGGTTACCAAGTGTACTATATAGTAGGCAATTCCATGCCAACATAAGCCATATCCACAAACCAATAGAGAGTTTCCTTTATAAGAGCCCAAACAAAGATTTATTGGTGGTAACAAAAGTAATATACAAAATTAAGGGGACAAAATGGTTGTGGTTTTAGTTTTCCTCAACATTTTAGTAGACTTTTTCGAAGAAACAATAGAGGGACATTGTGAAGCTCAATTTATAACGACCATCTAGAAGGAAGTGATGATTTTTTGAGTAAGTATGGATAAAACTAAGAACATGAGCATGGTAGCTAGTATTGGTGTTATTGTCAGTGGTAGTCCTAAGAGAAGAGACACAACAAAAGTTATAGTGCACAAGTATAACTTCTTTGAGTAGAAACATTTGGTGGTAGCCGATGTGGCATCTAAGATAGATAGAGCTAGTTAGACATGGTTGGAGTGACTCTTTAGTCCATTTCGACACCTTCCACCTATCACGGGAAGAGGCTAAGGACCAGGAGAAGGAAGAGCTAGTTGCACTTACGGTTAGGGAACCCCAACAATGTCAACTCAACTAATTGATAGAATCCATGTCATCATTTTTTTCCTATGTGGAGGAGAGAAGAAAAAAGATAGAGAAGGCTAGCTCTTCATGATGCGCTAGTATCTTGCACAACTCTCACTGTGTAGTGGGTCAACACATAACCTCATCCATTTATCTTTCTTTTCTTTGGGACCATGTTAACTATGAGTAATATGTAAAACCTAAATTATTAGAGAAGTGAACTCTCAAGTTATCCCTTATTGAAATGGAATTGACACATATACCCTAGATCTAACATGTAGCTCTAACAGTTGGAGGTGCCCTTATTGGCTTAAGAAATGCAACTGATATAATGATTGCAGTGGTTTTCTTAAGTAGAATCCTTGAATTAGAGAGAAGTTATGGACAACATTATAAGCTCCTTTATGTGATTGGTGAAGTTGATATGGTTATTACATTATAAGCTATGGCAAATGAAGAAAAAAGAAAAAAAAGAAAAAAAAAAGAGAGAGAAGGATGAGTAAGAAGTGAGATAAGCCAACCCACCAGGCAACCCATGTGCCCTCCCCTTTAGGCATGGACCCACATAAAGTCCCAAACCATAGCTCACCAGCACCATCACTCTCCTCCCTGTCATCTCTCATATCTAGCGCAATCGCTCTCCTTTCTCCCGTCCTCCAATGGCAGTTGCTCCCCTTTTTCCCACTCTCTAGCGCCTCTGTTGCACCCCCACTCCTTTCACTCATGCTTCCCTCTCTTTCCTTCTGCTCTCTACCGCTTCCCCTACCTTCCCAAATCATTAGGGAGAACGCGACGACATGGGTGCATTGCTAGTTCTGCCTCCTCTCCAATTTGCTAGTGAGAGAAACCTCCCACTTTGAAAGACCCATTATGTTTTATTAATTAAAAAACAACATGTGAGGGCTAATGTTTCATTTGTGAGATGCAAGGTGATGAATAGTCCAAAAGCTAGTGTTGAGCAATAGGCATGGTGGAAATGGCAAGGCACATATCATGCAAAGGCTCAACAAAGTGAAGAAGTGAAGATGATGGAAGCTAGCTAAGGCAGAAAAAATAGCTCTTTGAGGAGATGAGAGAAAAAGAAAGGATAAGTACAAAGTAAAAGTATAGAATAGGGCTTTGTTTTCACCAGCCATAAGGTGATTAGTGAAGTTGAGATGGTTACTAATGCGGTTATCGAGTGCCACTAGATGATATCTAACTTTGCATATGCATTAAAACGAGTGGCATGGTGAGGTGCAAGTGAAAACCTTTGGAAATGTTTTGAAAATTCTAACTTAGTGCTAAGGCGTGGTTGTCCTATGGGAGGCATATTAGAGTTAGCCATTTTAAAAGGTTTCAATATTGGAGCTCAGTGGAGGGTTTGCACCCACATTGGAGATCTCTAGTGGGCACTGGAGTGCACCCTCCAAAGCTTAGGTGGTTGAGACTATGCCAGTCCAATCATCCATTGGAGTTCTCTTGTAGGCACCAAAAAATGTCACCAAAGAGTAGAGCACGACACCTACGATAGTAGAAAATCATAGGGTAAACCAAAACTTTTGATGCCACCAGAGAGGTGGGCAATAGAGCTTGTGTGTTGACCTGTGTAATGCACAAGCTATGCACGAGAAAGTTTGAACACATGCACTAGGACTATTTGGTTGTCCATTGGAAAGCAACACTAGGGGTCTATAATAGTGTAAAATGGTTGTAGAGGGACTTGAGATCTTTGGTAACCCCACCGGAGTTTTGCATTGGAGAAAGTTTCTAAAGAGCAAGTTTTTCTATGCATGCAAAAGTTTTCTTCTCACTAGATTCATCTAGAGGATACTAGAGACAATGCATTAGAATTTAAAGCATCCAACAACTAGTTTTTGACAATGTGTGTCAGTGATGGTTAAGGACTCTAGTGTTAAGCTCCAGTTTCCTAGGTGGAGATCTCTAGTGGTCTCATAGCCAACCCACTAAGTGGGCAATAACTAGTTTCTTGAGGAGGTTTATACATATTTAAATAGTGTGTGGTTGGGCATATTAGAACTCTTGGACTCCCTTGCTGATACAAACCTACATTAGACCTTAATTAACCTCTCCAATCACATTTTCTTACTAGTGATTGCATTATTGGTGAGATTGGAGTGATCTAGTGCATTTGCTTTGAGAGATAACATCTAGTGGCATTAGAAGATCATGTTTGCTATATGTTTTCTTGTTATTCTTGGTGCTTGCCACCTCCTAGACAGCTTGGAGCAGAAGTGACTATGTAAAAAGCACTCAAGTGAAGATTATGAGGTACCTCAGAGGTGATTGTGAGAGGCTTTGTGCTCATCTTCGTTGGAGGTGACAAAGAGCCTTTAGTCGAATGGAGGCTTGGAGAAGCACCTTGTGTTGAAGCTGGCTCATGACTAAGCACTTAGTAAAGTCAACCTTGTGGGTTGTTGAGCTTAGTAGAAGAGTGGTGATCGTTGGGCTTGCCTCAACTTAGACATAAGCGTCTGGCAAGTCAGCGAGCCACAAGGTTATATCTTTGTGTCATCTTTTGTGGTACTTGTCCATTAATCTTACTTTACATTGTTTTGTTCCATTGAAAGTAGTGATATTAGGTTTGTCATCCTAGGGTGTTAACCAAGCTAGTTTTATTAATTCTCATGGCATAGCTTAGTTTATTTTCTCTATACTAGATTTGTGTAGTTGTGCTTGCCCAAGGTTTGCTAAACATAATTAAAAGTAGTGCTATTAGGGCCTCCTTTTATTCTAACAAGTTTTCCTTTTGTTGAACTTTGTAGAAAATTTTAATTAGGCTATTGACCCCCCAAGATCCTTTTCACACTTCCAACGTGTGCTCCCTCTCTATTAGTGCAACCATCCTCCATGGATCTCTAACTTCTTGCTACCATTGAGAACATGGGGATACTCCATATGGTGACTGATCTGCCATGTCATTGCCCCTACAACGCTTTTGTGGTTTAGCAACGTCTAGGCGACACTTTGATAACCATGATGTAGTTCATTTTTAGTGTAGTGACTCCTCGACTTCATAGAGATCACATAGCCGAGGCACTTTGAGTGAACCAGTACAACACATCTCCATGAGTTATACTATACCCTAGATTTGTGGCACCTAGCAAGCACATGTTGGTGGTATATGGGCACTACTTGACCTCAAGGCTTAGTCATTGTGTCACAATGACTTGCTTCAGTTGAGGCTCGAGTCATTCACTTGGCACTAAAACCCCACCATTCTTCCAAGCTCTAGTAGGGAATATGAGAAGCAATGAGTATCCAACACTAGCCTATCTAGATGGTTTCATCTCACACATTGTTTGATATTGTTGACATTCTATGATGTGAGAAAGGGCAATGCAGTTGATGGGATGAGATCAACAAAAGAATAGCCATATCCACCTTATCTCAACTATATATTTGCATAACATAGACAAAAACATGAGGACCCTATACGTATCATTCTAGAGCTTCCATAGATATAAACTCCCACTTGTCCAAATGGCAGGTGTCGAGACCAAAGAGTCATGGTGGTAGTTAAATAGAAAAGGAGGAGAGGGCACTAGCTAATAAAAATGATGTTGAGCTCGTGGAACTTGAGGATACTTGGTGGCTCTAGGACTTTATCACATACAACTACTCATAGTTTTCTGAGTTGTGAGTTCTGACCTTTACCATTCTGGCACGATTGAAAGGATGGGGGATCTAGGACAACATGCACAACTCAAATAGAATAACCACACTCTAGTAAATAATTGATGCAGAATGACCCAACAACAATTTAACTATATATGTATAGCTCGTGTGTCAAATTAAATGTACAAATTCATTTGCAGAGTTGGTTCTTATATCATGAAAAAAGGCCTTTGTACCGTTGGCTCCTCACCGCCTATAGAAATGGCTATTTATACCAAAATGTTGAGCCACCCATTCTAAAATCGATGTACAAATCGTTTATACTAACTAAGTGTACCCATGTTTTTTATTGCAAAAGTGGGGGTGGAGAGGGTCGTGGGACCAAAGTCTAAAAATCGGATGCATATATATATTCATGCAAAAAACATGTTTATCTTGATTATTGAGCTTAGCGCGGGGTAGCTCCCAGTGTGGCATCTGGATCTTGGAAAAAAATATATGGCTAAACGGGAACTTTAGGGACCGGGATGACACACATTAACAAGTTTATGGACTTAAACGGTCGATTTACGAGTTTAAAGAACGAGATGACACATGAGTACAAGTTTAAGGACCGCTGGTGCATTTTACTCTTTTTTCAATATGCATATGTTATTTTTTTGGAAGAAACTTGTATCTTTCATGGTTAATCAACTGTTACCAAAGTTCTGAAAAGAAAGAAGAAAGTGTTGCCAGTAAATCTCTAAGGACTACAAAATGCGGACCTACGGACCATGGCCCATCGAAGATAACCCTATGTGCAGTAGTGTGAAGTACAAAAGCAGTGATATTTTTGTATATTTTATTTATCAAATATTTATGCTTAACCTGTAGATTGTAGTTAACCCTTGAGTCTCGTGCCTCAATATTGAGATCAATTTCTGTGTTGGCGAGGTCCCAGTATCGACCAAATACTTTTTCAATGCTGCAAGAAAGAGTGCTAGGAAAGCAGGAAGTGTCATTAAGTCAAATGAAAATTAGTGGGTACTATACAGATAGGGACAAATATGTTGGCAATTAACCAGATGCTGACTGAACTAAAGCATGTTTCGAAATGAAGTACTATACACCCATAATGCACACGAAGGATAAAATATATAATCTCACTCTCAAATCTGCAGTATATTGCTGTTCCCGCAATATGATATATAGGGACTTCCCTTACAAATATTTACTTCAGATTGACAAGATCGCTACGTAACAGAAAAGCCTCTCTATATACAAAACGTTTTAACTTTTTTAGATATATTAATTTTATTATATATCTAAATGCATAACAATAATTAACTATGTATCTAAAAAGCTAAAAGATCTTATAAATTTACAACCAATAAAGAGATTATTATACTTTATTTTTGTTAGTTGTTCTTTTTTAATGTATGGTAAGGCGTACTCTCTTTGCCACTTTTTAACTATAGTTCTCGTTTTTCAAAAAGTCTGAATATATACACACAAAATACTAATATATATAAAACATAAATAATATTATTAGATAAATCATTGAGTCTATATATACTCCTATTAATAAACTTATTTAGAAAAAAATAAAAAATGTTAATATTTTATAAAAATCTAGCCAAACTTAAAAAAAATTACCAACAAGTATATTTTATGCATGCCTTTTCAAGTAGGTCATGCTATGCTACTTTTGAATTAAAAAGAAAAACATTGACCCTAGCATCCGTGCAGTATACGTTAGAGTATGAGTATGCGTTACAGTAAATTACTAGGCAAAATAGCCGTTTCGGCCTTTAAACTATCAAAACGGTCACTTTGACCCCTTAACTATCACCGAAGGTTCAAATTGGCCTCTGAACTATCAAAACGACCACTTTGGTCCTTAAACTTATGATTTTCGTCTCAATTTTATCCATGATCCCTGATCGATGGATACATGGACAGATAAACTGCGAAAAGATCGAAATCGTCCCTCATTATTTTCTTTACTGGTTGACCGCTCACGGCATTTCCAAACCCACCGTTTATTTTAAAAATACCAAAATCTGATTTAATGTCAGATAATTCATAAAAAATTGTTTCCAAATTTTGTTTTACTACAATCATGATATACCTTTTTATTACTCGCTTAGAATATTTAAATCTTATATGATCTCATAAAATTCAAAACTAGGTTAAAGTGAAACAATAGATATGCAAATGGAGGTAAATTCTAGTCTAGCTTAACCAGGTAAACTTCATGTGTTTTGTAAAATAATTTTTTTTATTAATTTTCTAACATTAAATCATATTTTGGTATTTTTTAAAACAAACGACGAGCTTGGAAATGTCATGAGAAGCCAACAAGTAAAGAAAATGAGGGGCAGTTTCAACCTTTTCAGTCCATTTGTCCACTTGTCCATCAATCAGGGATAATAGATAAAATTGAGACGAAAATCATAAGTTAAAGGGACAAAGTGGTTATTTTGATAGTTCAGGGGCCAATTTGAGCCTTCGGTGATAGTTGAGAGGTCAAAGTGACCGTTTTGATAGTTCAGTGGCCAATTTGAGTCTTCGATGATAATTGAAGGGTCAAAACGGCTATTTTACCAAATTACTACTACTATAATATAATGTGTCACCAGATAGAATAGCACGACGGCATCTCAAAATGTTTAGCTGCAGACGAAAATGCAAATCCAAAAGATTAGATTTGACTGTTGAAATCCTATGACTTCCTACAGTATGGAGTAGACGAGTAGTACAATCTTTGACTTGTGAGGAATACATTATTTTTGCTTGCACAGGCTCCGACGCAGAAATAATCAGGTGCACGGTTCCCGCTTATCCGAAGCCGCAAGCGAAGCAGGGAATTAGTACCATTAATGAATGTTAGACGACGCGAGCGCCGCAAAGCAAGGAGATGGAAGGGAAGAACCAAACAAAAAAGGCTGCATGATTATGCGAGGGCCGGCCGGGGAAAACAAAAATATTCAGAGAATGAAAATGAATCACCTGGAGTCGGCGGCGGCGAACTCGTAGAGGCGGCCAGCGGGGGAGAAGACGACGAGCCCGACGTCGGCGTCGCACAGCACGGAGAGCTCGTGGGCCTTCTTGAACAGCCCGCTCCGGCGCTTGGAGAAGCGAACCTGCCGGCTCGTCCGGTCTTCGATCCGCCGCAGCTCCACCCGCCCGCGCTTCCTCCTCTTCCCCTTGATGCTCTCCTCCTGCTGCGGCTGCGCCCGCCTCGCCGCCGCCTCCACCTCCATTGATTCCTTGCCAAGGCCCCGGGCCTGAGCAGCACCGGCAGCCACAAGAACAGCCTCGCAATGCGCCGCCTCCACCTCCATTATTGATCCCTTTCCAAGGCACTGTCCCTGAGCAGCAACGGCAGCCACAAGAACAGCCTCTCAATGCGCTCGCTTGTGTGGTCAGTTCGCTACTCAGGCGCTCACTCAGCTGTGTGTGTGTGGAAGGCGAGTCGGAACAGATTCTTCTTTCTGGTGAAAACGAGAGTGGCGAGGCGAGCCACGGGGGGTGGATTCCATTCCTATATGAAGGTGAAGCTGTGAACGGCAGCACGAGAGGGTGGGCTCCCTCCCTCCCGGCCCAATGTCAGTGACCCATTCCACGCAAAGATGACGTTGGCTTACGTCAGGACGCGTTTCGCGACGCCATTGGGCGGCCCATGTTTGCCGGACACTGCACATATACAGAGACAAGGTGGAGATTACAGTGAATGGCCCCTAATGTTTCGTTTTTTTTTTCCATTCAACCAAAAGAAGAAAACAGAGAATGAGCCGATAGGCCATAACCCGTCAGCTGCTGTTCTGGACCGTTTTCGTTCCATTGGGTAACGCCACACGTGTTTTTTTCTTCTTCTTAACGTGCGTTAGTTTATAACAGTATTATAGATGTATGTAAGCCGGCCCCCCCATTTAGCTAAAAAAAAATCAGTAACCAACAGTTTAATTTTCCATAAATAACAAGATCTATATTTCCTTTGACTCTTCTTACTAGCAACAGTGTTCATGCATTACTTACAACAGTAAAAAAAATTCAAGCATTAATAAAAATTGAGAACGAGAGCGTTGTATATTTATTTATATTTTAACTTTTTTGTAAATTTAATTTAAAAAACTATTTTTTTATAACCATGATATCCATAATATAGGTTAATGTTAATATTAATGTCACATTATCCAATTAAGTATGTATCAAATTAAAATATAATTTGATAGATTTTTTTCCTCCATTATAAAGCACAAAAATAGAATTAATCACTATCTGTCGACGAAATATGAGCGGCAGTCCACCGAGAGATATACCCATGATGATAGATTATGTGGTGAAGGTGTGTGTGATCAGATTCCAAATGATAATAAAGACATAGAGACACGAGATTTAGACATGTTTATGCCATCAATTTGACGTAATACCACTCATCCTTTATTTTGGTGGATTGTATTGATTGTGAATGAAAGATATGTTTGAGGGGCCCTCCTACCCGCCTTATAAAGATGAGGTAGGGTTACAGGTCGATTAGATTTAGATCTACTCGATTGCATGATAAGCTTTACATGGAAACAAAATACTATGTATAGTCGAACAAATCTCTCTCTATCTCCATGATATCCTCTAGAAGTCTTACGGTGCACGTCGATCAGTGCAGGCACCATACACCTTGATTTCGTGGGTTGGACTAACCCTAATGTTGCAGCCCACATGTATGACCCTATGGGTATTTAAGGTTATACCCTCAGTAGCTAGTCCCCAAACACCTTATATTTGATGGGCAACCTGTCTTGATCATGTCAGAATAGTTTAACTTAAAGCCGACCACTTGAAACAAGTATCTGACCGGTTTAACTAGTTGGCTAGCCCCAAACCTATTCAAATAAGGCTTGCCAGAACGTTATAAGAAGCTCAAAAGTGAATTTAAAATTATCTACCTTAGGTGAAGTTTACACACTTAAGCTATGTTATGAGATCAAATGATTACCATCCATGACTTAGTCAACATGGAGACACTTAGGCTCCATTTAATAACGTCTGAAGATTATCGTTCATTACTATGGTGAATAAGGAGACAATGGCCCTTTATAGCGTCAGACGATTATCATTTGTGACTTAATCAAGAAAAAGATATAGGCTCCATTGCCTAAATAGTACACACACTTAATCCTCGAGCCTGACGGTAGGTGAATGATTTGCCTAATGCTAGGGTCAAAAAATAGAAGAGTCCATATTCTAGCCGACCACACAACCAGTACCTAGCATAGCTGATAGCCATTAACAACAGTATATAGTACACTCATCATAAGATGAAATATACACACTTAGTCCCCGAGCCTGCTAGACGATAGAGAAATATCTTGTAGCAGGGTTTAAGAAAATAAATCTGAAAGTTTGCCAAGAATGTATAGATGTGCTTAAAACTGGATTGCATCGATGGTTGACCATGTATTTGCGTCGAAAACCATTGTAGTAACAAAAATTCCTCTTCAAAAGAGGTTTCATTAAAGGAAAAACAAAAAGCCCATCTCACAGCCCTTTAGCCACACATGGAGAAATCAAGGTTGAACTCATATTGCAGTTGCAAAAAAAAAAGCCTAGAATGTGAAAGGTTCACTAGAGGGGTATACCAACGACACTACCCCATCGACGAGGACCTTTTTGATATAAGGAAAGCACACTTTGGAGGGGTAAGGTTATAAAGAAAGTATCCTCGTCTATATGTTAGGTATTCTTATAAGAGTCTTAGTAAATCATATCTTCTACCATCTCATGATACGCCGGAGATAGATGCCCTATAGCAATATATGGCTTGGAAGCTAACTAAAAGTAAAGTGTAGAAAAGTAAGATACAAGTGTAGGACACTGGACTTATCTATCTTTCTACGACCTTGAGATCTACAAGTACAGTGGAAAAAACTAATACATTTGAGATCTGTGACCTACTAGGAAGGTGAAAAAAGTGTGAATGCTACTGCAATTACAAAACTCGAGCACCATGCCTACAACAGCCTAATAGTAACAGTAAGGCTTGGTGTAAGCGACGATTTTGCCTTAGAAGAGAGCAACAACCTAATAGTAACAATAAGGCTTGGTGTAAGCAGCGATTTTGCCTTAGAAGAGAGCACTCCCAGCACACAACACATTTGACAGTAAAAGCATGTTCGATACAGCTCACAACAGTTTCATGAGTTGTTGCGAGCTGTCTGTTTTACCAAATACTTATTTTCAAAATAATTTTATGGGTAAAGTTTTTTTTTCTCGTCTCATAAAGATATGAGTTGAGATGAAATTGAAAAATTAGTTTATCTCTGCTATCTCTTTCTCCCTTGTTTCTCTCTCATATCCATGCATAAACCTGTTCACCAAACTGTTTTGCCAAATAAATTTTCTAAAACAGCTCAACTTCATCTAAAAAAATTCCTATAAAACTATTTTCTAAAATTAGTTTTATTAGTGAAGCAGATCTGCCTAAAATAGTCCCTATTCGTGTGCCTGAAATGTGACTGGTTCTCAGGTCATTGACTCATCCCATTTTTCTCGTGGCTTGTTACTAATAACAACATTTAGAATGAGATAATCTAGTGAAAATGCGGGAAGTGAGTGATCCAAAAAAATGAGTTCTCACAATTTTTACTGCTATGAACTCTTTTGTCCTCCACACCTCTACCGTCAGAAAATGAGTTCTCACAATTTTTACTGCTATGAACTCTTTTGTCCTCCACGCCTCTACCGTCAGATTTATCTCTAACGGTGTTAAACTGCAGTAGTGAAAAGTCAAAATACCTTTATGCCTAAATATGTCATTAATTATTTTTGAGCATTTAACGACTTCAAATAAAAAAAAAACTCACTAGAAAGTTATAGATATCACTGAGATATACAATTTTCATTAATTCCATAAAAATGTATGATTTTCTTAAGCCATATTAATCATATCAATTCATATTATTTTGGTAAAATTTACATGCAGATAATTTTTTCAACCCCAAGTTTAACCACTCATCTTATTCAAATTTTTGTGTAAAATATCACTTCTTTTGTTATGGCTTACTTATTTAATGAATGGTCTACAAGAATAACTTAAATTTAATTATGTTTGCACAAATTTTTTGAATGAGACGAGTGGTCAAACTTGAGGTTGAAAAAGTCAAACGAATTATAATTTGAAACGGAGGGAGTAGTTAATGGCATATTTAAACGTAAGAGTATTTTTGACTTTTTATAAGTGAAATTTAACATAGTTAGAGGCAAATCTAACGGTAGTGGCGTAAACGGCAAAAGAGTTCATAGCAGTTGGCAACTTTGAGAACTCATCTTTTTTAATGACTTATGTGTAGTTATCAACTTTTTTTAATGGCACATAAAATCCTCGACAAAAAAACATTATTGTCGCCACAGATTGAATGGAGTACTCAGAAAGCCTCATCATCAGAGTTTGGACAATTGACTATAGACCCAGCACCGTGAGTTTAGAGCGCCGTAATGACCGTGTCTATAATGCTAGGATGAGAGTAACTCTGTTTTGCCGTAAGGCTTTCATGTAATGTGGGTACGTCTAAAAACACTGAACTAGAATGATGTTTGCTTTGGAAATAATAAAGTAGGCAAACCTTCGTTCTAAAAAAAATGTAAAATAAACTCATTTCAAACAGAAAAGCTATGAAACAAGGATACCCTATGCATACAGATAAAGTAGAGTGACGATATTCTGTCTTGGATCGATTTATACAGGGAAAAAATGGTTTGAGAGAAATTATTGTAGTACCATCTGAACCAGTTACACAATGCCATGACGACGGCCCCCCTTTATTCTTCAGAGAGCTTAGTACTAGGGAATTCGCAATCTTTGTAGAACCAGAGCTAGATGCTAGTTTAATACATTTTAAAACTTCCTTCTTACCGCCGCTGAAAGAACGTGTGTACTTCAGGTTTAGGGCCACCCAGTCGCCATAATCACCAGTTTGTTCTGCAAAAATAAGATGCTCTCAGAAACCTCATGTGTCAAGAATGAACATTGCTCTAGAATGCAGGTTAATACAAATTCATGCAATTCCACTAGGCAGGTATTGAGATCAAAAGAATTATATATCTAGAGTCACAATATCACCCTGATGACTGCCAGAGCGTCGGTCAATGCCTCCACCAAACCTGTTATCTCAGCCATGTTCAGCTCATTTATATTTTCTTCCATGGCCCTGAAATTGATTTAGTTGGATAATTAGATAGAAACTAAGACAGCATAGGTCATCTTCGATGAGAACCAATGATTGTTCCATAAAGTTCATATGTTTCATTACCATTGATCCATTATAATTAGCAGGTTAGATAAAGAGCCTCCGGCTGGTTGGCCATTCTCAGAAAGCTGGAGGGAAAGCAAGAATAGACAAGTATATTGTGAGAAATCACACAAAGTACACTAGTCCTTAATTAAAAACCTACATATTTAACATATGAACAATGAACTGTACAATGTTCAGATTCAAAATCCTGATACTAGCAATTTGTGTCCACAATTTTGCAAATCAATCCAAAAGGCTGCACAGAAAGTGAATTAACATATGAGATTTAACACTAGAGTACTAGTCTGCACCTATTCGCTGATGGTACTCTATGCAAGGGGTAGGGACTAAACCAATACATGATAGGTACATTTCAGAATCATATGATCATGGTTGTAGAAGAAAATTTCGTGCATATAACTTCATGACATGTACAGTTCACAAAATCACAATAACGGTAGAGTTTTTCTCAAATGACGGGCTTACTCTTATTTTGTTTTCTCCTAATAAACTTGTGGAAAAGCTTTTGCAATCCTTGTAAAACAAACCAGAACTTTTCTAAAATTATGTCCAAGGAAAAATATCAAAAGTCATCAAGAGACAAGATAAATATATCCAACACATGAAGTTTATCCAACTAGCTTTGTTGCAACTTGCAGGCACTTGACATATGAATTTCCATGAAGGGCACTTGAAATAAATTGCATTTAATTGTAAACATTTTATAAAATCATATTTTGACTCTCTAAATTTTCAACAACTTAAATAAATCTTGAGAAAAATAAAAAAAATAAAAAACTATTTATTGTATTAGTGTTTTCTAGTCACATCCCAAAATATGATTTTTTTTTTGGATGTGACGCGAATCCTTTATCTTCATCTTACTCTCTCTGTCAAGGAAAACTTTTCATGTTTTTCAATCTCCAACTCTCGATTTGCATCTCTAACCAAATCTTGATCATATAACCTTCAAGTTACGTTAGAAATGTCATTGGTCAAGACCTAGACGATAGAGGGTACATAATTCACTATAAAAGCTTTGATCTATTGGAAGCAAGAGGAAAGAATCAAAGAAAAAAGTTGCTGCCTAAACACCAACAAGATCATGGTGTGTAAGACATTCATATGTCATGGTTATCCTATGGCCTTTGTTTTCTCAAGTAAATACTACCTTCAACAAGATTGAGCTAATCAATGTACATCAATGTCAACTCCACCATGGTGTAATATCATCTATACTATACTTTGCAAGCCATTGAAGGAGGTGAGGAAACTCAACATCATATCACATTACTTGTGCTTAATTGAAGGAGTAGAAGTTCCTCTCATTCATTGGCAATTGCATCAACATCACAATGATATTGTTGTGCTTGGGGTGGAACAAGGTCTTTCACTACCGAAGAGGTGTTAGGCATGGGGGACCCCCCTTTCTCCTTTGCTTTTTGTGCTTGTTGCTGATCTCCTTCAAGTAGTGATTAACAGAGCCAGAGTTCAGGGGCTCTTCAATCTTCCCATCCCTCTTCATTACACTAAGGATTTCCCCATTCTCCAGTATGCAGATGACAGTCTTATTATAATGGAGGGGTGTGGAAGACAACTTTTTACTCTAAAGGCCCTCCTGAATACTTTTGCAGTCTCCACTAGACTCAAAATCAACTTTGCCAAATCAATGTTTGTGCCAATTAACATCTCTGCTGACAAAGCCTAGCACCTTGCTGCTACTTTTGGTTGTGTTGTTGGGACCTTGCCTACTTATCTGGGTTTTCCTCTTGGCCTGACCAAGCCAAGAATTGATGATTTTCTACCCCTAGTTAATAGATGTGAAAGAAGGCTAGTGAACCTCTCTTTGTCTATCCTAGGCTAGAAAACTTCAGATCACCAACTTTGTGTTCACTGCTCTCCCCACTTTCTTCATGTGCACTTTCAGCCTTCATGTCACAATTAGGGAGCAAATTGATAATATAGAAAACACTAGCTCTAGAGGGGCTCTGATGATAATAATAGGATCAATGCTAAGGCTGCTTGGCCTATGGTCACTAGATCTGAAAGTGATGGAGGTCTTGGAACTCTAGACCTCAAAACCCACAATGAAGCTTTACTTATCAAAAATCTCCATAAGTTCTTCAACAAAGCTGATATCCCCTGGGTTCATCTTGTTTGGGAGAAGCACTATCCCAACGGCAAACTTCCTAATCATGTCAGAAAAGGGTCTTTTTGGTGGAAGGATATCCTGAAATTGCTTGATAAATTTAAAGGAATGACATCAGTGGTTGCTGCAGATGGAGCTTATTGTTTGTTTTGGGATGATTGTTGGTTTGGTCAGTCTCTTAAACTTGATTTTCCAGAGCTCTATTCCTTTGTTAAAACCCCGACAATTTGCCTTAAAAGTGTTATCTCCTCTGAGCAACCCATTAACTTGTTCAACCTCCCCATGTTGATTGAGGCTTTCAGTCAGTTTCAACATTTAGAGGGCATCATTCAGATGCAACCTCACTCTGATAACTTGGATGTTTGGTCATATATCTGGAGCAACTCTTTCTTTTCTTCAAAGCCTATCGCCAACTCTTGGGCAGTAGTGGTGCCCACCCAATCTTTAATTTTGGAAAACCTCTTGCCAGCCCAAGCGCAAGGTTTTCTTCTGGCTTGTAATTCAAGATAGACTCAGCACCCGTAACCTTTTAAGAAGAAGAAGCATGGTCATCAATTCTTATAGTTGTGTTCTCTGTGCACTTAATCTTGAAGAATCTGTTGGGCATCTTTTTTGGACTGCAACTTTGCTTGAACCTGCTAGGCATCTTTTTTGGACTGCAACTTTGCTAGAACCTGCTAGGGGCTCATTGGGCTTACTGTTGTTAGTTCCATGGATGTTGTTTAGAGATTTAAAAGTTTCAGACAACAGCTGAGAGTTAGCTTCTATTTGGAAATAATCATTGTCATGTGTTGGAGTATATGGACTATCAGAAATGATGCAATTTTTAGAGGGGTCCTCATCTCCTGCCTCAGATGCCTTGATCTCTTTAGGATCACCTTCGGTCAACTCCTTTGGAGAGCCAAGAAAAGTTATTTTCCTGCTATTGAAACATGGCTAGAGCAGCTTGTGTAAATTTTCTTATCTTTTTTGTTTCCTTTTTTTTGTCTCTTGAGCTTGCTTCTCTTCTTGTTCTCTTGTATTCTATTTTGTAGCCTCCTAGGCTACATTTTAATAATATTTTTCAGTAGGGGTTCTTAAACCCCTCCTGTTCATTCAAAAACAACTAGTGTGACTAATAAAAGTACTCTTGCAATAAGCTTTCAAGGTGAACAAATAACTTCACCAAGTGTATCAAGTATTTCAAGGCTAGTAGCCTAGGATGCGGAGCAACATTTCAACTAATTCTAGCCTTAGGCCTTGTTCTATTTTAAATTTTATTTTTGGCTTCTACTCAAAGCTAAGAGCCAAGTTGAGTGGTAAAAAAAATTACTGGTGTTGGGGTTTCATTTTCAAAAACAAACTCAATCAATAGTAGGATGGCAAAAGATGGACTTCCCCCATAAGTAAACTTGGTGATAAAGCTCAGGTGCATGTATATGATGTAGTTATATTCTGGTTGCCAAGGGTAATATGTAGTAGGTGGTTCCATGCTAATCTATTCCCCATCCACCAATGCGACACATGTCCTTTTCATAGGAAGCAAAACATAGACTTAGTGACATCACAAAGCGTTGCATGCAAAATCTAATAACTAAAGTGTTACAATAATTATTTTGTCAATTTCAAGTGTTATAGTTATTTTGTCAATTTCCCTTACCATTTTTTTGGGTTATATATGGAAGGTACAAAAAAGGAAGACAATGATACTGTCACAACATGTATAAGGAAGCAATGAGTTTTCATTAAGTATTATGGCTTCAACTAATGGTGTTACTGTTGGACATATGGTTATGAGATATGACCACCAAGTAAGAGGGGAAAGGAAGTGATAGTGTATAATTAGAACGTCTCTTAGGAGCAGAAACAGTTGATGGCATCCACTATAGCATCAAAGCCGATGATAGAGTCATGTGAGGTTGTAGTGACACTAGTTTTTTTGGTCGTAGAGTCATCTAGCTAAGAAGATTCCCCCTTGAGGTGTTACTATAATCCATAGCCTTCCTATAGTTAAGTGGACACCCATGAAGATACTCGTTGGTCCATTTCATGACCTTTCACCTGTCATGGGATGAGGCTATAGAGAGGGAGATTCAAGAGCCAGTTGCACAAATAGAAATTGGTCTATGGCATGTGATTATTGCAAATGTTAAAAACCTTATGTTTGATGCACTGTGATCTTGCCACCTTTCAAGAATTATGGAAAATGATAAGCTTCCACGTGTCCTCTCCCGATTCTTTGCTTGCCCTAGGAAGGCACAAGTAGCCCAACGACAGGCTTGTGTGGAGGACAACACGCAGAGGTCTTTTGGCAAAATTGGGGGCTCTTTGTCTAAAGGAAGGGCAAAGTTAATAAAGAATCCTAGTTTTAGAATCGGAGAGGTGGTCAAAGGTTTTGTTTTGGTTTTAGTGATTATTGACGACACTTGTGGACTAATGATTTCATATGAGACATGAAATTTGATAATCCACAAGAGTGAGCTACATGAAGATCATGAAGATGAGATGGCATGAATCATTTTTATGCAAAAGCTCAACAAGGTGAAAATGAATATGGAGGGTAGAAGACAAAATTGAAGCCAAAAATATATGGATAGGTTGTGTTTCCCCAACAGAGGCGGGTGTAGTGTAGGTGCATGGGGGGTACAACTGTACCAATAATTTTTTTTGGAAATATGAAGTATGTATGTATATAAAATATTATACATCCTTAGATCTGTATACCTAAGCATTTTATCATTATTTGGTCATCTTATTATATCACTAAATTACATTGCTTAGATCCATACCCTCATGTTTGAAGTCTTGAATTCATCATTGTTCACCATCCACAAGGTGTTTAGTGGAGTGAGGTGGTAGGGTTGATATGATATATAGCCTACTATTAAAAGGGGAAAACCAAGTTTGCATGCGGTTTCCCAATGCCACTTCTGAGATTCAAGTGGTGTTTTGAAAAATCACATGTCAAAACGTTGGAATAAGTTTGAAAAATATTGAAAAAATGCTAAGTGCTAGGTGAAGGTTGTCTTGTGGGAAACCATAGAGTTAGTATGTTTTGAAAATGTTTGAAAAACACGTTGTTTGCACTATTTTTTGGGTCACTATAGATCTTCAATGTGGCATTGAAGAGGTGTGCTAGAGCTTTGGAATAGTGATTCTGTAAGGCCTATTTTCAAGTGACAATCCTAGCCTTCCGATGTGCACCGAAGTGGTGGCACCAGAGCTTTGGAATAGTGCATGGTGAGGAGGCGACACTGTTCAAATTCACTTACTGGGGTTCTATGGTGTGGTACCTAAAAGAGGGTATTTTTCATACAACTTGAGCTATAGCACTCACAGGAGCTCCCTAGCTAGTGGTGCACCAAAGTTTGTAACCCCTAGTTTTGCAAAGTACAAGTTACTGTTGGAAGAACCATCTAGTGCTACACTCCGGTGGTCACCAGAGCTCTCTAATGATCTAGAAAAGTGTCGGTTAAGAGTGTAATGATCTAGAAAAGTGCTCACATTAGATCCAACCTTGTGGGGTTGTTGACTTGATAGAGGAGCAAGAGCGACAATCCTTGGGCTTACCCCGACGTGGACGTTGGTTTTTAACAAGTCACCAAATTTAAACCAATAGATATATATTGCGTTGTTACAAACTATACTCCTTTGTGTATACGAAAGTAGTTTGATACATCAGCTAGCTATTCGTGCTTAACCTGTATATTATTGTTGACCCTTGAGTCTCGCGCCTCGACATTGAGATCAATTGTTGTGTTGGCAAGGTCCCAGTATCGACCAAATATTTTCTCAACGCTGCAGAAAGAGTGCAAAGGAAAAACATGATCGTTATTAGTCTTTTGGTTTTGTATTTTCTGCAAGTAAACATATTTGAAATGCCATGCATATATCGTGTTGTTCTCAGACCATCAACTATCACGTGTTTATTTGGGACAAACAGTTTATGCGTGAACTAGTACGGTTAATGTTTTGTGGACCCATATATATATGCAGTTTTGCACTTTGAGATAGAAGTACTCCAGAAATATACTACTCCCTCCACCCAAAATTATAAGACGTTTGACTTTTTAGACTCAAAATTTAACCACTCGTCTTATTCAAAAAAAATTGTGCAAACATAGTCAAATTTAAGTCATTCTTGAAGACCTTTTGTTAATAAACCAAGCTATGCCAAAAGAAATGTTATTTTGTACATTTTTTTTAAATAAAACGAGTGGTCACTTGGTGTCAAAAAAGTCAAACGTCTTATAAATTGGGATGGATTGAGTAACATTTATATATGATATTAAATAAGTATTGATAAATTTTGTAGTATATTTATATTTAGAGACCTATCATCTTATTTGGCTAATCATTTTTGTGGCTGATATTGTTTTTAATTATTTTATTATGAGACGAAAAATATTATATGATGATTGATAAACCAAACTAATAAGCCAAACGAACAAGCTAACATCAACAATATTTTCTACTCCGTATAAACTTATGCTGCTACAGGTAATTTTCTAGGGACATCTGTAGATTAGTTTATAGACGCGGCTGCTCCAGCTGGCTCTACCTAGTACCTATACGTCTCTGGAAATGTTTTGCTGACCGTCAGTAGAAATTACACTACCTACCTGGCTACCTAGTAGTACTACAGTATTCAGGACCAAAAACAATAAAGTGCGCTCGCCTTGATCACAGGAGACACAGCAGCAAGTCAGATTTGGCTGTTGAAATCCATCCTACTTACTCCGTATAGTCCATGTCAGTACAAAAAAAAAAGTTCCAGTTTATCCGCAGCGATCGATCGATCGAGTCAAAACTCAAAAGCTAGGTACTGTACTACAGTAGAATCGTCAACGCAATAAATAAATTGAATTTAAAGCGAGGAAGAAGCAGCAGAAACCCGAGGGAGGGGCCGGGGTAGCTTCACCTGGAGTCGGCGGAGGCGAACTCGTAGAGGCGGCCAGCGGGGGAGAAGACGACGAGCCCGACGTCGGCGTCGCACAGCACGGAGAGCTCGTGGGCCTTCTTGAACAGCCCGCTCCGGCGCTTGGAGAAGCGCACCTGCCGGCTCGTCCGGTCCTCGATCCGCCGCAGCTCCACCCGCCGCGCTTCCTCTTCTCCTTGTGCGGAGCCGCCGCCGCCCCCTCCATTTTTCCCAAGGACTACGACGCGAAACAGCTAGATCGAGCTAGCACCAGTGCAGTGCACCACTGCCACCGGCGAAGAGCCTCGCGACGAGCGAGCGAGAGCTCGATTCCGTAGTCACACTCCACTGCCACTGATGTGTGGGTGTGTGTGGCAGCGGATGGAAAACGTGTCGTAACCATAAAGACGATCGGAACAAATTCTCGGTGAGGAGAGAGAGACAGGAGACAGGAGACAGGCGACAGAGAGGGAAGGATGGAAGTTGTGGCCTGGATGGCCTGATGGCATAGCGAGCCTATAGCAGGACTGCACAACAGCAGAGGGTGCGTGGGGGGCCATGGCTCCACCTCTCCCTGCTCGAGGCAACGGGTAAAGGCTACTCCGTCTGTGCCTTAACGTCTGTCTCTAGAGAACCATATTTTACTGACAGATACGTTTCCGAATGACACATATAAAGGAACGGAGGGAGTACACAGTACCCCTCTCCCATCCCGTCCCGGGCCGGCTGTCTTTTTTTTTTTGAAATAAATCCCGGGCCGGCTGTCAGTGACCACTTCCCCGGCGAGATGACGATCGTTTACGTCAGGACGTGTTTCGCTACCCCATTGGTCCATGGTGGCAGGTCACTGTAGTAGACACAGCACATATATAGATGGTGTAGACTACCGTTAAGAGAAACAGCTTATTCCATGTAACCCTTGCCCGACCTTGCTGGACTTGTTTTGGATCGATACTACCATGCATTGCATGGTGGAAAAAAAGGCCAAGTTGTTAAGGTGATCGAATAACCTCAATTTTTTTTATTAAGGGGTGTTGTTTCTAGCCGCCTCTAGAAATGGTAGTATTTCTAGAGCTGGTTGATACTAAGAAAACTAGAAATGCGAATCGTCCCTAAAAATTCTAAAAATTGGCTCCTCGAGGCAAGTCATATCAAGAACTATCATTTTTAGAGGCGGTTAGCAATCCCTGCTAAAAAAAAGATGACACCTCTTAAAATCTTTCTGGTACAGTGAAAAACTTACCACAAACTACAGTGCACAACTAACGTCACATACCACCATGCATGCAAATCCATTCACCCACTCAAATGCAAACAACAAAAGAGATTTGTTTTCCTTCGGCCCAAAAGGATTGTACTCCGTATTTTACATGATGTATGTACATATATATGTGTCACCGGCAAGAATGTTGAACCTGTCTCCAGCCCTGCTCGATGGCAACGAAGAGGAGAAGCAAGCACGGCTCAGGCGGCCCAGTAATCGGGTCAGTGGACCGGAGTGGACCAAGTGAAGACAGCCCACAAGCTGTGAAGCCCGCGTCGCAAGGTTTCCTTCGTATCTGTTAGGCCCATGTAACAGGCTAGGACGCCGATCGGCTCCTATGTACTGCCTTATTCGTCTCCGAAGGAAGAACGCGAACTGAGTTCGACACTCTGAACCGTGCCATCATGGCCGGCGGCGGCGATCTCTTGTCTCGGCCGGAGTTCGATTCGTGCTAAGCTTGGTTCCAGTTATCAATACTATAGTAGTAAGGTTACATCTGGTATCATATTCGTTCGATCCTCCACATCCCGCATCCTCTGATCCCCACCAAAATCCACCTCAATTCGTCGCGCTCTATTGCCCTGGTCTCTCAATTCCATCGCTGCGCTCCACAACCGCTTCTGGTCCGATCGAGATCCTGAATCGCAGTGAGCTGTCGCGGTTCGGTTGATTTCACTGTAATTCCCAAGGCACAAGGGCTCTCAACCTATGATAAGGAATGTTATGCAATCTGTCAGTGTTAAGAAACTACCAACAAGTAAATTTGTACGTGTGTCGGGTCCGAATGGTGAGACAAAGAGACAAGAGGTTTATACTGGTTCGGGCAAGAAATCTCTACGTCCAGTGCGAGGCTGCTCGTGTTCCTTATCTCTGCTTGGAGGGGGTATACAAGCTAGATCGAGAGAGGGAGTGCGAGTCCCAATTCTCTGAATGCTTCGGCGAATGGGTGTGTTCTAGCTCGCCTATCTGTCTCCTTTATCGTCCACACCTCGTCCTCCTTTTATAGTCGCAAAGAGGATGGGGTGTGGTTACAAGTGTGGGCCGGAAAAGATTTATGTGGGGTGTTGTGCCTTATCCTCGCCTTCCTCAGGAAGGGAGGTAGACACTTGTAATACTATATTCCTATTGCCCTTGTACGCGGTCGGGGACTTGATGTCGTGTCGACCCCTCGTTGTGTTGTTGGATGGGGGGTCCGGTCACGTCTGCAATCCGGTGGAGGTATGGTCATCTGTTGTATCGTCGGTGGTAGGGGCCGGGTCGTGGCCACCCGTCCGCGGGTACACCATTGTACCGCCTTTTAGTTCTTTTTGTTCTTGTCGACAACAGGATTCCCTCCCTGTCTGGTCAGCGGATGCCCGTTCTCCTGAACCCCCCTGTACCTGATGTACTTCCCATTCGAAGGGTTTCTGTAGGGGCTGGGGCTGCCTGAGACTGACTTTGTTCAGCGAGGAGTATGATTTCTTTTTGTCCAAGAATCTTGCCCCGTCCTGTCCTCTGATTGGGAACGCGACCTGTCCCAATTCGGGCAGGGATCAGAGCGTTATTCTGAGCTCCAGATTACCCGGGGTGTACGATCCGTCGTGGCTTCGGAACTCCGTTCTTATCCCTAGGGGTCCCACTCTTGTCCTTCACGGCCGGTAGACTCGCCGCGGGACCTTGGCTTGTACGGGATGGCGGGACGTCGGTCTTTGGCTGAAATGCGGGCACGTCTTCCGTGTCGCGGGGTCGTCCCCGCTTTTGACGTCGGACGAGGCGGAGTCACGTCTTCCCAGAGCATGTCTGCCTCCCCGGGTCGGTGGAACCATGACCTTCGCGCCTCTCCCTTCGTGGGCCTTCTGCTAAGGTCTGCGACTTCAATCGTAGTGGGCTTCATATCCTTTTTCGGGGGATAACCACCAAGCTTTTTGGCCGTTGATTATTTTTTAAAGTCTACCGTTAAATTAGGTATCCAACACAATCCTACTAGCTGTGGATCACTGGAGATCTTACTTACAACACCCAGAATTTCTTATCAAAACAGACCAAAAGAGCTTAATTCACCTAGATGATCAAAGGTTGAACACACCTTGGCAACACAAGGCATTAACAAAGCTATTGGGCCTTACTTACAAGATTATTTACAAACAGGGCAAGGATAACAGGGTTGTAGATGCATTATCTAGAACATCTCATGCTCCTACTCATGATATCAATGTTGTTTCAGTTGTGACATCACCTTGGCTACAGTCCTTGCAGGCAGCTTACATGCAAGACCTGGCCATCTCCTCTCCTTCTGGACACTATACCATAAGCAAGGGTATCATCTACTTCAAGAACAAAATCTAGATTGGCAATGTGTCGGTGTTATGACCCAGGGGGTCAAGACCACCAACTAGTAAATTTGTATATTGTGTGTTCCCTCTCCCAGACGTGATGCAAGAAGAACACAAGGTTTATCTGGTTCGGGCAAAGAAGGCCCTACGTACAGCGGGGGAGGATGGATTGTATTATCTTGCACCGAAGTGCTCATACAGGGGGGGTACAAGCTGGTTTACACGAGGGTGCTCAGAGTGAGCTGAAGCCTAGGACTAGCAAGGCTATCCTAGGTGGTCGGTTGGTGGATTGCTTGAGGTGTCGATCAAGCAATCGGGTGCGGTGTGTGCGACTTGGCTCTTGGTGTATGCGGGTCAGAGCTGATGTCTCAGCTCGTTGAGAGATCTCTGATGTCCGAATACGTGAGCCGATTCGAATGGGCCTGCTGATGCCGATACGAATGCGCATGCCCTTTCTTCTATCCCAGCGCCCCCTTTTATAGATCAAGGGGAGGCCTGAGAGTACAGAGGTCCTAGACTGTAGAGGCATGGGAGAGATGTCCGCGGCGCCATGCTTGTGATGGGACGTCGATCGCTGTAGCGGCGTGGCCTTCCCGTCCTTCCAGTGTTCAGGGCATGACGATAGCAGACTAGACGTTGCCGAACGTCATGGCGCAGTACGGTTGGCCTCCTGTAGACAGGCGCAGGCTCCACAGTTGAAGCGGGACAGAGCGGATAGGACGGATCCCATGCTGGAGTGGTTGGAGACGGGGGTCGAGCCCCCTGGTCGAGGGGGGTCGAGGCCAGCGTGACCCTGTCGTATCCCTGAAGATACAGTCGAGGGTCGTCCTGTTCATGGCTCGAGGGGGTGCCTCTGGATTCCGTACCTGCGACGTGGCTACAGCGGCCGCACGGTTGACAGAGGTCCCGGGCATGGGCGGCGAGTTGATGGATTTGACTGTGGTATTGGGAGCCCATGGCGTTAGGCGGGGGCGGGTAGGCACATTGGATCCCCTTTACCCCATACCGGGAGCAGGTAAGTCGATCGAGCTTCCTTCTCAGGGGTCGTTCGTTCGACCCCTGTCTGTCAGTCGAGGTAGAGGCGGAGGCGGAGGGGTCGTTCGTTCGACCCCCTGTCCGTCATTCGAAGGGTCGAGGCGAAGGCGGAGGGGTAGTTCGTTCGACCCCCTGCCCATCATTCGAAGGGTCGAGGCGGAGGCGGAGGGGTCGTTCGTTGACCCCCTGTCCGTCATTTGAGGTAGAGGCGGAGGGGTCGTTCGTTCGACCCCTGTCCGTCAGTCGAGGTAGAGACGGAGGGGGATCCCTCCTACCGTTTTTCCAGTATTGGGCTGGTGAGGGAGGCCTTTGCGTGATGGGTCTTTTCTCCATTGACTTGAACGGCTGATCGGATCCTGCCTTTAAAAATGGTTGCTATGTTAAGCATTAGATTATCACACGTTTAGGGTACCCCTTACCTTTGTACCCGACAATAGCCCCGAGCCTCTATGCGGGTAAGAATAATCCGTATAGGGGCTTTTACCGATGATTTGTAGGGTTAGTAAAAGGTCTGATTCTCCGTGGGGTGCGCGCGAGCGCACCCCGCGGGGTTAGCTCCCGAGGCCCCAGAGGAGTGATTAAGAACTCCTCTGGGAGCTTTGACATGTGTTCTATCGAGGGGAGTTAGAATTACCTGGAGTCATAGCGCCATATCGAGTGGTTGATTATGTTCGCCAGGCTACGAGCGTTTCACTTCCTTGGGAAGGGGGTGCTCAAGGGTGGCTGTCGAAACCCTTTTGAGGGCCAGCCTTCGCTCCCTCGAGCGTTAAACTGGAATCATAGTGCCCTATCGAGGGGTCAACTCTGTCTGCCAGGTTACGAGTGTTTTCGATCCTCTTTCGTCGAGGGGTGTCGTGCGTAGTCTAGCCCTCGAGCCTCGTGTGGCTGGGCTTTCACTACCTCCTAGCGTCCTTCCCACGGATCCTTGCGCTCGGATTGTGGGGTGAAGAGCATCGTGCTATCCTCGTTAGGACGAGCCTCGAAGTCCTTTATGAGCTGGTAACGGGTAACGGGTAGAAATCCAAGTGAGAACTCGTGCCCCATTCGATAGGGGTCGATAGATGCCCTGAGGCGTTCTCATTAAGCAAGACCGCGTGGATTACCTAGGTGCCAACTCCGTTCGATGGGAGTTGGTGGCTCGATGCCTCCCGTCGTAGGGATCCTTGGGTATTCCCTGGTTATGCCTCGGATATGTCCTGGGGGCCTTGAGAGTTCATTCTTGAGCTAGGGGCTCGCGCCGGCCCCCCCTGGGTAATCCCTGACTCGAGTACTCGAGGGCGGTTGTCGAACCCTGTTTGTGGGGGCCAACCTTCACCCCCACGAGATTTGGGGGCGGACCGGAGTCCATAACCCTAGGTCCTCCCTGACCTCAGGTACTCGAGGGCGGTTGTCGAGCCCTGACCGAGGGCCAGCCTCCGCTCCCTCGAGATTTTGACGGATGGGTCGACGCCCGTTGCTTACCTCCGAAGATAACGCCCACTGTTGCACGTTGTCCGCCGTAGGCACGCCTTTTTAGGAGATGTCTGTTCGACTGCAGCCGTAGCAGGCGTAGGGTGTGGCGTGGAGTGCGGCGCGGAGCCGATGACGCGACGGGTGTGCCCTATCCTATGGAATACGAGGGGGCGGTAGGTGGGCGCATTAAATGCGGAGATTTACTTGTCTTTTTGTTGGATCCGCCTGTTGGGCTTCCGGTTATAAATACGGAGGGTGGGGAGTCGGCTCCCTCACGCTTGCCATTGCCTTCACCGCCTCCTTCTTCTCGCCATTGCCTTCGTCGCCCACCGAGCCGGATCTCTGCGTGCGCGAGAGTAGGGAGAGGAGAGATTGGCAACGTACCTTCCACCCCCGCATCCGAGCGCATCTGTTTCCCTGCTCCCATGGCTAGCTACAGCTTGCGCGGACCTGACGCCTGGCTTCCATCGTCGGCGACCGTGGGGCGTTTGGGGGATTTGGTGGAGAGCGGCCTTCTCCGGCCTATCACCTCCGCGGACCGGCTGGAGTGGATAGTGCTGCCGAGGGAGGACGCTGAGCCCAACTCGCCGGAGGGCTATGTGGTCAGCTTCGAAGCTTTCCACCGGGCGGGGCTGGGATCCCCCCCCCAACCGTCTTCTGCGTGGGATCCTCCACCACTACGGCGTGGACCTCCAACACCTCTCCCCCAACGGCATCTACCACGCGGCGGTCTTTACCACCGTGTGCGAAGGGTACCTGGGGATGGAGCCAAATTGGGAGCTGTGGATCCACCTATTCGAGGCGGGCCTGTTCCACGCCTCGGCCGGGAGCGGTAGCCGCAGGATGGTCAGGGCAGGGTGCTGCAGCATCTCCCTCAAGAGGGCGGACTGTTGGATCCCGGCGAAGCTCACGTCGACCCACTCAGGATGACAGTCCAGGTGGTTCTACCTGAGGAACGACGACGGTCTGTTCCCCGCCTACACCGGGAGGACGATCGACGCGAGGCTCGACCACTGGAGGTACGACGTCGAGCAGAAGAAGCAGAAGCGTCTCGACCACTTGCTGGGCGCAATCTCCCGTCTAAAGAAGGCGGGACTTACAGCGGCGATCGTCGCGTCGGCCTTCCACCAGCGGCGACTCGTGCCGCTGATGGCTCGCCCGCGGCGCCTCGACAAGATGCGCCCGGGGGCGAACCTTATGGGGTGTCGCCTCGTGGAGGACGAGCTGCCCCTCGAGAGGGTGGTCCGCCGAGTACGCGCCTCCTTCGCCGGCGCGTTCGAGGTGGACAACGTCGCTAGCGTCCCCATGATGCCAGACGAAGGCCACGTCCAGCTGGTATGACACCTCTGTCTCTGTCAATGCCCTCTTGTCTGTCTTGTTTGTCTCCTTTGCCTGCGTCCTAACCGCCTAGCGTTCCCTCAGGGGTACGTCGTCTTCCGGGAGTCGCTTCCACCGGTGAAGGAGGAGCGGCACATGGCCCAGGTGAGACGCCTTCGGGTCGAGCAGGACAAGAAGGACAAGGACAAGGCCAAGAAGGATAAGGGCAAAAAGGCCCGAGAGAAGGAGGAGCGCGAACAACGCCGGGCACGGCAGAGGCGGGCCAACCTTTCCGAGGAGGAGTCCCCCTCGGAGGAGGATGAGGACGAGGGGTCGAGCAGCGACGAGGTTGTTAAAGATGATGTCATGACGTGACGGTATCGGGTTAGGCCCTTCGCTTTTGACCTGACGGGTATCGTCCTTATGCAGGAAGAGGAGCCGGAGCACGAGGAGGAGGCCGAGCCGCAGCGAGGGCTCGAGGAAGAAAGAGCGGTGCCCATGTGTCAGGGGGTGGCCGCCGGTATTGGAGGAGGAGAGGGGTCGACGTCGAGGTCGACCCCAACTGTCGGAATTGAGTCGCGGGACGAGCGCCCTGCGGCTCTTCAAGGTGAAGTGCCACGGCAGACGCGTAGCCGTTCGTCGCGGTCCCCGTCGAGGGGTCGGTCGAGCACGCCCCCGGCGCCTACTCGGTCGAGCGCACGAGCATCAGGCCCGTCGACCCAGGAGGAGACCAGGACGGTGGCGACGAAGACGTCGTTGGCCCCTGCCAAGGACACAGTGCCGGGAGCAGCCTCAACCCCTGCCGCGGCCAGCGCTGATGGGAGAAGTGGCTCCCGACGTGTCTCGCAGAAGCCAGCGAGCGGCTTGAGGTCCACTGGTCGGACCCCCGTGATTCCGCTAGGGTAAGTTGCTTCCCTGTCGATCCTGAGTATTTTTCGTTGGTTATGATTTGTGCTTACCGTCGCGTATGAGTTCCTTTTTCAGGGCGAAGCGCTCGTCGGAGGACGCGACCCTCACCCCGGCCAAGAGGCTGAAGGCGGAGGCCGCGGCCAAGATGGCTGTCGGGGCCAGTCTTGTCGCCTCGTCCCCTTCGACCCTCGCCCTAGGTGCGGCGTGGGCAGCCAAGGCGCGGGAGGCGATAGGGCGCGTGCAGGCGCAAGCCGCTACGGAGCGAACTCGAGCGGAGGAAGAGGCGGGTCGACCCGTCGCATCGGCGGGGTCCGCCGGAGTGGCGGTCGAGGCCGTGCTCACCACCCCGTCGGAGGGGGGGCGCCAGCAGCCTCGGAAGGCGTGGAGCTGGTGTCGACGACGGCCGTGGTTGAGGGGGTTGATCCCCAAGCCGCCGTGGAGATGGAGGTGGTTGACTTGACCTCCGCCGGTGATGAAGAGACGCTGGAGCGCCCCGGCGCCGAAGCGGTGGCCCGAGAACCTTGCGTTGTGGGAGGCGCGTCAGCGGCGTGAGCGCGAGAAGAAGGCGCGGCAAGAGGAGGTAGCGATTGTCGCTGCGCCGGAAGTGCCGCCGTCGATGGAGACCCCTATCGAAGGGGCCTCGGCGCCGCTCCCCGAGCCCGTCGAGGAGGGAGGACGGGCCGAGGAGCTCGAGGCGACGCTCGCAGTGGAGACAGCGACGGCGGCAGAGATGGTTGTGGTGACGATCCCCCGGTCGGAGCCGGAGGGGGCTGTCATGGCGCTGCAGGGAAGTAGCGCAACGGACGTGACAATGTCCGAGGCGGCTGCTCGGCCTGTCGACGAGGTCGGGCTGCCGTCTGCTCGAGGTGCTCCGCCCCCTAACTTAGTTGACATGGAGGGAGGGGACCGCAGTGAGCCTGCGACATTGGGTGCTAACGTGGGTTTTCTTCACCGCGCAGGGTTATTCTCACGGGGGGGACCTCTTCTGCCTAGAGGCGATGACCCAGAGGGGCCGGCGGTGGCCCTGCAAGATGACTCTGAGGCCAGGAGTGCCCGGTTCGAGGGGGCGACCTCCTTCCCCACTTTGGCGGAGCGGGTGATGCTCCACGGGGGTAACCTCGAGATGCGCTAGGGCATCATGCGGGAGGTCAAGGAGAGGATCGACCGCCGCAGGAAGTTCTGGGGGCAGGAGCCCCTCGAGCTGGCCGACCCCCAATACCCAGGGTGCACCTTCTTCAAGCTCGATGATCAAGCCGAGCTCGGGGAGTGGGAGCACCTGGAGGAGTTCCGGGTGTGGCTTGCCCATGTGGTACGCGTGTCGGCGGAGGTCGCTTCCGCGGATTTGTACCGGGGGATGGAAGTAAACCTTGTTTTCTCTCTGATCTTGCTTGGGTCATTTTGCTGTTCTTTTCTGATGACCTTCCTTTTTATCCCTGTCAGGTGTTGAGAGCGAGGTCGTACGATAAGTCCCAGTTCATCCTCCGGGCACAGGAGCAGTGGAGTCAGCTCCCCATCCTCCGTGCCTCGCTGGAGAAGGCGGAGGCCGAGGCAACCCAGGCGAAGGTCGAGGCGGACACCACGAAGGAGGGGGCCAAGGCCGCTCAGGAGGAGGCCTCCTGGGCATAGTCGAGGGCCGAGGCCGCCTTCAAGGAGGTTGCCGTGGTCGGGCAGCAATGGGACGCTGCCCAGGAGGCCCGGCGTAAGGCTGAGGAGGAGGCCACCTTGCTGAGGGGGGAATTGCCTCGAACGGCGGAGCAGGTCCGGCAGCTTGAGGCCAACCTGGAGCAGGCGGGCACCGACCGCGCCTCCCTCGAAGAGCGGGTCTGGCAACTCGAGTCGGATATCAACGTCGTCTACCGCGACCGCGACGCGCTGGGTGTCGCGGAGGAGAAGGCTCGAGCCCAGATCGCCGCTCTGGGGGAGGTGGCGGCTAACCAGAAGAGGGCCCTCGATGGTACTGGCAAGATCATCGAGGACCTCCAGGCTAAAAACAGCGACCAAGCTGCAGATCTCGTCGACGTCCGCCACCAACTTCAGAGGGCTGAGCAGGACTACGGCACCCTGGAAGCACACGCCAAAGGTGAGTTTTTTAGAGATATTATTAAACTTGCCTGTTTTCGACCCTTCCCGTGCTTTTTGGTTTTGACGGAGCCCTCTATTTGTTCTGGCAGAACTCGAAGGGGACAAGGCTTGAGCCCACGAGGATCTGACCAGTCTTCCGAACCTCCTCGGGGCGGAGACGAGCCTGGACGAGAGGCTTGGGGACGCCATCTCCTCCTTTTTCGACGGCATGGGTGGCGAGCTGGAGCTGCCGATCGCGGGAGACGTGCGTGGAGATTCCCTCTTGCGCCGGCTCTTCGCCGCTATCCGTGAAGTGACGGAGCAGGTCCGTGCTGCCCTTCACATAGGCGTGAAGCGGGCGCTCGCGGTCGTCCGCTCGGGCTACAACTACGACCTCGACGTCGTCGCCAGTGGCTTTGTCGTCGACCCGGGGCTGACCGATGAAGGAAACATGGCGAGATGCCACGAGCTGATCGACGCCGCAGAGGTGCCCGGCGGTGAGTTGGTGAAGCTGTTCGAGGCCGAGGTGCTTCCCCTGCCGGACGGTGATGGCGATGAGTAGTCGAGGCATGTGAGCCAAATCTGGACAAGAAGGTCTATGTAATAGATTAGCTTTTGTGACAATATGATGTCGAGCCCCTGGGGGCTTCTTAACTTTAATGCATTTTATTCGAGATGCATCTGGGTGTTTTTATTTCTCGAGCTGTCTCTATTTCTCTTTGCCTGAGTCGTTGCTTGTGGACTAATTATTCGACGCACGCTCGTATCCCTAGAGGGGGGGGAGCGAGTGGGGGTACCATAGCCCTGAGGCGTAGGAGAGTCCCCGGCTCGACGGCCCTCGACCCTTAGGGAGTTCGAGGCGTTTTTTACTTAGCCATGAAGCGTACTCGGGGCAAAGGTGGAAAGAGAAGGCCGAGTTTCGAAAAAACGTTCGGGGTTTTTTTTTAGAGAGCTTAGGAGGGGGGTCCCCCCTGTCAGTCCCCGAGGGAGGTTTGACTTTGCTGGAGCACAGTCGAGGCTACCTCAGAGTTATGAACGGATGTGAAATGTATTTCGAGAACATTTTATTCATTCATAATGCGATAAATGTACATAATGTAGAAAATGTACAAGGCCTCGAGGCCTTAGGGGTAAAAGAGACATAGCTGTTCGATGTTCCATGCGTTGGTGAGGATCTCGCCCTTGTCATTCTTCAGCTTGTAAGTCCTGGCTTTAGCACCTCTGCCACGATGAAGGGTCCTTCCTAAGGTGGCGTCAGCTTGTGACGCCCCTTGTTGCTTTGTCGACGGCGCAATACGAGGTCGCCGACTTCGAGGTCCCTTTTGTGTATGTGCTTGTCGTGGTAGCGCCGCAGCGTCTGCTGGTACTTTGTCGATTTGAAGAGGGCCACGTCCCGGGCTTCCTCGAGCTGGTCGAGGGAGTCCTCTCGGGCTGATGCGTGCCGTTGTCGGTGATGATGGTATTGGGGACCCCGAAGCGGTGGAGGATGTCGATGAAGAATAACACAGCTTGTTCAGATTGAATGTTGGCGATGGGTCGAGCCTCGATCCATTTCGAGAACTTGTCTATGGCCACAAGGAGGTGGGTGTGGCCACCTTTGGTTTTCTTCAGGGGGCCGACCATGTCGAGCCCCCATACTGCGAATGGTCAAGTTATGGGTATCATCTGAAGAGCTTGGGCGGGTAGGTGGGTCTGCCTGGCGTAGAATTGGCATCCCTTGCAAGATCGAACGAGTTTGGTAGCATCGGCGACGGCTATCGGCCAGTAGAAGCCTTGTCGAAAGGCGCTTCCTACCAGTGTTCTTGGTGCCGCGTGGTGGCCGCAAGCCCCCGAGTGTAGGTCCTTCAGTAGTGCCCTCCCCTCCTCGAGGGTGAGGCAACGTTGAAGTACACCGGTAGGGTTGCGTCGATACAGCTCAAGGCCATCCCCATACAAGACGTAGGTTTTGGCGCGTCGGGCTATGCGTCGGGCTTCGGCGCGGTCCTCTGGGAGCTCGCCCCGTATCAGATACTCGAGGTAGGGTGTGCGCCAGTCCGTCGAGGGGGTTGGTGGTTCGGTTGTCTCGTCGATCTCCATGACCTCTCCTCCATTCGAGGGAGGATCGATCGAGGAGGAAGGGTTGATCCCTTGCTCGAGGGCAGGAGCCCCCGAGCCTAGGTCGACGGACGGCTTGTGAAGGTCCCTCGAGAAGACGTCGGGAGGGACTGTACCTCGAGTGGATGCGGTTTTGGCTAGCTCATCAGCGGCTTCGTTGTACCGGCGGGCGACGTGGTTGTGCTCGAGGCCGTAGAATTTGTCCTCGAGCTTTTGGACCTCCTTGCATTAGGCTTCCATCTTGGGGTTGTGGCAGCTCGAGGCCTTCATCACCTAGTCTATCACAAGCTGCGAGTCTCCTCGAACGTCGAGGCGTCGAACCCCGAGCTCGATGGCGATGCGCAGACCATTGACGAGGGCCTCGTACTCGGCTACGTTGTTGGAGGCGGGGAAGTGGAGGCGGATGACGTAGCGCATGTGGACCCCTGAGGGTGATATGAAAAGCAATCCGGCGCCTGCCCCCGTCTTCATCAACGATCCGTCAAAGTACATGGTCCAGAGCTCGATCTGAACTTGCGCCAGGGGTAGTTGAGTATCGGTTCATTCTGCAATGAAGTATGCCAATACCTGAGACTTGATGGCCTTCCGAGGGGCGTAGGAGAGAGTTTCCCCCATGAGCTCGACCGATCACTTTGCGATTCTCCCAGACACCTCTCGGTTCTGGATTACCTCCCCGAGGGGAAAGACGAGACCACAGTAACCGGGTGGCCCAGGAAATAGTGCTTGAGCTTCCGCCGAGTGAGGACGATGGCGTACAACAGCTTCTAAATGTGGGGGTATCTCACTTTGGTTTCTGAAAGCACCTCGCTTATGAAGTAGATGGGCCTCTGAACCAGCAGGGCATGTCCCTCTTCTACCCTCTCGACTACTATGGCAGCGCTGACTACCTGGGTAGTTGCTGCAACATAGAGCAAGAGGGGCTCGGCTGGGCTTGGAGGCACCAAGATAGGTGGCGAGGTGAGCAAGGATTTGAGTTTGGAGAGCGACTCCTCGGCCTCGACAGTCCATGTGAAGCGTTATGTTTTCTTTAGGAGGCGATAAAGGGGTAGTGCCTTCTCTCCGAGCCGTGAGATGAACCGGCTGAGGGCGGCGAGGCAACCTGTGACCCTTTGTATGCCCTTAAGGTCATTGATGGGGCCCATCCTAGTGATTGCGGTTACCTTCTCAGGGTTGGCCTCGATCCTGCGCTGGGAAACTATGTACCCGAGGAGCATGCCTCGAGGGACCCCGGAGACGCACTTCTCTGGGTTTAGCTTTATGTGGTTTGCCCTGAGGCACCCAAACACGATTTCAAGGTCCCCGACCAGGTTCCCGACTGTTTTGGATTTGACCACAATGTCATCGACGTAGGCCTCGACGGCCGGCCCTATGTGTTTTCCAAAGACGTGGAGCATGCATTGTTGATATGTGGCCCCGGCGTTTCGCAAACCGAAGGGCATAGTGAGGTAGCAAAACATGCCAAAGGGGGTGATGAAGGAAGTCGCGATCTGATTGGACTCCTTCATCTTTATTTGGTGATAGCCAGAATACGCATCAAGAAAGCATAGAGTTTCACATCCCGCAGTGGAATCTACTATTTGATCAATACGTGGTAATGGAAAAGGAACCTTAGGACATGCTTTATTTAAACTAGTATAGTCTACGCACATTCTATCCTTTCCATTCTTTTTCTTGACAAGTACAGGATTTGCTAACCACTCGGGATGATGTACCTCCTTGATGAATCCGGCCTTCAAAAGCTTGTCGACCTCCTCCCTGATGATTCTACGCTTCTCGTCGAAGCGGTGCAGCCGTTGCTTCACCGGTTTGGATCTGGCCCGGATGTCCAAGGAGTACTCGGCGACATCCCTCGAAATGCCCAGCACATCCGAGGGACTCCACGCAAACACGTCAGCATTCGCGCGGAGAAAGTCGACGAGCATGGCTTCCTATTTGGGCTCGAGGGTAGCGCTGATCGTTAGCGCCTTGCCATCTGCGTGGTTGGGGTCGAGCGGGATGGTCTTGGCGTCCTCGCAGGCTTGAAGTTGTCGGCGTGCCGCTTGGGGTCGGGGATCTCCTTGGAGAAGTCGTCGAGGGCCGCGAGGATGGCTGACTCCTCGACCGCCTCGGCGTTTTCTACGCACTCGACATCGCAGTCGTAAGCGTGCTCGTAGGAGGTGTCGACGGTGATGACTCCCTCGGGCCCTGGCATCTTTAGCTTGAGGTAGGTGTAGTTCGGGATCACCATGAATTTGGCGTACCCCGGTCGACCGATGATGGCGTGGTAGATGCCATGGAACGTGACCACCTCGAAGGTCAAATCTTCCTTCCGGAAGTTTGAGGGGGTACCGAAGCAGACGGGTAGCTTGACGCGGCCGATCGGGAGTGCCTTCTTCCCGGGAACGATCCCGTGGAATCCCCGCGCGTTGGGCAGGAGCATGGTCATTGGGATCCCCAGGAGGTCGAGGGTCTCGGCGTAGATGATGTTGAGGTTGCTTCCCCCATCCATAAGTACCTTGGTGAGGCGGGTGTTGAGTATGATCGGGTCGACGACGAGTGGGTAGACCCCTGCGCTGGGGACGTGCTCGGGGTGGTCGTCCTGGTCGAAGGTGATCGGCGTGGGACCAGTCGAGGTATCGAGGAGCCTGGGCTCGAACGGAGAAGACCTCTCAACTCTCCCTCTTGCGCTGACGCGCACTGAGTCGAGTCGAGGGTCCCCCGTAGATCATGTAGCAGTCGTGAATCTCGGGGAAGCCCCCGTTCTTGCCATCGCCCCGTCTTGTGGATCCTCCTTCTTGTCGTCTTTCTTGAGGCCAAGAGAGTTGAAGTATTTCTTGAGCATGCGACAGTCCTCGAGGCTGTGGTTTGCCGGTCCCTTGTGATAGGGGCAGGGCTCTTTCAGCATCTTGTCAAAGACGCCCCCTCGAGAGGGGGACCTCGAGGCTTCTTCTTGTTATGATCGGGTCGACGACGAGTGGGTAGACCCCTGCGCTGGGGACGTGCTCGAGGTGGTCGTCCTGGTCGAAGGTGATCGGCGTGGGACCAGTCGAGGTATCGAGGAGCCTGGGCTCGAACGGAGAAGACCTCTCAACGCTCCCTCTTGCGCTGACGCGCACTGAGTCGAGTCGAGGGTCCCCCGTAGATCATGTAGCAGTCGTGAATCTCAGGGAAGCCCCCGTTCTTGCCATCGCCCCATCTTGTGGATCCTCCTTCTTGTCGTCTTTCTTGAGGCCAAGAGAGTTGAAGTATTTCCTGAGCATGCGACAGTCCTCGAGGTTGTGGTTTGCCGGTCCCTTGTGATAGGGGCAGGGCTCTTTCAGCATCTTGTCAAAGACGCCCCCTCGAGAGGGGGACCTCGAGGCTTCTTCTTGTCTGTCGCAACAACAAGATCGTCGGGCTCGACGTTGCGTCGACCCAGTTGGTTCTTCTTCTTGTTGTTGTTGTTGTTGTCGTTCCTCTTGGGCCCATTGTTCGAGCCCCCGGGCTCGTCCGCCTTGGCCTTCCCCTTGTCGGGGGATGCATAGAAGAACGCGCCAACGGCTTCCTTGCCGGCTGCGTAGTTGGCGACGATGTCCATGAGCTCGTTGGCGGTCTTGGGGGTATTTCGTCCCAGCTCCCGCACCAACTCCTTGCAGGTTGTCCCGGCGACGAACGTCGTGATGACGTCGTGGTCGGAGATGTGGGTTAGCTCAGTATGTCGCTTGGAGAACCGTTGGGTGAAGCCGCAGAGGGTTTCCCCTGGCTTTTGCTTGCAGCTGCGGAGATCCCAGGAGTTTCCTGGCCGCACGTAGGTGCCCTTGAAGTTCCCTTCGAAGATCCTGACCAGGTCGGGCCAGCCATGGATCAAGTCCGAGGGGAGTTCCTCGAGCCACCTTCGAGCGGTGTCGGAGAGAAAGAGCGGGAGTTTCCGAATGATGACGTGGTCGCTGTTGGCTCCTCCTAGCTGACATGCCAGCCTGAAATCAGCGAGCCAGAGCTCTGGCTTGGTTTCGCCTTTGTACTTGACCAGGCTGGTGGGCGGACGGAAACGAATAGGCAAGGCGGTTTGCCGGATGGTCCTGCCGAAGACTCGTGGCCCTGGTGGTTTCGGAGATCGACGTCGATCCTCGTCACTGTCGTAGAGCCCACCTCGATGAGCACTGTAACCTCGAGCCTCAGCGTCACCGTGTCGGCGTCGTTTGTTGTCGTTGATGTCGCGTTGCGCGTCTCGCGGTTGTCGATTGTAGAGGATGCGGTCTCGAACTAGTCGTTGCTCCACTCCGCCTTGGGGCGCCTTGTCCTGGTGGACAGATACCTCTCGATCTTCTCGAGGGGGCACGTTCCGCTGCTCAGAGGCAGCTCCCCTGCGCCTCGAGGCCGAGCTCTTCGCTTGCTGTACGGCCGCGGTTCGGAGAAGCCCCTAGATTTCATCCCTGATGCGTTGTGCCTGGGGCGTCGATGGTGCTGGCATGTCGCGGAGCAGCATCACGGCTGCCACGACATTCTGGCTAGCGCGGTTGTAGACGTGGCGCTCATTCGCCCCTTCGTTGACGATCTACCGACAGACTTCTCGGACCCGCTCACGAGCTCCTCCGCCCTGTGGGCGCCCGCGATCTCGCTCGAGGGCGTGCTCGAGCTGCTGAAGTCGTAGGCACTCTTCCTCGAGCTTGGCGAGCAGTTCTCGGACTTGCGCGATCTGGACGTCCTGCGGTGGATCGGCTTTGTTAGGACTCGGGGGGTCGGCGTTTCGCGCCGGTGTAGCGTTGCCCCTCCTCTTTCATCCGTGGCCGCGGCGTCGTTGATGTCGTCCTGGGAGTCAACCTGGCCATCGAGGTGGAAGCATTCCCGGGTGGGATCGTAATCCTCATCGGGGGAGTCTGAGTCAGGGTAGCCGTGGTAGAAGTTGGGGAAAGATCCCCTGCGCTCCTCCTCCAGTTGTCGTTGTAGCGTGTCCCAGGTGTAGTAACCCGGGGCCGGGGCTTGCCGTGGCACCGGGCGCTCATCTGGTGGAGGGGTGGTGACGAGGTTAGTCGTCGCACGTAGCAGGTTCCCTGAGGACCCGTAACGTGCCTGCATCTGCGAGTTTACAAAGGCAGAACAGAGTCTGGCGCTGTTGTAAAGTCCGTGCGGAAGCAGGTTGCGCTGCGGCGCAGCTGAGTATGTTGGAGAAGCCGCGGGGACCTTCTGAGATGACGGTATGGCAGAGCCAAAGTCAGGCTCAGCGAGGTACCCACCCTCGACCCGCAAGCATGGGTCAAACAGGCTCCCGAAGGGAGGAACTGTGTCACCAGCCGGGGCCGGGGAGATGGCGTCCAGCGTCTCAGAATCCGTGTGGTGAAGAGTGCGGCGGTGTCGTTCACGCCTCCCCCTGGTCGCAGGCGAGAGGCGCGAGTGGTGGGACCGTCGTCTGGTCCTCCTTGGCCCCGGCGTACCGGAGCTGCTACTATCCATGCCACTACCTGAGAGTAGAACCATGTCATGGTCGTGGCCCATGGACATGAACTCTAGGCTCCCGAACCAGATGATGGTGGCAAATGGAAGTGACGGGATCGTGGAATCCATCTGGGAGAGTAGTTCGGAGTTGATCGACACGCAAATCCCCCTACCTGGCGCGCCAACTGTCGGTGTTATGACCCAGGGGGTCAAGACCACCAACTAGTAAATTTGTATATTGCGTGCTCCCTCTCCCATACGTGATGCAAGAAGAACACAAGGTTTATCATGGTTCGGGCAAAGAAGGCCCTACGTCCAACAGGGGAGGATGAATTGTATTATCTTGCATCGAAGTGCTCGTACAGGGGGGTACAAGCTGGTTTACACGGGGGTGCTCAGAGTGAGCTGAAGCCTAGGACTAGCAAGGCTATCCTAGGTGGTCGGTTGGTGGATTGCTTGAGGTGTCGATCAAGCAATCGGGTGCGGTGTGTGCGACTTGGCTCTTGGTGTATGCGGGTCAGAGCTGATGTCTCGGCTCGTTGAGAGATCTCTGATGTCCGAATACGTGAGCCGATTCGAATGTGCCTGCTGATGCTGATACGAATACGCATGCCCTTTATTCTATCCTAGCGTCCCCTTTTATAGATCAAGGGGAGGCCTAAGAGTACATAGGTCCTAGACTGTAGAGGCATGGGAGAGATGTCCGCGGCGCCATGCTTGCGATGGGACGTCGATCGCTGTAGCGGTGTGGCCTTCCCGTCCTTCCGGTGTTCAGGGCATGGCGATAGCAGACTGGACGTTGCCGAACGTCATGGCGCAGTACGGTTGGCCTCCTATAGACGGGTGCAGGCTCCACAGTTGAAGCGGGACGGAGCGGATAGGACGGGTCCCATGCTGGAGTGGTTGGAGACGGGGGTCGAGCCCCCTGGTCGAGGGGGGTCGAGGCCAGCGTGACCCTGTCATATCCCTGAAGATACAGTCGAGGGCCGTCCGGTTCATGGCTCGAGGGGGTGCCTCTGGATTCCTTACCTGCGACGTGGCTACAACGGCCGCACGGTTGACGGAGGTCCCGGGCATGGGCGGCGAGTTGATGGATTTGACTGTGGTAGTGGGCGCCCATGGCGTTAGGCGGGGGCGGGTAGGCGCATTGGATCCCCTTTACCCCATACCGGGAGCAGGTAAGCCGATCGAGCTTCCTTCTCAGGGGTCGTTCGTTCGACCCCCGTCCGTCAGTCGAGGTAGAGGCGGAGGCGGAGGGGTCGTTCGTTCGACCCCCTGTCCGTCATTCGAAGGGTCGAGGCGGAGGCGGAGGGGTTGTTCGTTCGACCCTTGCCCGTCATTCGAAGGGTCGAGGCGGAGGCGGAGGGGTCGTTCGTTCGACCCCTGTCCGTCATTCGAGGTAGAGGCGGAGGGGTCGTTCGTTCGACCCCTGTCCGTCAGTCGAGGTAGAGACGAAGGGGGATCCCTCCTACCGTTTTTCCAGTATTGGGCCGGTGAGGGAGGCCTTTGCGTGATGGGCCTTTTCTCCATTGACTTGAACGGCTGATCGGATCCTGCCTTAAAAATGGTTGCTATGTTAAGCATTAGATTATCATACGTTTAGAGTACCCCTTACCTTTGTATCCGACACAATGCTTCCGAGATACAACAGCAAATTTTACAGGCTCTCCATAGTAGCCCTATTGGTGGTCACTCTGGATTTGAAGCAACATACTACAGGACCAAGAAACTATTTGCTTGGCCTCATCTTAAACAGATGGTTAAGGAGTTTGTGGCTCACTGTTCCATCTATCAGTAAGCCAAAACTGAAAGAACACCTTATCCTGGACTTTTAGCACCATTACCTGTTCCAAATGGAGCTTGGCAAACTATAACCATGGATTTCATTGAAGGGCTTCCTAGATCCAAATCATACAACTCAATCTTGGTGGTTGTGAACAAGTTCACAAAGTATGCACACTTCCTGCCCTTACTGCCCTTATGTCATCCATTCACTGCACTGGATGTAGCTATACTCTTTATGCAGAATATCTTCAAATTGCATGGATTGCCTGAGGTGATTATCTCCGACAGAGATAAGGTTTTCACAAGTCATCTGTGGAAGGAATTATTCAAGGTTTTCAGTACTAATCTGAACTTCAGCAGTGCTTACCATCCTCAGACTGATGGGCAAACAGAGAGGATAAATCAGTTCCTTGAAACATATCTAAGATGTTTTCTCCATTCTTGTCCCACTAAGTGGCACTCTTGGTTATCCTTCGCTGAATATTGGTATAACAACTCTCACCACTCTTCCTTGGGGACTACTCCTTTCTATGTTCTATATGGTCATCATCCCAGAGAACTAGGCCTGGTTTCTCCTGGACCTACATCTAGTTCTACTCTTGATGAGTGGCTTCTGGACAGAGATCTGATGCAACAGCTTGTACATCAACACTTATTGCGACCACAGAAGAAAATGAAAACACAAGCGGACAAGAAATGATCCTTTAGGGCATTCCAAGTTGGTGACTGTGTTTATGTCAAAATACAACCATACATTTAGGGATGAAAACGGGACGGATATTTATTCGACCGTCCGTCCGACCGAATTCGTTTAGAGGAGTTAAGACCTGTCCGTATCCGAGTCCGAAGATTAACATCCGATACCGTATCCCTATCCGAATACTAAAATCGGTATATTTATGATGTCGATATCTAATCGTATCATATCCGATATTTCTGATACTATTCGTATTCGAATCCGAATCCGAACAGAAATATAAAAACAAATACAATATCAACGATATCCGTTCGTATCCGATCCGTTTTCATCCTTACATACATTCAGACCACTCTGGCTTCATGGTCTTCAAACAAGCTAGCATTCAAATACTTTGCAACTAAGATCAATGATGTGGCCTATCAGCTTCAACTGCCTGCCAACTGTCTTATTCATCCAGTGTTCCACATCTCTATGCTCAAGAAGGCACTGCATCCCAACACTCAAGTCTGCGGCGAATTGCCTGATCCTACTGACCATTTCCAGGTATGTGAAACAATACTTGATCGTCGCCTTCATTTGCACAACAATACTACTGTCTCCCAGGTGTTGGTGAAGTGGTCAAACTTGCCGGTTGATCTTGCAACTTGGGAAGATGAAGAAGCATTGAGGCAGGAGTTTCCCAGAGCTTTGGCTTGGGGACAAGCCGTTCCTCGACGGGGAGGGGATGTCACCGGCAAGAATGTTGAACCTGTCTCCAGCCCTGCTCGCAACGAAGGGGAGAAGCAAGCATGGCTCGGGCGGCCCAGTAATCGGGTCAGTGGACCGGAGTGGACCAAGTGAAGACAGCCCACAAGTTGTGACGCCCGCGTCGCAAGGTTTCCTTCGTATCTATTAGGCCCATGTAACGGGCTAGGACGCCGATCGGCTCCTATGTACTGCCTTTGTCTCCGAAGAAAGAACGCGAACTGAGTTCGACACTCTGAACCGTGTCATCGTGGCCGGCAGCGGCAATCTCTCGGCTCGGACGGAGTTCGATTCGTGCTAAACTTGGTTCCAGTTATCAATCCTATAGTAGTAAGGTTACAATATGACATATCTGGGATTTCGGGAGTCATCTATTTTCCACACGTACGTTTATGTAAATGTAAACACACGCGCGCGTGCAGAAATTGAGACGTTTTGTACGTGTTGCAGCAGTGTATCGACACACACATTTACAGGACCATGTTCAACGGAAATTATTGCCAGTTTGCTAATAATTAATCTGACACACAGTCACATAAATATGGCTCATTTCCAGTTTCGAGCTACTATTCTCTCTGGAGTCTACAGATAGTCACCTCCTTGTCATATCTTCAAAGATCAGCTTTTCTGCTCACCAAAAATAAAGCACAACCACCTCTCAACCAGGATTATTAGGAGTTTTAGTTCTATACGAGCTGAGCTAGGTATGGTAGAAGTTTTTGAAACGTACCTTCTTTCTGCTGCAAAAAAATCTAGTTCACACAAATGACAGATTTGGGCAACCCAATCACCTTCATCATCAGTTTGTTCTGCAATCACCGAATGAAGATACTCTCAGAAATAATGTCGTGTGTTCGGCACAAACCTTGCATCTTCGTGATGCAGCAGGTCATGTTCATGTGTGGTTCTGTATATATATATATACTACAAGAAATATCTACAGTGTATAGTATGACCCTGATAGCTGTCAGAGCATCGGTAATTGTTTCCTCCAAACTTCTTATGTCGGCCATGCTCATCCCGTTTGCATTTGCTTCCATGGCCCTGGAATTTACTTAACCAATTAATTAGATAGCAAGTATAACATTATATTGTACATCTTCAATGATCTAATTAACAAAGATTGTTCAAGTACGTCATATATATACCATTGAGCAACGCTATTTAGCTGGTCAGGTAACCGTCCAGCAGATGGCTGCTCCTTCTGAGCAAGACAGGGAATATTATTAGTGTATATATATGCTGGGAGAACATAATAAAGAAATTACAAAGGTCCTTGATCAGGAAACCTACATAATATTTGACATATGAACCAGATAATATTCCAAATCCAGAAGTAATTCTTATATACACTTAAAAAAACTGTATCCAAATAAGTTGTCCAAAGGCGTCTTCCATCAGCATGCACTAGATCAGCTAAACTAAAATAAATAGAAAGGGAGGCTTGGAATATTGATTAATCTATGATGGTCTGCGCGGTCCTTGAAGGTCCTCGTGCAATGGATAAGACGAGAGCAACACATGATAGTTTTATTTTCAGAATCCTATTGACCAGTTGTGGAAGAATTCTTCAGTTAATTTATATGTGAAAAAAAAACTACATCCAAAATAGGCTAGAAACTCAATTTTGCTAGTATGTACTAGGTAGTAGTATTGTAGCATATATTGTTGCAATTTGCTGGAGAAAGGCACCGGAAGGAGGACGTTGGATGTACAGATTTTTTCCCTTTTGCTTATTTATTTGGAAAGGCAATATATATGTACATGTTTTAAGTTGCAGTAAAATTTTGAGAGTTGCTACAAATATCTTCGCTAATAAAGAGTAGTAAGTCCAGGTTATTCTAAATAATTTCATGCTTCAGGGAACAAAGGAATCTATCTTTATGGTGAAAATGTAAACCACACACACTGAGCTAAATCAAATCTTTTCTTTGAAATGAACTTGCAGGCGAGCTAAGAAGCAGGGGCCAGATGGGCAAAAGCTAGCGCTAATTTAAATTAGAATCTTAACCTCAAAATTTTGTTCTTTAACCCTTCTTCGTACTACCATATACCATTGATAATCAACACCTCTCGCAAATGCCTTTCAATTAAAATTTGCTTCATCTGATGACACATTGGGACATCTGAACAAAACTTTTGCATTTTATCTAGCACACATAGCCACTGACTGCCTTCGGTGCAAAATATTTGGCTAATAAATAAGGCTTTTGCTGTGATACTCCCAAATGATTGTGAGTCATTCATTTATTTCGATCGGACGGTCACGATCACCTATTACCTCGATGAAATATATATTTAATTAATTTTTATTTTATAAAATAGGATAAATAAGGAAAGTTTTAAATATAAAAATATTTTTTCTAGATTTGATTGATACATGCGTGATCTCTGAGAATATGGTTAATCTTTAATATTTTACAACTTTATACTTGATATATTTTCATTACTATATATTTTTGTATGTGACTTTTATACACTTGATTTTGCATGTGGTATGATTTGCTTGTATACATGATTAGCGTGTGTACGTGGTCATGCATGTTAGTGCGTGATCATGCCTGTTAATCATGTATGTTAGTACGTGTTCATCGTGTACGTGACTTGCATGTACGTCACTACGTGTGTACATGATTATTAGCATATATACATCATGTTAAAATAGATTTAATATGAAAACATATTTTATAGTTATTCTGATGATACTTACTTAATATCATATGTATTTTTACTTTCCTATATAAATTTGATAAAATTTAAATTTATAGAACAAGAAATAATGGTTTTAACTTGACACTGAGGTAATTAAATTAGATACCATATAATGTCTTGTATATATACTATATATCATAGGAATGTAAAAAAATACTATCATAGGAAATTGGTCTAGTATAGATAGATTGAATATGTGTGTGAAACCGAATTCGGATTGCACTATTTATTTGATTTTAATTTGTATTTATATAAATATTATAATAGCAATAGGAAAGCCGTCACTCGACATTCCATGATGACGAGAATCGAGGAAACTTTACCTTCCATCATTAGGGGATGCGGACGGGTGATGATTCCGTACACCTCTCCGGTGATTAGGGAAGTTTTTTTGTTTTTCTGATTTTTTATTTATTAAATAATTAATAAAATATAAAAAATCAACGGTTCAGATTGATTCAAGATATTACCTCTTAGGAGGTAAAGGGTGTACCTAAACATTGCCCAATAAATAAACTTTCGTGTGTGACTGCTATAGTTCACCATTGAGAAAAGCTCAAACAAGAATGATAGTTGTTTCCCAAAATTTGAAATCTGAGAATATTAAACATTTCAGTCATTGGGTATATATACCTACCCTTCTGTGTGAATAGTACGGGGCTCAATCTCTATGCTCACGATCTTAGTAGAAAAATGCATAAAAATAGACTGTGCATACAAATGTATGTGTTTTAATGTTTTGCTCTTGAAGATGGTGGCAGTTTACAACCTTCCTAAGTAACCCTATCAAAATAATGGGCATGTAGATCCATAAAAATAATAACATAATGAAAATCACAGAGAACAAATGTTGTGAAACCTGAAAATGAAAATACAGGATGAAATATTACTTTTTTGGTTATTTAAAAATGGTCCTTTTTGTATATCCTATACAAGTCTTGGTCCAACAGGTGCTGGAAACTCTATGGTTCAAAATACTTGTTGTTTTAGAGTAAGGTAGGCACACAAGAATTATAAGGAGGTATATAAAATGACAATTTTATAGTCAATTAATCCCTCGGAAGTGTGCATTATTGATGGGAAAAAGAAGTTATCAGTTACTGATGAAATAAAGGAGGGTTAAGACTCAATAAGGACAAAGTTGCCCAGAAGTGCAGAACACATGTAGTTTATAGAAGACTATAATATAAGTATTCATGAGTTGATAGAGCTAGAGAGATGATCATCTAATGATCTTCATTGCAGTTGAAAGAGCCACTGGGCATATCTCTTACAGGCTCCGTGTGTGTACACATTACATTTATAAATAAACCATACTTTTTTTTTTGCGAAGATAAATCATGCAATGATGTGCTGACATTGGCCGTGTGTGTGCATATATGAAATGGCAAATTTTGAATGTTGGTATATAGGTTTATGCATTCGACAGTTAGCTGATGACAACGACATCATCACAAATAGCAAGTATCTATTATTGCTTATAAGAAATAATCAGAAATCGCTATTTATAGTAATTATATAAATCACCAACTATTTATGCTTGACCTGTATATTGCAGTCAACCCTTGAGTCTCGTGCTTCAATGTTGAGATCATGTAAAGTGTTGGCAAGGTCCCAATATCGACCAAAAGCTTCTTCAATGCTGCAAGGGAGATAATGCACAAAAATCTTAACTCATTAAGTCGAATAGAGAAGTATGTATTTGTACACCACTACTGCAAAAACGATTTCTGATGCGCGCATTTAGTATTTGCAGAGCCGGGCAGCCTGACATAGTCTGTGTTAGTAGATAATTTCCAGAGACGGTTAGACGACCTGCCTCTGTAAAATCCATTAACAGAGACGGACAACAGTGCCGGTTCAAAACCCCTTATCATTGCCGGATTTTGAACCGGCACAACCACTTCGGCAGTGATGAGGGGTCACATGCCAAACGGCACCGGGGATTCGAACCTCAGACCTCAGCCTCGCGCGGTACCTCCTCTACCACTCCACTCATGACTCACTTATGTCTAGATTCAGTAGTACTTCCTCATATTCTATACTAAATCGAGTGTAAATTGATTGTTTGAGCCACTAAACGATTTCAAATGAAAAAATTGTGAACTACAAAGTTTCATAACTTTTCGAGATCTACAGCTTTCATCTAACAAGTTTTTTCATCCGAGGTCGTTTACAAAAATTTGAATTTCAAATTTGACACATTCAAACGTATTTTTCGATGACAAGATGATTTCAAATGAAAAAGTTGTAAACTACAAAGTTTCATAACTTTTCGAGATCTACAACTTTCATGTACAAAGTTTTTCCATCGAAGGTAGTTTACAAAAATCAAAAAAATTAACGGTACAGGTATATCACTGTCGGCTCTAGCCACGAACTGGCAGTGAAGCTCCTCATCACTGCCGGTGAAAGTGACCATGATATCACTGCCGGTTCCAGCCACGAACCGGCAGTGATGATGAGCTTCAGTGTCGGTCGGTGGCTGGAACCGGCACTGATATACCTGTACAGTTGACTTTTTTATTTTTGTAAACGACCTCGGATGAAAAAACTTTCTACATGAAAGTTGTAGATATTGAAAAGTTATGAAACTTTGTAGTTCACAACTTTTTCATTTGAAATCGTTTAGTGGCCGAAAAATACGTTCGAATGTGTCAAATTTGAAATTCAAATTTTTGTAAATGACCTCGGATGAAAAAACTTTGTACATGAAAGTTGTAGATCTCAAAAAGTTATGAAACTTTGTAGTTCACAACTTTTTCATTTGAATTCATTTAGTAGCTCAAACAATCAATTTACTTCACTGATTTTTCAAATTACGAACCGGCAGTGATGAGGACCTTCACTGCCGGTTCCAAGTGATGAGGACATTCACTGCCGGTTCCAAGTGATGAGGACCTTCACTGATTCATCACTGCCAGTTTTGTCAGACCCGACAGTGATGGGCCGGCACTGATTTGCAAATCTGTAGTAGTGTTTTAAGGCACTCATCTATGCTCATCCCACTAATAGAGATGACAACCTTTTGACAACTAACTCTTATTAATGAATAATGATCTTAACAAAAGCATACAAGTATATAAGACGTACATCTCAATTAATAATTTTCAAAATTACATAATATCTCCACAACCTACGTTAATAATTCTAGGTTTCTCACAAAGAAGATACGTTCGTAGCTCGAGCATTAAGTAGATGAATGTTCCATAAACTAAACACAAACTTAACACAAAAGATAATCTCAAATTTAGAATTTTTTACTTAAGTGACAACTTTAGAAATCGATTTATTCGGGAAAAGAGGGATCGAGCACGTTGTTTTGGTTAACTACTATTGTGTTGAACAGTTATAATGCTTCGATTTTCCTCTAAAAAATAATGTTATGATTTTGCATTCGCGCGCACACACATATTTCATGCATCTTTTGAACTATAAGCATGCGTATGCATCTTGTCTCTCGTCAGGACACTATATACCATATCTCATGATGAAGGTAATGGCCAGCAGCACCTATTTTAATTTGGCTTCCCACTAGCTACATATATATACTTACTACTAGCATTTGTGGATGGTTCTTGCTTGCTGTAGATCATTCTAGCATGCTCCTTGCACAGTGTCCAAAACGCGTCCTGGACAGGTCCAGCTTCTTCTAGCGACCAGGGCGGATCCACTATTATAGCACTGATGTCAGATGACAGCAGTGGCAATTGGCCAGATCCAAGTATACTTCTTTGTATTGGATACAATGACAGCAGCCTAAAATCTTCAATGACATCAGTGCCTCATCAGCCTGTAATTGTCCTCCGCTTCTTTCTCCACGAAGCGTTGCAGCCAAGCCGAAATAACTAAAATAAATAAACGAGACGCCGAGACGGAGAGCAGCGGGAGAGAGAAGCCGCAAGCGACGTCCCCACATTCCAATCTTCCAGAGCGGCCGGTAGTAGGCAGCGGCATTAGTACCGGTGAAAGTGGCACGTATAATATTCTGCTCCTAATCCAAATTTTAAGAATACATAAAATTGTTTTTCATCTATGCGAACGTGGATAATTTGAATCCTCGATTATATACACATGCAACATAGGATATATGATTAACAAAATCTGGTGGATATATATTATCCAACAATTGAATGTGAATTATCCGACGTTCATAATAGGACAATCTGAATATTATAAAAAGCTCAAACACAAAAATACAAGTCAGCACAACCCATAACACTATCATTATTATATTATTGCCCACACGCAAAACTCGCTAACTATATGCATATACTAATTTAAGTATCTTTTCACATGACATAGAATGATAATCCTAGTAAATGTATTGTAGTACTTTTTTAATCACGGTTGACGTATCTCTTACAAGTATTGAAGCATAATATATATTTTATTGCATAGTTATTGATTTATTTTTATTGTTTTGTAAATCATAAATGACATCTAATTAATTGTTTGTCATCGTAAAAAAATAACACGTGAGCACGTATTATCCGATTTAAAAAGGTATGTTTCCACTCCGACACTGATCTGAATATCTACCGTATCCGAAAACATATAATTTTCGCTCTGCTCCAAATCTGATGAAAAAAAAATGATTAGAATATGTGGAACTCTTCCAATCTTTTGATTTTGCATCTTTGGATCGCTTCTTTAAGAGATAAATATTTGAAAAAAAATATGATCAAAAGATGGAAAATCACAATTGGAAAATGCTTCTTTAAGAGGTAAATATTTGTTATTGTTTCTAGCAACAATTGAAGACTCCGCACTATTTACTGTAAGTTGTCTGTCACTTGATAAGTTTATGTTGACATCAGTCACCCAAAATCCTGGATCCGCCCCTGCTAGCGACGGCGGCGCGCGCCGGAAGGCTCGGAACGCGAGGTTTCTAGACGAATCGATTAGCCGCGCGTGCGCGCGCAAAAAGCAAAGACAATAATAATCAATTAACCCGCAAAGAAAAGCGATCGATCGAGCGAGGTAGCTAGCGAAGGACGCCCAAAACCCCGGAGGAATGCCAGCCATCTTTAAGCCTGCTGCATGATTATATATTGTGCGAGAAATTAAATTAATTAACTAAAATCACCTGGAGTCGGCGGAGGCGAACTCGTAGAGGCGGCCGGCGGGGGAGAAGACGACGAGCGCGACCTGGGCGTCGCACAGCACGGAGAGCTCGTAGGCCTTCTTGAACAGCCCGCTCCGGCGCTTGGAGAAGCGCACCTGCCGGCTCGTCCGGTCCTCGATCCGCCGCAGCTCCACCCGCCCGCGCTTCCTCTTCCCCTTGCCCTTCTCCTCCGGCTGCGGCTGCCCCGCCGCCGCCGCCTCCTCCTCCATTATTCCTCCTTCCCGAGTCAAACCGTACCCCAAACCCAAACAGTAACCTCGCAAGCAATAATGAGTGAGCTTTGTCACTTCGCTACTGCGAGGAGCCGAGGAGCCGGACGGAAGGACGGATGAGAGGACGGATCGGAACAAATCTTGGTGTGAGGCAGGCGAAGGCGGCGAAGGTGGCCAGGGGCGATGGATCCCACCCTGCTGCGAAAGTTGTTGATGGCAGGCAGCAGGAGCGGTGGGCTCCATGCCTCCTCCTGTAGTCATGTCCTCCATCTTCTGCTCCATCTCGACCGATGGGTAAGACTAAGTTTAATAGATAGAGCTCGTTTAATAGATACAGCTTATTTATCTAGTAGTTGTTTCTTCATAATTAATACATAATTTATATGTCTCTCTTATATTTTTTCTTAGTTCTCGTGCCCAAACAAACTCACCTCTCTTCTCTCTCCCACTCTCCCATCTCAGCATTCTCTCTTCCATCTCAGCTCACGCTGCCCGGCTATCCCTGTCAGTGTCCGGCCCCCCCTCCACGGAGAGACGAAGAGCTCGGCGCAAGGACGCGTTTCGCAACGGTATTGGGTGCTGCGAGGTGGCTAGTGTAGAGGAGTCCAGAAGTAGCAAGGCGCTACTATATATATAATCGCTCTTCCCATAAATAACTATCAAATTAACTCGATTTAGAAAATAATACGTTTAACATTTAAATCTCTAAATAAATTTGTAAAAAGTAAATTTTAAGATCTTTTCTATAATACTAATTATATATCATAAATATTAATATTTTTATATATATTAGTTAAAATATTTCTCAAAAATTAAAAATGATAATTATTTAGGGAGCATACAGGAGTAGTTTTGGCTGTTTTGCCCAGTCTTAGAGCATCTCTAAGACACATTCTATATTCTTTCTAAGTATTAGAAATAGAGATAGATTTTGTTGAAAAATCATACTTCAACAACGTTTCTAAATGATTATATAAATATAGTTATTTTTTATTCTGGTTTTTTCGCTAGCTAAATATAGAAGACGAGAATGACTCTCTAGACTATGCATGAAATATAGAAAAGTTGCTAAGGAGTATAAAGATATAGAAAACGATTTTTACTTAATAAATAATTCTCTAAATAATGATTTAGTAAATATATTTTATAAAGACTATTGAAGATCCTCTTGGAGGTGTCATCCAGGAAGCCGGCGGCGCAAACCAACAAGGCAACAAGCTAGTGATTAGTACGGTAGGCAAAAAAAATATTTCTTTTCCCGACAGCGATTACTATTCTTTAGCACTTAACAAAAATAGCATAGCCGTGCAGAAAGTTCATATTACGCAATTACGGCCATAATATAGCTGCCCTTATTTTTATAAGAGAAATTATTTTGTTTCAAAGGGGCTAGCTTATCTGTATTCATCAGTCATGTGCATGCCATTTTAAAAATAGAACGCGACATGCGGTCATTTCTGCGATTATCGGGTACCAATTTTTGAATAAAAAAAAACTTGCATGCGATGTGAACAACGTGCAAGAAGTACATACTCCCGTCAGCCGATTGGATGACGCGGCCCTAGGCAGCAATGAAGCAGCTTTTACGCGGTCAGGTTTCGAGTGCTTGGTCCGCACTGGCTTATTCCCACGTGCCAATGCCATCAATCCATCGTTTAGGGGTGTTTGGTTGTCTAACTTATTTTTAGTTTCTTGTCACATCAGATGTTTGATATTAATTAAATGAATTAAATATAATTTATATTATAAAAGTAATTACAGCGTCATGTAGTACTTCATGAGACGAATCTATTAAGCCTAATTAATCCATCATTAACATATGTTTACTGTAGCATCATATTATCAAATTATAGACTATTTTATATCAATAGATTTATTTCGCAAAATAGTGGCTGACAAATTAGTTTTATAAATAGTCTATATTTAATACTCCTAATTAGTGTTTAGATACCCGATATGACAAGGATTTTTTTTAAGTCCCTCAAACCAAACACCCCTTAATGACATGAGTTGTACCGATTCAGCCCATGCCTTTTCTTCTCCGAGGACTCAGGAGACGCTGTTGCAAGATTTCGTATTTACTAGTATGCTTTTACTTCCTCGCAGTAGTACAGCTCCCGTTTGGATGGTATTTTAAAATCTCTGAATAAAAATGATCTCGAATGTTTTTTTTATTTTGTATTACATGTGTTAGAATCTCGTAGTAGAATCCTAATTTGTTTCGATGAGAATTTAGAATTTTGATATTTTTTTATCTGAATTCTTATAATCTCAGGGAAAACAAATGATGCCTACACGTGAATTAGTCCCTAAATAATTAAAATAAAAAAATGACAATTATTTAGAAACTGATGGAGTAGATTTTCTTTCTAATAAATTTTGCTTGTCAATTAGTCTATATTAGTTTTTATTAGCCCATAATTAGTTGATATTTAGGCTTTCTATTTGGCATTCAAAACATGGACAAAAGGGTCCAAAATAGAATTTGCTAAGCATATTAGTGTCGGATACCTGGAGATAGGGTACCCCAACACCGCGTCTCAAAAAAAAAAAGAAAAGCCACCCGAGCCGAGCCCATCTTAAATCCTCCCTCTGTCGGGTTTTGGAGAGGGCTCGGCCCAAAGGCAAAACGAGCTCTCGAGCACGCCCCTCGGAGGCACTCCGCCTCGTCTGACCAGGGGCGACGTCATCCCGGGCGTCATCCCCCCTCGAAGGCACTCCGCCTCGTCCGACCGGAGGTAACGTCATCCCGGGCGTCATCGCCCCTCGGAGGCACTCCGCCTCGTCCGACCGGGGGTGACGTCATCACGGGCATCATCCCCCCTCGGAGGCATTCCACCTCGTCCGACCAAGGACGATGTCATCCCGGGCGTCATCCCCCTCGGAGGCACTCCGCCTCGCCCGACCGCGGGTGACATCATCCCGGGCGTCACCCCCCTCGGATGCATTTCGCGCCTCGTCCGAGGACGGGTGACGTCATCACCGACGTAATCCCCCTCGGGGATATTTCGCCCCCTTTGATCGATGATGCCGCACCCTTGGCCAGAGGTGTACAGTACCGATCACCCTCCCACTGCGGAAGTAGGGACCACCCTAGGTGTGGCTGGCCGTGACGACCCCTGTTGGGATTCGAGGTACAATGCCCATACCACCTGCCCCTGATTAAGACTCGCCATGCCTACGCGCGGCGCATACGGGGCACGTGAACAGGAATTGTCACGCACCGAACACTGTACGATGGAACACGGGGATACTTGGCCCTGTTCTGCCAACCTCTGCCCATAGCCAAATCAGGAAATAGGAAGCCTCCGGTCAGAAGGCGCATGACCACAGTATACCTAAAGGACGGATAGGCCCACAGCGTAACAACGACGCGAGCACCGGGAACCTTGCCCGAGAAGGAAGACAAACGACGGCTCGCGACGCCCCCGAAGTCAACACACCGCGCCATACGCACGCGCGCTCCCTCTCCCTCTCTATTGTACCTACCCTCTCTCCCTGAGGTATAAAGGGGGAGAGTGGACCCCCAATCTCTCTCTCTCGCCACTCATACGCACGCACGCGCAATACTCTCAAACCACCCACTCGAGCGCTGCGACACTTAGCTCTCGGAGCCCCCAAACTCACACCAGAACCAAAACACCCACACGCACAAGACCTGGGAAGCAGCTTCCCCTCTCTCACTCTCTTGTAGCTCCCCTCTGCAAGCACGCATGTGCTTGGTAACACGACCTGAAACCACACTGGACGTAGGGCGTTCGTGCCTGAATCAATATACATCGTCGTGTCATCCTCGCACAACCATCCGAGCTCAGACGCGCTTAGAAATTTACTAGTTAGACGTCTAGACCCCGTCGTTTTAGACACCGACAATTCCTTTGTCCTAGAAAGAGTATGGTTTTCTTTGATCAATTTTATATTAAATATTAACATTATCTATCTTTAGTAATTATTAATAGATTATTAAATATATTTATTAAACATATTTATTAATAATTTATCTTTACTAAATATAGTATTTTTATGCATCATAATTAATAATAATTTATTTTATATCTTTAGTAAAAAATAAAAATGTTTAATTCTTTGAAATTTGAGAATGTAACTTTGTATTACCTCTATGCTTAAAACGATGCAACTCTGATATGTGCGCCAATTAAAGTGTTTCACGTTTGACTAGGTTTTTAATAAATAGTATTTATATTTGAGACTCTAAATTAATTTATTATCTCTACTAAAAAATTTATGATGACCTTTTAAAAACTGTCTCAAGGTGGGCAGGATTTTCAGCCGTTTGGCATTAACCGAGGTAGTTTACACCAATCGCCTCGCAAAATAGATTAATCGAGGTGGACAACCTTAAATTATTCATCTCGGTTAAAAATATTAACCGGTGTGGTCATCCTAATCGTAACCGCCTCGGTTAATCATTAACCAAGACGAGCATTCTATCTATAACCGTCTCGGTAAATCAGGTCCAACCAAAGCCCAAAAACCCCACTCCTCTCGTGCTTATATAAATAGTAGAGTTAGGTTTTCAACTCTCACTCTCCAACCCCACACAAGGGGCACCATTGTTGGTATTTCTTATGACTATTGGATAAATCCGTAAGCGCACAGATTATATCATTGTAGCACTTCACCCAGGAGTATTCCGGGGTATCGTAATTTATATTCTCCCAGAGAAAAGCAGAGCTAGAAATAATAATAAAAGAGAGATCCTAGAGATCACCTCAATTAAGTATCAACTAGTGTAAGGGGGGTAATCGATATAATAATAGGAAGGTGATGATGTAACAAACCGGTAAAGATAAGTAAGAGATGACTAGTGAGTAAAACTATGTGGGAGGACAACGAGAGAGTAAAAAGACTCCTGAGATTCCAACTCTACCTTTGTGGAATTAACTATGGTACTCAGATGAGACAAACATCGATTGATTTCTCAATACAAGTATGCTAGGCGAGAGGATAGATCAGTAGGAGGACAAAACTCTTACCGGACCGTGCCCTCTTCTTACGGGGCCTTATCTTTTAATAACTTGCCTAAAAACACGTGGTAGAATACAACGACTAGACAAGGCTGTCACCTCTTGCTAGCTACCACAAACAATTCGTGCAACAAGCGATAACCAAAGACAAGATTAAGTATAAGCATCACGCTTACACCTATTCTCACTACTCTAATCGTGTATACGACAACTAGAGTACCCTATGACAGGCGATGATCGCATACAGGAAAGGCCACAAGGATCCCAATCTAGTTTATAACAACTAATTGACAAGATAAACCACAACAATACTATAACAAGTATAATATTGCACAAAGTAAAGACTAAGTAAAGTAAACAAGGAATATTGCATAAATAAGTAAAGTCTTACAAAAGGGAAAAGATACAAGAGCTTATACCAGATCCTTCGGGAAGACAACTCCGGAAAGCCCGAGCAAAGCTCAACTCAACTCTAACTCTCACACTAGAGAACACCACTAGACTAGTCTCCACTTGAGAACAACAGTGGTTTGTATGGATTACATCATGATTAGAGAGGGAGGTCTTGGCCTCTATTTATAGTGGAGGGTGGAGTAGGGGCTACTCGAGCGCCACATCATCGATCCAGGGGGCTTCAATCCTCCTCCATTGGATCAAACCGTCATAGAACCGCCTTGGATGAATGGCTTGGATTTCCAGCATATGTTAGTTGATATGGCGGTTGAGAGGGGTCCAACTGACCTAGGGGGTGGTCAGCCGACCCCCCTATGGCCAGTGGGCCACCCCTTGGCCTTCTGGGTGTGGTCCCACTGGTCAGGGACTGAGTGAGGGCCAAGTGGGCCCAGGGGATGGTCGACCAACCCCACTTTGGGGTCTCTGGCCCACCTCTTGCTCCCTGGGGCTGGTCCCACTTGTCATAGATGTTGGGTGGTTGTTTTGAGGTAGTTGTTGTGTTGATGTCTTTGGTGTGGGCCCATAGATCCATATGCTTTGTTTGTGAACCGTTGGGAGAAATCACAGAGTGATCCAAAGGTTGGAAATCACTCTGAGATGCTTCTCATGGATCATGGCTGAGGGGGGAGACCTGGTGGGCCCACAGGGTGGTCGACCGACCCCCTATGTGGGTCCCACTGGGTCTCTTTTGTTCCATTTCTTCAATACTGCAACAAAATACTCATGGGCATGTGGAACTTGTTATTTTATAAAGTATGCTCATGCAATGATTGTTTTATCCTTGATCCAGGAGCTATTGGCAGCATTTTAGTTGTATAAAAGAGCATCATAATTTGTGCCAACAACCATATAGCTCGGGCTCGCCTCCCTCTCGCACTCTTCCCAAGCCGGCACTGCTCTCTCACTCTCTCTGTCTCCCCTAGACGTCACACTTCATCTCCCTCTCCCTCACTTGACGTCGATGACGGCGTCACTATCCTTCCACCCAGGCAGCGATGTGGAGGCGACACTGGCATCGGTGTGATGGGTGAGCATGGTGGAGATCCGGTGTCAGCGATCTTTCTCCCTGACGGTTTCTCTCCTTCCTCTGGCGACGACGGCGTTGTATGGATCCAGTGGCAGTGGCACGCGGGGGTTCGGATCCCGGCAGTGACGTGGTTCTAGGAGGCCTCCCCAACGACGACGGTGCATGGGGGAGCTGCAACCGGCTGTTGCGGCGCTCATGAAGGCATCTCCCTACATGGATCTAGCATGGGGCGACCCGACACCCTCTTCCCCTTCCTCCACAGCATGGATTTGGCACAGGACGACCCTGCTCCCTCCTCCCCTCTCTCCACGGCATGGATCCGACAAGAGAGCCTCCTCCTCCTCCCTCCACGACCTAGATCTGGGAACAGGCCTAGCGGCGGCGGCGTTCCTCCCCTTACCCTCCCTTCTAGCAGATCTGATGTGGCAGGGGAGCAGCAAGATAGGGCCTGCTCCCCGGCGGCGGCGGCAGCACACAGGGACAGTAGAGCCATGCCCAGTTAGGGCTGGATACGGGCTTTTTCTTCTTTTTTTTGTTTTTTTATTTGATTAACCGACGCTGGCGTAGAAACTGTCTTGTTAATGTCTGATTTACTATGACCTTTCGCTAGAGGCGTTTTGTTTGCATGCCTCCTAAAATCCAAAACGTTTATTTGATATTATAAATATTTATATTTTTATCTATAATTGGTTAAATTTGATATACAAAATTATGATATTATTTCATAATTGTATTTTTTTTGGGGGGGAGGGGAGGGGAGGAGGGAGTACGACGGAAGGAGTAGAGACCTGAACTAGAGTGAAACCAAGAAAATCATTGGAATCCTGGGTGAGGTCCATCCCCATCGATGTCGGGGCCATCACCAAAACAAGGAGTGGTGGCAGGGAGAACAAATCGCACAAATATGTCTCATACGAAACCAATTTGAAAATGTGTTTTCCTTATTCGAAATTTTTTGAAGCTTCGAACATCTATTATTCATCGGATCCATGTAAATATGTCTCATATGAAAAGGTTGTGAATAAAATAATTCAAAAATAGCAACTTTCATGTGCACATGTATTTTGTATTATTTTTTTTTAAAAAAATAAGTTTGTAGAAAAATGTACGTGTGCGTAAATGTATGGATGACATATGCGCCAATTTTTTTAAAAAATTGGAATGCGGAAGTATATTATTTTTTTGGATTATACTCCTACTGTAGTTTCTACTAGTACAATGACAATATGGTTTCCACCACGTGCGTAGAGTATTTGTTATCCGGTTTTCCCCGCTAGCCGAGGCCGAATTGCCCGCCGATCGTCTCTCTCTCTCTCTCTGCCACTCAAGATGACCCCTCCGTACAAGTCATGTCCTGTGACATGACAATTCCAGGCATACTGTTTCGCCAACTTCTGCCGTAGTACCGGGGCACTGTGGCCGGGCGTAGCACCAGCCAACAGGTGAGGAGTAGAGCACCTCCTATACTTGGAGCCTTGGAGGCCAGTGCATGCAACGCGAGCACCGGATGGCGGCATCGGCACGGCCGCCGGCCGGGTGCCGCGTCTCGCGCGTATGGCCTCTTTATTCCCCTTCCCCACACTACCCTTGCCGCCGCCACCCGCCATGGCAATGCTCACCGGGGCCTCGAGTGGGGCGTAGGCACGGTGATGGGCTTCTAGGCCGATTCGTGCGCGGATGAGGGAAGATAAACAATAGGAAATGAGGTTGTGGTGGACGGTGCGCTACTACGCCCACCTGGTTAGACGTGAAGATTTTCGGTGCGCTCTGGATATTTTTCGTTCGTTTATCCGGGAACGAGAACGGAGGCAATGAACAATTTCGGATGGAATGGTAAGTCTATTTATAGTTGTATTGATTAGCTGAGTTATTTTCAACCCTCAAGCCTCAAGATCTCAGCGGTTGTGAGGGTGTGGTGGCGCGAGGAGAATGGCGTAGTGAGGAACAGCCCAACAGCGCATAGACACTTAGCCAGAGCAGAAGTTTTATGGGCCGTAGTCGCGCGCTTCAGCTGGCACCGGAGAATCTTTTGAAAACTCTCCGAAGCAACAACATCTGGCATGCATGTGGTTCACAGTTCAACAGACCAAACAAGAAACATACTTGGATCCCGTCCAGCTGAGAGCTGACCATGGTGTTCACCACTGAATAGAGAGCAGGAGTACGTACTCTTGCCTGTTTACCGCTATATGGGGACAAGGACAATGACGTTCGATTGATCTTCTCACGCTCACGCTAGATCGGGCGACCAAAAGTAACAACACCTGCCTCCGTGCCGCCTTGCTTAATGTCAGAATTTCAGAACCAAATCCCCAAACCCAAATCGGGCTCGGTTTCCTCTATGGCTAAACACGACCACTGATTTCAAAACCAGCGATCAACCTAGCTCACAACCCTCCACGACTTTTCTTTTCTTTTCTTTTTTTTTATTTTTGAAAAAAGTTTGTTTCTGCAACTTTTCGTTTCTGAAAACTTACAAAGTAGTTATACATGTAACTCTTATGCATGAGACATAACTTATTAGTACAATATACACGCATAATTCACAAAAATTAAGTCTATATGCGGGCTCACAGGCTAGCCCGCTTGTATCCCTAGTCACAATGTAGTATCATGACAGTTCAGTGAGGCAGTCACAATCAGGGTTTTTGTTACCGAACGGTAACCGCGGTAACCGGTCGGTTACCGACAAACCGGCCGCGGGCGGTTCGGTTTCGGTACCGGTTTGAATTCAAATTTCAAATTTGAATTTTTTTTAAAAAAAAATCTGAAAAAATTCCTAAAAATAGTTCACGATTTATAGAGTCCAATGGTGTAAAAAATTTTCAAATTGGAGTTCGTTTGCTATTTTTTTGGACGTGTTTAAGTTTGAAAAAAAAAGAAAAAAGAAAAAAACCGGCCGGCCCGTTAAGGGCCCACACGGCCCATTGGCTCCTGGCGCCGAATAAAAGGGAGCTGTTGACCGGGGGGGCGATGTCCGCGCCCCAAACCCTATCCGCGCCCGCCCCCTTCACTTCCGCCCCCGCGCCGCCCGCAGCCGACCGCGCCCCTCGGTAACCGACCGGACGGCGGCGGTTACCGAGAGATTTGGTCGGTAACCGACCAGCCCGCCACGCGCCCTCGCCCCCGGCGGTTACCGACCGGACGCGGCGGTTACCGACCCCCCCCCCCCCCCCGAACGGTTATCGACCGGGTTGATTCGGTAAGTTTTTTTTGTTTTGTTTTTTTCATTTCCTTGCATTTGTAGTTGCTATAGTTGTAGGATTTAGTTATGATAAGCTATAGGATGTAGGATTTATGGAGTATATGATGTAGAAAATATTTATTGTAGGATTTAGGTAGGATTTGACTTAGGACGTATATAGGAGTTAGGTTTATTTGGTTTAGGATTTAGGATTTGCTTTTGGATGTATGTAGGATTTAGGATTTAGGATTTCATTGATGTAGGATTTAGGATTTAGGTAGAATTTAGGTGTATGTTAGGATTTAGGTTTATTTGTGGTATGATTTGATGCATGCGTTCGATTTGTTTGTGTTGTCCATTTGTGCAGGAAGATGCCGAGAGACCGCAGAGACGTGGTATGAGAGCATGGTGAGAATCTTGCTCCCGGTTGGAAATGCAACTACTGTCTTACACAAAAAGCCGGGGATGGTGCTTCCCGATTGAAGCGGCATTTGGCTGCGCGCGGGACGGAGGTGATCCACTGCAGCAAGGTGCCCAGAGAGGTCCGGAAGTACTTTCAGCATGAGATCGATAGAACTAAGCAGGCAACTAGTGACCGCTCTCGGTAGAGGCTTGCACGAGAGGCTGCTGCAGCGGAGGGCAACCACCCCCTTGACGATGACGAGTACGAGGCTCAGTTGCAGGCAGCCATGAATCAGTCCAGAGCAGAATATGAGTACCAGGAGGGGGTGCAGCGAAGAGGAGGCGCTTACGAGCGTGGAGGTGGCAGTGGTAGTGGTACTGCTTCGCAGGGGGGCAATCCTTTGCAGAGGATGTTTCAGAGGTCTGGTTCACAGAGGCAGACCCCTGCGGCGGTGGAGGACTACAACTTGGCAGCCGGTACGAGGGGTGGACTCAAGCAGACAAGGATTGATACAGGGTCATGGACGCAGAGGGGAAGGAACGCGAAGGACGCAATTGGGAAAGCTTGAGGAAAGTTTTTCCATACTACAGGAATCCCCGGGAGACAGGCGGACAATCCGTACTTTGTTAGTGCGGTCAGGGAGACGCAGAAGTGGGGTAAATACATATACTTGGAGACTTCAATTCATTACGTATATTTCTCTATTCTCATGATTCGCTTACGATTGCAGGTGAAGGCATCGCGTCACCCAGTGGAAAGGATATAGACGGGAAGTACCTCGATCATAACGAGAAGAACCTGCAGATCCGGTACACAAATTTTAAGGAGTGGCCCTTGTTTGGGGTCACGTTGATGTGTGATTCGTGGACGGGCCCGACAAGAATGAATGTCATCAATTTTTTGATCTATTGCAATGGCGTCATGTGGTTCCACAAGTCAGTTGATGCGACGGGCAGGAGCCAAGATTCATCTTATTTGTTGGGGGTACGTCCAAAATATTATGCCAGTTCACATGCACTATGTTTTCTCGGTTCCACTAAATGTTGTGCCTACTTGTGCAGCTGATTCGCAAGGTGGTTGAGGAGATAGGTGTTGAGCATGTCGTGCATATCGTCACGGACAACGGCGCCAACTTCAAGAGAGCATGCCAGAGATTGAACGAGGAGTAAAAGCATATTGTTTGGACACCTTGCCTTGCACACACCATCAACTTGATGCTGAAGGACATTGGTAAAAGGCCGGAGCATGCAGGTATGATCTCCGTATGCAAGCGCATTTCAGCTTGGCTGCACAACCATAGCCAGTTGAATGCAATGATGAGGGAAGCCATTGGTGGTGAGTTGGTCAAATAGAATGCCACTAGGTTTGGGACCAACTACATGTTCATGGAGAGCTTCCATCGGAAGCGTGATCGTTTTATGCAGTGGATGGGATCTTCCGAGTTCTTGCATAGCAGGTGGGGAAAATCCAAGGAAGGTCATTATGCTCACGCAAGGTTGTCTAGTATACAGTGGTGGGACACACTCAAATACATCATCGATTCAGTGACACCAATTTACAGGTTCCTTCGGTTCGCTGATCAGGATAGGCGACCTAACCTGTGTGAGGTAGTGTACAACTTTCAAGAGTGCAAAAATGAGATGGAGGCCTTCTTTGGAACAAATGTCTCAACATGGCATGAGTACAAGGCTATCATGGATGGAAGGATTGCGGACGTGTACTATGGCACGCATGTGGGCCCAGGTGCGATCACAACCATTGTTAAAATAGCAGTCTCTACATATTGAGTATTTACCATTTGCTAATTTGTCGTGCATCGTATATTGCAGCTGCTGTACTCAACCCAAGGCTTGTATACCGTTACAATCCAACTCCGACCATGTTTGCTGGCCTCAAGGAAGCATTTGGGAAAATGACGGATGTGCACTCCGTTGTCTTAGCATTACAGGAGGCCGAATCATTCCGCCTACACCTTGGAGAGTTTGGCAGCGAGCTGGCCATTAAAATGGCCACGAACCCCAAGACAACCCCATGAAAGAGTACTTTTGAACTCATTTTTTTGTCTTTTTGAGCGCATACCTAACATAATGGGTTCCACTTGCAGCTCAATGGTGGATGCTGTTCGGCAGGAGCACTCCAAATCTGCAAAAACTCGCGTTGAGGCTTGTTGCACAGTGTGTATCGTCTAGTGGATGCGAGCGCAACTGGAGTACATTTGCCTTAGTGCACACGAAGGTTCGGAATCGCTTGTCCCACAAAAAACTGAACAAGCTAGTGTATGTGAACTACAACCTTCGCCTGCGACTCGCGGATGCCTCCGGACCACCTAGGCGTGAGGAAGAAGACTTCATTAACCAGTTCACGCAGATATCCTTTTACGAAAGGGATAATCCGGTTCGAGACTGGATGGAGTATGGTAGATCCAACCAGGCTCCAGTTCTCGACGAAGAGGATGAAGAAACGGACATCCCTCTTCCGTCCCATATCGTGAGGTACGTTGATGTACTTTGTTAGCCACTAACGAACCATACTTTTAATAATATGATTCATTCTTTGTGATGACAGAGACCAAGTGGACCCCGACGATCCTGGGCCCATCAGTGATTGAGCCCGTAGACATGTGGGTGACACGTATCTTGGCAAAAGAAAATACCAGACGGGACCTAGCCAGAAAAAAAGGGGAAGCGAGTGCAACAACCTGTCACCAGCGATGATTCGACAGATGATGGCGAGGAGGGTGAGCAAAGTCCACGGTACCAGGAGTCCGATCACAGCAGCTCAGCAACTGACAGTGGAGACGGTCATAGTGGTGACGATGACCCTGGAGCTGCTCCACCTAGTGCTGTTGGTGGTGGTGGTGGTGGGGCTGGGGGTTCTACAGATGGTGCTGGTGGTAGTGGTGCTGGTGATGCTGGTGGACTTCGTTTCACAGGTATCGATTGTTACAGACATTTCTTTTAATGTCTATGACTATTCACTAGTACTAATTATGGTCGGCTGCAGGCGAGACGGACTTCACACATGCTACTCAGGACCGCGACCATGGGCAGCCGGAATCACAGAGGAGAGCTTACGACCCGACGGACTGCTACGACACGCCACAGTACTCCTCTTCCTCGTACAGTGATACATCGTACGGTGGTGGTTATACCTACCCCGTTCCTGACATCAGCACGCAGCCGGCCACTAGATAGGTCTACGAATGGCAAGACCCAGATTTCTACAACATGTTAGTGCAGGAATGGGAGACCACAGCTCATTGGACGGGCCAACCATGGATAGAGTACAAGGCCGGGCTACAGTCGCGGGGTATCGCTCTAATGTCCACCGCGGAGTATGAGGAGAGGTGTCGAAACGGGATCTTCCCTTATATTCAACGCCAGTGACCATGATGTTCGCATGTCTACGACACAAGGTATTTCCATGGACGATTTGTTGTTGTTGCAACGGTGAACTACGTTATTTCCGTCGTGAATTTATGGCTAGTGCATCACTATGATATTATTGTGGGGTTGGCCATTTGTATCACACTATTTTCCATGAATTGTGTGTTCTATTTACATCATTATGCACAAAGATCATGTAAAAAAAATTGATTTTTTCAAGCAAAAAAAAAAAGTCACCCGGCGGTTTGGACCGGTTACCGTTCAAACCAGTCGGTAACCGGCCCTAACCGACCGGTTACCGGTCCCAAACCGAATGAACTGCGGGGTTTGAATTCAAAATCCAAACCGTTCGGTTTGGACCGGTAACCGGTCAAACCGGCCGGTAACCGCCCAACCGCTCCCCGGCGGTTACCGGTTTCGGTTCGGAAACAAAAACCCTGGTCACAATCTTCCATCTAAAATCCCGCGGGGGGATCCCCTTTCCCCCAGCATATATTATATATCAATATTTGCACCATAAAGTACACTTTTTGCAAAATTATTCTACAAATTCCACACTATGGCTGGCCCATAGCAATTGTCAGGAATTTTGTACACAGGGTTAAGAAGGTAAAATCTCACATTGACCCAATGTTGTGGTGTATCCTAGCCTACAATCGTGAATCAGAGCAGAGGGGGATTGTTGCATTTCATGACCGTGAGCCTTCAAAGATCAGAGATGCGTTTCCCGCTGATGAAATCTACCACTTTGGTGACTGCCAGATCCAGTGCCTTTGTCACGGCAATCAGGTTCTGCAGAAACTCCTCAGAGGTTGGCTTCTCCCCATCCACGATATCTGTCACAGCTTTCATAAAGATCGCTGGCGTTGAGAACATGTCGGCAACATATGCCACAGCAGCTCCCTAGAAAAGGTAAACAAGAGAAAATCAGACCACTTTTGAAGACTCAAGATAGCAATATACCGTTAGCAAGTAAAGAGGAAGGAAACAAAGAAGGCAACATAGTTAATGCAGTGGCTGTTGTACACTAAGCACCAGTGCACTTAATGCATTTGCTCAATGCTGATTATTAAACTTTGCATCCTGTGCTAACTTCAAATGATCTCAGCTAACTAAACCCATTGCACATGGCTACCTATTTCACCAACCGCAGATGTAAGGTTTGTAGTACTGAAGGATGCTTTTTAACAATAAATGTTAGGCCAGCCCCTAGCATTACTCCATTTTCAGACTGTTTGCTTGTATTCATAAACTGATGCTTGAGGAAAAAAAGTGCAGACCTCCATATCCTTTATTGTAGCATCATTGCTCAGTATCACCTTCTCATCATGGGGAGACATATCCAGAGAATCCCCAGTCGACAACTTGCCAACCTGAAATGAAGGAAGTGCTCGGTAAGACAAGTCCTATTCAGGTTTGCCCATAGATTGCTACAGGCTCAGAAGTTTGCCCATAAAACTACAAAATTATCACAGAATGTATGCCCACTAATAAAAGGAAATAGCAAGAGGCATATTTCTCTAAGCACAACATACAAGAAAATGACTCAGCAGTTTGGAAACAGGAGATAGCTACAGCTCACCTTCATCAATTGAGTTCCTTCAAGATATTAGGAGCTGCAAAAGTTTTCCTTGCTCCAATTCCATACATGTCAAAAACCTGATGCATATACACCAACAAGTCCATATTAAAATGGCTGGAATTTTAAGAGACTGAAAAAAAGAGCAATAATAGCTACAGAAGGCATCATATTAAAAAAATGGAATCCATAATTATAGGAACAACCATGAACAAGTAATATATACATGATAGATTTAAGTTATTAATCATGATGGTGCAGCAGGCAAGGAATCCCAATCAGTTAAAGCAGATCAGATTAGATCAGGATTATTAGTTAGATCAAATTAGTTATGTATTGTCTGGCACATAGATGACTTGTTCATCTCTAAGAATAAAATGGATATAACCCCAGCATAACACATATATGAGAAATGTGAGACGATACTTACAGGTATTGGTATCCTCCTGTCATGGAATGCAACATCTGATGCTAGGAATACATCTCCAATGCTTGCTCCTTTGGCCTAAACGCAAGAAAGCAAATGTTCAAGCAGAGTATTAAACTAGAACATAGAAGGCAAACCTCAGCAAAGCTCTAGTGCATACCTTGAAGCCACCAGCAGTGCCAGCATTAATGATAAGGTCTGGCTTCAACGTTTGAATGGAAAAACTAGTCACAAGAGCTGTCGATACCGTACCAACACTATCGACTCCTGCAAGGACGCAGTTCTTAGTAAGAAATGAAGTCGATTGACACAGAATTATCCTGAAGAGAATTGCATAGCATGTAGGCACACAGGTTCTAGTGGGTCAGCCGAGTGACCCACTACCAAACTATTTAGGCTGGTGTAAATACCCACTGGGCTGGCCCACTTAACTTTGGGGCTAAGTGGTGCTGAGCACTCTGGGTCACTGTGTAACCTAATCGCGAGTCCCCAGCCCTGGCCGCCTCATCCACCCATTCACACAACCCCGCAATGAGCAGGCAATGTACTGGATTAACGAAGTGGCAGATAACTGCTAGGGATGCTTCGGTGGCGGCCCCTGAAGATCAATGCTTGATAGTTGGTACAGCACTATTTGATCGCCTTGACGACAGCACTAGACATGTCTTCCCTAGCTATCAAATAGTCGGTGTCACTGAAGGTTGAGACAACCAGGTTATTTCCTTTGACGGTTTGACCATGTGCCACCCTGCTTCCTCGACCACCACAACCAGATCCTCTACAGCAGCCATTTGCTGACCTCTGTGGCATTCCAACTGTATCCCCTCCCTCCCCTCCCTCCCTCCCCCCCCCCCCCCCCCCCCCCCCTACTCCCCACGCGTGCAGAAGACCAACCGCAATCAGCAGGTCATGCGCTGGATTAATAAGGGCAGGGGGCAATGTGTCCCTACTTTAATCAAATAGTCAAAGTGATTGACAGTTGAGTAGTCTGTACATTGTCATCTTACTGCATATATGCCCATAATGCCTATATTGTGCTATGCCCTGATTGTGTCAGTGAGGTTCTTCATCTTCTTGACATGCAGATTGTGTAATTATTGTTTGTGGTGTTTATCCTAACTGTCTGACAAAGCGAGATAAGGGTATAAATATATTAAACAATCCCTTGATTTCTAAATGAATGCTTTGTTGCTTCATTTCCTAAACATAGGTCAAACTGTAAAGCACCTATATTACTTCTAACTATGAAGTTTCTAACTGTGAGATGGCCTTAGTGTGATCAATTTGTTCTCCATTTCATCTATCTTGTTCTGGACTTTCTCTAAACAGAGCTCTAAACACCAGAGATTTTGTGCTGCAAAAGCTTAACTGACTGGATAACCAAGCAGATAGCCTAACGACCAGCAGATGTCTAACAGCCTGATCATGCGCCTAACTGACTTGATAACTGCTAGACTAGGAGTCCGGACAAGGAATTACTGATCCTGAATGACTCCTACTCATCAGGACTCGGAAGTGAAACAAGACACACGCAGCCGATTATTCTAACATTCTGTCATGTTCTTACTTAGCATGCTTCCTTTCTTTCTTGCTGAAAATATAGAGATCCCAATTACTTTTGGTGAAGTTAAGTAGTTAACTATGATGTCTCTCATTTTTAGATGGATGTGCTTCTAGAGTTGTAGTGCTACTCCTGTAGATGCAGGTTCAATGAAACAAGAAATGGACCTTTAGCTTTCGTCTAAGCTTCTAACCAATATTTTCAGAGAAGATGCTGCCCACCGCACCTATCTCTCTACTTCGATATCTGAACTTGCAGTTTGTCAATCAGGCTCTGTGATCTTCACTTCTTCAGGTTCAGGTTTTGTGGCTTGATAGTTATGTCATGTGATCTCCAGGTTCAGGTTCATGGCTTGATAGTTATGTCATGTGATCTCCAGGTTCAGGTCATGGCAAGCAGCATCAGGAAACTGATTCACATTCTTTAGCTCCTCCTTAGGCACAACAAGCAGAAGTTATATTCTCTTATCTATATTTTTGGCAGAGCTATATTAGTGTCTGGAGTAATTTTCCCGACTCACACAAGTGATCAGATATTATTGTACTGAATCTTATTGAGTTACTCCGATTTATCCTGGCATCCGAAACTTTTCTGGCTCTGGCAGAGCAATATGACAGAATTAGTTTTTCTAGCCCCATGTAATATTGTGAAATTCGGTTGCACATTTTATTTGCTAAAGACTTCAGATTTTTTTTATGGCGTTACCGTTTGTCCATGTGATGTGACAGCAAGTGCATAAGTTTGTTTTGAAGTAGAAAGGCCATTGGCAGCAAGAAATTTTGGGGTACTTGTTGGGTCAACTGATCAAGTCAACCCAAAGCCCAAAAATAATTAATTGGGTAGCGTGGATCAGGTCTTGGGTCAACCAATTCCAACCCACCTGCAAGGTTAATCACAAGGAGTATTATTGCTGGTAGTTCTATGAGCTACTTGGTGGCGTGATAAGAATGTAACTTGACAACCAACTAATGGAAATGTAAACCATTCAGAACTTACCCAAAACAGCATCCTTTCCAGGCAATACAAGGTCAATGTGGAGGCCTTTGTAGTTGCCATGGTACCTAACCCATGGTGCACCTTTAGGAAAACTGCAAAGATACATGTAATGAAAAAATGGTGTTAGCTTCACGATTTCATTCAGGTAGTGTGCATTATTATGACAATGGATGTCATCCTAATTCCCACCACATAATGGCTTAGTTACTTTAGTAAAACCAGGTGAAGAACAAATGTTGACACTCGATTCATGTATCAGACTTAATGAGCACAGAAGGCACAAAGCATTAAAGCTAGAGAAAACCATAGTACTACTTTGTTAGCTCCAGGAACGATTTGCATTCTTGTTCAGAATGGCATAATTGCTACTAACCCACAAACTGCGTAGTGATCCGTGTTGCCCGCACACAGAAATGTGAACCAGCAACAGAAATACCCAGGACAAGGGGGCAAAATTGCCTATTATCCATTGAAGCCGCCCTAATCCATTCCACATAAGTCGCACAAATCGATTCCACAGAAATCGCACTGAGAGCACACACGCGGAAGAATAAACAAAGGAAGGGTAAAAAAAAAGGAAAAGGGAACTGACGTGGATTCGTGGGTGGGCGCCTCGACGAGCTTGAACTTGTTGACGAGCAGCATCGCCTCCGTCTGCATCGCTGCAACGAGACCCGAGCAAAGCCGCAATACCCGCCTAGTAAGAGAAGCGAGAAACAGAGCAGAACAAAGCCTTCGGAAGGAAGAAGCGGGCAGGGGATCGGGTTACCTACGACGATGAGAACCTTAGAGATTGGGCCAGCTCCGGCAGCCATGGCCGGAGGTGGAGGCGGACTGGGGGGCGGCGGATTGTCGCCGACGGGTGGGGAATCCTGAATTCCGAAAGTCGGCGGCGCTGCGGTGAACAGGTTTCCGTGATTCCGTCTCTCTTATAGTAGACTTGTCTGGTGGGGCCGGGTTGGGACCACAGTGCGGGCGGCATGACTGGTGCCGGTGGCCGGCTGACGCTTTTGGACCGCACCTCCACACCACTCGTGTCTCGTGCTGCCAACCAAGGCGCAGTCCACCTGTTCGGCGCCGTCCCTCCTCCGAGCTCCGACAAACCGGCGTTAGGGTTACGCTGTCAGCCAGAGCCTAGAAGCCGCGACCGGGCGACTGACCGTGTGAGATGAGAGAGGGACTGACGGAGGAGGGCGGGGCGAGACGCACGCCGCTCGGGAGAGGGGCCCACTGGCATAGCATACTGCTAGCTTGGATTATGGGCCGCTGGGTGGGGCTGCATGGCAAGGGCTATTTTGGACTGGGCCAGAAACTTCAAGGGGTAAATCACCTTTTTTTTTCTCTATATGGGTTGTTGATATTGGTATATCCTCTCTTTGTCTCGTAAAGCAATATACTCCCTCCAAAGAATCAATTCCTACTAATCAAATTTTTAAAACTTTGACTAACTTTATAAAAAAATGTAACAATATCTATGACTTAAAATGAGCACCATGTAAAAATATGTTCTTAGATAAATCTAATGATATTAGTTTGATATTATAATTTTTAATACTTTATTCTATAAATTTAGTTAAAGTTTAAAAAATTTGACTTAGGATAAACCCAGAAATTCATTCTTTCGTGGACGGAGGGAGTACGTTATAGAATTCATCAAGTAGATTAACGTTGACATTAAAAAACCTACATACCCCTATAGGAAGAATGATGACTTCTGGTGTTTCTAATTGACAACAGACTTCTGCCATGTGCACTACCGCTGCACCACCCATCTCTTATTTTTTTCCTCTTTTTATATTCAATCTCTAGTGACTTTAAAGGACTGCTATACGCCTAAGCTAAGACAGATGGACTGATGGGATGGTTCGTCTAGGGTGGCATACCTACGTGTTTCCTATAACGTCATGTTTTACGGGACAAATTTTAAACACTACTAAAACGTCTAGTATTTCGGTACGGAGGGAGTATATACGTGGCGACGAGAGAATGTTTCCTTGGGTACAGCAGGAGCAACCAGATAAGACGTCGTCATGCTATAGAAAACCAATCTCGAGAACTATATAGGTGCTAGAAAACATCAAGAATAATAAGTTTTTAAACTTTCCACTCAAAACATCCAAGCAATAACACCGACGGCGCTTATGGATAACAAAGTCCTCACTTCTTGCCTTGGTTGGCTCTCCAAAATCTTCACTAACCTCTCTACGAGAGATGCCAATGGAAGAATGGCTCAAATGAACCTAGAGTAACACTTATACATAAGTTGAAGAGGTTGCTAGCTAGTCGATGCACTAATCACCGAATAATCCGAGAGCCTCAAAAGGTCACATCGTACGATACGGTGGTGTTGTGTTGGTTAATTCCAATAACAACTAGTTAGAAATGTATCAGAATATTCCCAATCGTTGGTGGGTTATATGGTTCCACTCAGTCATAAAGTGCAGAATTGAGACTTGGTGAATTGGTCACAAAGTCCAACTTGGTCCACTGGACAATTCATGGAAGTCACACGGTTCTCAGTCAGGTTGGAGTATCAATAGATGATCCACAAAGGTCACCCAATCTTCCACCAGATCATACGACACACCACAATGAGTTGGCCAACGAGTCACTAAGTCAAGCTTTGCTTCACTAGATGATTCACGGACACCTCATCCAAGTCATTGATGATTATGGTAATAACTTAGAATCCTCTCTCTGTCTCTCCTCTTTGGCCCTCTTTGTCTAAGCTAAGTTGATATCCCCTCTCCTAGATCTACTTCATCCTTTCAATTCAATAAGTTAAAATCAATAAGTCCAGCTAACCAAAATATCCATCATACGCCGCATGTCGTGCACACTGTCAGTCGCAAGCATCGAGAACTCAAGGATTTGGCACCATGGCCTCCGGCACCATGGCCTCCAGCACCATGTCCATTGAGGTCACTAAGTTAAGCTTGACTTCAATTATATTAATATATCATCGAATAATTTCACCATTCATCAGTTTGTGACCCCCAATTATGAGCTTAATGGTTTTAACAAATTCAATTGTGTTCTTTCATTAGCAAGCTAGGATTATCCATCATGGCGAGATCAACTGGGTAGTACATAGTTGATAACTAAACGAGATGTGGTGTTGTGGGTCTCTCTGATTCAAAGTTAGGTCATGTATGTCAATTCTCCACCAAATTAAGAGTTGTATTTACCTGAGAAAAGATCGAGTATCCCATCCGCGTCATCAGGGCACATGTGCAACTGGGGATGAGGGAGAGCCGTGGGGAGGGAGATAAGGTCCCTATTTGGATCCACTTAAGAGTATAATTCCCATGAAAAAGAGCACATTACGTTTCCAAATGAGACATTTTGATGCCATTCTCAGATACAATATGAAAGAAGCTTTTTCCCATCATGAACCAGACCTAACTTTTCCCATTATTGTTCCTCTTCCATTCCTCTTATGAACCAGTGAGTCCCTCCTCCATGTGCTGCCATAGAGCTCCTCCTCAATGTGATTCTCTTTTATACCACGATGTGCTCATCCTCCATGCACTGCCATTAAGATCGTCCTTGGCAACAAAGGTTGAGCTTCGCCTCTCTGTTCTTCACCCATCCCCGCACAAACCTCCTCTGCAATGATGTCACCCTAGCCTCCTTCTTCCTATCCTGCCATGCGATTGCCCTCATAGTGCTCTAGGTCCCATCATCATCCTCGCTGAGCTCAATGAAAATAGTGGTGTCATTTTTCTACGACGACAACTGAGATCTAGGCGATGGAGCACCTATGGCATGGAGAGACACAACTACCTCTTGACGTGTCCAAGTAGGGAGGCCGTGTCATCTATCAGTGAAGGAACACCTATGCCTCTATGTTCCATGTGTTCATCTCCCATAGAGTTGGTATGTCAAAAGATAAGTTTTTTTGTCATGAGATTCTTTCGAAAACTAGTTGTGAGAGAAAGCCAACTTGGATTCAACGCGTGGTTGAAATAAGTCGTTCCAAATTTGAGCCAGAAATGTGAGGGCGATGGCTAAGTTAAAAGACATTTTATATGAGGAGGATGGGCTATCTAATGGATTGACTGTACCCATGTTTAAATGAGCCTTGCCATAATAGCACCATGGGACGCTCCATCGGTCCAAGCACGACACGCACCATGGGTCATGCCTACATGGACACAAGCAAGAGTAAGTCGATCCAAAATTCTAAGCCAGACCAATGTCGTGGGTGGACCTACTATTGTGCCCCGGTATATTCTGGCATACCCAACAATTTTGGGTAAAAATTAGTACATGTAAAAAATTAATTAAGCTTCAAAATTGCTACTCACTCCATCTTAGAGAATCTCCAAGAATCTTAAACTCACTCTTTAAATCATCATTTAGAGAGTTATTTGAATAAAAACCGTTCTCTATATCTTTTCGTCATCCAATAACTTCTCTATATCTTGTTCACACTCCAGAGATCCAACTTGGCTCTCCATCTTTATCTAGTAAGAAATCTCGAATAGAGGATGATAATATTTGGAGATTCAGTTAAAGAAGTTGTTAGATGATATTTTCTTGACTAGAATCACTATTCCTATCGATAAGGAAGCGTATAAAGATGCTCTTGGAGTTGCTCTTATTCATAAAAACATAGCAGTTCACTCGACTCGTTTACCTATCGCAACCACATATTTCCCACATAGTGGCCACATCTAACAGTCCAAGCTTCTCCAATTCCACCTTCTCCACTGGTCCTCTCGACACCGAGTCATCTTTGTGCGTGGTGAGAGGCAGGACCATCGACCGAGGACCCTAACAGCTAGCACTGCTGACATTGGTCACCACCCGCTGCGCATTGCAGCACCTTGGTGTGGCAACAACCTATTGCCCTAGGGGCAGATCGACCATCCCATAGGAGCACTTAGCCATCCATCTAGCAAAGTAGCGCTCGCTGCTTGGCCTCATCTATCGACAAGCGCATTGCCTGTTGCATGATAATAGCCGCCCAGGAGGTCACACACCCGCAAGACAACTAAAAGGTGGAAGTCTAGGCAAATCTCAATTCGATATATTCCTTAATCAAATTTAGGGGTAAAATCTCAAATCACCTTGATCTTTGCTTGGGCATATTCAATTTTGAAATCCTAGGTCTGCCACTAACCATTGCAAAATCCTTGGCCACCATATAAGCCACATGCCTTCTGGCCATCTATAGGGAGTATGGCAATGCATGATGTGGCACTGACAGTGACAGCTGAAGATGCAGCTGTTTGGTTTCCTTGTTTTGTACTGTAGACAAGAACTCCACTTCCCTCCCCGACCCTAAACAGCTAGTACCTAGAAAACTGAAGCACACGGATCAAACCTCCATGATTCACACGCACACTAAATTAATATTTCAGGCAACTCGATTTTACCCAGTTCATTAATTATTCGAGAATCAAATGGATAAGTTCCATGTTCGTCACAAATGTTACACGCACACATACAAGCCATGCAAGAAACTTAAAGTACGTAGAATATATCAGTCGAAGCACAACATATATAGCACAGGCTGCGGCCATGCTTATTATTTCAGAATCACACAGTAGTTCGATCTCATGGCAACCATGGGGGCAGGAAGGTGGTCATGCATGAGCTAGTCAGTGCCTCTGAAGGGTACCTGCAAATAAATTGCACAAACGGAGGAATCAGCTTTAATCTAAATACAAAGATAGCAACTCTATGACAAGAATGTCATCACTTTTTTAGTCTAGATTGTATTTAAAGATTTAACAATTTACAGTGATAGCGAATTCTCTAGTCTGTGACATGTCATGTGATTTTGTGGCATTTGGGTTTTCCCATCAGGAAAATAACAGGACAACAAGGTATCATTTTGATGATCATGTATGTAAGTAGGACGATCAAATGAGCATATGATAATATTAGATCAAAGAAAACGCCATTTAGTTTGAAGATCATTTCTGTATGACAAAAAAAACTTGGATGTTCCATCATGCATCTTTCCGAGCCCTGCTAGGGCATCGAAATAGTATTGCACAAAATTGGCATCCTTCCTTGTTTCCCTTGGTTTAAAGTAGGGCCAGGAGAGCTTGATTCACCGAAAGTATGAGGACCATACCCTATCTGAAGGGTGGGTTCACCAGCAGCATCGAGGGGATGGAAGAAGTTATTGCCGTGTAGCTGCTGCGGCTGCACTTCAGGATGCCGCTCGCCTTGCTCCCACGCATGCTGCCATATAACCTGGTTGCTCTCCTCCAGCTGCACATCTCAAAACAATGAAAAAGGTAGCTATCATTACTGCCTGAACCATATACAGTATGTGGTTATGTTTTGATCCCGTGTATATGGAAATGTGCGTCCCCGTGTATATGGTTCCTCGAGGAAACTGGATAGCTGAATAGGTTACTATATGTGGCTTTGGTCTCTTCATCTTGTTGCAATTGTGTATGACGAGTGCAATAATACAACAAGTGTACAACACAGGCACCCCAAAAGAAACAGCATAAAAATGTTTGTTTAATGAGACAGAGAACTTTTACAACTTACTCTTCTTCGAAGACACTTATTTGCTTCACAAAACATTTGTTCCTGCAAATTGAACAATTGAAGTTATTTACTGATTTAGTGAAGACGCTAATATTACTTTGTTAAATCATGAAGAGTAGCATACCCTTTTCTGAAGTTCTGTCAGTTGATCAACCATGTGTTGTGTCTACAGGAGAAGCAACAACAACTGGTCAGAACATATGCTCTAGAAACATGCTACATGCACAGTTTTTATAAATTTGACTCCCCACAAACTCATATTATCCTCAGGCCTAGCAGAAAGGATTTTAATTAAGAAATTAGATAGCAGTGACATATATATATATCAGACCTAGCTGTGTACCTATTTCAGAAAAGGGACAGCTTAAATATTCCACTTAATACAAAACAGGAAATACACAATTCGTTTATGCTGTTAGCAAATTTCAGTACCCTTGTAGATCTTATGTGCTTCAAAGATGAATCGAGTTGCTTCTCAAGGTTCTCCAGCTCTTTTATGCCTAATGATTCAAGATCTTCACCAAGCAAGTTCCTGAGGATTGTTGATAAAACATTCAAACTCTTAATTTGCTATCAAAATGTGAATGTATCTGTCTTTGTTTACACTGAAAAAAATGCACTGAGCTAAGTCACCCTTTTACATCTCTTTAAAATAAAAAGATATGCGCTGCAAACTTGAAAGATTATACAGGACGACATATCCAAACAATACTAGAAATCTTTATTTTCACTTGAGCTAATTATGCGTGTATAAAATGGTAGCGTCAAATTATAGGCCACTGACCCGCATGCATGACATATAGTTTCAGAAGGTAGCTCATTTCATTTGTTTTTTATATTCAAAGCTAAGAGATATGGTTTCGCCGCAACAATGGTTCCAGAGAAACATTAGAGAAACATTAAGTAGTTTGTATTATGGTGTATTTGAGAGGATAGTCATGTTGGCAAAACATCTTGAACGTTATAGTATTCCTAGCTTTGCACTGTATGAATATAAATTTAATGTTGCTTCATGAACTTGCTCTGGTCATGATGAATAAAAGCCATGCTATTTGGTTTTAAGGATTTCCCCCCAAAACAAAGCATATTTCAAACAGAAGTTTCTATTTTTTGTATGTACAGAAATAACAAAATTATCTCAGCTGTAAAACAAAACTCACCTCTGAGTCCTCTGTAAATTATCGACGCGTGCTTTCAGTTTGAGGTACTCATTGCGGCTGCTTTTTAGTTGCTGAAATAAATGTCATGAAAGGTTAGCATATAAAGGAATGCCTAGTTCAGCAATTAACATGGAGATTACAGTGATCAATATGCTATGTGAACCTCATCATTTGCACCAGAAAACTAATTTAAAATGAATTTGAGAATAGAAATGTCTATAAAGATTTTCTTTATTGCACAACACACCACATAGTAGATCGAATATTACCACACAAAAAAATGTACTTACGCACGTTACAGGCCATCACAATTTTTGCTGTCACATGGAGTTTTTATAGTTTGTTTTATTAAAAAATCTCCTCAAATAGACTTGTGCAGGTACTTCCTATCCTTTAATCAATATTTATATGTAATATGTTTCACATATGAAAAATCCAAAATATTATATTTCCAGGATGACGTTTATTTAGACAATAGGAATGCTAGATGACATAACTTCTTAGCAGCAAAGTAATTAATGTTGAATAATGTTTTCTAGAGTATATATCAAGGCTGTAAATATATGCACAAAAACTCAAACAAACTTGTCCACAATTTGAACTAGAGGAAGAGAACATCTTACCTCATTCTCTCTATTCTGGATGGCTGTTTCAGGCCCTGCAAAACTGCATTTTTGGTATTTTTCAAGTGTTTTTGGCATGCTGCACGTAAAGAAGGCATGAAAACTCAGGCATACAGCAGTTAATATCTAAAAAAAGTTGAAAATATAATGTCATTAAAAATAGTGAGTGCAAATTGAACGCATAGGAAAATAACGCAGAAATTTCTTAATCTGACAGGAAACTTGCTTAAAACATTTCCTGTATATTATGCTTGATGTTTAGAGTTATCCTTTTCTTAGACAAATCCAAGTTTTAAATTTGTAGCAATATGTGAATATGTGTGACCCAGCACATATCTAATAGTTCCTCTAAAGAATTTAACAAAAAGCAATGTTTCCTAAAATTTGCTACCATTATTAATAATCACGGAAGCCATAATTGCTGAGTTATTATCATAAAAACAAGAATAAAACAAACAATATCACATAACAAATGGATTCACAAAATGGTGGCATGTCAGTTCCTAATAGTTCAGTAGAACTTTCCTATAAATACATTAGTATATACTCGACTAGACAAGAAGTGAAATATTCACCCCGCATGAGATGCTATATTTGTGGAAGTGGAACTCTGAAGGGATGTCGTCTGATAAGATAGGGCTATGAGGTACTACTATACATGAGACAGAAGGAATAGCCAGGTAGTTTAGTCAACAAAGAGTTCGATCAGGCAAACATTACTATGTGCCGATGGCTGGGGTCTATAATACGCCAGAATGAAAATCAAGGTTATTAACTGTTTCATGACGTAAGTACATTATTTTTACTTCCTGCCAGGGGTGCCTCAAGGAATCTTCATTTTTGCCTTTTGGGCCAAGGACTGTGTTTCTCAAATGAAACATGGAAAAGGTAGTGCATGCATGTACGTTGTACTAGAAAATATGATTGACAATGATTTACTCCATCAGTCCATCTTACTTGGACTATAAGATATATCAGTATGTAGTGATCGAAATAAATAAATATATTCATTTTTATCCTGGCCACAGTCTTTAGTCCTAGCTTAGTACTCCCTCCGTCCCAAATTATAAGACTTTCCAAGAATCTTGGAGAGTCAAAGCATCTCAAGTTTGACTAATAATTATAGAGAAAACTATCAAGATTTATGATATCAAATAGGCATACTATAAAAATATAATTGATAACGAATCTAACGATACTTAGTTGACATCATAAATGTTATTACATTGTCATATAAGTTTAGTCAAATTTGAAATAGTTTGACTCTCTAAAATTCTTGGGATGTCTTATAATTTGGAACGGAGGGAGTAGATACTAACTAGTTGCCACTGCTAGGCTAGTGTAGAGAAAACCAACTCTATGAGTTCTTAGATAGTATGAGGGCTACTCTTGTTTGTGGACAATGGAATAGATCAGATGACCGGCAATTCGTCTTGTTTCATTTCATACGATACACAATAATGGCACCAACTTAACTAAATAAACTACACATGCATGGTGTGTGTGTGTGTGTGTGTCAGCCAAATTTTGGCTCGGCTTTGATGGAGCTTGGAGAATTGAGCTAGACCATTTTTCCATACACAGGTTTATATAGTTGACCTAGAAAACAAGTTTATGCATAGACTAGTTTGATACAATGACAATCTAGAAAAATAATTTTATTGACGATTCATGTGCAGGCCCACAAAACTGTTTAGGAACAGAAATGTTGAGTTGACTTATATATTTAGACAGGCCTTTTTTAATTAAACGTAGCAATGACATGAATACGCTCCATAGAGCAATGTGGAAGAAATATAATTTCAAGAATTAATTTATCAATACATGATATGCTTATTAGGCATCTTAACAGCATGGATAGATGAAGATATGTCAAAGCTTTCCTCTTTTCTTTGGATCATAAACGATCCTACCACAGTTCAATACAAAAGGTCAATTTATGCTGCTTCTTTAAAAAAACAAAAGGCCATGCTTCTGAAACTTCATATATTCAGGAGTTTGAAGTACATTGGGACGATGTCATGAAAACATGAAAAAAAAAATCAAGGATTAAAAAACCAGAGATCCACACGAAATTGTTAGTTTGTGGTAACTGGGGAGCCACCCTCATGCTTAACCAGATCCACAGGGAGTTCATGCTGCTCGTGGGTCGTCATGAATTTTAGCGTTAATAAGCTTTGACAGCCGCGACTACACTTGTAAGATCGACGGATCAATTTATGGCCTGACAGATGTGGTGGTATGCCGATGGACAAAGCAAAGTGAGGTCGATCTACCCAAGGAACCAGAAAGCAAAACCCTAGCTATAAAACCCAAGATGAGGTGTGGTAGGCAATTAAGGCTGGTAGCCGGCCGGATCCGGTGTCCGGAAGCCACATGAGAACCCACAGGTCTCCTCTCTTTCACTACTCTCGCGTAAACTAAACCCATCAGCACGGTGCGAAGGCAGCAGTCCCGCGCGGAACCCCGGACTCGATCGAGAAGGATCGGAGCGACAGAAACTGTTCGTAACGCCCGATCCAGGAACAGCACGGGCAGATCTGGCGAGATCTGGTGAGTCCAGGCCGGCACACCCTGATCGATCGAGCACGGTGACGAGTGACGCGTGACGACTATACGACTGACCGGCAAGGCGGCAAGGGCAAACCGCACGCGGCTGGGGTAGTGCGTGTGTTGTGCGTGTATATAGTATATACCTCTGCGTGCTGGAGAACTCGTAGAGCTTGCCGCGGTTGGAGAAGATGATGAGCGCGACCTCAGCGTCGCAGAGCACGGAGAGCTCGTACGCCTTCTTGAGTAGGCCGTTGCGGCGCTTGGCGAAGGTGACCTGGCGGTTGATCTTGTTCTCGATCCGCTTGAGCTCGACCCGGCCCCTCCCCATGCTGGGCGCCGCCGCCTTGCCGCCGGCCCCGGCCGAGCCCTCCGCCTCCGCCGCCGCCAGATCGACCGTACCGTACCGCTCGCTCGCTCGCGTTAAAGCAGCAGCAGCAGCGGGAAAGCAAAGGTAGAGCACACACAGCAGGAGATACTGGAGGAGCGTAGGAGGAGGATCGGGAACGGAGGAGTAAATAAACGAGAGGAAAGTGATGGCACGGGGGGGCTAGGAATTGAAGCAAGCGAGAGGTAGCTAGTGGGCTAGTGGTGGCTGGGACCTGTGCCTGAGTTATCATCAGCTCAGGGAAGGAGCCGGTGGGCGGTGGTGCGCCTCTCGCCTCTCGGCGTCAGGTTACCGTTTCCGGCAAAGCATCCGTAGGGGCCGAAACCCTAGGTCCCCAGCCCGGTAGCGCGTTTCCGGAAAAGCTAGCGAGGGATGGGGGATGGGGAGGAGGGGATCGATCGCAGTCACCGCTCACTCGACGATCCATCGGTCACTGCTCGATCACATACGCCGCTCATGGAGTCATGGTGATGGGCTGATGCCTGATGGGGTCCCCGTCCCGCCCGTCGCCGTCGCGTCCTGCCTGCGCTCGCTCGCTCGCTCGCCTTTTATCTGGACTGCCTGCTGGGCCCCGCCGGCGCGCGCGCGAGCGACGCCAAGGGGAGGGAGCGACTGGTGCGCGGTCACGTGCCCTGCTTTAATGCCCGGGCCACTCGCAATCGCGCACGCAGGCTGGCTGCAGCGACCTGCCCGGCGTGTCCTCCATTCCACCAAACTGCTGCACGTCTGCCTGCCCTCTCCGCCTGCTCGATCGATCTCGGCGGCCGGGCCGGGTCGCTGTCCAGACCAGCTAGCAACAGGCAGCAGCACGCCGGTCGACCGGCCCGGCCGCTGCTAGCTAGGACGATTGGCGCGTGCTGGACGGTCGGGCACTGTTGGATCCGGCCGTCCGATCCGCCGCGCGCGCCGGTCACAACTAACTGCACGCACTACCGTATGCTGCGAGTCGGGTGGTCACTGCTGACGTGTACGTGCGCGACGTTCGTTGTTGCCGGCCGCCCGGCCGGCTTTCGATCGAATCCATCTGCTGTGTGTGCTGCTTGTTGCTTGCATGCATGCATGCAAGGCAGAGGTGGCAGCGAAATCAATCGCGTCGCTAAGATTCTGTTGTCACGTACCAAGTACACAGTCATCATAAAATCACAACAGAAAAAAGGGTGTCATTTTACTGTGTGCCTGAACGAACGATTGTCGTCGAATCATTTCCAGAGGCCGGGATCCAAAACTTGTCCGTTTCAGAAACACCAAATCAAAGAACAAAAAAGAATGCATGCATATGGTGTGTGTCCAACTACTCACAAGTTAGGCCGAGGCGAGCGATGGAAATAAACCAACAAGCTGCTGCGATGCTTCGATCTCTCTTGCCCTTGTGTCGTGCCTTTTAACGTGCAGTAGCTAGCTAGGGGCCAGCCAGTAGAGTACGTAGCGATGCGACTCTCTTGCTACGGCCTGCATGCACTTTGCTTCTCCGTCTTCTCCGGCTGGCCGGCCGGCCGGTTCGTTCTCCATCTTTGTTGGTCGCCACGCCATCATCGCCACTGCACACACCCTTTTCCTCGACGGACAAAAGGGCGCTCGCTTTCCATCGACGTACTAGGTGCAATCACTGAAGCGACACACAACGGATTTGATTGGGCGTACGTACGTCTGCGTTGCGTGTCAGCACGGCCAAACAAACCACCCAGACAGCCAGCCAGCCAATTGCCGCGCAGCCGCGGTGACCGCCGCGCCCGAGATCCCGCGACGCTCTGCGCATGCGTGCATGCAGCATGTGTGGGTGTGCCGCCGGGGCAAGCGTGGCAACCGTAGGAATACCTGGTTTTTCCAAAGGGGAAAAATCCATAGGAATATTATTTGAATAGCAATTTATTTAATTATATAGAGATGCTTCCATTCTTAGGTTTGCTTTCCCCTTGCTTCTAAATTCACTACTACAGAAACGTTTTTCGTGGCGAGCGAATTTCTTTTGCGCAGCGAACAAAATACAAATGTGTCCGCCACCGTGGTAAGGTCACGGTAAATCATGGTTTTCCCGCAGCGGGCAGCTCTGCACGCTATGGTTAATCGATTTACCGCGGCAGACACATTAGGATGTCCGCCGCGGTTAATCGTTTAAAAAACAAAAAAAAAATAACCAGGAAACCACCGGTGAGCCGATTCTCGAGCCCACCGACAAGCCCGCTCCTAGCCCAATATTGGCGCCACCACACCTGGTTATCCATGGTGGATCTCTGCGGCCGATGTCTCCTCCTCGCTAGATTCGCCGCCGAGAGGTCATCCTCGCCGGATTCGAGGACAGGGAGGACGACCTCACCGGATCTGTGGCCAGGGAGCGCAGTTCAAAGCCCGGGGTCTCCTCCTTGTCGATCCGCCGCCGAGACACATCAATCCGTCGCCGGGAGGCCTCGAACCGCCCTTGGAGGAGGTGTCGTTATCGATCTGCCCTTGGAGATCATCGTCGCCGAGCTCCTTGTAGGGGCGCGCCCTGCCTCGATCCGCGCAAGGCCGCCTCAATCCATGCAGGGGCCACCTTGATCCGCGTAGGCCCGCGGTCGCTGGGGGGCACGTCCCACCTTCGTCGCTGTCAGGGTCATAGAGAGAGAGAGAGAGAAAGAGTGGAGGGAGGGGTTGCTGCTATTGCGTGAGGAATGAGGGAGTGACTTGCTGAAACCTAAGTATCTACTTTTATACTCGGACTAGATATCGAGCCTCGTCCTGGGCCTAATGGGCCTTAGCCTTAATCGTAACGGGCCTCATATGATGCACGCTACGGTAAATCGATTTACTACGCCTGCCGCGGTAAATAGGTCATTTTCCGTGGCAGACCTCACATGATGCCCGCCACGGTAAATTAATTTACCACAGCGGACAATAATGCCCGTCACGGTAAATGCAAACTGTCCGCTGCGGTAAATCGTGGGATTTACCATGGCGGACAAAAAAAGACGCCCGCCACAGAGGGCAAAAGTGCGATGCTTGAAAGGTCTATGAATGTCTAGAGAGGGTGAATAGCCTAATTAAAATTTTCTACAACAACACTAGGCAATAGGTTAGAATAACAAATGGCATAAAGCGAGTTTGCACTAGCGCTACAAGGGTCGGCAAGCCACCTACCACAATTCTAGTCACTAATTTATCTCACACACAAGAGGTAGAAAAGTAGAGGTACAAAACTAAGCTACACAAGCTATGCTACACAAGCTAAGCAAGAAACTCTACTTTGCAAGAATGTAAAGAATGTAAAGTGCAAAGCTAGAGTTAGGAGGGTTATACCGCCGTGGAGAGTAGCAACAATAGATATCCAATCAATAATCAATCACAAGATAAATCCTCGGTAGAGAGACAATGAGACACAATATTTTTTTACCGAGGTTCACTTGTTTGCCAACAAGCTACTCCTCGTTGTAGCGAATCACCCACTTGGAGGTTCACGCGCTAATTGGCATCACACGCCAAACCCGTCACCGGATGCCGCACAACCAACACAAGATGGGGTTCCACAAGCTACGAGCAATCCACTATAGATACCTTTCGTGAAGCTCTCGCGGGGAAGGTTCAAGAACCCCTCACAATCAACCAATCGGAGCCGGAGACAATCACCTTCCTCCGCTCAACGATCCTCGTCGCACCAAGCCGTCTAGGAGTTGGCAAACTCTAAGAATAACAAGAGCTCCTGCAATGACGACGATCACCAAGTGCCACTAGTATGCAATCAATGGAGCAATGCACTTGGTCCACTCAATCTCTCATGAAATTTGCAATTCTATCAAGAGGATGAGTGGGTGGAGGCTATCTCAAGCCAGCACAAGTGTATGAATGAAGTGAGAGTGTAAGAGTTACCCCCTAGGGCCGGCCAAAACACTTATATAGCCCCCTCAAAGAAACTAGTTGTTTTGCCCCCAAAACTGGCTCTTCGCGCCACCTCCGGACGCTCATAACACAGGGGTCCGGACCATCGGCCGCTTCCGCACCCTTCACCAGCACAGAGCCAGAGTCTCTATTTCACACTCCGGACGCAGCCTCCGGACGCGCACAGAGCGTCGCCCGGACCAACGGCCTTGCATCCGGTCTCTCGCCCATTTGAAAACGCTCGTTCGCGCGCTCACTAGTGACCTCCACGTGTCTCCGGACCCGCGACACAGTCTGAACTTCGCACAAAAACAACCCGAGAGCTCCTTTTCTCCGGACGCCGCGTCCGGAGTCACCTGTCTGGACAACAAGCACCGTCTGGACCTGCTTCCAGAGACAACAGAGAGCTCCAGGGGATCCGGACACCAAACAACGTCCGGACACACTATTTCTAGAACAAAACCCCTAGGGTTTGCCTCCGGACCCATCACCGATAGTCCGGACAGGCCATACCCTAGCGTTCGGACTTAGCGTCCGGACCTCCTTCTGCTGTCCAAACTGCTTCCAACTTCTTTTCAAGCTTCCAAGGGCTAACACTAAGTGATCTCGACACTTGTGCACGTGTGTTAGCTTTTACTTCACATTTTCTTGGAATTAAGTTGGTTTTTTCACTAGTTCATTTGATTTTAATGCAATGCATATGAACCTAGTGGCACATGATAACCGCAATCAAACACAAGAGCTCCCTCCTTGATAGTACGGCTATCTATCCTAAATGTGATCACACCCTCTATGGTGTCTTGATCACCAAACCGAAAATGGTTCCTAGTTTCACCTTCGCCTTGAACCCATTTTGCTTTTCCATCATCCTTCCATGCTAGAGCCCTGCCATCAACACCTTGATCCATTTGGCTCCATCACATGGCATGTACCAACCTATCTCATGTATACACTTAGAGAGCAAAGGTTAGTACTTAGGTAGGTTTCATCAATTACTCAAAACCAAACACATGAGGGCTCTCAACGCTGCGGTAAATCATTTTTAGTAGTGATTAGCCCTTAGGGACACCACACTGGGGCATCACTAGTACATATAAATGATTTTTATGAGGCCTCATTTTTCTATGGTTAAACTAGCATGCCACCTCTAACGTTGGCAGGTGGCACCGTAGATTTGTGACCATCGCTAAAGATCCATTTTTAGGGGTGGCTCAGAATCACTACTACAAAATATCTTTTGCGGGACGTTTCGAAATAGTCCTCGAAGACGCGATTAATGCTCGGAATTAATCGGGACGTTCATTTTTTATTAATTGATGTCCATCTCATTTAATATCCTAACTCAAACACCTTGGTTAATACATTAACTGAGGCAAGCGCGCTATAAGACCCGCCTCGAATAATACCAAGGCCTAATAGGCATAGCCGCCTAGGCAAGGCCCGATAGACGTCTTCGTATATATACATGGATTTAGGGCTCAATGCTCCCATCTCGCTTCAGCTATAGCACCTCTCTCTTTCTCTCTATGTCGAGTGCCTCCTCCTCCCTCCCCCTCCCTCAACCAAGCGGCCCCTTTTCTCCTACTCCCACGTGCTCCTCCCCTCCTCAACGAGCCATGGCCGACACCTCTTCGAGCTCCTCTGCCGCTTGCTGCTTCCCTCCCTGTGTGGTGCTCCTTATGTCATCGCTCGTGTGCGCTTCATGCCTCTTTGGCTCCAGGAAGGCTTCGGGGGAGCAGTCATGGTTGCCAGGGCCTAGATCTGGTGGCACCTCTGACCTCTTCTTCACCTACGGCCGCGGAGGATCTGGCCTCCTCCTCCTTAGCAGCAGTGGATCCGTCCCCCTCCTCTGTGATAGCGAATCCAGCCCCCTCCTCCCCAGTGGTGGATCCACCCCCCTGCTCCTCAACGGTGGATCCGGCCCCCTCCACCTCGGTGGCAGCAGATCTGACCCCCTCCTCACTGGTGGCGGTGGATCCATCCCCCTCCCTCGTGTGATCATGTTAGACACGACGTGGTGCCATGACAATATCAACCTTTTGTTTGACTTATCGCTAGACACCCTTGCGTGATCATGTTAATTTCCTTTGTTTCTTTCTTTGTTTCCTAATATGGTAACTTTGCACACACACTCTTTTTGGTTATTAATAAAATCTATTAGGGTAGAACCCCTTTTGTCCATAAACAATGAAGATGACGACAACAAAAAGGAAAGAGTAACTGAACACGAAAAAAATTTGATGATCCATGTGATCAAAACCAGAGGTGGCATGAGCTAGTTGGTGGAAAATCCCATCAAGGTAGAGGTCAATGATCCCTAGTGGTACGAGACGGTGGGGGAAAGCAATGCACGGAGGGGATTGAAGGTGAACGAGTAGCATGCATATGAGCCTTCTTGACCTCTATAAGTGGAAAGTAGCCAGCGTTCAAAGGATGCCTGAAAATACATCATGGAACTTCCAATAGATAGCACATGAACATACCAAAATACACATTATATTTCAAGGATAGTGTGTGACTAATTGAAAATACATTAGATGACATCCTATGGATATGGATAACCTAGAATACACATTGAAACTAAAATATCACAAAATACACCATGCATGGAAATAAAAATATAGAAAAATAAATAATTAGTATAAAATAAATTAAATGGAAAAAATAATACAAATAAATATTATATAAAAAGGAACATTTTAAATAATGAATAGAATGGAAAAAGAAATTAATAAATCTCATGGTATAGTAAAAAAAATGTGAAGGATGCTACATGAATAACCTAAAATACACTAGAACATTTCATACATAGTATAAACGATAAAAATTTATCATGTAACATCATATAGATTTTAGGTTATCCATATAAAATGCACCACTTAACATCTCATGGTGCACCACTTAACATTTTATAAACAGACCACCTAAAAAATAAATGAGCACAATATAAAGAAAGATGGTTAAATAAATAAATAATGAAGGAGGGGAATGAAACTACAAATAAAATTGAGGAAAAATGAAATGAATAAAAAGGAAAGAAATGATCGTAATGGGCCTTGAGATGGGCCTTTGTGGCTATGTGCGGTAGTTGGAGGCCTGCTTTCGTGGATGAAATGGACCTAATCAAACACTTGAGCTAATAATAAGGGCTTATTTAGATATACCCGTATCTAAGGGTGAAAGTTAAATTAAGGATATACTCTCTCTGTCCTCTAATGTTAGTCATTTTAGGATTGGAATTTTGTCCCTGAATATGTGTCGTTGGCATGACGAGGGTATAGGTACTAGCTGTAGACTCTGACCACTTTTGGACACCCATACTGTCCTGCAATCGCTCCAGCCAATCGAAATACGGAGCAGATGGTTTGAAGTAGTACTGCATGTATAAATGTGGAAAAGGTTGATTTGACCTCTATTTTTCTACCGTAAAACAGTGACAAGATGGGGCATTCAGTCCTATCCTTTGTAGTCTGCAGCTAGGAAATAGTTGCTTTATAGGTATTCTTGTTTCCCGTGTATAATCCTATAACGACTAATATTATAACGATTAATATTAAGAGACAGAGGGAATATTTGGCAAGGATTCCCTCAAGAAACATTTTATGTGATGAATTAGAAACACTTTGTGAGATTGTTTGGTTAGTAGGTCGGATTCTGATTCACATAAAGTTATATATGTTTTCTTCAAAAACCATATAAATTAAAAGCGTGTTTCAAAAAAAAGTAAATTATTTGTGGAGAAGAATAACTTATAAAACCATTTTATTTTTTTCACTAAAAACTAAGAAAATGGTAGCCCACAAGTGCATCAAAGAATCCGAGATGATTATGTGCGAAACCACCAAAATGAGGAAGAAAAATGTTCCAGATCCAACACCCTTTGGAGTTGTTTCTAGTGATTCACGTGAGAAACAGATATGACTTTAATATTAATCCTATATATATATATATATATATATATATATATATGAATTTTGGTGAATACAAATACATCTTATTAAATAAGTTGTAATGTGAAAAAAATAGACGATGATATGCAACGCAATATCATTTCATTTCAGTTCGGCTATTAGCCCAGAGTCTGCAAACTGGGTCTGTTTCATTTCAGTTCGGCTTTAGCCCATGAAGAATCTCTTAGCAACAGTCAGGTGCTATTTCCTGCAAAGCCCCAAGACGTTTCGGCCTACAACCGCACGTCCGCACGGTTGGGATCGGAATCGGATGCGGATCCCGATCTGACGCCAGCGGCGGGCGGTGGCTCCGGCGCCGTGGAACCCGGCCGGCTGGATGGACAACGGAACGACCTCACAACGCTTGCAGCAAACTCGACATGTTACTGTGTTCTGCTACTTCCAGCAATTCTGAATCCTGATGCCGCAACTCTTACGTCTTTTCGTCTCCTTTTACTACGGTAATGAAGTCGAATTCTCAATCGGTTCTTGTTTTAGCAGATTTAGCAAGTGATTCTTGATGATGTATTGTTCGATTGCCATCTGCATATGTATCGGACGGGACAGTGGCGACTACCTGATGTACAAACCTGAAATCTTGAAATTCTTGAAGCGCCATGCATGAAATGCATGCACTAAGATGTACGATCACAGGCGTGACCCTCGTCTCAACGACAAGTCACAAGAGAAAAAGAAGCAACATGCTACAGTCAGCAGCCGTCAGGCGCCACGTTAGCAAAGATAATTTGAGGAAAACGAGCACAGAATCATGCTAAAAAAAAGAGTCCACACGAATGCTGGCCAGCTGAACCGATTCAAGAAAACGAATGCAGAAATTTCAGAAACCAATGCTGATCAGTGAATCACTAAAGTCGACATAGCTCTCTACCGGATCGTCGGAAGCGCGAAAGATCAAAGAACGCAGCTGCTGCTGCTGCTGCTGCCGCTGGCTACTACTACTACTGCCACGAGAAGGGCATCGACGAAGAGGTGCCGCCGTCTGAGGAGCCCTCGGCGCCGCCGTTGCCGCCGCCGACGTGGAACATCCCGCCGTAGTTCACCTCGGTGTCGTGGGAGCTCAGAACGGTGCTGAGCTGCTGCTCGCCCTCCACCACGGCGGGGCAGGAGGGGAAGCCGCCGCCCTCCGTCGTCGCGACCGTGGAAGCCTGTGGGCGCGAGAACCACGACGAGCTGCCGAACTGCAGGCCCGAGACGACGGCGGGCTGAGCCATGGGGACGTGTTCAGTCGGCCGGACCATCCTGCTGACGTCGATGCCAGAGGAGTTGGCCGGTGCTGACAGAAGAGAGAGAGCACAATCCGAGTCGAGCACGCGAGTCAGTCCGTCGGAGAACATCTTCCCGGCGCCGGCGCTGCTGCTGCTGCTGCTCTCGGGTGGTGCTACTGCTACCGTCTTCAGGAGCGGCTGGCACGCCGGCGGCTCCAGCACCACGCCGGTGGCAAAGCTTATCTCGCCATCCTGCAGGAAAGGGAAACGACGGCCTTCTTTGGCGTAGGCAGGCGTGGTGGATCCCACGAAATGCTGCTGTCTGCTGCTGCTGCTGGAGCCCAGAGGGATTTGGTGAGTGTAATATGGATTCTCCTCGGTTTTTATCACCCCCGGCCAGCTGGCCTCCAGTCTTGGAGGTGCAAATGGTGAGAATCGTGTGCCTGAATTTGAAAGAAATACGTACTGATTAGCTGATAACTGATTACTGAATACTAACTGATAAGGAGGTAAAGCAGCTGCTAGACAGACATACCCATCTAGTAGCAGCACAAAAGAGTAAATTGATTTTGTGCCCTGTTGGCCGTTTCATTCAATGTGAACCAGAATTTTCTTGCAGTTCTATTTGCCAATCTATCTTCTGGTAATTGCATTTAAGTTTGAAACTCGTACGGATTGTTGATTAAGTTGCATTTATGTATGCACCACACAACTGGTGAAAAATTCTAGTTTGTACTAGAACACATCTGAAAGCCATTAGAACACAAGTGGTGAAAAATGTTGGGGCTGTGGGGACCTATATATTATGATCTTAAAGGCATTAGAAGGACCTTGCATTAAATTCGAGGACACAATTGACAGAAACAGAAGAGCTTCCTAATGAGCCAAAAAAATTAAATGTGTGGAAGTTAGATCATAATCACTTGATGCATCCATAATGTAAAATTCAGACTTATCACAACTAATGTATGCTGCGAAATGGCTGAATAGGGCAAAAATTGTGCAACATGCTAGAGTAGCTCTGATGAAGCGAGTTTTAGTTCTGAATATGTTGAAATGATACACAAGCTCTACAATTTTAACAGAGCAGGGAGGCTGAACCACATTTTTACTTCTTATGGTTTGTGTGTGCACAGATCTATTTTAATGTTTGATCTTTTCTTTGTCCAGCAAGATATGGAAACAATGAATATCTATATGAGCGAAGTACAGACTTGGCAGAAACAAAGCAAATTGGTAAATACGAAAATGACCTTGTTGGCTTGTGATAAAGCTAGCAGAAGCCATGGTGTCTGGCTGTGGCTTCCTTCGGCGGCGATTATGCCCATCTAGACGCTTTCTACAGCTGCGCTTGTCGGCGTCAAACTCCGCAAGTAAGTGGAACCTAAATAGACAAAAACTCTTGATCAGACAACTGAATTTGAGGAAGGAAAATGAGAAAGTAGCAACATAATATGCAGACAAGCTGCTTGTCCACTAAGGACCATTCTCTCATCATCACATACACATAGGAAGGTGATCCAACCGATAAGTACCTAAACTGTTGACATAAAAGCTTGATAACATGGTGACTATTACATAGTCATTTGCACATTTTGTGGCAGTGTATTGTGCCATTCTCACAATCATATTGACATGACCAAATGAATGGTGGTATAATCGATCAGGACCACAGGATCTTCCATGATGAATTGAATTAGGATACTCATACTTTATTTTTTTTGTAATTGTAAACAGACAATACAGTCGGATTTTTCAATGGGGAGAAGAATAGATGGTCCTAGGTAGGTGGGGGCACATGATCCAGTGGTATACTAAGATGCTCCTCACTAAAGAAACAGCTTGATAATTATTGTCAGAATATTTAATGTACTGTGCACATATGCCTGTAATAGTTAATACATGGCACAGCAGGGACCAATGTTCCTTGTCAATGAATCGGTCGGTGCTTAGAGTTAGAGATAGGAAAAGATATTGTAAGACCTGTTGAGCTTGGACCACAGTGTAGTGCACTTATACTACTACATAGTAGTAACATAGGTCCAACTGACAGTTTCTTTCATTCTCCATACGGATAAGAAAGCTGAAAAAAATGTTTGTTCACTGACTGTCACTTATAATCTATAAAGTCTGCAATTTGCTCCAAAAGAAAAAGTAATCAATGATTGAGAATCGTCCCCACTGCGTAAGATATTCCCACATAAACAGAGCATATGACCAGAGCAATCACCATTAGGATCCCTATCGAGTTATATATATAGTGTTTAGGTCCACCACAACAGAGCGGGACCGTGGTCTGCTACCCATGAGCAAGACAAAACTGGGCGCCAACACAGCGGCTGTACTGTACTGTAAAACTTCACCAAACTTAATAAGATCGCAAATGAAGTAGCACTTAATAAGACTGCCAACATTTAATGGCTACTGATCGACTGTCCTCAGACCGAAAAAGAAATGGTTGGGTCGTCATTTAGGGATGAAATGAAAGCAGACAGGTCGATGGTTTCTGAGGTATGATAACCTGAACTAATATTGTTTTGTTGTGAGAGAAATATTGTACTGTCTAATAAACTGAGCTGATAAATTCGAACGAACAACTACGGAGGCTATGGTCGTTTCGCTGAAATTTGACTTATACTGAATGCTTATGCTTATTTCTTGTGAGAGGAAAATGCGCTGAAATGTAAGTGTTAAAGTAGTGCTGATGAACAAGACCTGAATGCTTATGGTATGATCTCTGAAAGCTGCATATGTCTGTTCAGAAATCAATGCGGATGGGTTTTGTGGTGATGGACTGATGGTTCATGAAGCCTCATGGTTATAACAGCGGGTCAGAAAACCATGTGGACTGCCATTGCTACTTTGCTAGCTCACAAGTACTCTGAACAGCACAGATGAAAACGGGTCCCAGGTGGCGCTAAAGCGCCCTATAAATTAGCAAAATCCCATGTTGAGAGGCACTTTTATAAGACCAGTAACAAGATGATCAATCCTATTTATTTTGCTAAAATTTAGTTTATAATAAATATTTATACTGATTTTTTGTGAGAGTAAAACACTTAGTTCGTTAGGCGATAATGACTTGAGCACGTGAACACGGTGGCCGTGAAAAAGATGAAACCGTGAATACTCGTGCATGGGATGGTCGGTCCCTTGAAAGCAAGCAGAAATAGCCCAGAAAATGCTTTATATATGTACAGGGCTACTATAGGTAGGCTACTTATACATGGTGCATGTATACCTCTTCTCTTTGAGGGTATGGGCAGACATACTACTACCACTACCAGTACGCCGCCTTTGCCTTTCATACTACGCAGGTACTCCTCCATCCAGTAGTACAGCTGCGGTTAGCAGATGTGTCGTGGTAGGCCAGAACAGAACCCAGAAGCTCGCTGCGCTACGGCCTGAAATGAAATGATGGTGGCCAAAGCTGGCCAGGACTCCAGAGTACGGCCGTCTCGTCGAGATTCAGAGCCACCATGCATCTCCAAGGGATGGAGGAAAAAAATGGCAGTGTGGCAGAGTGGTAGCCCCCACACTGGGACGGGACGAGGACGAGGAGGAAAAGGAAAAATGAACATCCCGTCGCGCGCGGGCCGTGAAAGCGCACGTCGTCCGTTCGTCGACGCGCCGCCCCGTCCGTCTCCAGAGTCCAGATCAAAGCGGAAGCGGGCAGTGGCAATCATGGCCGGCGCCGGGGCGGGGCTCGTCTACTACTCGTCGGCTGTGTTTAGATCCGTGAAATGGGTAAAAAAAATCCTATAACACTTGTCACGTCATACTGTAATAATTTTGTTTTTATTTGGTAATAATTGTCTAAACATTGATTAATTAGTTTTAAAATATTCATCTCGCAAATTACAACAAAACTGTGGAATTAGATTTTTATTTCATCTATATTTATTACTTTATATTTATATTGATATTTTGAATTCGATGTGAGCTTGTAAAGTGTTGGAATTTGGGATGGGTTTTGACAGATCTAAACACAGCCGTCGTCGCGATTGGGGAGCAGCTGCCCACTTTGCCAGCAGCTCTTAAATTCGCATCAGCCATCGTCAGAGAAAGTGAAGGAAGCGCTGCTGCTGATCAGCAGTGTGCAGCGAGCCGCAGCGCAGTCCGCAGGGGGTGAAAAGCAAAAGCGTCCCAATAATTCAGGGGAGTACCGTCCGTGGATAGCTAGCTACCAGCAAGCGTAACAGCGCTACTACAGGAGGAAACGAACGAATGAACGAGATGAAGGGTTTTATTTTTTTTCCTCCCTTTCTTGTTTTCTAGTATCTAGAAAAGAAATAAACGAAGTGATAGGAAGGAAAAAAAAGGCATGCCGGAAAAGGTAAAGTTGTGCATCCCTGAAACGAGACAGGGAGCTACTACTACATGCCTCCCCCATCGGCTCAAGGCCCTCCCTCTCTCTCCCATGGGGACGGGGAGCGACGGCGGCTGCACTGCAGATGAACAGGCTGAGGAGAGGAGACGAGAGCAAGCAGGCAGCTGCAACCGGCAGTGCGTGCGAGCTACTGCTGCTGCTAATCACGATGCGTGCTGCATTCCGTTTGCTGAATTGCGGACTAGCTAGCGAAGAAGGTGGTTTGTAGTATTATTACCTGCTGCACTGCTGGCAGAAGCGCATCTCGCGGCCGGCGACGACGACGACGGGGGTCTTGGAGTGGGCCTCGCACACCTTATGCCGCCGGTGGTAGTCGCGGCACTTGCTCAGGTCCGCCTTGCACCCCTCCACCGCGCACGACGGGCACTGCTGCTGCCCCTGCCCCTGCGGGTGCTGTCCCTGTCCCCCGGGGCGCGGCCGCTTCGCCCCCGCCGCGGCGACGGCAGCAGCGGTGGCGGCGTCCCTCTCCCTGCGCGCCGGCACCGGTGGCGCCGCTGCGCCGGGCTCGCCCAGCCCGCCCAACTTGAGGTCCACGGAGCACTCGGCGGCGGGTGCCCCGCCTGCCCCTGCCCCGGGCGGCGGGCGGTGCCCCGTCCCCGTGCCCACCGCGCCCGCATTGGCGTGGCCCTCGGACGACCCCCCCGCCGCCGCTGTAGCAGCCGCGTGCTGGTCGTGCTCCAGCTCTGCTAGGTCCCACGCGCCCGGCGCCTTGAGATCCCAGTCCATGCTCTACCGCTAGTCCTAGCTAGCTACTGTGCCTGATGACTGCCTAGCTATAGCTGGTGCTTGAGCTGGAGCCTCTCACATGAGTGCGCTCACTCGGGTGCCCAATCCCCCGGGCGGCCTATCCCTCTCATCCCGCGGGCATTTTTCAAGCGAGGACCGGAGGTGGCGCCGCAACGACAGAGTGAGTGCCGGATCTGCTTGCTGCTAATTTCGCCGCGCGCCAAAACGAACAAGCGAGGCCAAATCGGATGCAATTCGGCGAATGCAACGGGGGAGAGCGGCGGCTGGATCGATGGATGGATACGAGAGAGAGAGAGAGTACTGGCGGTGCTGCTGCTGCTGAGGAGTGAGGAGGGAGGAGGGACAGGGAGGAGGAGGAGGAGGAGGAGAAAATGGAAGGTGCGGTGCGGTGTAGGAGTACTCCGTATAGATAGTAGCAGCCAACAAAGATTTGCGCAGCAACAAAAGCGAGGCCCCGAGAGGCCAGGAACTGGGGTGCCTGGGTGGGGTGGTGGAGTAGGAGCAGTCAGTACTTGCGCGCAGAGACAAGTGCGACTGTAGCAAGGGAGTGTGTGCATGAAAAGAGACAGTCTAGAGAAAGAAGAAAGAGATGGAGTCGTGGTGGAGTGGAGGTGAAGAGGAGGAGGACGACGACGACGACGACGCCGAGCCGAGGTGGTAGGGGAGCGAGGGAGGGTAGTCTCGGCAGCAGCGATATTATTATTATTATTACTACTTGGCACCATGGTGGGGCCGCAACCTTTCCATCCCTGACAGGTATTCTAAAGGAAGAGCAGTGGGGAAGGGCCCCACCGCCATGTTCACACTGCCATGCAACAAGGGGCTGTGCCGTGCCTGCTGTGCAACAATTATTGGGGTAGGGTGTCTTTGCCTTTCTTTCTCCAGTACTACGATTTTCCTTTTCTTTTTTTTTTCCTTCCTCCTCACCTCTTGTCTTGTGACATTATAATTGCAACTCGAGTTTTTGTTTTCAGTTCAAAAGAAAGAAAGAAAGAAAGGGATTGTAGCAGCAGCTGCTGCTCAAAGTCCAAGTGACATGGTAGTATTTAAAATTGGTCCATGCAAGTGCCTTCTGATCAGGATTCAGGACGTGGTTATCGACAACATTAGCTGCATGCAGCAACATCAGTTGCCTCATCAGCCTGCTACTAACCCCACCTTCTGTTCTAATCTTGGGCAGGTTAGAATATACTATAATCCCTACTACATCACCCAAAGATCGCTGGTTGGTTAATTGGGACGGAGAAACGTTTCCGAGTTTGGCAGCGCCTGAACCACACGTTTTCATATTTATGTATACTCCTATACTCCTAAAAAAACACCCCGAGCTTTCATCGAACTGCACTTGCAACGCATTGTTTATTCCCCCTCCGTACTCCAGAGACTATACTTGTTCCTCGATGAATCCTGGTGTACGGCTATTTTTTTTTTAAAAAAGAAAAAGGCTACAGTTGCTGAGGAGCTACTAGGTACATGTGAGTTTTCGTGGCGGTATGGATTTTTTTATTTTATAAAAGAAAAAAAGAATGGAAGAGAGACCTGGAAAAGAGGTGGTTTTGGTGAGGTTGTGGGGGTTTGGATGGGACTATATGGCAGCTGGGAAACAAGCAAGACCCTTGAGTGACGTGGCGCCTTGTCGCCTTGCTCTTTCTAGGTCGCGCCCCATCACCGTAGCTAGGCTTTTCTTCGAATTCTCAGAGCCGGACGGCCCGGGCCGGCGATAATGCGTCGTCGAGAGCAGCGGCCTTGTGATAAATCGCGAAAAAAGACATGGAGAGGTTTGTGATAGTGCACGCAGCGGCGGCGCGTTGCGCCATGGGAGCACGGACTGGCCATGTGACGGCCTAGTCGCCGAGAGCAGCAGAGGCACCACGTACCCACCCGCCCTTTCCTTTCTATTCACGTCATCATGCAGCGAGTAGGCCGGCCGGACACGCCGGAGAGGGAAATTTTGCTAGAAATGAAGGTGTGACGTGGCGGCGAGAAATGTGGGTGTCACCGCGGGCGGGCGGGCGGGTTGGCGTCGTCGTGCAGCGCCAGCGCGCGCCGCCATGCAGCTCTCGTGTAATCATTCAGATTCAGGTGTGCTGCCGAACAGCAACAGTATCGAAATAGTAGTAGACGTGTGCATATAGTCTCGTCAAGTCTAGCATAAGTAGCCGGCTGCTGATGCATGCGCGCTGGCTGGCTGGCCAGTAGTCCCCCGCGCGAAGGGTAGACCGACCGGCCGGCCGGCTGCTGGCGGCGGCCTGCCGGTCTGTGTCCACGGCCGGCTGCTAGCTTGCGTGCGGCGCGGTGCAGGAAGCCGTCGGGGTCGATCGGGGGAAGAAGAGAAGGTCCACATGGATGCCGTCGAGGTGGTGGTAACGGCAAGGACCGCCGGCCGACGTGACGAAGACTACTAGTAGTACACAATTCTTCACGGCCTGACGGTGGTCACGGCCGGCTCACGGGCATGCAAGCAATGCATGGGGTCCAGTGACCGTCCGGGCAGGGCTCGCTGCTCTGGATTGGATCGTCTGCAGGGGTCGCCGACCACACGGCCGGACAACAAACGCCGTAGCAATAGGACGAAGTGAACCGAGGACGTGATGGGCGGGGTCTCCGGCCGTGTCATGTCCAATGGGAAAGGACGCTGCATGTGCTCAAGATTGGGATTTGAGCAGTGTGTGTCTGCCCGGCCGTCGGCAGCTACTAGCAGACACACTCAGACAGCACTTGGGCTAATATGAGCTCGCTGCCTACGAGGGGAGCTGGCCGAGGAGTAGAGGACACTGATCTGCTGCTGGACCTGGAATAGACATTGCTTTTCGATCGCTGGCTTTCTTTCGTTCTTTCATTCAGTTCAGCCTGGGATAGATTCAGGAGTTGCACTGCTGCGCTGCTCTTGTGTTCGAACTAGCAAAAAAACAATAATCTTGGAGCAGAATGTTTGTGACGTCACGGCTCTGTGTATGTTTGGTATCAACACCGAGAGCATCTCTACGAGCATTTTCTAAATCTCACTCTCTGAATAACTATTTAGAGGGTTATTTGTATAAAAATAATTTTCTATATATTTTTCACCCTCTAAGGTTTTTTTTTATATCTCATGCACATATTCTTGTATTCTATTTTTGACTAGCGAAAAATTTGGAATAGAATATGATTGTGTTTGAATGATCATTTAGATAAATTAATGGAGAGTAGTTTTTCAACAAAATCTATATTTCTACCATTTATAAAGGATATGGAAAGTCTTATGCAGATGCTCTAACTGATCTAAACGATGAACAAGGCCGGATCCATTGTGGGGGACAGAGCCCCGCCTTATTGGCGTCGTAGCCGCCCGAACAAGGAAGGGTCCTTAACATTTCAGCAACAATTTTTTATGCATAGACTAAGAGGTAGAAGATGAAGGGAAAAAAAAGAGAGAGGAGAAGGGGAGGATTGGAGGAAGGGAAAGTGGAAGCACCCCTTACTAACAATATAATCTTAGAGCGTGTTTGGATCCAACAGTTAATTATCAGTTTTTATCTATCTAAAGGAAACCAACTACTAGCTTTTTACTAGCCCGGATATTGCTTGACCTATTAGCTAAGCTGTTCTGATCTAAATTATAAGTTTACAGAGCCTATTAGTTTACACTTTACACTCCCTCTCCGTTCTAAATTATAAGTTATTCTGATCTTTTTAGATACCTAGCGAAAATTATACAACTAGATATAAGTATATACAGTGTATATTCTAGATGCATAATAAAATCTATACATGTATCTAAAAACCCAAGGGGGTAGCATTTAGGTTGTCAGAGTTAGCTGATAACTTTTCATTAACTAAATAGTTCGTTTTAAAATATTAGTTAGGCTATTGGTTGGGGAGTTTGAATCTAGCTAGTAGAGTTATTAATTATTAGCTCACAGTATCCCGACAGGGCACTCACAATGACTGGCTTATATGCTAGATCTAAGTTTTTTTTTTCATACTTCAATAGAAGAGAGAGAAATTAACTCTTAATTAAGAGTTAGACTCGTACACATATTCCAAGAATATATAAGAGTGTCATATGGAACTCAGTGTTATCAGGTATATGATAAAAGTTAGCATTGTTTTTTTTTAAAAAAAAAGTTGGCTTAGATATAGCTGGTAACTAGAAACCAGGCCTATTTACACTAAGTACGTAACAGTATATCAAATAAACGCAACTCAGTGTACGTCACTGACTGAGGACCAACCATGAACATGATCAAAGTTAATTCATCTCTGCCGTGCTAGAGTCTCTATGCTCCACTGCAATGAAGGCACACCGTTGTGTTGCCAAGGACAAGGACGACGACGTACGTGTGGAACACCCGGCCCATAATAATATAATGACCACCTTTTATCATGGAAGAACCTACGTACGTACGTACGCCTTTGGGTGGGGTGAGGAAGGAATTGAGGTAGAACTTCAGTTGCCATGCTAAATTTTCGGCAAACTCGCCTGATCGTTTCGGCGCACAGCGGATAAGCCAGCTGATTGTAAGAGAGAAAAACATTGCGAACAGGAACTACATTGGAGGTAAAAATTTGTAAAGAAAAAAAAAGTGGCCGCACGTGTCGGATATCAGGTTACTCACTCCGTCCTAAAATAACTGTCTTTCTCGCTTCCCGAGAAATAAATGTCGGTAATTATATATTAAAATATATAAACATTTATGTTAAGTAATCAGTATCATCGAAAAGATTTTTTGTCTAGTTTTTTAACAAATCTATTTAAATATATAAATATTGAATATATTTTCTATAAATTAAGTCATACGAAAACCCAAAGCGACGGTTATTAGGAAGCACGGCACGTTGTAACTGTGTGGCAGGGAACTGAATAATAACTACCAAAAACATTATAGCATGCGCCATATGTGGCGCGTCATGGTCAGACCGTTGAGAGCTTGGAAGATCGAACGGCGAATCCACGGGTATAGTACGCGTACGTTACGTGTCGTCGTACACTCGTACGTCGACGCCCGGTCCTGCTGGACGACTGAGCTGCTGCCTGCTGCGGGCATTATATACGTGAATCCATCCACATGGCATCTAGGTCAGTTGCCTACGACTGTTCTGTCCCATTCAATGGCGGAGCCACATGGGGGCATAGTGGGCCATGGCCCCCCTTGCCTTTACGTTTTTACCGAAGACCCTGTACTATCTCCAGACCCACAACGGCCACAATGCAAGCTGTCTCTCGCAGCTGTGTCTCGCCTTGCTATGTCTGTGCTCTCAATTCAGTCTGCTCCGTCCCCTCTGTGACTCCGCGTGTTTGTGACTACGAGTCTATAACTCAGTGGTTGACTCCATGCTCTAGATGGACTGCAGCCATCGGTCAGCAGTAAGGCCCGCTCCTAGCAACCCAGAGTGCTACCAGCCTACCACTGATCAGTTCTTGTTACCACTGATCAGTTCTTGCTTTGCCTTTGCTTCTGCGTACAACGTACATGTACTGGTGCATAAATATGTTTTTTAAGTTCTTCGTGTTGTTTTTTTGTTTTTAAAACCCTTTGATATGTATAATCTGTAGGCTAAGTGGCTGATTGATTGCCATTTTGTTGTCAATTGAGATCTTCTATTGCTTTTTAGAGAATTTTAGGTGCTTTGCTATTTGGTTTGTCCTATATTTATATATAAGAATTAAGACTAATCTCTCAACCACCATGTATATTTGAGTTTAATTTGTAAATTGGCTCCTCCTACAATTTGTTTCTAGCTCCGCCACTGGTCCGATTGTGTGTGGTCCTATGTAATTGCACTTTTGTGCGCAATTAAGCTGTTCTGTTACATGCATCTTGGCAGCTACTAGCTCGTCAGTAATTGTGCATGCATGCATTGGTACCTTCGTAGGATCCAAAGTAGATCCTGAAAGAATAGTCGTACGTCCACGGATTATATATAGGCCGCAGGTAATAATCTCAGTATGCAGTTACTGTTTTGTTCAGTTAAAACAAAACCTGATCAGCAGCAGGAAGGAAATCGAACAGTAGCTATCTAACTCGATCGTCATTCATCAAGCTATTGTAGCTACTACTATTGTTTGCTGATGAGAGAACGTACGAGTTCGATCGACATCAGCTAGCTTGTTCGATCCTGCATGCAGAGATACATACAAGGGATAAAATACGAAAAATCTGCTGTGATAAGCACCCCGATCATCGATCTGTTTCTTGTGGGCGCCGAAATGGAGAGCTAGCGGCAGATCATCAGATCGATGGCAGCGCAATAGTGCACGTTACCTTGAGACGTCATGAACGTGACCCGGCCCTGTTGTATCGCCATCAACGAACGGACTGTGATAGATGGATAGATCTGACTGTTCGTTGTTGGATTGCTTTGCCGCCTGGAGAGTGAAAAGTGAGACTGAGAGAGGGAGATGGTGATGATCAGATGAATAGGACACGACGACACACAGAGACTTTATGACCAACGATGGCTTCTACAGTTTGATGATGAAGCAGTAAACTTGGTGATCTATCATGCAGACGACGTTTCGGTCAGGCAGTAAACTTGGGTGAGTGAATGGTGCTAAACTGTCGACAGGTGATGATTTGATGATAAAGCTACACTAGTCACAACTGATGGTGGTGGATGGGGAAGCCTTCAATTCCCTGCTGTGGCGTGCCGGCCTCCATCTCGCTGGCTGGTTCTGGTGGCGACAGCATCGCCGGCCGGGGACAACGACGCTTCAGCTTCACTTGGTCACTTTCGGACCCCCCCTCCCCGGCCTCTACAGCCCACAGCCACACACATAGGCCATCCGCAACAAGGCTGAGTCAGCTAGCTATTTAAGTGTACATGTCAGCATCCGTCCTACGTGGAGCAGAGAGAATACGTAAAAAAAAAGTCGAGCCAGCGACTTTTTCATCGCTCAGCTCGCACACAGCCCGATACGCCAAATCGCTAGCCAAATCGCCCGCTAACTTTTTCGCTCGCGTTTTCCACCGCAGTCAGATCCGTTGTGCGCAAAAATCCTCCATGGCTACACGCGCGAATCCTCCACCGTTGCGCGCGAATCCTCCATTATTGTGCGCGAAAATCTTCCTCAATATTGCAAGTCCCGTCTCCTCTTTTGCTAGTCTCACCTCCTCTGATTTATTCCCCACTCTAAACCCTAGCTCGAGTCCTGTCCAACATAGGGAGCGGAGAGGGCACGGCGCGGCACGTAAGCTGACGACGCCGACGAGGGCGGAAAGAAGTCGTGGCTGCCGGTGATGAGCCAGCGAACCAAGTGACAGATGGCTCCGCCACCACATCAGGACGGAGCTGCTCATGTGTATCAGACCGGCTCTGCTCTTGTTGGTGTTCCTACTCCAGAATACCAATCAGGTAACCAATTGGGGATTTTTTTTTCTTTATACAAGTTTAGTCGTAGATCCTTGTTAGTGTAGATCCTTGTTAGTTGCCACTGGCCGCTTAGCCCTTGCAGCTAGCCGTCAGACACCGGCGCCCCTTGCTGGCTTGCGGGTTGCTGCCAGGCTGCTGTCTACTGTTGTGCAGTCGCAGGGGCACAGGGGCAAGGTAGCAGCCAGCTTGCCCCAATCTTGTCTCTATAGTAGTTTTCTACTATTTTCTTGGTTTTTTTGAGGCAATGTGGATTGCAACTGAATGTATTTCTCTAGGATAAGAAATCATCTAGGATTTAAAATTATTTGTTCTTGACTGATGGTATGACACAATGACTTGCTTCTCTGCAGCATGGTGGCCTGGACCTTTGCCACAAGCCACACCCATCAGCAGCCACATCCATAAATTGGTAAGTTCAATTTTTTTTCTATGTATTTTTCTTGCTGCACTAGTTGTCATTTATTATGTTCAGAAACAATTAGTTCACTAGCTATATTTGTTTCATTAAAAGTAATAGTATTTGTTGCTTGATTTTTCAGTAGTATGGATTACTATCCACCTGGTGGTTTTATGAGCATTTTACAATCTGGACAACCATTGATTCCTCATGTTTCGGCACCATGGCCACCAATGAGAAATGAATCTCAATTAGCATCACCAAAAATTGACTCAGGAAACCAAAATTCTAAAAAGATATCGAAAGGTAAAACCATTATCAACCTAAATGATGAAAACGATGGCAGGACTGCAAAACGTCTTGTATTTGATCTAGATAAGGACGTGAGGCTAGTAAGTAAAATTGTATCACTCACTTTCTTTCTATGCCTTCACAAATATATGAGCCTGCAACTAATCATGTATCCTAAATTCAGGTCAGTGCATGGCTGATCCACTCAAATGACCCAATCAATGGGAATTGCAAGAAAAATGAGAAGTATTGGGGTGATGTACATGGACAATACAATAAGACTACACCTACAAACCGAAAAAGAGAGGTCAAACATTTCAAAGATCGCTGGACAAAAATTAAGAGATGGGTGGCATTTTTTTGTGGAATTTGGAAGAAGGCTACCTCAATTTATCTTAGTGGATATTCAGATGAGCAGCTAAAATACATGGCTAAACAGTTTTATTTGGATGACTATAAGGAAGGACCATTCACAGTTGAGCATTGTTGGAAGATTCTTCATGATGAACCCAAGTGGCATGCAATTTTGGAAGAACTTGAAAATCCAAATAAAAGGAGTTTGGATGGTGAAGATGAGACAATTGACACCTCAAGGAAGCCAGAAGCTGTAGGAGAATTGGAACGTCCTATGGGGACAAAAAAAAGCTAAGAAAAATGCAATGGTAAAGGTAGAGTCAGCGATGATGATGTTAGTTTAGATGAAGAATTGAAGAAATTCATTGACATTCAAGCTGCAACAAAAAAACGACAGGAAGATTTCGTAAAGGCACGAGAACGTATTTCTGAAAAGAAGTTTCAGACTGCAAGGTTTAATAGGGAGGCTGCTTTACTGGAATCGTATCAAAAACTCTTGTGTATGGACACTAGGGAGATGACAGAGGATATTAGAGCTGAGCATGTCATTGCCCTGAAGATGCAGTACTACAAAAAATTTAGTCAGTCAACAAAAAATTATCATGCAGCACTACAAAAAATTTAGTCAGTCAACATCTATTACCAATGCTTTGTTAATTATCATGCAGTACCACTAATTACATGACCAGTTTAGTGTAGTATTCAAAACGCATTTGTCCTTTGTGTGTGTATATATACATGACCAGTATAGCTGCATATATGCACAACAGCCCAAACTCTCCAACCTCTGTACCCCTTTCTAAACTTGTCTCCAAACATGTCGGATCAATCCGATGATTTTGTAGACCCCTTAGAAGAGTTCTCAGCTGAGCAACAAGCCCTCGACTCTCTTGCTAGCCGAATTTTTACGAAGATTAAGGCAAAGATGGCGGGTAGTTCATCTAGACGTCGAACCAGAAAGTACATCAATAGGGATCGTGAAGGTGCTCATCAACGACTTGTGGCTGATTACTTTGCAGAAGAGCCTCTATATTCTGATGCAATGTTTCGTAGAAGATTTCGGATGAGAAGGCATGTTTTTCTACGCATTGTGGATGCCCTGGGCAGTTGGTCTCCCTATTTCACTCAAAGGGTAGACTGTACTAATCACCTGGGGCTTTCACCACTGCAAAAGTGCACAACAGCAATCCGTATGCTTGCATATGGGACTGCAGCTGACATGCTTGATGAGTACTTAAAGGTTGCAGAGAGCACTGCTTTTGAGTGCTTGGAAAATTTTGTGCAAGGGGTGGTTGAAGTTTTCGTCTCTGAGTACGTACGACGCCCTACACCTAAAGACATGGAGCGTCTGCTCCAAGTTGGAGAGTCTCGTGGATTCCCTGGAATGTTGGGTAGTATTGATTGTATGCATTGACGATGGGAAAACTGTCCAGTGGCATGGAAGGGGCAATATACCACTGGTCGCTATGGATTCCCATCCATGATCCTTGAAGCGGTAGCTTCATATGACCTCCATATTTGGCATGCATTCTTTGGTGTTGCCGGTCTAATAATGATATCAATGTGCTCAATCAGTCCCCTTTGTTTCTTGAGGCAATAAAGGGTGAAGCTCCTCGGGTTCAATATTCTGTCAATGGTAGGCAATATGACACTGGTTATTACCTAGCCGATGGAATTTACTCAGAATGGGCAGCCTTTGTGAAGTCTATAAATTCGCCTCAACTAGACAAGCACAAGGTGTATGCAGCAGAACAAGAAGGTGCAAGGAAAGATGTGGAGTGTGCTTTTGGCGTTTTGCAAGCTCGCTTCAACATTGTGCGCCGTCCAGCACGATCTTGGAGCACAAGGGTTATTGGACAGATCATGAAAGCTTGTGTTATTCTCCACAACATGATAGTGGAAGATGAGGGAGAAATGGCTAAGGAGTCTATTGATCTGAATGTAATTCCTGGACAATCCGTTGTTCTTCCTCCTGAAGTGCAAAAGGCCTCAAACGAAAACCCATGCTTCAATGATGTTCGACGTAGAAATTCTGCTATCCGTGCTCGCTCTGTCCATACTCAACTTAAAAATGATTTAATTGAACATATTTGGCAGCGTTTTGGCCATAGGGTTCCCCACTAGTAACTTTTTTTATAACAATCTCACGTAAGATATGTCATGAATTTCTTTTTTTTTGGCACTGTTAATTATATTGAGTAAGCTGACTTACTTCTTGTTTTCTTTTTCCAGATTGGTTGGTATGAGGTTGATTGGCATTTCTAGTAGGTTATGATGGAGGTTGACTTCTGGCTTTTGGTGCTTCTTCCTCAACAATGCAGTTAGCTGTTCAGTTTGCTTTTGTGGCCTGAGATAAATATGTATGGCCAGAGTCATGGTTATCAATTAGTCCATTATGTAGTAATATATGAACATTCTATTTTATTTTCATGTTTAAAACCTTTGGATGTACTAGTTGCTTATCTTTAGTTGACCATATAATGAAATGACTTGAGTCATATTTATCGGTTCATCATATGGTAATAAATGGACATTTTTATTTTATTGTTGTGTTCAAAATCTTGTCCATGTTGTCATGGCTGCTACCAGTTGGTTATATTGAGATGACATGTTTTTTCAGATGAGATGTTTAGTGCAACACCATATAGAGAGGCACAAAGATAATGCTCACAGCACACCCATTCTTTCTCTGTGTATGAAAGTATTAAAAATAACAAATAACTAGCACTATATAGATAGTTGTACGGATTGCTAGCTATTTAGTGTTGAGGTGGATGGCTCCTAGCTACCAATTAGCTAGGACTGTTGCGGATGGCCATAGAGATATGATGAAAGGAAAAGCCTGGGGAGTTATTATTGGCTTCTTCGTCGTTCTCTGCCTCTCTCGTTTGGGTAGGCATCGACTTCTAGGCTAGGCTATTACGGCTAGTGCTGCTAACTACAGTGCACTATAGAACTAGCTAGCTAGCTAGAGCAATGAATTGTGAGCGTGATTAGATGATGCTGGTGATTACGTAGTATTTGGGGTTCAGTCTCTCGTGTTTATAATCAAGCTTACCAGTGACAATCAAGCTAGACATTTGTTGTTTTCAGTCACATCGCGCGAGCTAGTGGCTTGCAGTAGTGTGACTTAAACCAAACTAGAGCGTGTTAAGATTGTCTGCCTCAGCTTTTATGATAGTCTATCACTCTAGCTTGTGGTGTACTCTCTCTGTTCCAAATTACAAGATGTTTTTAGCTTTTCTAGATTCATTACTTCTAGGGTTATATATGATGCACCTAATAAGATTATAAAAGGTGGTCTGCATCTGCAAGTTGCGATGTTTGTTGTTGATTACTTGAGTTTATACGAATCTGTTGATTTCAGAAGTCATGTAAACTGGATTGGCATCATCCATGCATCTGTGTCCAACATTAGAAGAGGTGGCCTTACAATTCTTTGTTTCTTTTTGGAATTTGGATGACCTTTTTAATGTTCAAATTGAGTCTTAAATTGGCTGCTTTCTGATTTCCTTGAAGCCAGATTCTATATATCCATTATAAAAAAAAACGGATTGGAAGATCTAGAACCGGGCCGGCCGGGGCTAGTTGGCTAGTAGTATCTACAATGGCAACGGGCAAGTACAGAAGAGAAGATCGCGTCCATGGATCCAATAGAGCCACACAGGGTGAAAAATCTATGGCAACGACTATGTTACCAACGCAAGCAAATCTAGGCGCAGTGTGGTCCCGCGGCTATAGCTAGCTGCACATGATCGACCGACCGTACTTACTTTGCCTGATTGTGCAACCGAGCGGTACGCCATCATCTTTGCTTAGTTTAATTATGTGAGCTGGTTAATTTGTGCTTCTCGCTATAAGTTGGGAGAGAAACCATCTGAATGTATGGTTATTTGGTAACTCAGCTTAATTGTCTCACACGTAACTTATCACCCCACCTACGTAACATATATGATTTTGAATGGAATGCTTTCCTTTTAAACTAACCCATCCAAGGAAAAGGTCATTTAACCCCGATTCGTAACACTAAATGAGACTAAAGAGATCAAGGCCTTTAGCCTCCTTCGTAACATCAACCGGGACTGATATGTTGGCTCTTTAATCTGGATTGGTATTACCATCCGGGACTAAAGGCCTTTCAAAGTCCATGAAACTTGGAACCTGGACTAATGCTCACATTAGTTTTGGTTCTAACTCTAACCGGGACTAACATGCTAAACCGAAAATCTATCTCTACTAGTGTATGGATTCATCCAATTAGGACGTGTAGTTTGATAGATGAAAACGATAGAAGAAGCTCCTATGGAGCTCCTATATGGGACAACTTGTTGTTTATCATGACATTTGACTTCTAGTTTATACTACCACAATTTCAAATTATAAGACGTTTTGGCTTTTAGATCATTGATTTAATTTCATTATATATCTAGACATAAATATATAGCAAAATCTATATATCTAGAAATGTCAAAATGTCTTATAATTTGGAATAGAGAGAGTACTAAGCTATAGAACAAGCTGACAAAATTTGACCTATTGATTTGGGGTGGGTGAGATTAATTGCGTAAATTTGGTAGAAGTTACAAAGAAAAACTACATGTATTGGATGAGTACACATGCACGCGTGTCGTGAATCTAGAATAAAGTGCCCGCGGCTTTACATAAGATCTAAAAGCATTGGTACACGGATTTTGAAGTACTTCAGCACGAATCTTAATACGGAATAGATGTTCTGGGATAAGAGGAGGGCACCCAACCTGTTGTGATTTGCAATGTTTGGTATACGACGGCAGACGACGAATAACGCGTGTGGTGGATCGCTTGGAGCGGGTGGGCGGAGTGGAGATGGTTCCTGCCTATTTGAGTACGTACGTGCGGTAGCCGTACACTACGCGGTAATCCTATTAACAACACTCTATGTCTCTATGTCAGCGCTCCGTAGTCTACTCTCTCCGCCTCGTAATAGAAGACGCTATGAGATTCAGTTTTTGTCACAAAATACCTGGACTCCACCACCATCTATATATTTCACTTCTCCTATATCAAAAGATAAAACGTCTTGCATTTTGAAACGGCCGGAGCAGCACGTGTACACGGAGATGGATCCATGACGCGGACCACATACTCCACACAGCCACACACACAAACGTACAGGCGCGGTAACATACAGTATCTGGACGCGCACCGTACGTACTGGGGTACTGCCGCTTCTATTTGTACGAGGGAAGGAGAAGCCCGTCGTATGCGTCGTCCGTTGGTGTGCGTACGCGTTACTACTACCATTATGCGTGGATGCGGGCGGAGGAGTGAGTCCGTACGGCCGGCCGGGCTCCTGCTCTGCTCCTCCCTCGGTCCAGCACGGACCACACCACGTCTCCATGCGCACGTGAGGCGCGCGCGCAGCAGAGGGAGGAGGCCCCGCGTCGCTGCAGGCCCACGGACCACACGGACGACCGGGACCATGGCTGGAGCTGGGCCTGCCTCTACTACTGCCCGTCTGCCCCCTATATATATATATATACTAGGAGTAGGAGTAGCTCGTAGTAGGGTACTAGGCCTTCCTCAGTAGCAGAGGCTAGCAGCAGAGACCCATGTGGCGGTGCCGGCCGACTGGACTGCTAGCTGGTCCGTCCATCCGTCCAGCGGGGCCGAAGGCCGAAGCGAAGAGGCCGCGCTACTGCCTGCCTCCAGGCTCCAGGGACCACGACGGGCCTGCAGCTGCAGCTGCAGGCAGGCAGGCCGGCCGCGCCCGCGCGCGCGCTCTCCTCCCCCGATCGTCGGCGGCTCGTCGCTCGCCCTGTCCCGTTCCGCCGCGACATGGTCATGGGCGGGTGGGCTATTTTGGTGCCGGGATCGACGGTCCACGTGCACAGCACCGGGCTGCCTGAGCCAGGCGGCCCCCCTCCCCACACGGCCGGATCCATCCATCCATCCATCTGATTTCTGGACAACAGCTAGCAACGCAGGCGGGGGAAACGGCGGCAACCGTCCGTGTCGCGGACGTGCGCGGACAGCTCCCCTAGCTCCGGTGTCCAACGGAGTCGGTGGGGTCAGTTTAGCTTGGTGCAATTAATGTATGTAGTGGACCAAATTTTACTCAGCCACCTGCGCCTCCTCGATGTACTACTACGTGGACTCCTCTCCGTAGTTAGCACTATCTGCTTTTCTATTTCAAACGACGACGTAGAGACTCTCAGCTTATTAGTACCGCCGACGCCGCCGCCTTCTATTCCAAACGCTACATGTGCAGCTGCTCTATCTATAACTAAGGTGTGATGCATTATATATTCTTGAGCGTTCAGCACCTGAGAAAAATCTTTGCCCCGACACCTACTAACACCCGGCCTCTATATAATAAAATACTAATAAAACCACACACACACATTCTCTATAGGGGATACTGCTTGTTTTTTCTAAAAAAAATATAATATATTTATTTTCCGTCACGAGCCATGATTGAATAGGACTCGTATGAATGCCGATTATTTTCGAGTTCATATCACATACACGATCCAATAGATTTTGGAATCATGTTAGAGAGAATATATTCAAATTTGTATGAGTACGGGCTATATATTGTCCGGTAGTTAGAGAAAGCGATGGATAAAAAAAATGAATTGACCAAAAAAAATGCATAGAAATTTTGCCTCTTAGTATTAGGTTACATACATTACATTTACATACACACACAAGCTCTCGATCGATCTCAGAGCGCGTTGCCGTACCTAGCTTGTACGTACACGTACGGTAAAAAACTGGATGCGGATGGATGCGCGCGCGGTAGCTAGCGTAGTACGAGGACGATGGAGCGAGGTAGATCTATCGCAGATCTGCTAGCTGTGGCAGCTAGCGCGCATCAAACAGCAGATCGATGGATGGAAGAGAGAGAGAGACTACGACTGAGAGAGAAGCATCGGACACACACCTGCATCGATCGAGATGAGCGTACTACTATACTAGTAGTTGCTACTACGTGTAACGTACGCCTAGTAGGAGTAATTTGCAAGTACAGGACGGGTGCAGCGGTGGCGGTGGGGCATGCATGCAGGTATGCAGCACGTCCGGTCGGGGACTTGGGGCGGCCCGGCCGGGCTCTCGTCGGCTGGATCGATCGATCGGCGGAGCTGGCCAATGCAGTCTCGATACTGTAGCGCAGGCAGCAACAGCAAGCAGGCTCTGCATGCTTGAATGCACCCCGGCCAGTACGTATGTGGAGTACGTACGTGGTTACTCTTACTCGATCCGACTTTGCTCGGAGTAATATAATATAATATGGCCCATGTATGCATGCATGCATGCATTACTGTACGTGGTTGTACGTAAGCTAGTGACGAAGGAGCAAAAGGCCCGTGTCGTTTGGTTTGGTCGTTCTCTCCTGGACCACCGCGCGCGCGAGGCCGGCGGTGACACGTACTACTACAGTACTACTACTACACAGCACGTACGTACGGCTAGCTAGCTAGCTAGCTAGGTCTCTGCTGCTGTTTTGCATTACATTCGTAACGACAATTGTACTGCCTTTGTACGTACGTACTACTACACTACAGCGCTGCACTCCTGGCAGGTAGCTAGCTAGCTAGCCACCTAGCTACCACTAGTACAAAGCATGCGGTAACCTTTTATTTGTATTGGTAGTTTCAGTTATCATTATTATGCGCCAGTGCAAATGATTCGTACGGTCGGAGCTATAAACCGTCAGTGTAAATTGATTTACACTAGCAGTTTACCTAAAATAACCGTCAGTGTAAATAGATTTACAGTGGCGGTTGACTTAGCTGAACCGCCTGTGGAAATGAACTATTTCCATAGGCGGTTGGCTTAGGTAAACCGCCAGTGTTGTTCCTGTAGCTATATATACCCTTCTTCCTCTCCGAGAAATCGTGTAGCTCGCAGCCAACTTCCATTGTAGGCCATTTTGGAGGTCCATATTTCTTCAAATACAAGAGGAGAGGTTTTGATCTTCATTTTTGGAAGGAGATTGCTAAGAAAGGTTAGTTTATGCCTCTCTTGTCTTATTTTGTCCATTCCTTGCTCAATTTGAGTACCTTTTTGGATCTAGGGTTGCACCATGAGTGAGAGAGAAAGGTAGCTAGGTTATGGGTAAGATTTTGTGAAATGTTTATGCTCAAGATGGTTAGATGATGCCTCTCCACCTCCCTACTCATGTTTTGTTGTCAATTTAGTTTATCCAAGATTTTTTTAGTTGTATGTATATGGCTATAGCCATGAATAGTATGTTCATGTAGAGAGCAATATAGGTCCATTTACTTAGTATTTTTTTTATTTGCATAAATTGTTCCATAATTTTTTTTTGTGTTCATGAAGTGTGTTCATATGTAGATAGCAATATTTTTTTTGTTAGTTCTCTAATAAAGTAGGTTAATTATTTAGTGTATTTTCTTTATATCTCAAATTGTTTCATGAATTGTTTGTTTGTGTGGTGAGACAAATGTATGTTTAAAGATTAAACCTTCTGATAAACCCTATACTTAATCATATCCCTTCTTCCTCCCCAATAACTCTTCTAGCTTGCAGTCAACTACCATTGAAGACGTTTTTGGAAATTCAGATTTTTAAAATACAATTAGAGAGGGTTTGATATTCATTTTTTTGGAAGGAGGTGCTAGCAAAAGTTAGTTTATCTCTCTCTTGCATCCTTTTATTCATTTTTGCTCAGTTTGAGTAACTTTTTGGAGCTAGGCCTATGGTTTCAACTTTAAGCATACAATTAATTCATTATATTTTTGTACAGGTACGATGGAGAGGTCATTATGGATGTATGAGTTGTCAAGACTAGATCCATCATACTTACCAGAAGTGCATAAGTTTGTTGACGCTGCTAAGAACCATGCTTGCAGAACAAAGATGGAGCACATACATTGTCCATGCATAGACTGCAAAAATGTTGTTGTATTTGACGACACTCAAACAATCCTTTCTCATCTAGTCTGTCGAGGGTTTATGAAAGATTACTTGATTTGGACAAAGCATGGAGAGGGTAGTTCTGCACATTATACAACGACAAACACTGCAGATATTGATCTTGATCTACATATGCTTGTTGATGAGTTCCCGTTCATACACGAGACACAACAACCTCTTCCTGATCATGGTTTTGATAGAGCAAATGAATGTGATGAGGTCCTGCCAGATATGGCTGCGGAAGATGCAGAATTGTTAGAGGCAATGTTGCATCGTCATTTAGATGACCCTTCAATGTTCTTCATGAAAGGTATGGATTCCCTGATGAATGCAGCAAAAGAGCCTTTGTATGATGAGTCTAAGGGTTGTACCCAAGAGTTCACGACACTGCGGTCTATGCTTATGTTTTTTGTATTCAAAGCTAGATATGGTTTGTCTGATGCTGGCTTTGATGCGTTCTTGAGTATTATCGCAGACATGCTTCCAAAGAAGAACAATGTGCCGGCTAACACGTATTATGCAAAGAAGTTAATCAGTCCGCTCACTATGGGTGTTGAGAGGATCCACGCATGTAGAAATCATTGTATCCTATATCGAGGTGATAAGTATAAGGACATGGTCAGCTGTCCAAACTGTGATGCAAGTAGGTACAAGACGAATAAAGACTTTCGAGAAGAAGAATGTCCTGCCTCCAAGTGTAAAGGAAATAAGAGAAAGAAGACCCAACAGAGAGCAACAAAACCCCCCACAAGCAAAGAAAAAGACGAAGTAGACTATTATGCTAGAAAAAGATTCCTGCTTTAGTGATGTGGTACCTTCCTGTGGTTGATCGATTGAGGTGTTTGTTCGCTAACCCAGAGGATGCCAAACTTATGAGCTGGCATGCTTCAAATGAGCACAAAAATGATGGGAAGCTTCGTCATCCGGCTGATGGCACGCAGTGGAGAGATTTCAGTAATAACCATGAAGACTTTGCAAAGGAAACAAGAAATGTTAGATTTGCACTGAGTATTGATGGAATGAATCCATTTGGTGAGAGAAGCAGCACGCATAGCACGTGGCCGGTGATCCTCACCATCTACAACCTTCCCCAATGGTTGATGCAAAAGCGGAAGTACCTTTTACTAACCATCCTTATCTCTGGGCCTACACAACCTGGAGTGGACATGGATGTTTTTTTGGAGCCCTTAATGGAGGATATGAAAATGTTGTGGGAAATAGGTGTTCAAATGTGGGACGAGTACTGCAAATAATCTTTCACATTGAGAGCAATTATTTTTGTTACGATCAACGATTACCCTGCTCTCTTCACATTATCAGGGCAGTTCAAGGGAAAGGTTGGTTATGTATTCTGCATAGATGAAACCGCTTACGTGTCCCTCAATGCATCTAAGAAGATAGTGTACATGAGACACAAACGCTTCTTATCGAAAGGACACAGGTACCGCCTTAAAAAGATGGCTAAATACTTCGACAATAACGATGAACTACACTCTATTGCACCATCAAGTAATAGTAAAGGCCAAAGAGTTTTCCAAATAGTTAGCAAATCAAATTTGTTTTTGGAAAGAAGACAAAAGACGGAAAACCAAGAAAGGATGTCAAACCAACTCTAGGGGCTACATTCAAGAAGATGTCTATTTTTTTGAGTATTTACCATACTAGAAAGAGTTAGATGTACGACATTCGATCGATGGTATGCACGTTAAAAAGAACGTGTTTGAAAGTCTAATTGGCACCTTGCTAGACATGAAGAGCAAGACAAAGGAAGGACTGAATTCATGCATGGACATGGTACAGTTAGACTGAAGAATCATGGCCCTAGTTGGTTTCGGTGATTAACGACAATTAGAGATTATTATGGCTAACGTGTGTTTTGCAGAGGCTATGCGTAGCTTAGCCATAGTGATCAAGGAGAATGGGCTCTAAAGGTCATCACTTAGCCCCCAAGATGGATATCGTTTCGGTTGTTAAGGAGACATGATGAAGACCCTAGAATGATAGGCTAAGTGCCATAAGGAGATGAAGGGCACTTAGAATTAGATAGGGCTTCTCTTTTTACCTTTGACCGTACTATTAAGAGGGGTTGAGATTAGTAGCTTGACTTAGGAAAGCTTCATGTTTAGGTGTGGTGCACACTTGACTTCCTTAGCTCTAAGCAAGCCTATGGTGACCGTAAGATAGCCTAGAACAACTTCCATATTCATCGCGACGAAAAACGGAGTTGTTAAAATAGTTTTCTGGGCGTCGGACGCTCCTGGCAGGGGCACTGGACGCTGTCCGTCGCGTCGGACAAAGGCGCCGGACGCTGGGTGGTTGAGTCCACAGCGTCCGTCGGCCTTCCAGAGAGGTTGTTTTCTGGCTAAGTTTTTCAGGGTGCGTCGGACGCTGGGAAGAGCGTCCGTCGACCTTCCAGAAAGGGTGTTTTTCAACCCTAGCCAGAACTCAGCGTCGGACGCTGTGGCTGAGCGTCCGTCGCCCAGTGACGTAGCGTCCGTCGCTGGGAACAGTGTGTCAGAACTAGCCGTTAGACAGAGGCGTCGGACCGTCTGTCGCCTAGGCGCCGGAGCGTCCGTCGCCTCAACTATGAACAGAAACTAGCCGTTGGGCATGCGACGACGCGTCCGTCCCCTAGTCGACGGAGCGTCCGTCGCCAACTTAAATTGCCAGCCCGAGGCAGTTTTCAGAGGGTCTATTTATAGCCCCTCCCACTTCTCTCCCACCTCGCCTTTGCTCATTTGAGTTGCTGAGTTTGTTGAGAAGGTTGGGAAGAGAGCAAGAGCCCTAGAGAGAGAGAGTGATTCGCGAATCCATCCATCCTCTCTCTAGCTCATCCAAGAGTTTAAGTGTGCATCCTCTAGTTGTGAAGCTTGAGTGAGTCAAGCGAAGATCGAGGCTTGTTACTCTTGGTGATCGACATCACCTAGACGGTCCGGTGGTGCTCGGAGGAAGGTGATCGCCGGAAGATTGTCGGCGGCCCTTCTCCATCGACGTTGTGATCGGTTGTGGGAGATTCACCGAGCCGGAGTGGCGAAGAATCAGCCCGTAGAGAGCACTCATCCCTTGCGCGGGATTGAGGGGGAGCTATACCTTGCGAGGTGCTCCAACGAGGACTAGGGGGGAGTGTCGACTCCTCGATACCTCGGCAAAACATCGCCGTGTCAAGCATCTCTTTCCCTAGCTCTTTATTACCGCATTACTTTCCGCACTTGTCTTTCATTTCATACTAGAATTGTGTAGGAAGTTTTCGCTTTCCATTGCCTTGTTACCGCTTTCTAGCTAGGACACACAAGCGGTAGGCACTAGGGGGTTAATTGGCTCTTTATAGGTTTAATTCTTGTTTAGAAATTAAAAAGAGCCCAATTCACCCCCCCTCTTGGGCATCTTGATCCTTTCATAGACATAAAAAAAGAGCTTCACCCTGTTCTACAAGAAAATGGGAAGTGTCATCTACTCGCAGCAAGCTACAACCTCAACATAGATGAGAAACATGCGATGTGTGTGTGGTTGAGGAAGTTGAAAGTCCCATCTGAATTTTGCTCTAACATACGGAGTATCGTGTCAGTGAAAGACCTTACACTCACCAACTACAACTCACATGATTGTCATGTCATGCTTACTACTTTCCTTCCGATTGTCATCAGGGCTATAAATCCTTTGTTCATGAAGATGGCAGTAACACATCTATGCTTCATTTTCAACAAGATCTCACAAAAGGTGATTGACCATGATGAGTTAGCGACTCTTCAAGAATTCGTAGTGGAGACAGTGTCACAGTTTGAGATGTGTTTCCCCCCAGCATTCTTCGATATCATGGTGCACCTCGTTGTGCACTTGGTTCCTCAAATTGAGGCATTGGGTCCTATGTACTTGCATGAAATGTGGACTTATGAGCATTTCATGGCAATAATAAATGGCTATGTTTCGACTCGTGCTCGCCCAGAGGCGTCTATGGTTGAGGGGTATTTAACCGAAGAGGCCATTGAGTCTGGAGTTCCATTCTACAATAGTGTCCTAAAAGACCAAGTTGCAATAGGTTTGCCTCCATCACGACATGAGGGTAGGTTGTATGGAAGTGGGAGGATGGGACGAAAACCATTCATCCAGAAAGATTACAACATAGTCCTTGACGCACATCACAGTATCCTGCATCAGCTCTCGATAATGGAGCCTTTGATCGAGGAACACTTAAATGAACTTCGGGAACATAATCATGGGCACACGGATAATTGGGTAATGAAGGAACACAAAACTCGGTTCAACACATGGCTAAGGGAGAAGGATATTCCACATGGGGAAACAATCGAGGAACAAACCATCAAGGGGTTGGCATCTGGACCCTCACGCCAGGTAACGACATGGCAAACCTATGACATTAATGGCTTCACATTCTGTACCAAGTACAAGGACATGAAGAGCATGGCACAAAATAGTGGTGTTCGATGCGATGCCATTGACTCTAAGACAAGTGAGATTATTACATACTTTGGCATCATTATTGACATATGGGAACTAGACTATGGTACATTCCAAATCACCGTGTTGCGATGTGAATGGGTTGAAGACAAACATATCACAGTGGACAACTATGGGGTCAGAGTTCTTGATCTAAGTAAGGTATCTTACAAAGATGACCCGTGGATAATGGCTAACCGTGCTGCATAGGTTTTCTATGCTGAACAGATCCTTTCTCCTAATGACAAGAAAAGTACGAACCAACCAAAGCATGTAGTTTTTCCTGGAAAGCAACAAGCTATCGGAGTTGATGGTGTATCTGATCTGGAGGATTTCAACCAGTTTAGCAATATGTCTCTCTTTGTAGACCATCCAGTGAAGATAAGGAATGTTGAGAGAAGCATCCCACAGAATTCATTGCCCTGGGTTCGCCACGATGGACAAGGAAGAACAGTAGCAGCCTAGTTTATATTTGTCATGTAATCCATTTGTGGTACAATGTGTACCTTACAATGTCTACCATTCACTGTTTGTAAATGTGAGACTTTATGCTTATTTCACCTTTATGCTATCATTTTCTATATAGTCTATCTTGTATGATTCAGTACCAGAACACAAGCATAAACTACCAATAGACAATCATATATAAACCCTAAACCCTAAACAGAACCCTAGATTAACTAACCCTAGACCGTAGCTTAACTAACCCTTAACCCTGAAGCCCAACTATAAATTAACAATACATAAACAATACATAAACCCTAACTATATGCAAATTATTTCTACAGACGATTGTGTTATGTGAACCGCCTGTAGAAATCTTCTACAGGCGGTTGGTATGGTCAACCGCCTGTAAAAATGATTTCTACAAGCGGTTCACATAACACAACCGCCTGTAGAAATCATCCCCTTATATAGTCCGCGCTCTCAGCCCAAAATTTTCTAAGTCCCCTGGCGCCCGTAGATTTCAAGGAAGTGCCATTAGGCTGCCCAAATTTCTCACACCGCCGACTGAGCTCATCGCCGTGCCGCCCTTCAGCCGCCGATGAACCCTCTCTCTCGACACGCCGGCGTCCTCCGCACTTTCGGTAAGTCGCGCCCCCTCTTCTTCTCTCTCTGTGCGCGGCGGGGCAGTGCCGGTGGTGGAGCGCGCGCGGCTGGTGAAGGTGGCGCTCCCCCTTCTCTCTCTGTGCGCGCGCGGTGGCGGCGGCTGTGGGGCTGGGCGGTGCAGGGCGTGGCGGTGGCGGTGGTGGTGGGGCTGGGTGCAGCAGGGGCGGGGTGGCGCTGGTGGCCGTGCAGGGCGGTGCGGGGCACTGGTGGCGGTGTTGGGCGGCTGGAGGTTGAAGAGGGAGCTGATAGGGTGGGTCCGCGCAGCTGTGAGAGGGCCACTGTTGGGCCGCCACTACTGGGCCGAGAAGGGCAAAGGGGAGAGGAAGAGAGGAAGATAGAGAGGGGCCAAGTGCCCTTTTTCTTTTTTCTTTTTTGAAATACTTGCAAATATTGCCATGAATTAAATGCTTATATATAAACTTGTAATTGCAATGAGTACCTATATATGTTCGAGTAGAGTAGAGTAGAGTACTTGTATAGGTTTTCCTTGTATATACTAGTAGAGTACTTGTATTTATATTGCCATGAATTAAATGCTTATATATATACTTGTAAATATTTCCATGAGTACCTATATGTTCGAGTAGAGTAGAGTAGAGTAGAGTAGAGTAGAGTAGAGTACTTGTATAGTTTTTCCTTGTATATACTAGTAGAGTACTTGTATTTATATTGCCATGAATTAAATGCTTATATATACTTGTAAATATTGCCATGAGTACCTATATGTTCGAGTAGAGTAGAGTAGAGTAGAGTAGAGTAGAGTAGAGTAGACTAGACTAGAGTAGAGTAGAGTAGAGTAGAGTAGAGTAGAGTAGAGTAGAGTACTTGTATTTATATTGCCATGAATTAAATGCTTGTATAATCAATTTTAGTATACTTGTATATACTAGTAGAGTACTTGTATAGTTTTTCGCAAAAGGCATAGACTAATTATATAAATATAATTGTATAGAATTTTACGATGAGTTCTCCACCCAAGGACCAAGCAACGGGGTCTGACCCCACGGAGCAAGCAAAGGGGTCCCACCCCACGGAGCAAGCAACGGAGTCCCACCCCACGGAGCAAGCAACAGGGTCCCACCCCACGGAGCAAGCACCGGGGTCCCACCCTATGGAGCAAGCACGGGGGTCTCACCCTATGGAGCAAGCAACGGGGTCCCACCCCGCGGAGCAAGCAACAAGGTCCCACCCCGCGGAGCAAGAAAAAGGGTCCCAAGCAACGGGGTCCCGAGAATCTACTCCTGAATACGAATCACCAAGCGCCGGCACTGATTCTCGCATAGAGAGGATGGCCCGTCATGAATATGAACGTGACCCTGATTACAATCCAGAAATAGATGAGGTAATTTTCTCATATAGGATGTCATGGTTGTACCTAATTTCATGATTAGCCTGCCACAATGGATTAGCCTTCGTAATCTGATGAGTGTATGTTTTGACATGAATAGGAGGTGTTATATGAGTTCAGAGAAATATTAACTCAAGATGAAATGGAACAAGAAGATGCACCGGAAACGACCGAGACCACCACCACCAATAGTTCAAGGAAAAGGAAGATGAGTGACCGGAAACGAGGTGACAGAGGAATGAATAGGTGGCCAGATGAGACATATAGAATCTCAGAAGTGAGCCCAAAAGGACAGCCCCTCGCTCCTGTGGCCGCCGTAGCTAAGTTTCGAAACGCACTTGGTTTCGTAGTTAGGGACAATCTTGATGTCACAATTAAACATTGGAAAAATGTGTCAGTCGATGTTAGGAACATGCTTTGGGCCAAGATGTTGACAAGGTTTATTTTTCCTCGGGGCTCAGAAGCACTGGTAAAGGAGTTTGCACTGAAGCAATGTGCGGTCATATTCCGCAACTGGAGGTTCGACTTGAATACCAAGTGGGCAAAGACTGACTCAGACCCGACAAAAAAGTACAAGATTTCAGCCGGTCAGTGAGCGGTTTTCCTAGAGCAGAGGCAAGAGGCAGAGTTCTTAGCTCGGAGCGAAGCCAATTCTGCGCTCGCAAAAAAGAAAAAGTACCCCCACCACTTAGGCACTGGTGGTTACCAATGACAGGTTCCAAAATGGAGGGAAGAAGAGGCTACCAAGAAGGCTACAGGGTTGCCAGTGCTATCCAAGCAACTTGGAGAAAGGACCGCAAACTAGATAATGGCTCAGAAACCAAAGCAAACCGAGATCGGCATGTCCTTTGAAGACCCAGCTACCGATGAAGCACTTAAGAGCATATTAGCGGTAGCAGCAGAACATGAGAAAGGATTATTTAATCCACGAAGAGAGAGGGACATCCTAACTGCTGGCTTGGGTAACCCCGAGCATCCTGGTCGTGTTCGAGGAATATCTTCAAAAGAAGGATGGAAAGAAGGATTCGGACCAGAGTGGCAAGGTGGGTACAAGAAGCGTGATCGATACAAGGAAGAGATGGCTTCGTATTTTAAGGAAGAGGCAAAAAAAGACTTCCAAGAGATGATGTCCCAAATGTTGTCCAATCCTCCTCCTGAGTTGATGCAAAGATTGGCTAGTGCGGTGTCCGTTCAACAACATACGCCAGGTCAGGGTCCCGAGATGCAACTAGTCCCAACATCACAACAGCTTGTGGTGACACACAGTCCAGGAACAATTCCAAGCAGTGTTGCGTCAACGGCGAACAAGAATCACTATGCAGTTGATGACATTGATATGCCCACACCTTGCTCCCTCGTCATAAGATATGGTATTTCTAATCATCGTATAAGGGTAGTAGGCACAGGATTTGCGATCCCAAGACGCAAGTATCATGGTGATGACATTCCAGAGGACTACTGCAAGGTTGAAGTGGTGACAGTCGTCCAAGGATACGAAGATGACATGCTAGACATTGCCGGTCCCGAGGGCATTGAGACACTCAGACAGGCTATCAAGAACTTCATCCTTTGGCCTCGACGAGATGTCCAATTGAGTGAGCCGCCAACACGATCCTCTGAAGCCCTGCCACTCACTCAGGGGTCGTCAGGTCCTTCACAATCTCTTCCAGACCCACTGTCACCACCCGACCAGTCTCTTCCAGACCCACCATCACCACCTGCCCAAACTCTTCCAGACCCACCATCACCACCTGCCCAAACTCTTCCAGACCCACCATCACCACCTGCCCAAACTCTTGCAGACCCACCATCACCACCTGCCCAGTCTCTTCCACCGTCACCGATCATGGCTCCTTCTGAACCAAAGGACCCATCATTCAGTTCTCCACCTTGCCCAACACCTAAAGTCCCAGAACAAACAAAGGTGACTCCACCGCAGCCAAAGAAGAAATTTCCAATACCCAAATTGATATCCCCCTGGGAGCCCAAGAAAAAGAATAATGCTGGCGTGGACAGATTTTTGGCAGGAATTAGACGTAAACGCACAATTCAGACCCTTGACTTGGATGAGCACGAGAAGTCATCCAAAAAGCCTGAGGTAATTAGCGTAAATATCAGGAAGCCAATAAACGAAGATTACGAACATGTTCCTGATTGTTATCACTCGGGGAGGCCCCTACTACAATGAGATAAATTGATTAAGATCCCTAGTGGTATAAAAAGGCTGCATGATTGGTACATGAGAGCAGCTTCGGTTGGCATTGACACCATCAACGTGTCTATACCACCACCTGTATTTGCAAGTGAAAGGCAGACATGCATTATTACATTCGAGGATATGTGGTTGATGATGAACCTCAAGAGACTCGACGTACAACTCATAACGTTGTTTGCAGTGTAAGTGTTACTCATACGAATAAATATGTATGTGTTTTTATTTGTGAGTTGTATCCATTCTAATTCCATATCTTACATGAACGTGCACCTTGCAGAATGCAATATGATGAGCAGATCATGCGTTACAGTAACGATCCTCGTCACAGGGAAAATAAAAGGGTTGCATATTTGAACCCAATAAAAATATGTGAGGAGCGGCACAACATCAGAATCGGAGAGGACGAGAAATCCTTAAAGGGGTTAGAAGGTAAAGAACGAGAGGACATGAAAAAGAAGCTGAAGAAAAGGTTTGAATCCGAATACGCCTACTACCTGGTAACCTCATTGCTTATATATCAAGACAAAAATACATAATGGCCCCGTATAACTTTGGATAAGTGTGAGTTTGTATAGTTCAAATTAATAATTTTAATACACACTTGTATCACAAATTTGCTTCGTGCAGAGACCACTGGATCTGATTTGTCATTTATCCTAGGCAAGGAAAGGTGTTGCTATTAGACTCCGCAGATTATCCGACTACGAGCTATGCACGGTTCTTGAACAACTTGAAACTGTAAGTTGAAATATGCTTGCATACTTTTATTGATGACAGAGTTTGAGAATAACATGGTGATTCTATTCGAGATTATAGGGCATATATGTATTACAAATTAAAAAAGAAAAGTGCGACAATCCAGGGCAGCCATTGAACATATATCATCATTGGCCGGTACGTATGAAAAGTTATGAATACATATCATACACGATGTTGTAAGTATATACATAACCACTTTCTTGTTATATAGTACCACAAGCAACCACCTGGATCGGTCCTGTGTGGATTCTACGTGTGCGAGTTCATGAGGCAGAACGGACGATACAATACAGCAGGAACTCTTCTAAGGTAATATAAGTAATATAGTCATGATTTTAGTTCTCACATTCAAGTTACAAATGTATTGTCAAGTGTATATATTAATGTTTATAAACTTTCCTCTCAGGAAGCTGCTAATCAACCAAAGGCGAATAACATGAGCGAACGTACTTTGTACGCCATAGTTGAGGACTTGTGCTCATTCATCATGAGAGAAGTCATTCCTCACGAGGGGAGTTATCACGACAAGTCGGCCACCTTAAGTGATCCAAAGCATAGACCGCTCACAGAGATCAGTGGTCTGCAACTTAGTCGAGATGGTTATTAATTAGAGCCCTAGTGAAAACTTTGATGTATATATATATAGTGTTTGTGAGCACTAGAGCACTAGTGAAAACTTTGTTGTAAATACATTTACTTTATGTTTGTGCTGAGCATGAAACTTTGATGTTGTAAATAAGTGTGACTTTATGTTTATGAGCATGAAACCACTTGTATGAAATAGTTAAATACTATATAGGTATAATTAAACATCATCGAATAGGTTTAGGGTAAAATATAGAGTCTGATTTAAATTTAAAAATTGAAAAATTTGATCATCGTCTTCTATCTCCATCGTCGTCGTCTACTGTGCATGCCGCCGCTCGATCGATCGAGCGCCATCCGCCATCAATCTACTGTCTAGCTATAGATTGATCGCGTTGAATTTGCACATGCATGCAAGCACGCATACACTGTAGGGTAGATCCAAACCTAGCTCCATATATATATTTCCGGCGGGTGCATGCATGTGCGTCGATCGATCGTAGTACAAAACCTTTTTGGCTGCTTTTTGCGCGTTGCATTGCATTGCATCCATGGCGCGGCACTGTTTGCTTTTGTGCTCCATCGATCGATCGCACAGTGGTTTCATTTGAACCGCCGGGGGCCGGCCGCCGGCCGCCGGGGTCATCGTCTCATCGATGATCTATCGTCCTTCTTTCCATTCATTATTTAATGGAAAAAAGCACTCGAGCTACAGCAAAGCTGAAACGGAAACCGCCTGTACATGGATTGCTTTGCTTAGGTTTCAATTCAATCAGCAAAAAGAGAGAAGCTAGCGCGCCCTAATTAAACATGCATCTAACAATCACATGCATGGTTCAGCAGGCAACTAGTAGCGGTTCCATGAAATAAAGCCAGCTTTTACAACCAGATCGTGAAGTTCTCAGAACAAGCTAATAAGTTCACCAATTCAAATGACCAAACCAAATTTAAAACAATGCCCAAGCGTCTACACATGCATGTTTAGTATATAATATATATCACTAGCTCAAACAAATACGCGTCGTCTACAATCTTGCACTACTTAACTATTTTATAAGTGTTGATCATCTAATAAAAAAATATCATTATCTTAATTAACTCTCTCTACTCAATTCCTAACACGATATGTTCAATTTTCATTATTAGGCCCGTTTGGATAAAAAATTAGAGCATATATATATATATATATATATATATATATATATATATATATGTTTACTATTGTACTATTGTTAGCCATATAAGGGAAAAAACACAGTTTTAGAGGAGGAACATAGCATGGTGATTATAGGATGATTAAATTCCATCTCTCACCCTCTATATGAATTTCAGATAGCCATACAATGAAGAAAATTATTGTTGTAAAATGTCAGATTCCAAGCCAGATAGCCTAATCCATTAAGAATACTTTGATTCCTTTAAAATCAAAGGATCTAAACGCCCCTTAAGGATATTCTATAATCTCTATGTGGTTGTGATAAATTTATCAATTACTCGCCTCTAGGCAAACACCTGCCTCTATTAATCATTTTTAGAGACGGTCGGGCTGTGGGCATCCTAAGGCAGTTGTCTCTTTCAATCATTGATTTACAGAGAGGCAATCTTCTAATAAGAACATCGTCTCTAAAAATCCCAATTAACAGAGGTGGCAGTCTTCTAAATAGTAGCACAAGGTGTACAAGATAGAGTATACTAAGGGTGTGTTTGGTTCACACCTCTTAAACTTTTCGTGAGTGACTAGTGGAACTAAAGTGTTTTAGTCACCTTTTCGTGAGTTTGTTTGACACTTTAGTCCCTAAAGTGACTAAAGTTTAGTCCACTAAAGTTTAAGAGGTGGAAACCAAACACACCCTAATTAAGAGGAACCAAGCACAGGATGTACAAGATTTTATCCCGATTTAGTCCCACCACCAAGTTGTGCTACCAAGATTGGAGACACCAAGATTTGTTTTTTGAAGTTTAGCATCACCGTGAACCCAACATCACCATGAAGGAAGCTCCTAGTGGCTCAATGATCAAGCTTAATTAATTAAGTTAGGTCTGTTTCAACCACTTTTCTGGATATAATAGGTTAATTTTTTTTTCTTTCTGAAGGCATGATCTCAACCCGTACCATGGCAATTCACAAAAGTTCAGGAACTTGCCGGGTTACACCAAGCCATATAAGAGGTTTCACCTCCAAGAGTAACAATTGCATGTGTCACGGGGTGTTTGACAGTGCCCACAGCAAGTCTTAACACTACCAAAATGGTGGAGTTCTCCTAGTGTTTTAAGTAATAATAAAACACTAACACTAGTCATAGTACATGGTAATTTCACTTAGAGATATTTAGTAGGGAAAGTTTGTACTAATTTTTCACTATCAAACACTAGAAGAACCCCACCTCATTAGGAGAAGTTTCATATTTTGGTAGTGCAAGGTTTGCCCAGCTGTATAATGCACTGGCTACAATTCTGGACTTAGTTGCAACACACTTGTATGACTACAAGGAGCAGATCATAGAGACATGTCCGCTTCTTGAGAGTAGACAAGAGTCATGATGTTCTTCGCATCACATGAAGTCTTTTATCTTTCGGATTGATCAATGAGGAACTTGTTTTTTTTGGATGCGCTTGTCATATGTGGACAGATTCGTTTTTGCTAAAGAAGTATGAAGCTGAAACACTTTTCCGTCGCCTAAAAAAAATCTGTTGTGCTCTGTGTAGTTCTCTAACTCGAAATAACCCGGTCCATGTATCCAACACTCGATCATTCAAGCAAAACTCAAGGCCTGTTTGGAAATTGGAACTCTTGATTTTTTTTTTCTATTCCTACGTTTTTTCTTGTGAAATTGAACTATTTTTTGTGAAGTTTCTACACAAATCATGTGAAATTTCTACCGTCACCTGGCAAAAGGATCACGATCTTCAGCAAAAGAAACCAGAGCATTGATAGTACAGCCATCTACAGCATGCTCAAATCCAGAGGCAGACAGCAAGATCCTAAGGCAAATTTCATATGGAAAAGCTCGGCCCCCCCAAGAGTTAAAATGTTCATCTGGCTCCTACTGCATAAGAAAATTCAATGTCGCACGGTACTCTTCAAGAAACACATTGTGGGCGATCCTACCTGCCAAATTTGCAACTCTGCTGACGAATCACCTGATCACATCATCTTCGGCTGCCCGGTCGCGATGTCTGTCTGGAACCGACTTGGTTTTCAGTCCATGAACTCGATGGACACTGAATCACTCCACTCAGCAATCCCCTCCACTCAGCAATCCCGCCCGGGAACATCCCCTCCACTGAATTCAGCACCTTCCGCGCGCTTGTCTGTTGGCAGCTCTGGAAAACAAGAAATGCAAAAGTCTTCAGGAATGAGACCCACTCTGTTCATCAAGTGCTCCACCTCTGTAAATCCTCTAGGGAACTGTGGAAATGCAGGTTTCCCAGGACTAAAAGAAATGTTGCAGATCGTTGGTGCTCCATCTTCTTGGCAGCAGTACATCGTCATGAGTAGTTAGGCCTCCAAAATGCTGTTGTAATCACTATTACTACTGTGCACAATCTGTAAAACCCCTCGAGCCGTTTTGGGCAAACAATAAATAAAATCAGGTGGGGACCGACTCCCCCCCGGCTGACCGTCAAAAAAAAAAAAATCTACCATCTGATCAGATCCTCAGTCTAAAAAAGAGAGGTTTGGGAGAGTTCACACAAGTTCCAAGGAAGGCTTGCAAGTCATAGGGAGTCACCACCTTGGGAAGGAGATGGGTGATATAGGATCATAATATGATATTCGAAAAACAAAACTAGTTGTTAGCCTCACACCGGATGATCCAGTCCACACCAAAACAAGTTATGCTTCACGAATTAAGCACCACATAAGGAAGAAGAATTAGCATAGATATATGCAACCTTCCAGGATGGAAACAGTGTTAAGTGTACACGGCAACAAGTATTAAACAGAGCCAACAGCAAACTTTCCATTATTTCCAGCAAAATGTCGCTACTGGGCAAATTCTGCCAGCTCGCAGTTACATCGTTTTGCATATTTATACGGTCCGTGTTCGATATATGTACTGCTAACATCCTATGTAGCCAAAAAGAAGACGCTTCGGTTGGGGCACCATCGCAAAGTATAACCCATACAGGTCAGGCGAGGCTAATTTCAAGCTGCTTTAAAAGCAAACATCGATTGAGCCTCCTCCTCTTCATCTTTTTCTACCATCCAATCCAGCTTTGGACCCTAGAGCAAGAGAAAAAATGTGTCAAACAAATATATGCACAGAAAAAGAGTTTGCATGATCATACTGATTAACAGGACCCCCACAGTAGAACAGTAGAATCAAATACATAACAGCGTGACACAGACATAAGTTAAATGATTTCTTAAAAAATCTCATGCATCCAGACGTTTTCAGCACTGTACTGTGATTCGCTGAAAAAAGGTACCCGGAGGAACAATATATCATAATTCATAAACCTTTTTTGAAGTCCTAGTGCATTTCGTTTTTTAAGACAAACAGTAAAGCAAGCCCCTATATTTATTCAACTTAAAACAAACAGGGTCACACACAATACGTAGATGCGGGTCAACAATGCACGAGCAAGGTGGTGATACAGAATGCTTTACCTTAAATAAAACAAGTAGAAGGGCTAAGAATCTACAATCAAAAGGCTGAGGTATCAAACACTTACCTTTCCCTGGCGAATTATAGTAGGGTTTGTTCCCATCATATCCACCACGGTAGAAGGATCGGCAATTCTAGGTCCACCATCAACAATAAAATCAAGCCCCTGGAAATTTGAAACATTGAAACATATGATGTCTGCCAAGCATCTTTCAGACCTGCTCATATAAGAATGATTTGGGTACAGCTAGACATCAAAACACTCGATGGTTTAACTAGCTGCTTGCAGTGATCGGTTACCATTTTATGGGTATATAAAAATAAAACTACATCAACATGACATTTTTTAGTAGCTGCAGCTACTCGAAATACATTTTTTCTACAACACTTCCATAAACCAAAATGATTGGCACTCTCCAGGCAAACAATTGTTTGAAAATATAAATGCGTGATGCTGCAACTGATAGGATGATGTGTCGTCCGGGAAACTTTTTTCAGTATACTAAACAATCACCAGTTTTTGTATTGTATATAAGGGAACTGCAGATAACAACGGTACAGATACAGGATAACTTGCTCTAAGAGAAGTGTAACTATGAACTATGATGGTTGTATGAAAAATTAGAGTACAGTTTCAGGCATGATATTAAAATGGAAGAAGATACCAGTGGCTCATAAAGATCAGCGATGATTACTGGATCCAGTATCCATTCATCCTCCGATAGATATTTGACACTGTAAATAAAGGAAATGTAGAACCATTATGAAACTTGCCAACGGCAATGTGAAAACATGATATATATTTTGTTTTATCATAACCAATTCCTCTACATGTTTGGAAGGATATGAACTGTACACGGAATTCTTATACAATTTCAAGCAAAATACCCTCTCCTTTTTTTTAATGTAGTTACACCAGAATACAAAGAGACATGGAGCCATGCGGCGTACATAGTGAAGTACTGAGAATGGTCATACATGCAAGCACAGAATCAAGTAATCCTCCTACCAGTTTGATCAAATCAATATCCAGCAATATGGAAGATATACTACCCTGTTGCATTTTCAATTCCAGATCCTATGATCTTATATACTCTACAATCCCAATTGGCCACAAGCAGGAGCAGGAAGCAAAACTAAGGGAAGAGTTGAGATGTACTACAAACCTTGTGCAGATCAAAGGTTCATCAAGATTTTGCAATACTGCATGGCAGATGGGATCATCTGGAATTCGGACACCAACCTGCCTCCTTTTTGCATACCTTGTGGAAGAACCATGCTTTATGCACTGTTTAGGAAATTGCTTGCTTGCAGGTAAAATAAATGTGTACTGCAGAAGTCCAGAAGATGCAAATAATCAAGTTACTTGTGAAGTAATCATGAACAGACAGCAATACACGGTAACAGGATATCCTTACAGGCCCAGGTATTGCACGCTTGACAGCACGGAAAATGTTAGCTTGCCCTTGGTTGGTGCCTCGAGGAAATCCTGTTGTGTAGGTATCGATATCACGTAATGAGCGACACAGGATGCTGAGAGGCTGCATAATTCAGCATGAGTATAAGAACATGGTGCATATGCAGTGGGTACTAAGCTCTGCAAGTCATATTTCGTTGCAGAAACATGTTGACCCAAATTGACTCTATAGCCCTGATAATCTTGCCTTTGAGTCTCCAATGCCTTTCAGTCTGCATCGACAGCAACCATATAGTACTGGTTAGAGCTAAAATGGTTTGTTTCATGCCTAGGATTGCGAGCAAACATTGGACTTGATCACTTATCACACCAAAATGATCAAAACAATGAATTTACCTGCGAAGGCGCTCAATAGATTCATTGTTACTCAGGTCACAGACGATGGAGTAGCTGTCAAAAGTACGACCCCATGTTATTTGTGGACTTGTGGTCAACCAAGCATAGTTACAACTTACAAATATAAAATATAAGAAGATTAAGCATATAATCGTGCCTATAGGATACACTCAACAAAACCCGCACACACAAAAAACAGGACAAATGCACATATGCAACTTATCAATTTTCCATTGCTGTATTTTTTTTTCTTCCAAAGCTCAAATTCAGTGGAACAAAGCTGCTTTAAAACAAAACACATACAGGAACATTTGCATAGAAGTGGTTGTAACTTGTAAACGCTGAAATCGTTGTTTCATCATTACAGAACTTATGTGCTTACCACAATCGCATAGAATTTGGTACTAAATGCGCAAATAGTTGCGGTTGGAGTATGTGATTTTAGTACGAAACTTGAAAAGGCTCAAGTGAAGCATTGATCAGCGTACACGGTGTCAGTAGGGATCACCCCGACGGCGCCGCGATGGATGAGGTCGACAACGCTGTCGAGCTTCCAGAAGTCCTCGCCGGAGGGCTGCACCTCCACACGCAGCATCCCGGCATCCCCTCTCTTCGTGCGCGCAAAATCAGTCAGTACATAAGAGACCGTCCGTAGCAGTCGGCACCAGAAAGCCCGCGAAAGGCGAGCGTTGCCGCGGAGAGGTAAAAAAAAAGAAGAGCACGCGGTTGAGGCAGAAAGTACCGAGAACTGGCGCTCGGCGGCGTACTTGAGCCGCTTGGGGTTGCGCTTGTGGAGAGCAACGACGGTGGTGGAGGAGACGCGGAGCCGACCGGGCGGATGGGGCCGCGAAAAGCGGACGCGGATCGAGGAGGGGCAGACGGCGCGGCGGAAGGAGAACTGTGAGAAGGAGGAGGCCGCGGTGGCGGGGTCTGCGGCGGCCATGGAAGCCGTTGCCGTTCGAGCTCGGAGGAATATGCCCGACCAACGACGGCCGGAGGAAAACGGTGATTCCTTTCTCCTCGTCGCGAAGAAAGATGACGTCGTTTCATCCAGGAAACCTCACCAAGAAATAGAGCCGGCCCATGCACAAACCCTGAACTTCTTGGCCCATTTTCTATTCGCGGCTGAGCTTTAGGTACGCCACCGTCCGAAATGGCCCGATATCCATACCGCCTGGGCCGGAACTGCGGCCCGAAAGAAATGAGGATACTAGAGGCCTCTCAAAAAAGAGGAAGGCCTCGAAGTGAGGGTTTCCTCGCCCGTTCTCTCTTCTCTTCTCTACCGCCGCCACCGCCGGCAACGTGTCTCAATTCTTCCCAGGTCTACTCCGATGGCCCTCGTGAAGTCCGACGCTGAGGAGGAGTGGTCCGACTCCGACTTCGATGATGCTTCTGACGACGAGGTCGGCGAAGCTCTGGACTCGCTCGATGCCGTGGAGGGCCCTGACGGCTCAGCTCGGCCCTCCGGCGCCTTCTCGGCCTCCGGAGGCGGGGCTGCGGCGCGCAGGCCCAACGCACACGGCGGCGTGCTCTCCCGCCCGCTCCAGCCGCTCTCTAACCGCACCCAGAAGCTGGCCTCGCACATTCGTGCTACCCCCTTGGAGGTATACGGGTTTTACATTCTGTGTTCGAAGTAGCTGGTGTTGTGACCTACGAAAGCATTTTAATTTGAGAGAGTTAGGACTTAGGAGCTGCATCTAGTGAAATATGGCGGTAATGTTGTGGAGACATGAGACTCGACGATCTATATAATAGTTCCAAGTTTAGGTTCTATGTATATACTGTATCAGTTTGGAGCACGTCTAAAAGGATAGGATGCTTATAGTAAACACAATTAGAGCACTCTAACTCATGAGATATTTGCGTGAATGCATGACATGCACATTGAGTGTTTCTGTCGTTTGTGTTAATTGTTTCTTACTTTCTTGTGATTTGTTCTGAATGATTCAGGCATGGGAAGGTAGGATTAACGTGGGTATGTCGAATTCCGTCACGACTGCAATCAGGGATAGCATAAGGGACACAGCGATTGGAAAAATAAGGAACACTGAGAAGGCTGATCGTGCCACAGTGGAACAGGTTTGTAAAATGTTCTCAGCTAGGTGATGGTGCCTCCCCCCCCCCCCCCCCCCCCCCCCCCCCCCTGTGCCTTCTGGAATGGTGTTGTTCTGGTTGACTTGCATAATCTTGTTGTACCACTCCACCCTTTTCAACCTAGCTAGCTTTTCCTGTTAAGTGGCTGGCTGCTGCTTGATTCCTGTATTGCTTATGCAACAATGGAAGAAATCAAAATTTATTGTGTATCTGTTTTGTTTGGATTTATGCTGTACATGATAAGAATTTCTTTTAGCTCATTTAACCTCATGTTCTACCTTTGATGGCAGCATTTCTAAAAACCTAAACCACTCTGATATTTGATCCAAGTGGCCCAAGGGTCAGTTGCATTATAAAAATGAGCAGAACATCTCTAGCTGGAGTATTCTAATTACTGCCTTTGTTTTCACTATCCATGGCTTGCTGTATACCTACAATTGGGAGGCAGAAGTTTCTTCCTTTATACGAGTGTTAACTATGCTATTCTTGATGCTTAGTGCATTTAAATGATGTAGTTTATTTTTTTGAAAATTATGCCTTAGTTGCCTTTGCCTTAAAAAAAGACGTATGAGTTGGCTTACCTAAATCTAATGAAGGTTATTCAAATTGAATCATTTCTGAACCCTGAATGTTTTTTGTTTATATATGCAGGCTATTGACCCAAGAACGCGCATGGTTCTATTCAAGATGTTAAACCGTGGTGTCTTTAATAACATAAATGGCTGCATTTCTACAGGGAAAGAGGTAGCTTTAAGTTACGGCACACATTGGAATGACTTCTTCTGTTGTGTACCTAGAAACATAATGAATACACGGCTCCTTCTGTAGACAGAAGATTTATATGCTCCTTGACCTGCTAGTTACAGATCTCTATTTTCCCGATTGGGTATAATTATTAGCATGGCCAACATTAATCCTATCTATGGGCAGGCAAATGTCTATCACGCAACAAAGACGGATGGCCAGGAGCTTGCAATAAAAGTCTACAAAACCTCTGTCCTTGTTTTTAAGTAAGATAAGATTATATTTCAATGATGGTTTGAAACCTACTGCAGAAATTCTGATTATGTGGTTATGCTATTTGCCCTTTTGGTACTTGTTTAAATTATTTGATCTCAAAATGTATGGCATGGTAAGAGAATGTATTATTTTATCATTGCAGGGATAGAGACCGATATGTTCAAGGAGATTACCGTTTTAGACATGGTTACTGAAAGCATAATCCTAGGAAAATGGTTAAGACCTGGGCTGAAAAGGAAATGAGGAATCTTCTACGGTGGGATTCTTTTAACCAAATAATGACCTTATTTATCAATTCATTGAATATCCCTTGCTAGCCACGCAAATAGGCAGTCATTGCGCATAGGTTCTGATATTTGGATCTGTTCATTTCTTTGCTACCCTTGTTATTGTTACAGAGTGAGGGCAGCTGGAATTCGATGCCCTGTACCGTTACTCCTGAGGCTTCATGTATTGGTGATGGAATTCATAGGTAAAATTTATATATGTGTTTGCCTACCGATACTTGTGTACTTAATAATGTTTATGCTGGTAACTTGCTAAGCTTGCTTGCATTACAATAGTACTTGTAATTGTATTGCTGAATGCACCCTAATAAGTTGATTTGGTATCAGGGAAAGGAGGTTGGGCTGCTCCTCGTCTCAAGGATGCTGCTTTGTCAGATGACAAGTTGCGTGAAAGTTACTTTGAGGTACATGATATGTCGGACAGCACAGTTGCAACTTTGTACTTGTTGGGTTGATGTGTGCCATGCATATCTGGTCAGTGACCAAAGATAGTTTGTAGGGAGTTTGCTGCATTTGTGCATATCCTTTTGATATAAAGCATAACACAAAAAGAAAGCTGCAAATTTGAGCTTCACAATAGTTAAATCAAATCTCTATCAAGTTAGTAACACTAGGGATCCTAAGGAAAGATCAGAACCATTGTCTTTAGCATTGATAATCCACTTGCATGGTTCCAATTTGAAAACCGAACACTGTTTCATCTACCTTAACATACTGACCATAATAATAGTCTTGAGTATTGCTTGGTGTTTGGGAGTTGCGATTGATGATGGTACAAACAACCCTGTGCTTTATCATTTTCTGACTTATTCTTGCCCCGTGTTGATTATTCGCTGGTGCATGTTAGGAAAATTGTAGTAGAGTACACAAATACAAATTGGGTTGTGGTAGTTTTCGTTGTTTTTATGGATTTGAAAATAGTTAGGATTGTGTAAATAAAACTTTGTTGGGGGATGTTGTAGTTCAGACTGGTTTGTAATGGCAATTTGCATTTTTCACCAGCTGCCATGCAAATTTTATGTGATGATACTGCTCACATATTTGCATCTTTAGAAGTTTTAGAGATGATCCTTCGCAGCTATCTATCCCTTTTACTCCGTGGCTGATGTTTATGCATAAAATTATCTCTTTTCAGCTCAGATTTATTTTACTGTTAGAATTCATTGTATGTATTATTTTCAGTTTTCTCATATTACTTACTGGACGTTTATTTCAGATAATTACAATAATGCAGACTCTACCAAAAATGTAAACTGGTCCATGGTGATTTGAGTGAATACAACATTCTATATTTTGAGGTAGTTAAACACTTGAGCTCCTGTTAAATAAACCCTTTTTTTCCCCAACATATTTTACTTTCCAGGTCAACTGTTCCTTATCTACATTCTGATCTACCTGTTGTCCAGGGCCACTTGTACATTATTGATGTTTCACAATCCGTTGATCTAGATCACCCTTCAGCTTTGGACTTTCTGAAGGAAGATTGTTTGCATGTTTCTGTAAGTGAAAGTTGAACCCATCACCACATATGTATACTCATAAATTCCTGTGACTGATATATTAACACTATGCAGGACTTCTTTAAAAAACGAGGTGTTCCTGTCATGACAGTTACCGATTTATTTAATTTTGTTATTGATCAAAGCATTTCCGATGAAGATGTCGATGATTACTTGGAAAAGGTATTTTTTTGTCCAAGTGTGCCATACTTTTGTTTGTAACCATCACTTTATAAATGCTACAAGCACAAATCTGGTTGATTAACAATATTGTATTTTAATCACAGGCTCAGCAAAAGATTTTGGAAAATGGAGGTGCAGTTCCAAACGATGATGAAATTACTCCAACCGTCATGGTGCAGGTAAGATTAGTTCAGTATTGTCATCGGCTTGGCTGTGCCATGAATGTAGCTTCACACATCTTAATAGCTTCATTCAATCACTAACATCTTAGTAGCTTCATTCAATCATTAATATCTTATAATAGCAGATTCTGCTGATAGAGCTCACTTGCACTTATTATGTTTTGGCTGGGCATGATTTCTCCTAGATATCTCACACTAGTTTCAACTCTATGCGTCTTATTCTGTTCCTTTTATTGTTTCCAATACCATGCGTAATACTAATGTAATCGATTTCTTTGCATAGACATTGGATTATGTGAAGCAATGTGAGGCAGATATTGTCAACATGTCAATAATGCAACGCTCATCCTCTGGCTATGAGCCAACAGCAGATAAGCTTTATGACCAGCCATTGTTAGGATTTGTGTGGACTAAAAACACACACGATGAAAAGGAGCAGGAGCAAGAACAATCGACACAAAATATTGTGGAGGATGAAGAAGATGATAGCGAATCTTGCTCGAGTTCCGATGAAGATGATTCGTGGCACGGGTTGATCCCAAGATGGGACCGGAGGAAAGGAAGGCTGCTCGGAAGGAAAACAAGAAGAAAGTGAAGGAAGAGAAGAAGAAGGCCCGCATGACCAAGATCCCAAAGGCCGAGAAGAAGAAGAGGAAGAAAATGGCGAAGGCAAAGTGCAAGCGGTAGTGAAGAACTGTGGACAATCAATGGCTAACTCCGTCAGTTACAAGTCCTTTATGTATAACTTCTCCACGAATCAAACGACAAGATAAGCCTTTATGAGGGAGTGCAAGGTAGAAGTTCGATTCACAACGCTACCTACTACACATAGTGACCTGTCACAACTCACAATATTGTTCGCTATGTTTTCAACTTCTTTGGTTCGTTTCGATTTCTTAGATTGGAAAACTACTGGTATGTAACGTGCTCAAATTATTCTTCTACTTGCATGCCTGTATCTCGAATAACCGTATGCAGATTCTATTTTTAACAGAGGGTACAATCCTTGCCCTAGTCTCACTCGGTGCAAAACTGCAAATGGTACCTTTTGTTTGGTGCGACTGGATTCTCTGACTTGGTGCAGCTTGCCCAATGCAATGTCTTGAAAGCTTTGAACCGAATACATCATGAAGAAAACATATAACCAAAGATGTGAACACCATTGTAATACTTTTTCCATCTCTAAATAAATCTTTCGTAGAATATATGTTAGTTAAACGTTTTTAATTTTAACTAACTTTATAGAAGAAAAAAAATATCTATGATATAAAATTAGCATCATGTGAAAATATATTATATGGTAAATCTAATGATACTAATTTGATACAATAAATTTTAATATTATTTTAGAAATTTGGTCAAAGTTTAAAAAAAATTAATTTACAACTCTAGAAATTGATTTATTTTAAAAGCTTTATTTTTGAGTTGGTCAAAATTCTCAAACTTGCATGGAGAGAAGAGTTTCCTGGCCTCCAGTTATATTTCACCTCGAAATAAAGAAACGGCAACGGCTGCAATTTCACATTTCTCTCGAGCTGTCAGGCACACAGCACACCGTCACCGCACAAGCAAACCCCCCAAAACCCATCAGGCATCAGGGCACCAGGCCCCGCCGCACCTCCGCCGCCGTCGCCGCCGCCGCGAATGCCGGAGCCGCAGGCCATCCTCCCGCTCCGCGCGCTGCCGCCGGACGCGCCGCTGCCCTTCTCCGTCGCCGTGCCGTTCCACCCCCAAACCCCCGGCCCGGGCGGGACCGCCCCGGCCACGCCCCCGAACCCGACCCCTCCGCAACCGCAAACCCCCGCCGCGCCGCCTTCCTCCTCTTCGACGCGGCCGCCGCACCCATGGGAGATCGCCGCGCGAGCCTGGCTAGAGTCCTTCCCCGACGGACGGCTGCCCACCGAGCCCGAGGTCGACGCCTACATCGACGTGCACCGCCCCTCCCTCCCCTCCCTCCCTCGCTCCCAGCTGCACCAGCGCCTCCTCGCTCTCCGCGGCGACCAGGTAACCCAACTGCACCTCGACTATTTGCGAATTGTCATGTGACTCCGCCGGTTGTCGAGTTGATGAAATTAATCGCTTGCGTGCTTTGTCTGTTATACCTGGATCAATCCAATGACCACTGATCTAGGGTTACTCTGTTGCTTAGTCGTAGAGAATTGAATGGTCACTATGGGGTTGTAACAGAAAGGCCAACACTTTCCAGCCCTCGGAATTTGAAGTTGTAATGGCAGTTTAGTTTCCTGAATATAAGAGTTTCTATGAATGTTTAATTCGTAGCTCTGTACTTCATTTAGTCTGCTTCTTCTGCATGATAGCACTGATGGAACTACCCTTCTCCATATATGTTTGATAACATGCTTGCATTCTAGCCCCATAAGGCCAAACAGAACTGAGTCATGGTCACTTCTATTTTATTCTTTGTCAGGTTTTAGATGCAGATCAAAGCGCATTCCCGTACAGGTTCCAGCGAACTGATCTATGGAAGCCTGTGTACCAGTGGTTGGAATCTCTTGAGCTGGACTCACTAGTTGCTACACAGCAGATATCAGACTGGCTTTCAACAAACCCAAAGATAATGGACAGGCTGGTTGAGAAACATTCAAAATATCATTTGATTCACTACACCCAGAGGATGCACTTGAAGATGCTAAAAAAGAAGGGAAAGTTGCCAAAGGTACACAGGGTTTTCTTGACCATTTGACGGTTGCTGGAAGAAATACTTTTTCCCCCTAACTTTTATGAGTGCTAAACTGGCGCTTGATATCCTGGCAAGGGATTACAAAAGCTGATTCTTGATTTGCAGACTCTGCAACTTTCTGCGGCTAGAGCCACAGTTCGACCAATTGCTGCTGCAGTCACTCCAGAAGAAAGCACTGTGCCATTACAGAAAACTATACCTCCAGTGACAGGTTTACTTTCTATATATTTATATATTTTATTGAAGTGCTAGCCATAGAATCAAAGCAGGGTGGATCAAGTGGCGTCAAGCTTCTGGCATTCTATGTGACAAGAGGGTACCCCAAAAGCTAAAAGGCAAGTTCTATAGGACAACAATTAGACCTGCAATGTTGTATGGAGCCGAATGTTGGCCCACAAAGGCTCGACATGTTCAACAAATGAGTGTTGCAGAAATGCGCATGTTGCGTTGGATTTGTGGTCACACAAGAATGGACCGAGTGCGGAATGATGATATACGTGATCGCCTAGGGGTGACACCAATTGAAGAAAAGCTTGTCCAACATCGGTTGAGATGGTTTGGCCATGTCCAGAGGAGACCGCCAGATGCACCAGTCCGCTGTGGGCGTGGAGTCCCAAGCCAAGCTAATAATATAAGGAGAGGCAGAGGAAGGCCGAAGTTGACATGGGCGGAGGCGGTGAATAGGGATTTAAAAGCTTGGGATATATCTAGAGATCTTTGTTTGGATAGGATTGCCTAGAAAGCAGCTATTGAAGTGCCGGAACCATGACTTGGGTATCTTGTTGGGTTTCAACTCTAGCCTACCCCAACTTGCTTGGGACTACAGGCTTTGTTGATGTTGATGTATTGAAGTGCTACTAGTGTCTCCATGAAAACTAAGACAAAGTTCTTGAACATTGCAGGTAGTTTTCCCAGTGTCAGTTCAGGCAGACAACAGAGCGGTACCACAGGCAGATTTCAAGGTGGAAATGCAACTCTTAGGGATAAAAAGACGTCATTGTCCAAAAAGAAAGAAGCTTTGCTCAAATATGAACTGTATGTTGTTAACTCTGAACTACTTATCTGTTAACATGTGAATAGTTTGTGCTCATATGTTCTTTGATGTGTTTCAGTTTGACAGACTTGCAGAACCAATTGACTGCTGTGCTGTTAAAGCAATGTCGTACTGTTGCCATTAAAGAAACAGATTCATCATATCTGGAATTTCCAAATTCAGAGACTAACACGAGTATACAAGGGGTTACTACTGCAAATGCTTCAGCCCCTTCAGAGGCAAAGAAGGTATTTATCAATCAACAATCAGTTCCAGGAGGAGCCTCAGAAAGTGAACCTGGGCATAAGAGGAAGAGAAACCCTATCATCGTTACACCTGCATGGTGTTATAGTGAAGCATCAGCAGGTTTGTCATTTTACCTTAATCATCTTGTTATAGCTGCTATCAGTTGATCTTTGATACATCCTTTTTGTTTGGCTCATTTGTGCTAGTTTTATTCTAAAAAAGTTATTTTTTAATATACAAGCCTTTGAGCATTACCTTTTGAGCTATCTGCTAAATTTTAGTAAAGAATATTTAATAAACAGTGGTTTGGAAGTACAAGCTACTAACATCATCTCCATGCCATAAATGAAAACCATCATTTATGCTAGTCTCTTTCTTTTTGCAAGTTTGAGTTCTCACACCACAAAATTACATCGATTTTGTAAGGGCATCATGATTCCTGTCGATCTTGGATATTTTAATTTTGCTGTGAAGATTAAGCTTCAAGGTCCTTGGCATGCTGAGATGCACCCAGGAATGCTGGTGTGTTACAACTTATTTTTTATTTTAAAATGAACGTGCTGACCCATGATTATTTGTTTTGAATGAAATATTGCTTTTTAAGCTATTATAAAATAGCAAATATGCTTCAACAGATCTGTATCAACTGACAAGTGTGGTGACACCATGCAGAAACCTTGCAGAATGAACCAAATCCTAGCTCAAATAGTGATGGTTCAAGAAATTTCAATATTTGGAAAGGACATGCTAATCCACAAGTGTCACATAGAAATATTAAGAAAAATATATTATCCTGTCTTGAGGGACGTGAAACTGGTGTCAGCTGTTCTCAAGCTGTGTCTTATGGAGGTTATGCTGGACGAAATTGTGAAAGATGGACTCCATTTCTTGAAGGCACGTTTGTTTATAGTTTTGTTCTCAAAAGATTATTCCTCAGTTGTCTTTTTCCTATCAAAGTTGTGTCTACCCTTTTCATTTTTTCTAAAATTACAATGAGTTATTCTTGATTTTCAATTAGGATGGAATTCACCTGCGGTCCAGTTCGAAGGGCCTGCTGTACATGTTGTGAGAAAAAGTTACCTATCCTGGTGTCCAACTTCATGTGCTTATACGTCAAGTGCTCCTTCTGCTCAGCCTCATGGCAGGGTAAGGATCTCTTATTCATTTGGGAGTGGAAGTCCAAATCTTTGATATCTAACACTTTGCTTTGACTGTCTTCTCTTTGTGCAAATATTAAGCACTCTTCTGGTGTACATCTTTTTTATTAAGTGCATGCTTGTTTCTGCTTTTAAATTGAAAAAAAACACACTAAATTTTCCTGTGTTGAAGTGGTAAGCTTGTGTAGCTTCAATCAGAAAAAAAAAAAGAAAAAGATATATCCTAACAGCCAAACAGTCTGGTGACCTCCCTGGTTATTAGTTTGCTGTATTGACAGTCCCCTATGTTCTGGTAGCCTGACTGTTTACATGCATTGATGTAATAACATAAGTCTCACATAGGAAGATTTCTTTTTTTATGGAACAACAGGTAGACCCCTACAGACTTTTTGTATTTTCAATAAATAAATGTGTATACATAGGTTGTAAACCTAAAAAAAAGACCATATCCATCTCACTATTAGAAATCAAACATCCACTGTTCTACTTGGAGTATGCAAGATTAGAGCCAAATCAGGTCGTGGGCATGTTTGTTGTAGGGAAAGGGCTTGTAGTCTAACAAACAAGGGTGTGTGTTGTAAGGGCTCTTGCCCCTTTTTTCTTCTTAGTATAAAGATACACAACTCTCCTATGTGTTTGAGGAAAAAAAAAAGAGATTAGAGCCAAATCCTCTGTGAACTGGAAATCGAGCTGAAGAAATCACTCCAGAGTAAAAGATGATGGAATTGTGATAACACCAGATGGTCCAGCAGGAATCCATCACTATTTCTCTAAATGCTTTTCATTAAAAAAAATCTTCAACTTGGAGCATGTCAATATTTTTTTCCTTCTTGTTGGTCGCATCCTTAGTAGCGCACCACATCGGCGCCCGGGTGTGGTGCAAAATGAGCAAGGGTCTTCACACCTCCCTCGGCGGGTGCGAAGGGTAAGGAAGCTAGTCAAACCAACCAAGATCCGTTTAGGTAGCTGGAATGTTGGGTCCCTCACGGGTAAGTTAAGAGAGCTAGTTGACACAATGGTTAGGAGGCGGGTAAATATCTTGTGCGTTCAAGAGACCAAATGGAAGGGCCAAAAGGCGAAGGAGGTGGACAATACAGGCTTCAAGCTATGGTACACATGGACAACTTCGAATAGAAATGGAGTAGGAGTCTTGATTGATAAGAGCCTCCAGGGTGGTGTGGTGGAGGTGAAAAGGCAAGGAGATAGGATTATCTTAGTTAAACTCGTCATTAGTGCGTATGCTCCTCAAGTAGGCCTTGATGAGTGTGTCAAGAGGCAATTCTGGGACGATTTGGATGGCTTAGTCAGGGCTGTACCTAGTAGCGAGAAGCTCTTCATTGGAGGGGACCTTAATGGCCATGTAGGAGCATCTAGTACAGGTTTCGAGGCGGCACATGGAGGTTTTGGTTACGGAAGAAGGAACCAGGAGGGAGAGGATGTCCTAGACTTTGCTACAACTTTTGATATGATGGTAGCCAACACTTTCTTTCAAAAGCGGGAATCCCACTTAGTGACCTTTAGTAGTGGCTTGTCTTGCAGTCAGATCGACTTTGTTCTTACAAGAAGGGGAGATAAACGTGCTTGCGTGGATTGTAAGGTGATACCTGGGAATGTGTGGTGTCTCAGCACAAGCTAGTGGGGCTGACTTCCGTTTTCTGGTGCAAACCCATAGGGCTAAACAAGCCAAGATCGCAAGGACAAAGTGGTGGAAATTAGAAGGGGAGGAATCAAAGGTCTTCAAGGCAAGAGTTATTGAAGAGGGCCCGTGGAAAGACGAAGGTGACGCCAACAATATGTGGGAGAATATGGCGACATGCGTTCGGAAGGTTGCTGCTGAGGTGCTGGGAGTGACCAAAGGAAGTGGATGCGCTATGAAAGACACTTGGTGGTGGAATGAGGATGTTCAGAAGGCAATTAAGGAGAAGAAGGAAGGCTATAAGCGCTTGTTCCAGGATCGGTGTGCAGATAACATAGAGAAGTATAAGGTGGCAAAGAAGGCTGCAAAGCGAGCGGTGGCAGAGGCAAAGGGACGAGCTTATGAAGATTTGTACAAACGTCTAGGTACGAAGGAAGGAGAAAAGGATATCTATAGGATGGCTAGGACTCGTGATAGGAAGACGAGGGACTTCACTCAAGTCAGGATGAGAGGGAGCAACTCTTGGTGAAGGAGGATGAGATTAGACAAAGATGGCAAGAGTATTTTGACAAATTGTTCAATGGGGAGAACGAGAACTCCTCCGTTCAGTTGGACGACTCGTTTGATGACACCAATAGACACTTTGAGTGGAGGATCCAAGAATCGGAGGTCAGAGAAGCGTTGAAAAGGATGAAAGGGAGCAAAGCGATGGGCCCGGATGGTATCCCAATCAAGATGTGGAGATGCCTTGGGGATTTAGCTATAGTATGGCTAACCAAGATGTTCAATAATATCTTCCGATCGAACAAGATGCCTGAGGAGTGGAGACGAAGCACTTTGGTACCAATCTACAAGAACAAGGGCGACATCCAGAGTTGTAATAACTATCGTGGGATTAAGTTGATGAGCCACACTATGAAGCTATGGGAGAGAGTCATCGAGCACCGCCTGCGAGGAAGGACGCGGGTATCTACAAACCAATTTGGTTTCATGCCCGGAAGGTCAACCACAGAAGCAATCTTTTTGTTAAGACAAGTTATGGAGCGATTTAGAGAGCAGAAGAAGGACCTACACATGGTTTTCATTGACTTGGAGAAGGCTTATGACAAGATACCAAGAAATGTTATGTGGTGGGCTCTGGATAGACATAAAGTCCCAACTAAATATATGACCCTCATCAAGGACATGTACAACAATGTTGTGACTAGCGTTCGAACCAACGATGGTAACACTGATTACTTCCCGATTAGAATTGGGCTTCATCAAGGGTCAGCCTTGAGCCCGTATCTCTTTGCCTTGGTAATGGACAAGGTTACCAGGGACATTCAAGGGGATATCCCTTGATGCATGCTTTTCGCCGATGATGTAGTGTTAGTTGATGAAAGTCTGGCGGGAGTAAATAGGAAACTTGAGTTGTGGCGGCAGACCCTCGAGTCTAAAGGTTTTAGACTAAGCCGAACTAAAACCGAATACATGAAATGCGACTTTGGCACAACTGCACATGATGAGGGAGATGTGAGTTTGGAAGGTCAAGTCGTGCCTAAAAAGGACACCTTCCGATACCTGGGTTCGATGCTACAGAAGGATGGAGATATTGATGTAGACGTTAGCCATAGAATCAAAGCAGGGTGGATCAAGTGGAGACAAGCTTCTGGCGTCCTATGTGAAAAGAGGGTACCCCAAAAGCTAAAAGGCAAGTTCTATAGGACGGCTATTAGACCGGCAATGTTGTATGGAGCCGAATGTTGGCCTACAAAGGCTCGACATGTTCAACAAATGAGTGTTGCAGAAATGCGCATGTTGCGTTGGATTTGTGGTCACACAAGAATGGACCGAGTTCGGAATGATGATATACGTGATCGCCTAGGTGTAGCACCAATCGAAGAAAAACTTGTCCAACATCGGTTGAGATGGTTTGGCCATGTCCAGAGGAGACCGTCGGATGCACCAGTGCGTTGTGGAGTTCCAAGCCAAGCCAATAATACAAGGAGAGGTAGAGGAAGGCCGAAGTTGACATGGACGGAGGCGGTGAAAAGGGATTTAAAAGCTTGAGATATATCTAGAGATCTATGTTTGGATAGGATTGCCTGGAAAGAAGCTATCGAAGTGCCGGAACCGTGACTTGGGTATCTTGTTGGGTTTCAACTCTAGCCTACCCCAACTTGCTTGGGACTAACAGGCTATGTTGATGTTGATGTTGATGTTGTGTTGGTGGCACATTTTGGTTGTCATCTCTAGCCTATCCAATTTGCATGGACAATAAGGTTGTGTTGTCTTTGTTGTCTCTTCACTGAGGCCAATGTGGGCCATGGTCCCCCCTGGTCGACTAAAGCTTCTATAGATTTAGAGCTCACTCTACTATGTTTTCTAGACTTTTGCTCTTTGCTGCAGCCCAAGCTCCACCACTTATATCTATACATTCCTATCTAATCTTTTTTTAATGTTGCTCCACCTCAGCAAGGTATCCGCAAAGTTCTTGATGTAAAATTTCATCCAGAAGGGTTGCCTCAGCTTGTTTCTAGCTCTAATGAGGTTAGTGCCATTTACGATTCATGTTTAATTTACTACTCAAGAATACCTTGTATATTTCTTATTTCTTACTACTGTAAAAATCACTATTGGACTGTCTTAAAGTACTTTTGTCTTTGTTCTTAATTATTTTATATTTTATTGTTATCCTTATTTTAAATTATTTGAATATGGTAGCTTCTGTGGGAGCTTTGATTATTGGGCACACCCTTTATTCTCTTGGTTTATTTAATATTTTGTTAATCCAGGCACCCAATGAATTACTGCTTTTCAATCTTCTTTCTGGAAGGGCAATTCAGCTTAGAGGCCACAATACCAAGGTATGCCAAATGAGTTTTCTTGTCGCGTTTACACATTCCATGTGTTCTGAGCTAGTGCATCACTACCTTTTCACCCCTTTCCTTTTGTTGCTTGCATTATAGTATTAGTATCCCTTCCTATATCTGGATAAAAGCTCACGAGTTAAGACCGCAGCCATGAAAGTAATGATAAAGGTGGTCATGTGACTATATGACATGCTTGAACCTTTCACTTGTAATATTTGCATTTCGTGCTTCATCATCAATTCTTTGTCACATGGCTTCTTGTTGGAATATAAGTGAGTTGCCCACCTCTCCCCATCAGCTTAAGCTTTTGGGTTGAACTAGTCGGTGCATGCAACTCAATACTTCTAAATATCTGGTTTGTGGATGGATACAACCATATAAGAGTATTTGTTGTGCAAGTGCTAACCAATCTGAATTTCACATTATATTAGAATTATTTTATTTTTGGATTTCGTTGTTCTATGGTGATATAGTTTTTGACATGCTCACACTTACTTTTACCATGTTGACTAGTGTTGTTACTCAGTTCTACTTAGGCCTTGTTCGCTTTCTCTGGATTGGGTCGATTCCGACTGGAATTATTCCGGTCCTTATACAAATTAGACATGCATTCCTAGCCGGATTGGTTGTGGGTCTTCAATCCGAGATAACCGAACATGGCCTTATTGTTCTCAGATCCAGTCTATCGCGTTTGCAGTCAAAGGAGCAAGTGTAGTGTCTTGTGCTTCTAATTTATTAAAGGTAAGTAGATTTTGTTCCTTGGCGATCCCTGCAACTGATGTGAGAATAAAGTTGTTTATTGATTCTCTTCCTGTACTGGAGAATAGGTATGGGACTGCATTACCGGCTCTTGCCTCTATACGCTGGGTGGTGATGACCAAAATTCAGTGAGGCATACTCAGAAAATAAATGCTATGGCAGTGAATAAATGGCAATCCTGTATGTGTGCTTTTCATCAACCTTATCTGTTTATCCCACAAACTCCTACATCTTGTATGTCTTATTTGCATTTTGTTTGGTTCATATATTTCTCCTTTTTTCTTGTATGTTGGTAGTTTTCTCAGACAATTGATGTTGAGCTGGCAGATTTTCCATAGAACATGCAGCAACCTTATGTTTGTTTCTGTTTTTATGCTGATTGACTCACTATGTACCATAGCTTGTTCTGTTCTGATGTCTCACTAGAATAGTTATTTTGTTGGGTGATGTGTGCAACATCTTTGGAAGATAAGGATATATTAACTCCAGATACTGGGGATAACTTTCTGTGTTGTGTACTTGTGTTAGCTCTACTGGTTTGTTCGTTTGCCTTATGTTTCTTCTCTTAAACGAATCATAATTATCTCTGTTTTTATTCCATCTTTCTTTATATTATTTTGATCTCAACACGGTGTACATTTACAGGTCTTGTTGTCACTAGTGGAGCAAAGGGTGATGGGAAGCTTCTACTATGGAATGCTTTAAGAGGTGAACTTGCTTCTGATCTAAATTCGAACTTGAGGTAACACGTGAATTTGTCTTTGTTCATCCCATTTTGTTTTCAATTTTTCTCTTTATAAGCACTTGTTCTACCCTAGTTCACAATTTCCATACCATAAGTTATTGTGTTGTAGTGTAATATTAACCTTTTTCTTTTTAAATTTGTTGAATATAAATTGTTAACATCTACGACAGTATTTAGTTATTCTCCCTTTGAACAAACCATTTGAAAAGTTAAAAGGACCCAGATGGTTGCTTTGGGAGTTCATGGACCCAGATGAGAATGCAGGAAAAGTTTAGAGATCCATGATGCCTTTCACTCTATTTTGAATGTTGATGCTTGTTTTTTAGGGCAAATACAGTACGGGAGGCCCCTACTGTGCATTTTATTAAAAAGAATGTTGATGCTTGTTTTTCTTTTCCTGCATCCCCTCATACCAGTGTGTGTTGGGGGGGGGGGGGGGCTATGTATGACTCTATTCTTCCATTAATACAATGATACACAGCTCTCCTGCATGTTCAAGAAAAAATAAACCCTCATCCCCTAATGGAGATAGAGTGGCTGCTTTGTGAGGGACAGTTTTCTTATTCTTTGTTTCATACAAAGATACACACCTCTCCTGTGTTTTTGAGGAAAAAAGATAAAAAAAAAATTGATACAGTTATATAGAGAGTAGAAACTATATGGGTGCATTTTGCAGTGGAAAGTTTCTTAAGCTGAGGACTAAAGTGCAAAATCCCAGTATGCTTAAACTGTTAAACCAGACTCAAACCCTGTCAATCTGTGTTAATGTAGGTCCCAGGATATGATCTATCCCTCAGTTGATACAATGGAGTTCTATAGTGAGAATCATCTGGCATGTGGAAGTGATTGTGACTATGGTGGCTCAGCTGTGGTACAATTATGGGACATTGATTCTCCAGAGTCTTATTTATCTTTCTCTGCAAGTGACTCTGTATGTACCTTCTCCTTTTGTTTCTATGTATGTATGACTTTTAGAGGTTAATGGAGGACTAACATATCTCTGTCACAGTACATTACTTCCCTTAAAGTCAACCCTGCTGGCAACACTCTCATTACAGGTTATTTATCCTTTCTGTCACATGGGATCTCCCCTATTGCAGCCATGATGAACTATATTTTTGTCTTTACTTTCAATATGCAGGTTCTGGTGATGGGACTATTGGCTTATTTGACATCCGTACTTGTTCCGCAATTAGCCACTTGTCAGTGGGATCTGGTTGTGAGGTATTGTTGCATAGAAGTTAGAATTAAGGGCTGTAGTTTGAATTGATAATGTGGAAATTATTTCAGTGCTTTTGTGACACTGAAATCTTTCTTATCGATCTCTTGATTACTAACATATTTCTTCTCTGAGAACTGATAATAAATATGTTGCTTCTCAACAGGTTACATCTGTTTCATTTAGCAACTGCGGCACCTATTTTTCTGCTTCTAGCACATCAAACAATACTTTGGTTTGGGATACAAGGCTTGTCCCAATAAATCAAAGCAAGGATGTTTCGCGAAGCAGAGACATGCGATTTTTTCGGCCTTTACATTGCTTTAGCCATGGTAGTCAGATGCCTACTGCAGAATACACAAGTCAACTGCCAGGGTATGTAAATGCGGCAGTAATCATTATTGCATCTTGTGATTAGTTATGCCTGAAAAATTAGTGACAATTTATATGACTTCAATTGTGAACCTAGTGGAAATCATCTATACTATGAATTGCAATTTAGTTTTTCACTAGATTCATGATGTGCTGTTTTTAGTAATCTGATGTAGACTGTTGCCGTCTGTTTTATTTTGTCGGATGTAGCTTCACAAGAAAAGTAGAAAACCTGTACATACTCTAAAGCTGCTTCTACACAGATTTAAGTTCTCTCTTAGCAATAGCCTCTTTTTTGTTGAATAGCCTGTTGTGAAGTTGCCTGCTTGTGTAGACGTTTCTGTTGTATTTTCCTTTTTTTTTTTTTTTACTCAGAGCCTTTCCCTACTTTATTCCTCTCAAAAAGAAAGTAGAAAACAGAACTACCGTAAAGGCTTTACCCGTTTATTTAAACTTCATTTACAAAGATCTTCATTCATGCTATGTTACTCACTCCTGCAGTTGCAAAATTATATATAAATATAAAAAAATAGTGGAAACATTTAATACATCATATTCTGGCTGATCATTGGTATGCTCATGATGGTTCCATTCTGTTAGATGTTCCGTATGTGCTCCGAGTTTGTACTTTATGTAATACAATTATAAAATCTATTTCTTCTGATCTGAAATATAAGTCCATCTTGGTTTGTCCTAAGTATTTTTTTTTACCATTTGCCTGTGAATATATAAAATTTTATATAGATTGATAACATAAGGTTAGCGTTACTAGATTCATTATGAAACATAAGATTAGCATTACTAGGTTCATTATGAAACATACTTTCATATTTTATAACTATTTTAATTTTAATTTAAGATGGTATGTATTTTTTTAGATATTGCTAGTCACAGTTGTATTGGAGATCGTGTATAGATTTAGCTTTGTCCCAAGTCAAACTTCTGTAATTTTGACCAAGTTTTTCGAAAAATAAACTAACATCTACAAGTTCAAATTGATGCACTATCAAAACATATTTCATTGAGAATTTCATGAAACTAATTTGATATCGTAGATGTTTATGCATTTTTTCTATAAGCTTGGTGACATAGGACTAATGTTAATGTGAACTTCGGGCATATGTTCTATGCCTTTGTACTTTTGCTATGTTTTATAAATGTTCTAATCAAAAGTGCGAAATTTGTGTTCTAAAAACTGTGCAAATGTCCAAAGTCCAAAACATTACGCATTTATGACGTGGTGTTATATACTTGTATTACAAAATGTATTTTTTTAGACAAAATAATACTAGTTTTAGTTTTATACCTTGTTTCTTGGTAGCTTTTGTTTGGGTTTCATCTCTAGCCTACTCCACCTGCTCGGGACTACAAGTCTTTGTTGTTGTTTGTCCACTAGGTAACCAGTAACCGGTAGCCCTTGCTAAATGTGGTGTTGTTTGGCCACTTGATAACCCCTGCTAATATTGTGGTCATGTCCTGTGTTCATTGTTTCCTACCACATGGTTTGCAGATTGTGGCTATAAAATCTAAATACCACTCTGTTCATTGTCTTCCAGTGCAGCATCCTTTTGTTTTGTTATCCACTTTTGTATAGACTGAGTATCTTCTCTGTTGCCTGTTCCAGTCATGTTGATGAGGGTGATCAGGGGGTAAATGCCACACAGTGGCTGCACAACGAACCTGTACTTGTCACTGTAAGTGGTGATGGCAGGTGAGTAATTAGCCCAATGACATACACATTGTGTCATTCATATGATGAAAATGCCTAACTATTAATTTACTCTGCTTTTAGTGTTGGAATGTGGGACGTTACTCTAGGTCAACCTTGTGTCAGGCATATCATCGCTCATACTCGATGTGCTAATGCGGTGAGCATATTTTGTGATGTTCTACTTGTGGGGCTCTTCAGCTTACGTCTTTTGGTATTGATTTTTCATGGTATAAATCCCAGGTTGCTGTAGCCCCTAATGACGAATACCTCTGCACAGGAGGAAGTGATCAGAAAGTTGTGAGTTGCTTATTTGACCTTTTAGTTTCTTATGTTGCATATGTCATACTGGAAGAGGTATTGTTTGGATTGCTTTGTTGGCCTTTTAGTTTCTTATGTTGCTTATGCAATACATCTTATTATTGATGTGGTTAGCTTTTTTTCTCAAGCCTGCAGGAGAGCTGTGTATCTTTATATTATAGAGAGAGAGAAAGGGGATAGAAACCCATACAAGGCAACCCCTATGCCTCACCTATGAGACAAGAGAAGGTTGCAAGGAAAAAAAAACACCACACAGCACTTTACCCTTTTTACAAGGAAGAAATGACCCGACCTTTCTAGCTACTTATACTAGCATCTCTCCACGACCAAAAAATAGCTCCGGAAGTTTTTGAGCAGTTAGTGAAGCACCAATGCTCAATTCCTCTTTGAAGGAATGCTGCGGCGTTGCTAGGGAAGGAGTCGCACTGTCAAAAACTCTTCTTTTCCTGTGAATCCACAAGGTTCATGCTCCCAGGATCACCATACTGTTCAAATCTTTTGTTTGCTTTTCCCCACCAATCAGCAAAGCTCTTGTTCCTTCTAGGTACAATGCACTCAAGTCCAGGAGAGGCCAACAAATTATAAAACCAAAGTTACTTAGCAAAACACAATTAGTGAGGATGATGTGGTTTACTAAATAGTAAGAAATAAAAAAATGTAAGATGTAAAATAGCTTGGCTAGTGGTTACATGAATTGGGCATGGTATGAAGATACTATTGTCACATTCATATTCACTATACATATTATATGTATGAGTTCTCGCCTTGATGTGGCTTAACTGACTAATGTGGCCCCTGAAGAGGGAATGATTGTGACTGATGTATGATAAATTATTTCCATTTATGGCTTTGGGCAGAACCACGAGTGTTTGGTTTGTTTTTATGTTTAGCCGGTCCTCTCATTGACGATTTGCTTGGCAGGTTTTATATCATAATAGAAGTGGGCGTACACATCTTAATTGGCGTCTTTCACACCCTCTGCAAGGAAATGATTGATATGCTGTCAGAAGTCGTAGAATTGTTCCTCTAACATGGTAAGTCACCTTTCCTTTTTGTGGTTTTCATTTGATGATCTCTGTTAGTACTTCGGCACCGACACAGCTAAAATAACGCATTTTACTGAATCATACATCAATAAATATATGAATATGGTATAAGTTGCATACAAACATACTTCTCTTCTCTAATAGCTTAAGGGGGTTGTTGCAACTTTACGTCAGGCAGACAAATTTCAGTAGAAATTTAAAGTGAAAAAAAATTAAATTGGTGAAAGGTGCTTCACAGTGGAGACTTCTGCTTTATCTTCATGAGAGATTGAACAGTTTCTGTTATTTCCCAACACACCCTGCATACCTCTGTTCCTAATTCTTTTTGCACGCATATCTTTTTCAGCTGGGGAGTTCTCTGAGTCAGGCAGTTGAACTTTGGCAGAAACTTGGCTGCTCCAGATGGATGTGGAGCCAGGACTTGTATTGAAGCCTCTGCTTGATGGACGACTGAAGCTTGTGTTGGGCCTTAACATTATTGAATTCTCATTCCTCTTTACAAGTAGAGTCTGTATCTTTTTATTCTCCTGTAAACAAATGATTATGAAATCAATGTCATCCTGACTGGTAGTAGGTCTCTATTCTTAGATACTGTTTGGATTAGGGGGTTAGCATCCAAATCTTTAGGATTTAGTTCAACTTTGAACTAAATTCCTCGAGCAACCCCCTTATTTGAGCAGCCCCTGTATGACCAGATTATGTGATTCCCTGTACCATCAACCAGTTGACTAATAACTACTCACCCGTTGCCTGTATTTCTCTTCTTCTTTTTCTTTGAGTGTGAACATGTAGTCTTTCAGCATTGCCAGAAGTGGGAGCTGCAAAAGCTTATGTTAGTAGTTTTACTGAAGAAGTGAAGACTATCATTTGGAATCAGTACTTGATAATCAATCTAAGCTAACTTTCATGTCTGTTTGTTTTTTTAGTGAAATGTTTCAAATTGTTGTTCCAATACAAGAAATTTGCTGAAGATTGTTTTTACAGGTAAAAAAAAAGATTAAAGAGTTAACCATGCAAATACAGACATCAGTCTTTTTTGTGACTTCATTTGTGCAATGTTTACTTATGAATTACTGCATATGTTAATTTATTTACCAGTACTACTTTATGGTATCTGTATGGTTATTTATAGAATACTATTTTTTTATATTAATTATTGGTTGATGGTAACATAAGATCTTTTTGGTAGTGCAGTATTTTGCATTTTTCCTTCGAGAATCACAATCATTTTGTTTATTATTTCTTCTATAGAGATTTTCTTAGGTTCTCACCCTAGTTGAGCGTAGTCTTACTCTTATCCAGTTTGACTTTGCAGTGGCAACATGTATCCCTCATGCATTGTCCTCCAGTAATTTCTGATTCTTTTTTTTACACTGCCATGTTTTAATGCTAAGGAATAGGTTTGTGCTAGTAAGCTGCCTCTTGCTTGTTTTTCTATGTACAGGAATGGAATATATAGTTTTGCCGGTTTAAACATGATACCATTTCTTCCATGCCATGCTGTTCACAAAATATACTTATTACTTCTTAGCAACATCCCACAAGTATGTTCTCTTCACTGTCACTTTTGCTTTGAAGACCAACTATTCTAATACCTCTGTTCCAAACTAGCTTTGTCCTAAGTGAAATCTCTAATTTTGATTAAGTTTATAGAAAAATGCACCATCTACTCTACAACATCAAATTGATTCACTAAATTCTCCATGAAATATGCCTTGATAGTGCATTTAGTTAAACTTGTAGATGTTACTGTATTTGTCTGAAAACTGTCCAGGTTAGAGAAATTTATTTAAGGAAAGGACAAAGTTATGCCTCCGTCTGCAGAGGAAATCCCCTCTCCACCTGCTACGCGCTCTGCTTTCCTGGACAAGATCACGAACAAAACGGCAAGTGTGCTACCTACCCTGAGCTTCCCGCGTTCCAAGCTACAAGGCCGAACACCGTCGGCACCTCCACGGCGCAGCCGACGTCTCGCCGGCGTTGGTGTCGAGTTCTCGGTGAACCCAGAACCAGAAGCAGGGAGGTACAGAAAGCGTGTCATGCGTTCCTTGGAAGTCATTCAGGAGCAAGAAGGCATTGATGATAGCGCTTTAGATAAATATGCTAAGTTATTCTCTCAGCCCCTGTCAGACACACTCACTTGTTCGCTTTAGCATGCTTGTTCGGATGGCGTACGCCAGATGAACTTGTTGAAGGCAACAACAATGCCCTGTTGGATTTGTAGAGGGCAGGGTTGTAAGGTTTTTTCTTTCCTGGTCGTTGCTATTCTTATCTGATGGATCCAAAGAAAGTTATTATCTGGAATGTGAGGGGCTTGAATTCTAGAGGTCAACAAGATGCTGTCAGAACTTTTGTTGATTCAGCTCGGGTTGATGTCGTTTGTCTTCAGGAGACGAAAATGACAAGTATCACACAACGTAAGGTAATCTCGATGCTAGGTGCAGAGTTCAGTGATTTCAGTTACCTGCCTTCAATTGGTGCCAGTGGAGGGATCCTGATGGCCTGGAAAAGAGGAGTCCAAGTCACTGGTCTCCGCAGGGAAGACAACCATAGCATCTCGGTGCAATTCCTCATGAGTGCTGGTCTCCCTTGGTGGCTCACGTGCGTCTAAGGTCCACAAGGTAATGACCAAAAAATCGAATTCTTGCAAGAACTTCGAGATATCAGACAAGCTTGCCAAGGTCCCTGGACAATTGTTGGAGATTTTAATCTGATTTATAAGGAGGAAGACAAGAGTAATGATAACATTAATCGAGCAATGATGGGGTGTTTTCGGAGATTTATTAATGATCTTGCTCTCAAGGAAATACCAATACATGGTCGCAAGTTCATTTGGACAAATAATCAGGTTTCAGTCAAATTGGACAGGGTGATGTGTTCAATTGATTGGGAAGAACTCTTTCCTAACAGCTTGCTGCAATCTGCAGCATCAGATGACTCTGACCACTGTCCTTTGCTTTTGGGCATGAGCGACATCCAACGAGGGAAACGGAGATTTCATTTTGAGTCCTTTTGGACCAAACTGGAGGGTTTCAGAGAAGCGGTTGAGGCGGCTTCTGCATCATGTCCTTTTGAAACTCTCTCTCGCAAGCTAAAAGCAACAGCCAGAGGCTTACAAAGCTGGAGCCAAAAGAATGTTGGACATGTGAAATCATAACTTGGCATTGCAAGGGAAATCCTGCATCAATTGAAGATTGCCCAAGATAGCCGTGCATTATCACCAGGAGAAACATGGCTGAGGAATTCTCTGAAAAAACATTCCCTGGCACTCTCCTCACTCCTGCGGAGTATAGCAAGACTTCGGTCACGAATCAACTGGATCAGGGAAGGGGATGCCAACACTGCTTTGTTTCATGCCCAGGCACGGTATCGCAAGCAAAAGAACTTCAACATCAACAACATCAACATCAACAAAGCCTGTAGTCCCAAGCAAGTTGGGGTAGGCTAGAGTTGAAACCCAACAAGATACCCAAGTCATGGTTCCGGCACTTCAATAGCTGCTTTCCAGGTAATCCTATCCAAACATAGATCTCTAGATATATCCCAAGCTTTTAAATCCCTATTCACCGCCTCCGCCCATGTCAACTTCGGCCTTCCTCTGCCTCTCCTTATATTATTAGCTTGGCTTGGGACTCCACAGCGCACTGGTGTATCTGGCGGTCTCCTCTGGACATGGCCAAACCATCTCAACCGATGTTGGACAAGCTTTTCTTCAATTGGTGCCACCCCTAGGCGATCACGTATATCATCATTCCGAACTCGGTCCATTCTTGTGTGACCACAGATCCAACGCAACATGCGCATTTCTGCAACACTCATTTGTTGAACATGTCGAGCCTTTGTGGGCCAACATTCATCTCCATACAACATCGCAGGTCTAATTGCTGTCCTATAGAACTTGCCTTTTAGCTTTTGGGGTACCCTCTTGTCACATAGAATGCCAGAAGCTTGACGCCACTTAATCCACCCTGCTTTGATTCTATGGCTAACGTCTGCATCAATATCTCCATCCCTTTGTAGCATCGATCCCAGATATCGGAAGGTGTCCTTTTTAGGCACGACTTGACCTTCCAAACTCACATCTCCCTCATCCTGAGCCGTTGTGCCAAAGTCGCATTTCATATACTCGGTTTTAGTCCGACTTAGTCTAAAACCTTTAGACTCAAGGGTCTGCCGCCACAGCTCAAGTTTCCTATTTACTCCCGCCAAGCTTTCATCAACTAACACTACATCATCGGCAAAGAGCATGCACCAAGGGATGTCCCTTTGAATGTCCCTTGTAATCTCGTCCATTACCAAGGTAAAGAGATACGGGCTCAAGGCTGACCCTTGATGAAGCCCAATTCTAATTGGGAAGTAATCAGTATTACCATCGTTGGTTCGAACGCTAGTCACAACATTGTTGTACATGTCCTTGATGAGGGCCACGTACTTTGTTGGGACTTTATGTCTATCCAAAGCCCACCACATAACATTTCTTGGTATCTTGTCATAAGCCTTCTCCAAGTCAATGAAAACCATATGTAGGTCCTTCTTCTGCTCTCTAAATCGCTCCATAACTTGTCTTAACAAGAAGATTGCTTCTGTGGTTGACCTTTCAGGCATGAAACCAAATTGGTTGGTAGATACTCGTGTCCTTCTTCGCAGACGGTGCTCGATGACTCTCTCCCATAGCTTCATAGTGTGGCTCATCAACTTAATCCCACGGTAGTTATTACAACTCTGGATGTCACCCTTGTTCTTGTAGATTGGTACCAAAGTGCTTCTTCTCCACTCCTCAGGCATCTTGTTCGATCGGAAGATATTATTGAACATCTTGGTTAGCCATACTATAGCTATATCCCCAAGACATCTCCACACCTTGATTGGGATACCATCCGGGCCCATCGCTTTGCTCCCTTTCATCCTTTTCAACGCTTCTCTGACCTCCGATTCTTGAATCCTCCGCTCAAAGCGCCTATTGTTGTCATCAAACGAGTCATCCAACTGAACAGGGGAGTTCTCGTTCTCCCCATTGAACAATTTGTCAAAATACTCTTGCCATCTTTGTCTGATCTCATCCTCTTTCACCAAGAGTTGCTCCCTCTCATCCTTAATGCACTTGACTTGAGTAAAGTCTCTCGTCTTCCTTTCACGAGTCCTAGCCATCCTATAGATGTCCTTTTCTCCTTCCTTCGTATCAAGACGCTTGTACAAATCTTCATAAGCCCGTCCCTTTGCCTCCGCCACTGCCCGTTTTGCAGCCTTTTTTGCCACCTTATACTTCTCTATGTTATCTGCACTCCGGTCCTGGAACAAGCTCTTATAGCCTTCCTTCTTCTCCTTAATTGCCTTTTGGATATCCTCATTCCACCACCAAGTGTCTTTCATAGCGCATCCACTTCCTTTGGTCACACCTAGCACCTCTGCAGCAACCTTTCGAACGTATGTCGCCATCTTCTCCCACATATTGTTGGCGTCACCTTCGTCCTTCCACGGGCCCTCTTCAATAACTCTTGCCTTGAAGATCTTTGATGTCTCCCCTTCTAAATTCCACCACTTTGTTCTTGCAATCTTGGCTTGTTTAGCCCTACAAGTTTGCATCAGAAAGCGGAAGTCAGCCACCACTAGCTTGTGCTGGGACACCACACATTCCCCAGGTATCACCTTACAATCCACGCAAGCACGTTTATCTCTCCTTGCAAGGACGAAGTCAATCTGACTGCAGGACAAGCCACTACTAAAGGTCACTAAGTGGGACTCTCGCTTTTGGAAGAAAGTGTTTGCTACCATCATATCAAAAGCTGTAGCAAAGTCTAGGATATCCTCTCCCTCCTGGTTCCGTCTTCCGAAACCAAAACCTCCATGTGCTGCCTCGTAACCTGTACTAGATGCTCCTACATGGCCATTAAGGTCTCCTCCAATGAAGAGCTTCTCGCTACTTGGTACGGCCCTGACTATGCCATCCAAAACCTCCCAAAATTGTCTCTTAGCACACTCATCAAGGCCTACTTGGGAGCATACGCACTAATAACGTTTAAGACTAAATCACTAATGACAAGTTTAACTAAGATAATCCTATCTCCTTGCCTTTTCACCTCCACCACACCACCTTGGAGGCTCTTATCGATCAAAACTCTGACTCCATTTCTACTCGAAGTTGTCCCTGTGTACCATAGCTTGAAGCCTGTATTGTCCACCTCCTTCGCCTTTTGACCCTTCCATTTGGTCTCTTGAACGCACAAGATATTTACACGCCTCCTAACCATAGTGTCAACTAGCTCTCTTAACCTACCCGTGAGGGACCCAACATTCCAGCTACCTAAACGGATCTTGGTTGGTTCGACTAGCTTCCTTACCCTTCGCACCCGCCGAGGGAGGTGTGAAGACCCTTGCTCATTTTGCACCACATCCGGGCGCCGATGTGGCGCGCCACTAAGGATGCGACGACCCGATCCTTGCTCACTTGACACCGTGCCCAGATCAAGACACGGCGCGCCACGGGGGTGACGACCCGGCCCTTGCTCATTTAACACCATACCCGGGTTCCGGCATGGCGCGTCGCTAAGAGGGTTACGCCCCAACGGGAATCTTTTGGGTCTCATTTCCATGAAAGTGGCTAAGTTTTGATGTTGGCTCGCCAAGCCTATCACACCCTCCTCCTTTACCAGGGCTTGGGACCTGCTATGCTGGAACACCAAAGGCACTCCAACCTAGGCGGAGTTAAGCAAAAGAACTTCATAGCACAAATTGTTGCCAACGGCCATGTTTATACGGAACAGGTGCATAAATTTGAAATTATTGATGAATTCTATTTTTCCTTGCTGGGACAAAATGCAGCAAGGGAAAGGACAATCAATTTGGAAGCTCTTGGAGTCCCTAGGCATGATCTATCTGAGTTGGACGCTCCTTTTTCTGAGGAAGAAGTGTGGAATACGATCAAGATGCTTCCACCGGACAAAGCGCCAGGACCGGATGGTTTCACTGGTCGTTTCTATCAGGCTTGTTGGCCAATAATTAAAAAAGAGGTTATGGAAGAAATCTCAGCGGTGTGGAGTCGTAAATTCAGAAATTTTGAGACCCTTGACTCAGCCTTCATTACCTTGCTGCCCAAAATCGCTGGAGCTAAGTGTGCTAAGGATTTTCGGCCCATAAGCCTTGTCCATAGTTTTGCCAAGCTCGTGACTAAACTATTGGCCAATAGGTTGGCTGGACGGCTACATCAAATGGTCCCCCCTAATCAGAGCGCATTCATCAAGGGTAGATTCATACAAGACAATTTTATGCTTGTGCAACAAACAGCAAGGTTTCTACACCAACAAAAGCATCCACGTTTTCTCCTCAAGTTGGATATCTCCAAGGCATTCGATTCAGTGTCTTGGCCTTTTCTTCTTGAGGTTCTGAAACAATTGGGTTTTGGACAGATTTGGCGTGACATCATCAATGGATTATTGGGCTCTTCATCAACTCGAGTGTTAGTCAATGGGATCCCTGGTGAGAGTATCTTGCATCGGCGCGGATTACGGCAGGGAGACCCTTTGTCTCCGATGCTTTTTATTCTTGTGATGGATGTGCTTAGCCTAATGGTGTCTATGGCAGCTACAAATGGTTTGCTACAGCCACTATCACGAAGAGCTCTCCAACACAGAATCTCTCTTTATGCCGATGATGTAGTTCTCTTTCTCCGTCCAGAGGCGAATGACATTAGCATAACCATGGATATTTTGAGTCTGTTTGGGAAGCATCAGGCCTAAAGACAAATGTACAGAAAAGCAGTGCTTTCCCTATACGGTGCCAGGAAGAGGATATCCAAGTAATTCACGATAACTTGCCATGTGAGGTTTCAGAATTCCCATGCCGGTACCTTGGTTTGCCTCTTTCCTTGAAGAAGCTCACTAAAGCACAATTCCAGTCCATTATTGATCGACTGGCTGATCAGCTTCCGGGGTGGAAAGCAGACCTTCTGAGTAGGGCAGGCCGAGGAGTGTTGGTACAGTCAGTAATGACCTCTATGCTAGTTTATTTGGCTATGGCGCTTGATTTGCCTCCTTGGGCCATAAAGGCATTTGACAAAATCAGAAGGGATTTGTGTGGCGAGGAAGAAAAGATGCGAAGGGAGGACATTGCTTAGTAGCTTGGGGAAAGGTGATGCGCCCTCGAGAGCTTGGAGGACTGGGTATCTCTGATCTGAAAAGTCTTGGATGGGCACTCCGAATGCGTTGGTTATGGCTGAAAAAAACTGAACCGCATCGGCCATGGAGCATGTTCTCAATCCATGTACAGGAGCAGGTCAGAGCGTTCTTTGCAATTGCCATTGTGATTGAAGTAGGGGATGGAACTCACACACTCTTTTGGGAAGATAGGTGGCTGCACGGGCAGCGCATCATAGACATTGCTCCTCACTTACACTCTATAGTGGCCAAAAGAATTATCAAGAAAAGAACGGTGGCAGAGGCTCTCAATGAGCACCTATGGATTTCTGATGTGAGAGGAGCTTCATCCACTAGGGCTCTGGTGGAGTACCTCAGTCTTTGGGATCTCATCATGGATTTCCCACTGCAGCCTAATGTAGAAGACATACACATATGGCGTTTTTCATCCTCGGGTAAATATTCAGCAAAATCAGCATATGAGTACCTTCTTCAAGGAGCAATTCAGTTTAGGCCATGGGAACGAATTTGGAAAAGTTGGGCTCCTGGAAAGTGCAAGTTCTTTCTATGGCTTGTAGCTCATGATAGATGTTGGACAGCCGATCGTCTTGCACGTCGTGGACTGCCCCATCCTGAGCGATGCCTCTTATGTGACCAAGAACAGGAGACAATAAACCATCTGCTGATAGCATGCCCCTTTGCAAGAGAATTTTGGTACTCTATCCTTCGTCATGTTGGGTTACAACAATTCGCACCTCAGCCATCTGATACAGAGTTTGATGAATGGTGGGACAGTTCATGGCGCACAATTCCAGAACACCAAAAGAAGGGATTTAATTCCCTAGTAGCACTCGGGGCTTGGATTATTTGGACACATAGCAATGCATGTGTATTTGAGGGAGCGACTCCTAGTATGTCGAGAGCTCTCAGCGCTACTAGTGATGAGCAGCGTCTTTGGGAGATGGCAGGCGCAAGGAGCCTCTCCTCTTTGACTAGTCCAGTGCATGAAGAGTAGTGAGTGAGGAGTTGGTCGGTTTCTGAGTTGTAAACGGCGAGCATGTAATCTCATATTATTAGAGTGGCTTGTGTTGTGTGCGTTGGCGTGAGTTTTTAGGTTGTATGGTTGTGTTGCACCTTTTATCTTCTTAATATAATGATACGCAGCTCTCCTGCGTGTTCGAGAAAAAAAAATAGTGAACTGTATTTTGGAATGGAGGTAGCACTCATTATTGTATTTAATACCCTAAGATGATGGCCTTGGAAGAATGCTGTTGTCATTTGTCAATGATGCTGTACCATAATTACAAGCTATAAGAAATGTTGCATACATAATTGTTTCTGTCATTCAGTTTGCTGTTGCAAATAAGCATATTCACAAGGTTTACAGGAGAAGGTTGAATTGATGAAGCTAACGTTTACATGCTGCCACCTTATCCAGTGATTTCCCTGCCAAAAATACCTAGCCTCTCTATCCATAAATTATAAAGGTGCGAATTTAAAATGCTTCTATGTGCCACTACAATACCAGAATTGCTACATTTGTTTAGTATTTTGGCATCGCTGAAGTATGAAAGTTTAATTCTTTGTAGAGCAGTATAAAATCATGTTTATATTAGTTCAAAGATGGGCTGAAGCGAGAAAAGAAGTTACTAGTTACAGTTTTTTTTTAAAAAAGAAAACATGGGGTGATCTAGATCAGTGTATGATAAATATTTATGACAAGTTAAAATCCAAATTTTAAAAGGATGTTTCAGATCAGGTGATTATGTTTGAAGTTCATGAGGTCGCACCTCATCATAGTAGAAGATCTTGTTTCTCTCCTGTTCCCAGAATTGTGTCTTGGCCATTAAATGTTCTACCAAGCCTGCACAATTTCTAGTAAATATATGTGGCATTTCAGTTTCCACTTTACTCTGTAGATATGATGCATACCTGGAATTTTGTTAACTATAATTCGAGCACGCTCTGCCCTTTTCAAGTGCCTGTGTGCTCCTCTGCTTATTGAGTACCTTCGCTCATCCTGTAGAAAATTATAATTAACTGAGTAAAAATGAAACTTCTAGAGAAGGCAATGTCTATGGCTATGGTCATCAGGCAGCTGGTGCACCCTGCTGTATTCTTCTAGCCATCGCTCTTCATCACATGAAGCCATCCATTTTTCAACCTTATCCATTATATCTTTCCGGCTTGTGGCCTCCTCTTTTGCTTTGTATATATATTCATCCATTGTCTTTAATAGATCATCATGGACCACATCTCCTGTTCATTTATTCCCAATCAGTTATATTAGTCAATGCAGTAGAGACTGGTAAATATACCTCGGCACTGAAACAGGCTATGTTGATGTTGACTGAAACAAAGATAATAGCATATAACTGTGCCGAACACACCTGACATTATCAGATTCATTATTTTGTCCATTTCTGTTTGATAAGGCATGTCCATGTGTGATTTCTTGCAAATTTCGTCGACTTCTGCTCTCTTTTTTAGGAATAGCTCTTTCATTTTGCTTGCCTTCAACTGATTGAGCCGCTGAACTTCAGATTCAACCTATTTCATTGAATATGGTAAAACTAATAACCTATCAGCTTCAAGACAGTTAATTGCCTGAAATAATTCATATTTTCTTTCAAGTTTAATCTCTGGTCTTTACCTGTTGAATTGTCTCAAGTGTGAGGCTTCCAGGACCTAACATACCATTTACTGAAGTCATTGCGAGTACCTTAATTTGTCCATATGGTTGACGCTCCTCCATAGTAGTATCCAGAGTATTCCATAAGTTTGTTAATGCTTTTACAAGGTTTTGGAGCTACAAAATAATACCTGCATTAGTAATAATATTAAAGCAGTTCAAGATTCTCTCTTTTTCTTGAATATATTCGCATGGTGTAATTCTTGTTAGAACTAGCAACAGGAATAAGTTGCTAATGCTAACATTATTAATGAGTTCAGAGGTGATATTTTTTGTAAGAAGACCAATGAAGTATCTTCTGGATGCATTATGCCATTTTGCTTTATGCTATTCTTAAACTAGGTATGCTATTAGATTGTTTTATATATGTTTCACTCCCTGAGAACCTGAATGTGTCCTCTATTTTTCATGCTATCACTGTGACCAAGTGAAATGGGGCTACTGACTAAAATGGTTGGTGCCAGAAGGATGACGAATCACCTTTTCCTTCCTATTGCTCTCTCTTCTTTTAGCTGCTGAACAGTCATATTGAGCTTGTTTAGGATGTCATCACTGATATTCTTCGTCTGTTGCTCATTTGGTCCATCTAGCAATCTTGGGTGAACATTAGCAAGTATCTTTGAAGGATCCATCCCCATTACTTTTGCAAAATTGTGAATTAGAACTTTGTATTCTTCCACTTTGCAGAGGCGATCACTCTGGAGAAAATAAAATTCTGAAATCAGATCCAGTAGTATTATAATACATTTATGAAAGTTCATGTTTATCATCAAGTGAAGGAGGCATGTGTACCTTTTCTCTTTTCAGTCTTTGCAATTCGCTTTGGAACTCCTCGAGTTTCTTTAGTGACAGATCTTCTTCATTCACAGTGACAGCTTCATCTCCTAAGCGTCCTGCAATTTCAGAAGCAATTCTGTGTATTTCAGTTTGAACCTCCATGAACTGCTTTACTCTGGCTTCCTTTCTCATCTGCATTTCTTGTAGGGCAGGTGTAATGGAATTCAGCTGCTCCTTTAGAGTACCCAACATTTTCTCAGGCTGCAGAAATGGTTTTCAGGTTAGTTTCCAACCGTTTCTTGTTAGATATGGATAAATGATGAGACCCTCAAGATTTGGATATTTACTCGTCCTGGGAATGATCTTTCTCCAAGGGATAGCAGCAGGTTGGTAAATTCAGCCTCAGATTCAGCTAATGCTTGATGCAGCTGAATCCGGGACATATTGGCACTATTTACTTTTCTTCTGTAAACTTCTTGGCATTCCTGCTCAAGCTCTTCCAGTATTCTTTCCCTTTCATTTTGGTCTTGCCCAACCTCATTCCATATCATCTAAGCATCATGCAGAGTTTAGTAAGCATTTCAGCTAGAACTATATTGTCGAAAAAACTGTGTACCTTGAGTTCTTGAAGCAAGTAGGCACATGAAGACTCTGGCAGCGCAGCACCGGGGGCTTTTTCAGTCATCTTGAGTGATCCCATCTCAAGGACCTGACAAACTCAGAGCAGATATTGCTGGGCTGAATTCAGCTGTGCGCGGTACATTACATGCTTAGAGGTGGCCGTGGAGGGCACAGGTTTAGCAAGTGTATATGACAGAAAAGCTGCGAAATACAGCGGTGGCTGTTGCTGCTGCTGCTGCGAGTGGCTTTAGATGCTAGTTTTGCTTGCAAGACACGTAGCATATTTGTGGTGTGGTTGGTGCCGCCATGAGAGCTGCAATGCAACGGAGGGCCGAAGCTTTGCGAAGTGTCTCTCTCTACTCTCTCTAGCTGATCTGGTGGCCTCGTGAAACTTTTAATCAATATAATAACAGTAGCCTCCTTAGTGTAATAATTAATTCTGGAAAAGTTGGGAAGATGATCTCGTCTCTTCACTCTTCAGACGTTTCTCCTTTTCATTCAATTCAATTCAATTCATGTGGGCTACTACTAATGAAACAAAAAAGATGAGTGTGCTACATCGTGCTGATGGCTGCGCTGCATCTTGAGCTGATTGAATTCTGGAGGCTTCAGGCGTGAGCTGAGCTTCCAGCTGAAGCCGCACGCTACTGGAGAAGTAACGGGTGAGCCGCTTTAAACTTTGTTGGACATGTGCCACCCTTTGGAGAGCGATGTGCCACTTTTTTTGGCCACTGGCTGGTAGATCTGAAAGTAACATAACAATTGCTTGATTGCCCTGACGGTTGGGTTGGCGGCCAGGCTTCTGCTAGCTGAAACTTTCGTGCTCTTGTTTGTTACTAACCATGAGACATAGACATAGGATATCAACGGCATCCATTTTTTTTCCCCTGAACTCAGAGCAGGGTAGTTAAAATTACATGTCTGGTTTTACCTTCTATTATGACATCAATCCTGTTGCTTGTCTTTAATTCAAGCCTATAATGGTAACAGGGCATCCTAATATCATGTTGTGCCTCTTTTTTTTTTTTTTTTGGATAAGTGTCATGCCTCGTGTTGGCATGTCACGTTGCGAAACTAGATGTCATGTCAGCGAGAGGTATAGCAACCTCCGATCTTACCGCAATACCATGTCCCAGTTCAGGGATGTCAAATTGCCAAGAAGGCAAGAAAGGTGGCTGAGAGCCTGAGAGCTGAGACTCCATCCGGAACGTCAAACAAACCGGAAGAACCCAACCTGTTCGGCCGATAGTTTGTAACAAGTTCAAGTGAACAGGACGAACATGGTTGCCGGTGCCGTGTCTGTATCGAGCATCGAATATTGCCATGGGTTTTCCTTCAAAAACGGGATCAGAATCAGAGTGGAATATAAGATATCAACAAGAAGGCGATATCAACAAGAAAATCGCCTTCATCTTCCATTTGTTGGTGGAAGATGGATATGTGCATGCATTAATCCGGTTGACCCGTACCCCTTAAACTCCCTGCTGCTGAAAGCTTGTCGGCTGATGACACGTAACATAGGGCCTTACTGCCATGGGCCCATGGGCCATTGCGTCCAATCCAACAAGTCGAGACTAATAACCTGTGATCAGGGCCTGTCTGAGGCAACTCAGAAGTTGCCTCCTCAGGGAGAAGTCTACAGGTAGCAGGGTGAATGTTAAGGCTTTGACTTAGTATATGCGATAGCAGTCCAGGTCAGAGTGTGATTGTGAGCCTAGTCAAGCAGCCACTTAAATCTGCGTGTAAACATTTTTTTTCTTGTCACGGATGCAAGATATACTCCACGATCGCCGTCCCGTGATCCGGCAGGTGGATCCGTATAATACCCATATTTCATTAAGAGGAGAATAGAGTCACAAGGTTACACAGCCAGGGGCGTTGGCAAGGTGCCACACCACCCAGACCGCCACACAAGACACAGCTAGCAATACAAATCTGAGTTAATTTACATGAAAGATTGGGCTTTGCGACCACCGATCTATCAAATACCAAAACGGTGAAGGCCATGAAGCCCGCCAACGTCCACTCCTCAGCTTCGCGCACAGCCGCCTTCGCAACCAGCCGCCTTCGCCCAGCGCCTTGGGAAGCCGACGTGCTGAAGGATCTCAAGCAGGAACGGCCAAGACACTGAGTCAAAGGCTTTAGCAATATCAACCTTCATAAGCAGGCCGGATGTTTCTTGGCGTGTAGCCAGCGACATGCGAGTTGAACCAACCTGAAATTGTCGTGGATGGCGCGCCCCTTAATGAAGGCCGTCTGGTTGAAGGCCACAATTTCCGGCAACCTGGGAGTGAGCCTTCTCGCAAGACACTTGGCAAAGAGCTTGCTAAAGCTATGCATCAAGCTGATTGGGCGAAAGTCCCTAAGCCCAGTGGGTGTCGAATTCTTTCTCAACAATATCATCAAGGCGTTATTGAGGCAGTGGAAGCTTCTGGCGTCGAGCGACCAGAGGGTGTTGAACGCGTTGATGATGTCTGACTTGATAATGTGCCAGGCGACTTTGTAGAATAAACCTGTGAACCCATCGGGGCCCGGTGCACGATCCGAGGGCAGCTCCTTGATGGTGGACCAGATTTCATCCTCGGTGAAGCAGACAGCAAAACCTGAGAGGTCAAGTTGCGGCAGTAGGGACTCGAGCTCGATGGAGTGTTGCCTCCGGAAAGAAGAGCCCAGAATAGCATTGTAGTAGTCGTATGTCAGGTTGGATTTGGCTTCATTCTCAGTCACCCAAACGCCTTCATGAAGTAAAGGGGGATGTTCTTGCGGTTTCTGTGGCAAGCTTGTAGGTGAAAGAATTTGATGTTGGCGTCCCCCTCCTCCAAAAACCTAATCCTGGAGCATTGACGAGCAATGGTCCGGGCGAGTGAGGCCAGCCCCAAGGTGGCTCAGCTTGAAGACGGTGTTGTTCGTCGTCCAAGAGTACCGGCCAGCTCTCGCCGCTCACGCACGGGCCTGGTACACCGGGCTGCCGGGCACATTCGAGTCAGCCAGCGATCACTACTGGAGATCAAAATGTTCCTGTCGGTTTGCCTTCATGCAGAACCGGAATATGCCGTAGGCGAGACCTTAGGCTTATACCAGAAACGGCCCTGTTCTCCGCGCCGATGGTTGTTGCCCGTGGCAGAGGCAGGAATGATTTTCATGTGTGACGGTTTTTATAAAAATCAACATACCGACTTGTATAACACATATGCATTTCCTGTATATTTACTAATATATAGTAATACATATTGTAAGTATTTTTTTCATTTAGATAGAGTGTAGACATCGATATTATTTTCACTTAACATTGCAGTATTACATATAGACGGATCACATGCAGCGACACCACTCCCTTCGTGCGCGGTGCGCTATACATACAGTTACAGTGTGCCTTCACTTCGGCCGGGCACATTATTCTACTAGCTGAACGTAAGTGGTTTTCACACATTTTATTTTGACCAAATTAAACCCAAACCCAAAACTGGTGTCTTAACAACAATTGCGTACTAATTAGGTGGCGAGCGTGGTGGGGAAGCAGCTGTCATGCACGCACCGGAGCACGTCGCGGTAGTCCCTGTCGATGGTGAAGGAGTCGTAGACCTTGCCGTCGCTGCTCTTCTTGTACTCGTACAGCAGCGACGAGTGGTTGAACGCCGTGAGCTTGACGAACCCGTAGTCCTTGTCACGGTAGATGCTCCACTTGGGGATCGCCGTCGTGTAGTCCGACAGGTGGCAGCCGCCGCCGCCGGCGACGACGAAGATGGTCCCGTTCATGGTCCCAGAGTAGTGGCTCTTCTCGCTGGTCATGCACTGGCTCTGGTACATGGGGCAGGTCCTCTCGTAGTTATGCACGTGGCCAAAGAAGGCGATGTCGACGCGGTACTTCTGCCACAGCCTCTGCAGGTGCTCCCGGCCTTCGGGCTCCTCGAACGACCCTTCGCCGGCGTACCAGGCGTTGGACGAGTATCCCAGCACGCGGTGCGTCGCGAAGACGAGCCACGGCTGGTGCTTCCGGTCCACCGTCGACAGGCACCGCTCGATGAACTCGTACTGCGGCGTGCCAACTCGCCAGTCGTGCTCCGAGTCGCCGACGCAGAAGCGGAACATGCCGTAGTCCACCTTGTACCAGAAGTTGGCCCGGTTCTCGGCGGGGTAGTAGTAGTATGTCTCGGCGGGGACGCCGCACTCGCCGCCGGAGTCGTTCACGTCCCAGAACGCCGCCGTGTCGGGCCAGTCCCGCTCGTGGTTGCCGCTCGCCACCATGTAAGGTTTCCGGGCCGTGATGGGCACCACCTGCGCCGTGAACTGGTCCCACTGCGAGATGTACCCGTTCGCGTACGGCATGTCGCCGATGTGGAACACGATGTCGTAGTTGTCCAGGTCGTCGATCAACGTGTCCGTCGTGTTGAGTGATCCCGGCTGGTACGCCGCGTACTCGTTCGACCCGTCGCGTTCCGCCTTCCCCATGTCGCCGAACACGATGATGCGTTGCAGCGACTTCTGCCCTGGTGACGGCGGCGCGCGGAACGTGTAGGGCTTCCCCCACACCACGGACCCGCCCGGCAGCTCGTGCCCGATCCTGTAGTAGTACTCCTTGTTGGGCCAGAGGTCCCTGAGGAAGGCGGTGTGGATGAACCCGGGGTCTCTCCACCCGACGGTGCGCGCCGGCTCGCCGCACATGCTGCCGCGGTTGAAGGTGAGCGTCCCGGCGGGTGCGCGCGCGAGCTGCTTGGCGGCGCCGGCGCCGGCGACCAAGGCGCCCCACTCCACGAACGGGTAGGCCTCGCTGATGTCGTAGCCGCTGGTCCACGTCACCGTCATCTCGTCGTGGGACGTGCCCTGCGCCAGGCGCGGGAACACCGGCGCCTTGGGGTTCTTGAACGAGATCGGCTCCGACACCGAGATCAGCTTCGGCTGCATGAATGGATGGATGGATGCGCAACGATGAGACGGCCTTGCTTAATGGCCAGTTAAGTACGGAGTAGCAGAGCTCGCTCATGACGTACGTTGTCGAGGCCACCGGTGAAGAGGGCGAAGGAGAAGTCGGAGCGCTGGTTGATGAGCTGCAGACGGATGCTGCCCTTGCCCCAGTAGATGTAGTTTTCCGAGTAGTTGGCGAATTGATACTGAGGGCAACACATGCATGCACAACCTTTTTAGGTGAAAGAACTAAAGATCGTCGTCGTCTACATATTAAGTTCAGGCATTGGATACATATTTCTCTTCAATTCATAGTTCAAGCACGGGAAGGTTGCAATTGCAAATTCATAGTTCAGACATTGGATATATATATTAGAGCTTGGCTGATACAGTTGCAAATTAGTACCAGCTACAGTTACCTTGATGGGTGCTGTGCAGAGATAGGGTTCTTCTGCTGGCCATGGGTTAGGACACGTAGCCGAAGAGCTGCATACATACATAGATACACACCCACCACCATTTGATTGGGCTTGCAAACAACGTAGTACAGTACTTATAAATCTGTAGTATCAATTAAGTCTGAAACTTACTTGAATTCAGCTGGAGAGAAGACGCCGATCCAGTCGTCGTCGGACGGGTCTGTAAAGCCGTACTTCACCGTCACCCATTCCGTGTCTTCTCCCTGCCACATTCAAAAGCTAAGGTTTGAGAACCAATCAAGCATGCATGTATACATGGTGTGCAAGTGCAACTCAAAAAAGTTTGTGAACAAAGCAAGTGAAAGCGTTTGGGTCGTGACCCGGCAGGCTTTCTTAGGTTTCCTCGGCCCGGCCCACTTTCTAAGGCAGCCCATCATGCTAGCCATCCTCATTCGCCAGTGTTATGTGGCGCGACAGCATGGTTTGGTCATGCCACCCGCGCTGGCATGATCAAAGTACTAGATTTGATTATTTTTTTTATCGTGGTTATTGTTAATAAAATATTGATTAAAAAGATTAAGGATTTGCTTGTATTTTTATTTACTTATCTCAATCCACATGTAAAATGAATTAGAGTATATTTAAACTAAATTCTATTGTAACACACTCCAATCCATATGGCTAGAGTTATATACATGTGCATTTCAAACAAATTTTAAAAATAAAAATAAATCCCAACCGCAAATGCTAATCTAAGTCACGGAACGGTTTAGGGCAGATACATTGCTACACGTCAGCGGTCTCGTACCCCGTCTCAGACAATGGCACGTAGAATTTTTGCTTATGTGGAGGAAAGAGAAATGTGAGAGAGAAAGATGTCGTTGTTTCGCGAAACAACCACCTCATGTCCTAAGATTTAGGACTATGAGACAACTATTACACTATTGTATGAGTTGTTATTGTCATGCACCTCACAAGTTAATTTTTATTCTATGCATAAATTAAGGAATTATGAGTTACTACGAGTCAACTTAAAAAACCAACCATTGTATATGTGATCTAGTCATATGTGACATTATACGAGACGACCTATGAGACAACACCAATGTACTTGCTCTTAGTGTGAGTAGGGGCACGTACGAGTACATGCCGCCTATACTTGGGCATGCAGCTCGGGCCTGTGAGCCCGGCACGAGACCCGTTGTTTTGGCCCGGCACGAGCCCGGTGCTGTGCGGGCCCAGGCTGGCCCGGCCCAGTGTGCGGGCCATGCCTGGGCCGCACCCCAGGCCCGTGGGCCAACAAGGCACGGCCCGTTCGACCCGCTAAAAGTTGTAGGCTCGATTTTTTTTGAACGAACAGGAGAGGCAGAATAGCCCCTACTGAAAAATATATAAATATAAAAAAAAAGTAACCAAGAAGATTACAGAGGGGGGTAAAGCAAGAGCTAACAACACAACAACTAAGAGGTTGCAGCTAACAGCTAACAGCTCAAGAGACCAAGAAGGAAATAAAGAAAATTAAAGCAACTATACAACTTGTTGTAACCATAATTCAATAGCTGGGAAATATTTTTTCTTAGCCCTCCAAAGGAGTTGGCTGAAGAATACTTTGAAGAGCTACAAGCATCTCAAACAATCTGTTGGAAGGTCTCTGAAGATAAAGTCATTTCTAGCTGTCCATATGCTCCAGCACATGAGAATGATAATCTCCATGGCAAAACTGACATTCAGTTGACGTCTGAAACTCTCCAGCCTCTGAAAACCATCAGGATCACTAATGATAGCCAACCCGATTAAACTCCAGCAGTTTTTAGCGAAAGGGCATTCTAAGAAAAGGTGCTCAAATGACTCTTCAACACCTAGAGAGCACATAACACAATCGTAGGAAGGAAGAAACATGTTTTTTCTTCTCAGAAGGTTAACCTTCTGGTACTTAATCTGTCCTGTACTATTAACCAAAAGAAAACTTTGTGCTTTTGTTGGCATGAAGATTTCCATATCCTCTTGAAAATCGAGTGAGCCATGCTGCTACCCATGAGTTGCTGATAAGCCCTTTTCGGAGTATAGCTAGAGTTACCCCAAATGTATTTCCAGCTGTCAAAACCCTCAAATTGTTGTTGCACCAGAAAGAATTGCTCAATTTGCTGAAATTGAACAAAAGCCTCCATAGACAAGGGGAGATTGAAAAGACCAGCAGTCTCATGATGGATCAGAGCAAATCTGAGAGAGATGTTGGACTTCTTGGCAAATGAATATAGCTCGGGGAAGGTCAGCTTAAGGGGCTGACTATTCCAACAGTCATCCCATTGCAGACAGGTTCCACCATCTTTAGCATTAACTGAGGCCAAACCTTTATATTTGTCAAGCAGCTTTAAGATATCCCTCCACCAGAAGGACCCCTTTTTGATATGGATGGGTAACTTTCCATTATCATAATGCTTTTCCCAAACTAGCTGCACCCAAGGGGTGTTTGCTCTGTTGAAGAATTTATGCAAGTTCTTAAGGAGGAGAGACTCATTTTGGGTTTTTAGATCAAGGACACCTAAACCTCCTTCTTCTTTTGATTTGGTGACCAGAGACCAGGCAGCCTTAGCATTGATTCTGTTATTTTCGTCTGACCCTCTCCACAAACAGTGCTTCCTAAATTTATCCACTTGTTCTCTAACAGTAGCATGCATAAGAAAAGTACCCATGTAGAAAGTTGGTAGGGAGGTGAAGTTTCCCAGCTTGAGATAGGAAAAGAGATGTGCTCATAAGTCTTCTTTCACACCTTGTGACCAGAGGGAGAAAGTCATCATTTTTTGGCTTAGAGAGCCCAAGAGGCGGCCCTGAGTAGGTGAAGGGAAAGTATCCAACTGAACAGCCAAAGGTTGCAGCGAGGTGCCTTGTTCTTTCTTCTAACACATTAATTGGAACTAGCAAAGATTTGGCAAAGTTTACACAAAGACCAGTTGAAGAATCATGGCCCTAGTTGGTTTCGGTGATTAACGACAATCAGAGATTATTATGGCTAACGTGTGTTTTGCAAAGGCTATGCGTAGCTTAGCCATAGTGATCAAGGAGAATGGGTTCTAATGGTCATCACTTAGCCCCCAAGTTGGATATCGTTTCGGTTGTTAAGGAGACATGATGAAGACCCTAGAATGATAGGCTAAGTGCCATAAGGAGATGAAGGGCACTTAGAATTAGATAGGGCTTCTCTTTTTACCTTTGACCGTACTATTAAGAGGGGTTGAGAGTAGTAGCTTGACTTAGGAAAGCTTCATGTTTAGGTGTGGTGCACACTTGACTTCCTTAGCTCTAAGAAAGCCTATGGTGACTGTAAGATAGCCTAGAACAACTTCCATATTCATCGCGACGAAAAACGGAGTTGTCAAAATCATTTTCTGGGCGTCGGACGCTCCTGGCAGGGGTGCCGGACGCTGTCCGTCGGCATCGGACAAAGGCGCCGGACGCTGCGTGGTTGAGTCCACAGTGCCCGTGGGCCTTCCAGAGGGGTTGTTTTCTGGCTAAGTTTTTCAGGGTGCACGGCATGTCCGTGGGGCGGGCGTCGGACGCTCGAAGAGCGTCCTCGCCCTTCCAAGGGGGGTTTTTTTCAACCCTAGCCGAATTCAGGTCGGACGCTGTGCGGAGCGTCCTCCCCTGTGACTAGCGTCCGTCGCGGGGAAAAGTGTGTCAGAATAGCCGTTAACAGAGGCGTGGGACCGTCCGTCGCCTAGGCGTCGGAGCTCCGTCCCTCAATTATGAATAAAACTACCTTTGGCATGTGACCCCGTCCGTCCCTAGTCTACGGAGCCCGTCCCCAAATTTAAAGCCCCACCTGGGGCATTTTCAAGGGTTATTTAAGCCCTTCCCCATTTTTCTCCCCCCTTGCCTTTTGTTTTTGGGTTGCTGAGTTCGTTAAAAAGGTTGGGGAAAAAAAAAGGCCCAAAAGAAGTGTTTTCGCGAACCATCCATCCTCTCTCTAGTTCACCCAAAGTTTTCAATTGCATCCTTTTTGGCTTGATGATCAAGCAAAGTGAGGCTTGTTATTTGGTGACGACACACCTGACGGCCGGGGGGTTTTGGGGGGAAGGGACCCCCGGGAAGATTGTCGGGGCCCTTCCCATCGCTTTTGTGATGGGTTGGGCGTTTCCCGACCGGAGTGGCAAAAATCAGCCTAAAAAGGCATATCCTTCCGGGGGATTGGGGGGGGACTATACCTTTGGGAATGCCCCAACGGGCGGGGGGGGATGTGACCCTCAACCTCGGAAAACCCCCCGGTAAGATCTTTTTCCCCTAGCTCTTTATTCCCGCTTCCTTTCCCGCACTTTTTTTAAATTCATATAAATTTGTGTGGGAATTTTCCTTCCTTCCTTGTTCCCCTTTTCTAGTGGCACACAAGCGGTAAAAGGGGGTTAAATTTTGGTTTTTAAGATTTAATTTTGTTTAGAAATTAAAAAGACCCTTCCCCCCCCCTTTGGGCATTTTGCCTTTAATGTACCCAGGGGAGGGCCCTCCCCCCATTTCGTGGACGTTTCCTTAGGAAATTGTATGGGGGCCCTATTTGAGGCCCTTTTGCGGGGCGTGCTCAAAGCCCCCAAAAAGGGGGACTTTTTCGCGGGGCCTAATTGGGGAAAAGCCAATCCCAAAGGCAAAGAACATACTTTTCGGGCATTAGAAAGGATTTTTTCAACCGGTGGTAATCCAAAAGCGTTTTTTGGTTGGGACCATATTTGTGACTTCAAAAGGCAAAAGGGTGAGCGTAAGAACCATCACTTGGTTAAAAGCAAATTCTTTCTCATGCATGAAAATAAAAGGCAAATGAAATGTACTCACGACTCAAATTATTTTAAGGAATTAATGGGTCGGCTCAAACCAAAGGAACGGCCGATGTGGTAGCAAGATTCTTTTGTCTTTCCCCCTTAGAAGTTCCAATGTACGGTGCTTCACCAAGGAGATCTCTCCGCCGTCCCAACACAAATTTTGGGAAGATAACCCCGAGTTCAAAATTGGGGATGGGGGTCATTTCCTCCCCCAAAAGAAAAAAAAGGGGAAGGGGGAAAAAAGGGCTTGGCTCTCAAGGGACCTCGTCGGGGAACCAAAATGAATTTGTATAAGGGGCCCAAACATGTTGATGTTATCTCGCCCATGGGAAGAAAACCCAAAGTTGAAGAAACAAACAAAATGGGTCAAGTTTGCCCCAAAAAAAAAAAATTTTTCCAATCTTCAAAAACCCCCCCCCAAGATGGATTTTCAATTGGGAAATTTTAACCCTTGGGCCCTGCTTGCCCCCAAGAAAAAAAAGACAAGTAAAAAAAGAAAGTTTAAAAACAAATTCAAGTACAAAAGGGGGAAAAGGTTGGGAAAATGTAGGAGAAAAGGATGACAACCATTAAAAGAAGAATTCAATTTTCCAAAAGAAGAAGAAGAATGGAAAACCCCCATTTTTGGGGGATTGGTCCCAATTAAAAATCAGTAACTCACCGGAGAAAAGGAAAAGAGAAGGGCCCCTTGGGATTTTATCCATTCCACCCCCCCCCTCCATCATCCCGGGGGCCCCCTTACACCCTTGCCTCATTAAAAATGAAAAAAAGGTAAAAAAAAAAATAGTGTGAACTAGCTCTATGATGAAGTGACGATGATTTGAGGCCCCTTCCTATATGATAATTAAAATTTGAACAATAACCCAAGCTCATTGGAAATAAAAGGGAAAAGAACCTAAAAAACAAAGGAACTTTCTGCTTACTTGTGCTTGCTAGTGCTAATGGTTTTTAAGTTGAGAACAAATTTTCCACTACATGGGGCTGCCTCCCAAAAAGCAAAAAGAAAAAAAAAAATTGTTGAAGGTCAACACAAAAGGGCCCAAACAAGATAAACTTTCTAAAAAAAAACCAAGTTAAAAAGAACAGGCACACTTTTGGGTGCAATGAATTGTTTCAAATATTTGTACAATGTTGCTATTAAGGTTGTTTTAAATGTGTAAGCTACTTTTTGAGGCTTGTTTTATGTTGCTAGGAGAAAATGTAATGCAAGGGGAAGAATAGTTGAGCGACAAAAAAGAGACATTGGATGAGGAAAAAACCCAAGCTCAAGGAAGGTTAATAACCTTAAAAGGGAAAAAACCATCATAAAGTCGGCCAAACAAATCAAAAATGAATGACCTTGACAAGTTCCAAAGGGAAAATTCAACTAAGGGTTTAAAATAAGCTTTTCAAAGGGGTTGGGAAGTTCACCAAGGGCCCAAATTTAAAGTAGTCTTGATAACACTATCGAAGACCAAAAGACCCGGGTTGGGGTTTAAGGGGAACCAAAAAGAAGGCCAAGGCAAGATAAAGCCAAGAACTAAAAAAAACAAGGGTATAAAGGAACTATCACACCAAAGGCAACCCAAAATGCTTCGGATTGGGCAAGGGTCATCTTAAATCCAAGAAGACCCCCTCCCCAAAACCTTCCCAAGACTAAAAGGGCCCTTTTCTGATCACCTTTATCACAAAAGGCCCAAAGGGGGACCTCAAGTTGTATTTCTCGGTCCGAAGATGAAGAACAAGCCCAAAAGGTTATGGGTTTCTAAGGAGTTGGTGGACAAGCTAGGGACCTCGCCAAGTGTGGGTTCCCAAACAACAAGCTTAACTCCAAGTTGCTGTGTGTAGGTGAACTACAAGACCGGTGAAGTCATGGTGATTGACAGTGGATGCACATCAACATATGACCGGTGACTCCCGGATGTTCACCCACACTTGAGGAAGATTGTGAAGGGCAAGACAAGATTACCTTTGGGGACAATTCAAAAGGCAAAGTGCAAGGTCTAGGCAAAGTGGCAATCTCAAATGATCAATCAATATCAAATGTCTTACAGTACAATCATTAAGCTTCAACTTGCTATCCGTGGGACAACTATGTGATCTTGGTTTTCAATGTCTCTTCACTCCAAATGAGGTAGTTGTGTCCAAGATTGAAGATTCATCTTTGATATTCAAAGGTTTAGGCACAACAATCTCTACCTAGTGGACTTCACCTCAAATGAAGCTAGTCTGCAAACATGTCTTTTCTCCAAGAGTTCTTTGGGTTGGCTATGGCATAGAAGATTAGCACATGTGGGAATGTCAACTTTAAAGAAGCTTGTCAAGAAGGAATTGGTTAGAGGTGTGAGGATGTGGTGTTTGAGAAAGACAAACTTGTAGTGCATGTCAAGCCGGCAAGCAAGTAGCAAACACTCATCCAACAAAGCTTTCATGTCAACCTCAAGAGTTCTAGAGCTACTCCACATGGATCTTTTTGGACCTATCACCTATGCTAGCCTTGGCGGCAATCTCTTTTGCTTGGTGGTAGTTGATGACTACTCTAGATACACTTGGGTGTTCTTTCTTCAAGACAAGGGAGAAACTCAATCAATATTCAAGAAGTTTGCAACTAGAGCCCAAAATGAGTTTGATGTGAAGATCAAGAAGATAAGAAGTGACAATGGGACCGAGTTTGTGAACACCAAGATTGAAGACTATTGTGATGAAGTTGGAATCAAGCATGAAGTATCCGCCACATATACTCCTCAACAAAATGGTGTAGTAGAGAGGAAGAACCCTCTTGCAAGATCAATGCTTGATGAATACAACACCCCCGAGAAGTTTTGGGCCGAAGCAATCAACACCGCATGCTATGCGGCCAACCGGCTATTTGTCCAAAGGCTTCTCAAGAAGACCCCCTATGAGCTTGTGAATGGAAAGAAACCGGATATATCCTTTTTCCGAGTGTTTGGTTGCAAAGTGTACATCTACAAGAAGCGCCAACACTTGGGCAAGTTCCAAAGCGATGTGACATTGGTTTTCTTAGTTGGGTATTCACTTAAATCCAAGGCATACCGTGTATTTAACAAACACCGGCTTAGTTGAAGAAACGTATGACTTGGAGTTTGATGAAACTAATGGCTCTCAAGAAGAGCATGAAAATCTTGATGATGTAGGTGATGAACCCTTGAGGAGGCAATGAAGAACATGCCAATTGGTGCTATCAACCCACAAGAGGTGGAAGAAGTTGAAGATGAAGCAAATCAAGATCCTTCTTCACCTCACACGCCTCAAGTTGATGAAGGAGATCAAGTGAGGGAAGCTCAAGAAGACACTCACATCCCTCAAGATCAAGCCGAGGCCGAAGCAAGCAATGTTGAAGCACCGCAACCTCCTCCCCAAGAGATCAATAGAAGATCTACACCTATGCTTCAAGCACATCCTCAAGACCTCATCATAGGAGTCCATCAAGGGGGGTAACAACTCGATCTAAACTTGCTTCTTATGTTGAACATCACTCTTTTGTTTCCTTTGTTGAACCTTCTAATGTGGAGGATGCACTTGCGGATCCGGATTGGGTGAACGCCATGCACGAAGAGTTGAACAACTTCACCCGGAACGAAGTGTGGACACTAGTAGAAAAGCCCAAAGGAGCAAGAATCATTGGCACCAAGTGGGTGTTTAGGAACAAGTAAGATATCAAGGTGTGGTTGTGAGAAACAAGGCAAGATTGGTGGCAAAGGGTTCTCCCAAGTTGAAGGCTTGGATTTTGGGGAGACCTTTGCACCAGTTGCAAGACTAGAAGCCATTCGTATCCTTTTGGCATATGCTTCACACCATAAAATGAAACTTTTTCAAATGGATGTGAAGAGTGCCTTTCTTAATGGTTTCATTAATGAACTTGTTTTTTTGTCTCACAACCTCCCGGGTTTGAAGACCCATTTTATCCTAATCATGTGTATAGGTTGTCCAAGGCACTCTATGGATTGAAGCAAGCTCCAAGAGCTTGGTATGAAGGGCTAAGGGACTTCCTACTCAAGAAGGGCTTCAAGATCGGGAAAGTGGATACCACACTCTTCACCAAGGTGCTAGATGGAGAGATCTTTGTTTGCCAAGTATATGTCGATGACATTATTATTGGGTCAACAAACCAAGGTCATAGCAAGGAATTTGGTGCATTGATTCCAAGGAGTTCGAGATGTCGAATGATTGGCGAGCTAACCTTTCTTCCTAGGCTTCCAATGAAGCAATTGAGGGAGGGCACCTTTATATCTCAAGAGAAGTACACTTATGATGTGGCTCAAGAAATTCAAGATGGAGGATTGCAAGCCAATCAAGACCTCAATGCCTACTAATGGGCATCTCGATCTCGATAAGGGAGGTAAACCGATCGACCCAACTCTTTATCGTTCTATGATCGGTAGTTTACTTTACCTCACCGCTTCTAGGCCGGATATCATGTTTAGTGTGTGTATGTTGCTAGGTTTCAAGCAAACCTAAGGAGTCGCATCTATGTGCGGTAAAAAGAATCCTTAGGTACTTAAGGCACACCCCTAGCATGGGTCTTTGGTATCCCAAAGGAGCTCCCTTCCAACTATTTGGGGCTATTCCGATTTGGATTACGCCGGTGTAAGGTTGATAGGAAGAGTACCTCCGGCGGGTGCCACATGCTAGGAAGATCACTTGTTTCTTGGTCCTCAAAGAAGCAAAATAGTGTGGCATTGTCAACCGCCGAAGCGGAATACATTGCCATGGGAGCAAGTTGTGCACAAATCTTATATATGACCCAAACACTCTTTGATTACGGCGTGTTTTTAAAAGAAGTTCCACTTTTGTGTGATAATGAAAGCGCCGTAAAGCTTGCAAACAACCCGGTTCAACACTCTCGCACCAAGCACATAGATATTCGCCATCACTTTCTAGAGATCATGTGGCTAGGAAAGACATAACACTAAGTCGGAGTTAAGAGCGAAGAGAAAATTGGCAGATATCTTCACTAAACCACTCGATGAAACAACCTTTTGTGGGTTAGAGAAGCGAGTTAAATGTGCTTGATCACTCTAATTTCACTAAAAGATGATCTTGTGTGAACCTTGCATTTCATATGCAACATAACATGCTTAATATGGTAATGCACATAGGCTTGGCTAACGCGGTTAAGATAACCGCCCTCAAAGCGTGTGACAAAGCTTAACCGCGGTTAAAACTTGCAAGCAACCTAGTTTCACTTTTCGTATTGCATAAGCATATGCATGAGTGTTGTTTGCCCTTTTCTCTTCGGTTAAGTTTCTTGAGCATCCTCTATGATAGTCCACTTAGGGGGAGCATTTCAAGGTCAAGTCACTTCAATACCACTCTTGTGGCCATATGATGACTCCTTGGCGCTTCCATTCGAATATTTTGAGCCAAAAATTAAATTTAAGCCTATGGCAAAATAATTGAAAATGAGTGTTTCAGAGATGGTTCTCATATCAAGTCCAATCAAGTGTTATTTGGATCTTATTTGGGATTGGAACTTGGTTGGGAGAAAGACGCAAAAAGAAAATTTGAAAAATTCTATTTTTAAGGCGTCGGACGCTGCCGACGGACGCTCGGTGTCAATTGCCTCAGCGTCCGTCGCGATCGTCCGGAGATTAAAGTTGCCCGCAAAAAGGGCGACGGACGCTCTCCCAAGCGTCCGTCGCGGAGCGTCCGTCGCGGTCAATGCGACTGGGCGTTTCAAATCGGCTCTAGAAGCCCGACGACGATGCCGTCGGACGCTCCCCGAGCGTCCGTCGCATGCCGACGGAGCGTCCGTCGTCTATGCGTCGGACCGTCCGTCGCGAACTAATCGGCAAAATTTTTTTTTGAAAACCCCGATCCTTCCTCTGTTCTCTCGCTCGTTTCAGTTCGCCGCCGTGCCGTTGCAAACCCTAACCGCCGCGGTTCTTCTCAGGCGCCGCTGAGCACCCCTTTCCTCCCCGCCGCCGGCGAGCTCCGCCCTACCCAGCGCCCCCACTCCCTCCAGTTCCTGCGCCGCTGCTTCATCCAGCCCTAACCCTAACCGCCGCCGCGCAGACCCTCTCCACCTCTGCTCCGCCAGACCCACTCTGCCTGCACCGCCGTGCCTTCACCCCCCACCTCGTGCCCAAGCATCTCCCCTGCTCTAATCCAGCCGAGCAGGATGCTCTAGTCGAGGAGCTCTCCTTGTTGGAGGTTTAACTCATCCTTTAAGGTGCAAAGGTGAAAACCCCTTTTAATCTGTGTCTTTTCAATTCCAAATTGCAACTCCACCCTTCCATCCTTTGCCTACCCTATTTCATCCTCTTTCTACCTTATTAGAGTGCGGATTGATTTGGGGATTGAGGAGTGCGGTTGATTGATCGGAAATCATCTCTCTTCTTCTCCCTTTTTCGTCAGAGCTTCGAGGTATGATATGGCAGTTAACATCGACTCTTACTTACCTAATTTCATGCTTCTATAGACACACTTCCCTTTTTAGCTATATGCTTATGTTTATATATATCTCTATCTATCTCTGACGAGCAGGGTCAGTTGGTCAGTTGATCAGAGACTCAGACAGTGGGCAGTGACAATAACTCGGGGCAAAGCCCGCGAGTACGGATCGAGGCAAAGCCTCGCGAGGACAGTCCAGGGCCAGCGTGCCACTCTTTCAGCTATTTGGTTCTGAGGTTTGTCAGTGGTTTCAGGGGGAGTTGAGTCAGTGCGCTGTGGTTTGATTGTTAAAGTTTCCTGTCAGTGAGTGATTGTTAAGTTTGGAAATGGCAAGGACGAAGAATGCAGGTCCCGTCCCCGTAGTGGGGTGACCCTCTACCTCCACCGCGTCCACCCACTGACCGCGGGAAGGGAAAGCAGAAGGTCATTTCTCGGAAGCGCAAGAGGCCAGCTATGGATCCAGATTCAGTAGCCGCGCTTGCCGTATCAGAGGCAGCTGAGTTAGCAGAGCGAGGAGGACGTCGCCGCCAGCTTGAGGCTCTCGCCTCGCCGTGGAGCCGTCGTGAGTCCCCTCCACCTCCAGTGTCAGAGCCCGTCGAGGCTTCAGAGGCACCAGCGACAGAGACAGTCCCAGCGACTGAGCCGACAGAGGCCGCGGGCCACTCTTCTATTGGGGAGCTGATGAGCCATCGCGTTACTCGTTCCCGAGGCTCAGGTGCAAACCACCCACCCTCCAGGACCCCGGCTCCCAGACCCCGTGAGGCACCAGGTCAGGACACTTACAGCGAAGCAAGTTCACTGCTTCGGTTCGTCGACTTCCAGTCCTGGTTCCCACCTTAGAGGGACCCTCGTGCCGGACGAGAGTTCTATACCACAGTCACGAGGACTTCTACCAAGCGTATGTTGACACCGATGCTCCTCTCAGGGCCCACAGGTGTGCCCAGCTACTCAGATTGAGGGGATCGGTGGTCCAGAGATCCTGTAGCATCTCCAGTACATTCAGGGTTGACAACTTGAGGGGACGCTCAGGGCATATCAAAGGAGTGGGTCTACTAGTTCTATGCCTCCCTGTGGATCTCACCTGATCACGAGTTCCTCCACTTCGCATATCAGGGACGTGACTTCAGGGTTACAGCTGCCAGGTCCGAGAGCTTTTTCACCCCTCGGATCTTCACCTACCAGGATCCACAGTCTCTGCTATGGGGATTAAGAGGCCCCCTCGCAGACCTCACGATGGCATAGTGCCACCCAAAAAGACTTTGTCAGTCCGTTTTTCAGCAGCCGTTTCACTGAGGTTCGAGCCGTACGCCACGAGACCTCACTCCTCTGGCTCGGATCCTCCACGAGGTTCTCAGAGGACTATTCTACCCAGGATTGGAGCTAGGGACAATATTACTCGTCTGCAGCTTTGGCTCCTAGCTCCATTGTCCGGAAAGAGCAGTTCGACCTATGGGATTTGATAGTGAGCGAGCTCGAGGATATCATAGCTGCTGGGTTCAGAGGCCATTGGCAGCTACAGTTTGCACACTGGATCTCATACTTGATAGTTGCCAAGACTGGGTCAGGGGTTATGAGAGTCACCCTCACAGGTCAGCTACAGAGTTTCCCGTCTACTCGATGACCAGCTTGTGGCCCATGGACAGCTGCCTCGCCCCAGCAGAGCCTACAGACTAGGCACGAGGCAGGCCGGAGTGCCACCACAGTCACCGAGTCACCGATGCCACAGTTGAGCAATTGCTCAGGCAGAGCTAGCTGATTTGAACGCCGAGATCGATACAGCTGCAGATACAGTTTTAGAGAGGATCTCGACTCTGACAGCTCGGACGAGGACTACCATCCCGTGCACGAGTATACACCATGACACATGACCACGAGGCTGGTGGGTCAGGCACAGCTGCAGCAGCTCCAGCTCCAGGCTCCAGTTCTTCAGAGGCACCCTGCTCACTATACTCTCGAGGATGCAGGAGGAGTAGTCTCGCCAGCAGAGGAGCAGAGACGACAGGCTGCAGACCTACGAGACTCACTGAGCACATCTGGCAGCTCAGACACAGACACAGGCTAGGCAGGATAGTTCCAACGCCAGTTCCTACCTATCAGCTCCAGCAGGCAGAGATCCAGAAGACTCAGACTCTTCTTCTTGAGCGTCTTCTGGCCTCTAGCTCCGGGCAACCTCGACGCCACACTTTCATTGCCCGCAGTCTCTCAGCAGCAGCAGTTCACTTCTCCGCCACCGCAGCCTCCAGTAGTAGTGGTGCCCACTCCAGCGTTACCAGTCCAGAGGACAGCAGAGTCAGGCACCACTACACCTCCCTTCCAGCCAGCAGCTTCTCTAAGTACCAGACTCCGAGACCCAGGGGTCCTCTTGGATAGGTTCACCCGGAGAGTTCCAGACGGGATTCACTCCTACCCGGGAAACTACACTAGCAGAGGCCTCGCGAGATCTTCTGCTTCGTACCTTGAGATCACGGGAGAAGACTCCCCAGGAGCACCTCAGCAGGTCACACTAGCTCCAAAGACTGCAGTGGATCTTCCGGCGACTGGCACTCACCAGTCCTCAGTTGCATCGTCGAGATCGTACCTGAGCAGTCGGCACAGACAGTCACCACACCTCCAGCTGCCGTTCAGAACGATGCCATATCTTTAGCAGATGAGGTTACAGTGGCAGTGTCCTCTCCTGGTCAGACTCAGCCTGTAGAGGTTGCAGCAGCAGTGTCCCTAGTGGCACTAGCCGTGACACCGTCTCCCTCGCCTTGAGTTTTCACTCGTCGGGCCCCCAGGCCCGCTACCACTGAGGCAGGACCGTCCGAGGCACCAGCAGAGCCTCCGAGGGAGTCAGTTGAGACCGCAGCTCCAGAGGTGCCAGTGACAGCTTCAGAGACCACACCAGTTGCACCTACACCAGCAAAAACCGTGTCAGACGAGTCAGACGAGTCCGACCTTCAGGACTTCATTATGCTGGATCGCCGAGCTGCCGCTACTTCGCCTTCTTCTCCAGCCCTAGACTCTTAGTTTTTGGTGCTAGACGCCAAAGGGGGAGAGAGGGTCGAGTATAGATATAGGGGGAGGGATTTGGATCTTTGTATGATTTTTTTTCCCCATACTCTTTCATCATGTCTACTTTTATGCATTTGTCTATATATGTGATGTGATGATGGTTGATGTATATATGGTTGCATGACAAACTCTTGATTATCTCTAATACATCTTGTGAGTTGTCTCATGTTCATGATATATCTCCTTGCTTAACGATATTTGAGCTTCCGCGCTTTACTCCGATACATCCTTTGAGAATATCATGAGGTTCATGAGGTACTGCTTTTTCATTCTTATTCCTAAGTACCATGTCTTGTGACTTGATTTGGATGAGCAAGTATGCTTCATTTACCATTTTACTAACCCTTGCTCAACCATTCCAAGTCACCCTCGATTCTTAACCAAAACTCTTATCCATGCTCGAGGTTCTATTGTCGTCAATCACCAAAAAGGGGAGATTGAAGAATCATGGCCCTAGTTGGTTTCGTGATTAACGACAATCAGAGATTATTATGGCTAACGTGTGTTTTGCAAAGGCTATGCGTAGCTTAGCCATAGTGATCAAGGAGAATGGGTTCTAATGGTCATCACTTAGCCCCCAAGTTGGATATCGTTTTGGTTGTTAAGGAGACATGAGAAGACCCTAGAATGATAGGCTAAGTGCCATAAGAGATGAAGGGCACTTAGAATTAGATAGGGCTTCTCTTTTTACCTTTGACCGTACTATTAAGAGGGGTTGAGAGTAGTAGCTTGACTTAGGAAAGCTTCATGTTTAGGTGTGGTGCACACTTGACTTCCTTAGCTCTAAGAAAGCCTATGGTGACCGTAAGATAGCATAGAACAACTTCCATATTCATCGCGACGAAAAAACGGAGTTGTCAAAATCATTTTTCTGGGCGTCGGACGCTCCTGGCAGGGGCGCCGGACGCTGTCCGTCGGCATCGGACAAAGGCGCCGGACGCTGGGTGGTTGAGTCCACAGCGTCCGTTGGCCTTCCAGAGAGGTTGTTTTCCTTGCTAAGTTTTTCAGGTGCGACGGACGCTGTCCGTCGGGCAGGCGTCGGACGCTACGAAGAGCGTCCGTCGACCTTCCAGAGAGGGTGTTTTTCAACCCTAGCCAGAATTCAGCGTCGGACGCTGTGGCGGAGCGTCCGTCGCCCTGTGACGTAGCGTCCGTCGCTGGGAAAAGTGTGTCAAAACTAGCCGTTAGACAGAGGCGTCGGACCGTCCGTCGCCTCAATTATGAACAGAAACTAGCCGTTGGGCATGCGACGACCGTCCGTCGCCTAGTCGACGGACCGTCCGTCGCCAACTTAAAGTGCCAGCCTGAGGCAGTTTTCAGAGGGTCTATTTATAGCCCCTCCCACTTTTCTCCCACCTTGCCTTTTGCTCATTTGGGTTGCTGAGTTCGTTGAGAAGGTTGGGAAGAGAGCAAGAGCCCTAGAGAGAGAGTGATTCGCGAATCCATCCATCCTCTCTCTAGTTCATCCAAGAGTTCAAGTGTGCATCCTCTAGTTGTGAAGCTTGAGTGAGTCAAGAGAAGATCGAGGCTTGTTACTCTTGGTGATCGACATCACCTAGACGGTCCGGTGGTGTTCGGAAGGAAGGTGATCGCCGGAAGATTGTCGGCGGCCCTTCTCCATCGACGTTGTGATCGGTTGTGGGCGATTCACCGAGCCGAGTGGCGAAGAATCACCCGTAGAGAGCACTCATCCCTTGCGCGGGATTGAGGGGCGCTATACCTTGCGAGGTGCTCCAACGAGGACTAGGGGGAGTGTCGACTCCTCGATACCTCGGCAAAAACATCGCCGTGTCAAAGCATCTCTTTCCCTAGCTCTTTATTACCGCATTCCTTTCCGCAACTTGTCTTTCAATTCATACTAGAATTGTGTAGGAAGTTTTCGCCTTCCATTGCCTTGTTACCGCTTTCTAGCTAGGACACACAAGCGGTAGGCACTAGGGGTTAATGGCTCTTTATAGATTTAATTCTTGTTTAGAAATTAAAAAGAGCCCAATTCACCCCCCCCCTCTTGGGCATCTTGATCCTTTCACCAGTGGAGGCTGTAAAAGAGTTAAGAAGCGCTTTAGGATAAAGAGTTGTCTGCCACAACCTTCCATTACAATTAACATATCATCAGCATACTGGATAACTGGGAAATCTCCAATGAACTGTAAAGGATGGGTAGATTTATAAAGCCTTGTGCTTTTGCTTTGTTGACTATGGATTGGAGCATATCTGCAGCAAGAACAAAGAGAAGGGGAGAGAGGGGGTCACCCTGTCTCACCCCTCTTTTGCAATGGAAGACTTTTCCAGGTGCACCATTAAGTAAAACCGAAGAGGTACCAGATGTGAAAATCATTTTCATCCAAGATAACCATTTATTACCAAAGCCCTTCTTTCTCATGATCTCTAACATGGCCTGATGTTCAATTCTGTCAAAAGCTTTTTCAAAGTCGAGCTTTAGGATGACAAGCTCTTTCTTGGAAGTGTGGCAAATGTGGAGATATTCAAAAGACCAGGCTAGACAGTCTTGTATAGATCTGGACTTAATGAAACCATATTGATTTGCATGGATCAACCTAGTGATTAGGGCTGGAGTCTATTTGTAAGGACTTCGTGATCAGCTTAACCGAGGAGTTGAGAAGAGAATTGGCCTGAAATCATTAACTCTGATGGGACCCTCAACCTTTGGGATCAAAGTAATGAAAGAGCCATTAATACTCTGCAAGCATAAATCTTCACAGTGAAAGACACTGCAAAGCTTATAGAAATCTTCCTTGATGACATGCCAACATTTTTTGAGAAACTCGTTGCTGAAACCATCTGGTCCAGGGGATTTATCCAGTGGAAGCATCTTGATCACATTGTCAATTTCTTGCTGACTAAAAGGCATCTCAACAGACCTGAGTTGGTATCATGCTGCACGAGAGTGTCTAATTCAAAGAGCATTTCCTGAAAGTGTGAGGAGCCCATTCTGTCCTTGAAATCATTCCAGATGAGGGTTTCTTTGGAAGAATGATCAAAACTAGAGCACCACTAGGATCAACAAGGCCAAAATTGAGTTTCTTCTTTTCCTAATGGTTGCATTAGCATGGAAAAACTTGGAATTCTCATCTCCCAGTTTTACCCATTTTATGGCACCTCTCTGCCTCCAATATATTTGTTGTTGGTGCAAGAGCTGAGATAATCTCTGATTTAGAATATCTCTAAAATTCCATTCCTCTAAAGAGAGATCTATCCATTCCTCAATGATGTCAAGAAAGGAAATCACTGTTTTGATGTTATCTATTGTTACTTAATATATGAAATTTTAATATATAATAGTTCTAAATCCAAACATACATCTACCTCACATCGCAGTCCAACATTAAAATAGGCCAAATTCGAAAAAAACATCAAAATGAGCTAAATTTGCACAAAGAAAAACATAAAAATAGGCTAAATAAGCTATGGGTTGGCACGGCCCGCAGGGCACTACGTGCCTCACGAGCCGGCCTAACGGCCCACAGGCCCGTGCCTGGGCCGAAGGCCAGGCCCGCAGGGCACGACATGCCTCGTCGGCCCGTGGCCATCGGCACGGCACGACACGGTACCTGGCCGGCCGGCCCGCCCGGCCCGTTGTCCATCTATAGTGTCGCCTGCTCGCCGATCAGCGACGAGCCATCGCCTCCACGTACACTGACGGCTGGATTTCAACGGTGGCCTTGTGCACGGCGACCTGAACAGCGGCTGGATCCCTTCCGATAGGGACACGCTCACTGTCCATCCAACGCGCGTGGCCGCTGCCAGCGACCAGCGCCACCATAACGGCCACCACCATGTCGCCGCCGCTGCGCCTCCCGACGACCACGCCATGGAAACTACAACAGCTAGCGCTATCCGTACTTCACGGTCTGCGCTGGAGCCATGTCGGTTTAAAGGGTTGTTTGGCAGGGCTCTGTGGAGTAAATTCTCAGTGACTTAGTGAGAATCACTCTCTGTTAAATATATTTTTCAGCGAGAAATAATTCTCTGCTGATTCTACGAAGTGATTCCCTGAAATGAATTAAAGAGTTGAGAGTTGAAAAAAATTGTTTCAGTTATTTTGTGAAATGATTCTCCATACTAATATTAATAGTTTAGAGTAAAAAACAAAAAAAATAGTTTCAGCCACAAAATCATTTTACTGGTGAATTTTAAAAGCACAACTAAAGAACTAGGAGCTCAGATCTACCAACCGTGCCCTAAAACGACAGTAGACAATAGTCTACCGGCGACGGCGTGTCCGGCTGACGCAGGCCACTGACGACGGCGAATTTTTAATAGTCCTGCGTGTTCTACTCCACGGACGGCGTGGGTATACTACTTTTTGCCATGCCGGCCGGATCCGGGATCCCGGCGGTAGAATAGTAGTAGTAGCTATCAGCCTGTCAATCGTCTCTGTTGCTCCTTATAATATTGGAGAAGTGTTTGGTTGACTTGACTAGAATGTTTGCATATTTATATAGCTTCATATTATTACATTATAGACTAATTAGGTTTAATAAATCCATCTCATAAATCGGTCTCTATATTACAATTAGTATTGTAAATACTCTACGTTTAACTCTCTAAATTAGTGTCCAATGAATGTCGCGCCCACTGGCCTCCTCAATATCCATTGATGCCGGCGAAGAAGAAGGGCACCCACATCCAATCGGTATAAATGCTCTAGAGGGGCCAAAAAAAAACCGTTGACCGAAGGTTCTGCGCACAACTAGAACTAGAAATTGCAACTTCACCCGGCTCCTGTCGTGCGCCACATCGACAGGAGCCGGTGAAGTTGCAATTTCTAGTTCTAGTTGTGCGCAGAACCTTCGGTCAACGGTTTTTTTTTTGGCCCCTCTAGAGCATTTTCCTTTAATGCCTTTTGGTTGGACAAGCAAAAAAAAAGCACTAACTCAATTTTAATCCGTTTTAAGATGGGAGAGAAACAACTCCACCACCGTTGCCATGTAAAAAGGAACCACCAACATTGTAGTTCCCGCAGTTGCTTTGAAGAAAGTGTTAACGACATATTGTTAGGGAACCCGCAATGATATAAGTCAACCACTAGCTCTAACTCAGCCTCTCTAATAATGATAGCTTTTAGTAATATCTCATAGTATGATTAGGTTCACATGATATTCTCATATGACCTCGAAATATGTGTATGAACTAGCTCTTGATCAAGAGGTAGTTTTTCTCTCTCTTTTATTAAAATATAAAAAGAATGCTTAAAGTTAGCTTATGAGCTAACTATTACGGTGCCCTTAGAGAGTTAGTTTGTTACACTAGCTATATGACGTGGACAAAACTATACTCCCTCCATACTCGTATTAGATGTTGTTTTGAATAAGGTTTGAGTCAAACATTAGAAATATAAGTCATGAATAACTTTTAAGTTGTTGAGTTTAGAAAAATAAAAATCATATCAATAAATTTGTCTTAAAAAATACTTTATAAAAAATATACATATATTATATTTTAATATTTTTTAAAAAAAAATAAGCCGTTAAAGTTATGTTTTGGAGACTTTGTTGCTGTTTAAAACGACATCTAATACTAGTACGGGAAGGGAGCACTATCTAGCAAGCGAGCCGTGTTTGCTGAAAATCAATGCCCTAAAGTGTATAACGCAGCTTACCCTTGGCCATTTCATACTTTTGCCCTGAAGAAGGATAACAAAGAATGACAGGTTTCGCATCTTACTATATATCCCAATAAAATAAGTATATATGTAGCTAACAAAGGATGACGACAGGTTTCGCGCGCATCTTACTATCCTAAACTGATTAGTTTACTGTGAAGTGAATGAGAATCGTTCTTGCGTCCCATCCAAAACGGACGCATGTCATACATCATTACCGGTGGCATGCAACTTCTGATTAAAGGACTATTTGGATGCACACCGAACTATTTAAATTTTAGGTAGCTACAAGTTTTCTCAGCTAAATTTTAAATAGAATGTTTAGAGTTAGCTAAACTTTAGTTATTTTTAATAACTAGATTAAAATAGTTAAACTCAACTAAACTTTTAGTTAGTATTTTAACTGGACCATTCCAAAGGCGCTAATGCGCGAGAACGCTGGTGGCCGAACATGAATGAATGAAAGAACAAATAAACATCTATCTCTATCTTTCTCTATAGCTTATCGAGCGCCGGTGTGGCGTGCGTACGCCAGCCACGGGCACCGTATATTACCTGCTCGCCGAGCAGCGACGGGGTCGCCTGCACGAACGCCGACGGCTCCATTTCGACGGTGGCCTTGTGGACGGCGATCTTGGACAGCGGCTGGACCCCTTCCGCCGGGGACGCGCTCGCCGTCCCCGGCAACGTGGCCGCCGCCGCGACCAGCGCCACCAGCAGAGTTACCGCCATGGCCGCCTCTCTTCCCATAGCCGCTGTGCGTTGTTGTTGTTGGGCTGTCGAGTGTCGACTGGCGGTCTGATGAACGGCGACCATGGCCTCATCTTCTTATATAAAGCCAACAGGGCCCATGCAGCAGAGAGCAGACTAGCTAGCACGTGGTGCACGCTCCTCCATCTTTTATTCGGGCATCAACTTTTGTGACTCTGAGGCGACGACGGACCGTGACTGGACGCACTTTAGGGTTGTCATGTTAGATATTTAACACTAATTTAGAGATTAATCCTCCTAATTAGCATCTGAAATGTTTAATGTGATATGAGTTAAACTTTAGCCCCTACATGTACAAACTATATTAGTATTATTAAGCGTCTCTGTCAATTGATGGTGCCTATATGTATACCACTATTTATTGGCCTTTGCATGCATGCGGCATGAAATAGGCGATTTTCGGGCCTCTATGTATGCACATAAAAAATATCACGAAACTTCTCCAAAACAAAATTAAACGAAGGTAAATCAGACCACCGGTTCAGTAAATTCTACAGTGGTTATTATTTACAAAGTGATTGTTACTCACATCAGAGACGTGTTTTGTTTAAAATCGCTCAGATGAGACACATCACAGACGTATAAATATAGGTAACGTGTTTTTTTTTGCGTCTCTGATGAAGGATTTTACCCACGTCTCTATCATGTGGTTTTGTTAAAGTGGCCAATTTGCATCTGATATGCTCACATCTATCCATCCGTCGTCATTATGGAAATCTGCTGCATATGTCACCCACACCAAATAATATAAAGTTCGTATACACAGACATGCTACCCGAAGCCGAACCTGAATTTACGGTTAGTGATTTTTCAGGACGAATATCGCATAGCAGTTTTCATTATCCGAATTACCTGATCCGAAGAATTTGGGTAACCCGAACGCACAGGGTGAACACGGACTACAAAGTATCCGCTAGCTAGTATTTTGCGCTAGCCTTTTTTCTAGACTAGAAAAAAAAGAAAAAGGAAAACAATAAGCCTAGAAGCTTGTATATCTATCGTGACTGGATGTATATTTTTTTTTAGAACTATACAGTACAATGACGATGTCTACAAATACACACACATTCACCCTTATAAACACATGAGCTTAGGCTGTTAAATTCTGAAATTAATTTAGAAAAATGCGCGCAACACATACTAAGTCAAGGACTTAAATTAGGCTGTACAGATTTTTTTAAAAAAAATCCAACTAACTGATCTATGATCAATTCCCATGTGCCTCTTACAAACATTAGAGGTAATGTTGTCGCTTGTTGTAGTTGCGTGGTCTGTGATTGGCAACAATTGGGAGTAAATTGCATGCTGATGCTTGCTCGCTTCAATCAAACAATTTGAACGAGCTTGGATACATGTAAATGTGTAGCTAGCTAGCGTATAGGAGTAATGCTAGCTGTCACTCGCTGTCGCTGTCTGATTGACAAAGGCCGGTCTCGTACGTATGAACGTTCATATATATATTCGTACGTCCAAACCGTTTGGTACCGTACCGTATATGAATGAATACATATGAATATACTATGATGAGCATATGTATAAATATTAACTACACGCTAGGTGGTTGGAGGGACACGAAGCTCGTCATACACCACCACGTGCTGTGAGCATGAGATCCTTGGTTCGTTTCCAAAGTGCCAAATATGTTGGAATCTGGTGACAGGCACCGGGTACCGTGATATAATATATATATATATATAATATATATATATATATATATATATATATATATATATATATATGCGCTTGATCTCACGCTTTGAATAAGACATGTTTGGACGAGAGATTGTTAAAAGTTGTCTTTACTGTTTGTAGACCTTAGGGTAACTCCAACGGCACCCTAAATCAGTCTCCTAAAACCTATTGTTGGGTCTTGTGGAAGAAATTCCACTTCCAATAGCAGGCAAAATCAATGCAAGACCTAGTTTAATTTTAAGCCCAGTCAAAACATCACTTTACTCTTTTATGGACTCAAATATACGCAGATGTATCGATCGCCCTATCCTATATTCGTGCGAATAAAACAACTTACACTCATGTAAAAACCCATCTTCACGCACATAAAACAACACTATCATATATGTAAGGAGGATCCCATGAATCATGAGTCCAACAGTGTTTAGTATGAGATCTTATCCACCATAAGGACCCCACTTCAAGATAAAAAAAAAATCCCACATGCTATTGATCAAGTGGTGTGAGTAGGAAGTGGAGGTCAAGATAGTATCAGTGCGCAAGTCCATCTCAGGCTTCTGATTTTTTATTTTTCAGTAAGTTCAGGTCTTAAGTCTAAAGACCCGCCTAAGATATTCATCTTAAAACCTGTGTTGTAATGTATAAGGGTGGCCCCTAAGCTATCCATGTTGACTGACACACATTGGATGGACATTCCGATCTTCCGTCAGATTCAAGATAACTATCAATTTGGTAGACAACGATACACCAATCCGACTTCAAATCACAAAGACCCAAACTCTGCAATTTTAGCATCATGTCTCCTCTAGTTATCAACCGTGTTATGGTCCGGTTGATATCGTTAAGAAAGCTAATCCCTACTGTGAATCAAAAAACTCAAGCAAGAGCATGATAAAATGCAACTCAAATAAAGTGATAATTGCATATGCATTATTAAGCTCTCGAATTTGGGTTTCACAAACCAATAACAATGACTCTTAAAAGACAAATTGATGTAAAACAAAACCTCAAACTCTAACGTAGGTGGTGGCTACTCATTATATAGCTTAAGGGACATCCAATGACCTCGCGTCCCTAAGGAGTCCAGACATGTTACAAGGCTCAAACTACCCAAAAGACGACGATGTAGAATCATGATAGATTCTGAATGTCAACTTGTTTCAATGATTTCTCCGTTGATTCTGAAGTAATTTTGACATGAGATCACATCCATTGGTTGCTCTATCAAATTATCTTTTGATTTATACCTGGTGCGTTCAAAACAGAGTCCGTATACAACCTAGGCATCCATTTTACTACAAACTACTCTTGAAGCCCGAGATGGACATGAACTTCACATGGATTGAACCTTCTGCATGGCTTGGAAGCCCTTGCTAACCTCCTAAGGAGGTGGCCCGGGGACGTCCAAGGACATCATTGGTAACACTCCATCTTTTTGGGACGTGCTCTAACTTAGGCAGGGTCTCAAGGGTGTATAACAAGGTCATGACGATAATGTAGCTCTCGTAAAAATAGTGGCACCATCTTATGATGATTTGGAGGCCTTGCTGACATGATATTAAGGTAGGATCATATTTGTTTAAAATTTTATGAAACAAGCTTTTCATCAAGTGTTTATTAATCTCAATCGCACTCTGGATGGATGAGTTATGACCTTTCTAATAAAACATTGTTCCAACCACTAATAAATTAGTGGACTTGTATTTTAAGACACATTTGTACCTAAAAGTAAATTAATGACATGTACATGTAAAAACAAGTGAATTGTATAAAAATCACTATGCAAATATAGGAATGAGCTTATCTTATAATAAATGATTCTATTTGAAGGTGTCATATCCCTGTCACTTACCATAGTAAAAGATGATACAAATTTACATATAAATTACACAATGGAATTATGAATTGGACTTTACATTATACGATAGAGCCGAAATTAGTTACATATACATTTTTCTACTTTAATCCAACAACTTTAATACAAGCCCACATTTATTTTCAAAATAAAAGGGAAATCGATAAGCCCACGCTTGTCTATATCCACCGCGGCCACGTGTCTCTTACATACACAACACTACAGATATGCTGTCGCTTGCTGTAGCTGTCTGACTGACAACAATTGGGAGTAAAAATTGCGTGCTGCTGTTTGATCTTTTCGATGAAACCACGATTAGCAGGACACTTGGGTACATGTGTAGCGTACACAGTATACATCTAATGCTGTCACTTTCTGTCTCTATCTGATTGACAACAATTCGGCCAGATCAGGGGATACTTGCTAGCATACGTACACGTCCATATATATGTCCAAACCACACGACATATATGGTACCACCATAGTATGATATAGAGAAAATTCCTTATTAACACAAAAAGAAATCTATTGTTCCTAATTTAATATTCAAACTTGACATCTTTCTTATCTAGACTTTCTTGAAATTTTTATTCCTAAACTATCACTACCGTCAATGTAGGCATCTAACGGTGTTAACTCATACTCAAAAGGACGATTCCGCCCCCTCCTTCAGTTTCTCTTGTACAATGTTTTGGCACCATTTTTTATTCTTTTTCACATGGCTGCTGTTTCTTGGAGTACAAAATTATTTTACCGTAATCTATATTTCACCAAATAATACTCTAATACGCGTATGTAGACGACGGCAGATTCACGGGCACATGTACAGAAAACGTTTTCACAGGCGGTGGTAGAGGCATTTATACAGACGGCCAAGCCCACCGCCTGTACTAGGGGTCAGTACTAATCGGCCCACAGTACAGGCGGCGGGCTGTGAGCCGCCGGTGAAAAAAGGGTTTTCACAGGCGGCTCACTTTGTCAGCCGCCTGTGAAAATCCATTTTTCACAGGCGGCTCACTCTGTGTGCCGCCTGTGTAATTATTTTTTTTTATTTCAAATTTCAATATTTACCTATATATATATATATATATAAGATATGCAAACATGAACCATAAAATTGCATCATACATACAACACATATAAATATTACAGATGTGTCCACACGAAATCAAACATCAAGCATAAAATTACATATAATACACGTCATTTCAAGTTATGAGTTCAACCATTTGGTGTTTACATGTCATTTCGTTTCAAGTTTAGACCTGCTAGGTTCTGTCAGCGCTCTAAATCCTTCACTTGCTAAATCACCGGCTTCATCAAAATATGATCCGGTACTTGGAATTATTTCTCTCATAATAAAACCGCACAAGTCTGCTACTATATTTTCCATAGTTTTTGGAGTGAATGACACGTCCTTTACTTTGCTTCTCGGCTGGAAACAAAGTTTAAAAGCATCATTGACACATGTCCAATATTAATATTTCCAACTTTAATGAGAAAACTTCATACATAGATATTTTTTACCATATTTTTGTCCCTGACGTATCGTCCCCGCTGCCTTATGAACTCACACACATAGTATCCATAGTAGACCGATCCAGGTGGTTGCTTGTGGCACTATGTAATTAATGAGCAAAAGATTAAACTAAAATTGTCATGCCTTGTGTATTATTTATATGATGATATGTGTTCGGACAACTTACCGGATAATGGTGTTGTATCGTCAATGGCACACTAGGATCTGAGCGGGCGGCGTCGACCGTCCTTTTTGTTTCTTATAAAACCACCATGCCCTGTAGATATCGAATATAAAACACTATAGTTATTTAGAAACTCTAATTCATATAAGTACGGATGTGGTTGCATGTTGGCTCACCTTTCTAAATGAATCAGGAATGTTTGATACGACTGAGGAGGACAATATAAGGAGTCTAGGACAAGCACCTTCCCTTCGAATGGATAAATATAAAAAACAATCCAATGTTCACTGCATGAATAAACGAGTGAGCGGCACATGTACTTAGGGTTAACACGATGATTTGAAGTACGTATACGAGGTCACGCTTACCCAAAGTTGTAGGGTGCCAATATAAAATCCCTGTACTTATATTTCAGCATTGCTCTACCGAGATAGAGGGCATATGTGTCCTCGTATTTTCGTTGCAATTCCTTTACAGCTTCTGCAACTTGTTCTGGTGTTTTGTCTTTCTCTATATTTGCTCTATCTTCATTTGTAAGTACAAATTTGTGCATATTTTCTTGTAACCTGATTGGACTCAGGTAACCGACCATCGTGCCTGTAGTTAACGATCTCTGCTCGTGGTCTTGCAAACTACATACAACATCCACATATTAGAGTTTATCACATTCCAAATTTAATAATAACAATGTGTGTGCATGAGTGATACTTACAGGCACCAGATTATAATGAGTTGGACGTCAAGTTTCCTATAGTTCAACAGCAGGTGCATGTCCTCGAAGATAACAAATGCCTCGATTTTATCCTTGCCAGTAGCAAACACGTCTGCTGGTATGTCAACACTAACTGCATGCAGGCCAGCATTCACTACTCTCATGTACCAGTCATGAAACCTTTTTATCGTCCATGGACCATTTTCAAGCACCGTCCATTGCAGCATAGGCCTTCCGGGCACATAGTTACTGGGGACATTGACATAATCATCAATCGTTGGCTTTCTTATATCCTTAAGGGTCAATGGTGTATTTGATGGCGGTTCGACATGTACATCGCCACTTGGGGCTTCCTTTGTTGGTGGCACGGCTTCAGTTGCTTGGCCAGCGGCTTCCTTATTCTGTGACGGTTCGAGCTCAACGACTCGTGCCGTTCGCTGCTTTCCAATCCCTTTTAGAAATAGAACTGTGCCTGCTGCTTTCCCCTTTTTTGGCTCATAGGGAGAAACCAATTTTGGAATTGGAAATTTCTTTGCCTTCTTGGAGGCCGGTGCTTGTGGGGGAGTTTGCTCTGCTTCCTTATGCTTTGGTGGTGGCAGGGGAGTTTGCTCTACCTCCTTCTCTGGTGTTGTGTCCTTCTTGGCTGGCGGAGTCTGTTGCTCAGGCATGTTCTTGGTCAGCCCCTCGAGCTCATCCAGCGAGAATGACATATCATGTATTGGGGATGACGACGGTGGCTCATAAATATACGGGGATGCTGGGGCATGCATTGGCGATACTGGCTGTTGACTTGTTTCCGCCTCTTGGGATGCTTGATGCACTTGTGGAGAGGGTGCCGTTGGTGGATCAATCAACCTTACGTACCGTCTCGGCCATTGTATGAAGTTCTTGATTGCTTGTCCAAGCTTCTCTATACCCTCAGAGGTCGGGATGTCGATGAAGTCGTCTTCATATGCACTCTCGATCGTCAACACTTCCACCCTGCAGTATGCATCTTGCATCTCGACACCATGGAACATACGTCCAGGGATGGCATTGCCTGTGGCCACTTGCTTTGTATGTTGATTCCTAAGGCCATATCCAATTAAGAATGAGCAAGGCCAAGGTTTATCAATATCGTCAACTGGATAATGGTCCTTATTTGATGTTGACGCTATACTGCTTTGAAAGGGCATAGATTGTGTGGCCGTCTCCTGGCTACCCAAGGTTGAGCTGGGAAGGAGCTTGTGATGACATCTATTGAGCAGACACTGCTCCCGTCAACCGCTTCATCACTTCAGGATCAGGGTTTTTAACGAAGTCTTCCATCAAATCCCTAAATTTTTTGGCAGCCTGCTGCTCAAAAAAATCCTTCAATTGCTCCTTATGTCGTTCTCTTTTCTTATACATGTCTTTCCACTCTTCACCAAACCCTTCTTTCCAGGTGGTTCTGGATGAGACGCCCGTACACGACCTGGATGCTCGGGGTTACCTACAACATGATATTTAATGTCAGTGTCGATTTCTATTTCACTCAAACAAAATGGAAAATATAATTTTGTTACCTAGAGCATGGGAAAGGCTGTCCCTCTCCCTCTGTGACTTGAAGGCACCTGTCTTTTCCAGGTTTGTTGCTTCCAAAACCTTCTCGGCAATTGGTTTGATCTCATCGGGACAGGAGATCTCATCGCTCTCAGTGTTTGCCTTCCGAGCGCGAAGCCAATTCGCACTTCGTTCTGGCACTATATCTGTCAATGCCAACTTGCCCTCTCTCCTCTTTGCTTCGTCTTCTGCCCTCCATTTAGGAATCTTGGTCTTGTAACCGCCAGTGCCGAGGTGGTGGTGGTACTTGTTCTTCTTCGCAAGTCTTGAGGCGGCTTGGCTCTTAGCCTTGGAGTCGTTGGAGTTTTTTATGACACTGAAACGTGCCCACTGTTCTGCTGTAATAGGGTACCGCTTCGTTGGGTCCCGCCCCTTCTGCAGCCACTTTTTATTCATATCGTGTCTATAGCCCCGGAATGATATTGCTAACTGCTTCATGACATGACCCTTGACCAAACCTTCTGTTCCCTCCGGTAAAATAAACTTAGTGCACAATCGAGTCTAACAATTCGTCCTCTTTACTTCAGGCACCATACTCCAATCACTCCAGGTGATATCAAATTCTTCCTTTACTAACCATCCAATGGCGGCCCTAAATTTGGGTAGCGCCTCTAGAGGTGCTAAGGGCTCTCCGCTCGAGCTTATCTCTGTAATCCTATAAACTTCTTCTGGAAATCTATTCCTTCCTCTATCTCCTCGTGCTCGATCACTCTTTTTCTGTGTACTTCTTCGCTCGGAGGAGGTCCCGGTCGTTTGAGGCGCCGTGTCATTATGAACATCTTGTGACTCTACCTCCATTTCGGCAACAACTTGAGAGACCTCCTATCAATTCAATTGTTAGATACATACATACACATGCATTATTCTCTCGTATAGACAATCTACGAGCATATATACCTCATCATCATTTGGCTCATCTTCAGGCTCGTAATTAGGGTCATGTTCCAACTCAAGACGGGCCTTCTTAGCTCTAGGAGATTCACGTGGTGATACGCTCGGGCTCCTATAAGGTTCGGATCCAGAGGAGTCAGATCCAGGTGTACCTACCTGGGCATCGGCCTGCTCAGCATTTGATGGAGTACTCATCTGCATAAAATATAAGTATAAAAATGGATGTACACTAATTTGCAAACCCTAATATTAAATAGGGAACACTAACTCTAATTATGCATGAAATATAAGTATTAACATGGAAAAAACACTAACTTAATATAAGTATTAACACTAAATTAACTAACTAAATTAACTAATTTAACTAACTAAATTAACTAACTAAATTAACTAAGTAAACTAACTCTAATTATGCATGAAATATAAGTATTAACATGAAATATAAGTATTAACATGGAAAAAACACTAACTTAATATAAGTATTAACACTAAATTAACTAACTAAATTAACTAAGTAAACTAACTCTAATTATGCATGAAATATAAGTATTAACATTAAATATAAGTATTAACACGGAAAAAAACACTAACTTAATATAAGTATTAACACTAAATTAACTAACTAAATTAACTAAGTAAACTACTAATAAAGGGAATAAAAAAACTAACTAAATTAACTAATTACTAAATTAACTAACTAAATTAACTAAACTAACTAATAAAGGGAATAAAAAACTAACTAAATTAACTAATTACTAAATTAACTAACTAAATTAACTAAACTAACTAATAAACTAATTACTAACTAACTAAATTAACTAACTAAACTAACTAAAAAAACTAAATTAACTAATTAAAAAAAAAAGCAATCCGGCCTGCTAGGCCCAGCAGGCCTGACAGGAGGGGCCGCCGCGCGGCGGCGCACATGGCGGTGCCGGTGGCGGAGCTCGGAGCGGAGCTCGGCGGTGACGGTGGTGGCGGAGCCTACCTCTCGGCGGTGGAGCAGCTCGGCTACTGGCGGCGGCAGTGGTGGCGGCGCGTAGGCGATGGAGCAGCGGCGGTGGTGGAGCAGCGGCGGACGGTGGAGCAGCGGCGCGTTGGCGGACGGTGGAGCAGCGGCGGCGGTGGAGCAGCGGTGGCGGATTTCGGCAGCCTGACGACGTCGAATTTCAGAACTCGCGCCTCCGATGACTTAGAAATTTTCGGCAGCCGCGCGCGAGAATTTATATTGGATGGCATTAGTACAAGCGGATCATATTGACCACCGCCTGTGAAAATATTAGTACAGGCGGTGGTCAATATGGCCCGCCGGCGATCAATGACGCCCGCGTGTACTAATACATTAGTACAGGCGGCTCTCATTGACAGCCGTCTGTACTAATGTTTTTTTCATTTTCAGTTAGTTAATTTAGTTAGTTTATTTAGTAATTAGTTAATTTAGTTAATTAATTTAGTTAGTTTAGTAATTAGTTAATTTAGTTATTGTTAGTTAATTTAGTTAGTTTATTTAGTAATTAATTAATTTAATTAGTTAATTTAGTTAGTTAATTTAGTTAGTTAATTTAGTAATTAGTTAATTTAGTTAGTTTATTTAGTAATTAGTTAATTTAATTAGTTAATTTAGTAAGTAATTAAAGGTTGTTTATTCCCTTTATTTAGTTTAGTTAGTAATTAATGGTATGTTAATTAGGGTTAGTTATTATTTTATGTACTTAATTAGGGTTTGTGGATTAATTTAGTTAGTAATTAAAGGCTTGTTTAATAGGGTTAGTTATTATTTCATGTACAGGGTTCGTGAATTAATTAAGTTTTTAATTAAAGGTTTGTTAATTAGGGTTAGTTAATATTTCATGTACCTAGGGTTAGTAAATAATATAGAATCCAAAGGTATACAAGAAGGGGAAAGTGGTTTTAATTAAGATTTGTTTAATTAAGTTAGAAAATAATATCATAGTCCAAAGGTATACAACAAGGGGAAATGTAAACATCTGCTTAATAAGAAAGAGTAGCATTAGGTACAAATGATAAGTGATACATTAATTAGTTACATGATAAACAATCTAGCATGCTACAGTCCTTCCTTGTCCATCATGGCACACCCAGGGCAAAGAGGTTTGCGGGATACTTTTCTCCATATTTTTTATCTTTTCTTCAAAGTTTGTAAAAAGAGACATCTCGCTGAACTGATTAACATCCTCTAAATCCATTACACCATCAACTCCTACAATTTATTGCTTTCTAGGGATTGCTACGTGCTTTGGCTTTTGGGTACTTTTCTTTTCATTCGTAGATAGAATTTGTTCCACATAGAACACCTGTGCGGCACGGTTAGCAAGGATCCACGGATCATCTTTGTAACCTACTTGACTTAGATCAAGAACTCTTTGGCCATAGTTATCCACAGTGACATGTTTATCTTGAACCCATCGACATCGGAACACTGGAATCTGCAGGCATGGACCATATTCAACCTCCCATATGTCATCAATGAATCCAAAGTATGTAGTTTCTTTACCAGTTGTATCATCTACAGCCTCACATCGAACGCCACTATTCTGGGCCATGCGCTTGGTGTCCCTAAAACTGGTGGAAAATGTGAAGCCACTAATGTCATAGCTCTGCCATGATATGACCTGGCTTGATGGTCCAAATGCTAAAATCTTGATGGTTTCTGATTCATCTGTCATGTCCAAATTCTTTAGCCATGCGATGAACCGACGCTTGTGTTCCTTGTGTACCCAATCATTTGTGCATCCTGGATTCTCCTCACGAAGCTCTTTCATGTGCTGCTTGGTGAATGGGTCCATTATTATGAGTTATTGTAGTATGCTGTAATGTACCTCTAGGACTATGTTGTAATCTGGCGGGATGAATGATTTTCGTCCCATCCTCCCTCGTCCACCAAGCCTTCCCTCATGTCGCAACGGAGGCAAACCAATTGATACCTGGTCTTTTAGGAGATTATTACATAATGGTCCTCCAGACTCAATGGCCTCTTTTGTAGTGTATGCCTCTATCATGGAACTCTCCAGATGAGCACGATTTGCCATATAGCCATTCAATATTGACATGAAACGCTCATACGTCCATATTTCATGGAAATACATGGGGCCCAATGCCTCAATTTGAGGCACCAAATGAACAATAAGGTGTACCATGATATCAAAGAACGATGGGGGAAAGCACATCTCCAACTGGCTTAATGTCTCTGCAGCAAATTTCTGTAGGGACTCTAACTCATCACGGATAATTACCTTCTCAGATATCTTATTGAAGAAGTAGCACAACCGTGTGATTGCCATCTTTAAAAACACTGGATTTATAGCCCTGATGGCAATAGAAAGAAAAGTGGTCAACATTACATGACAATCATGTGAGTTATAGTTGGTGAGTGTAAGGTCTTTCATTGAAACAAGACTCCTTATTTGGAGTAGAAACCAGATGGAACTTTTAAATTCTTCAACCACACACACATTGCATGTTTCTCATCTCTGTTCAGGTTATAGCTTGCTGTCGGTAGATGGTACTTCCCATTCTCTAGGAGTATAGGGTGAAGTTCTTTTCTGATCTTTAAATTTTGCATGTCCAAACGTGAATTGAGACCTTCCTTTGTATTACTCTTTATGTCTAACAAAGTTCCAACTACGCTGTCAAACACATTCTTCTGAACATGTATACCATCGATCGCATGTCGTACGTCTAAGTCTTTCCAGTACGATAAGTACTTAAAGAAAATAGACTTCTTCTTGAATGTGTCCCTCTCATTTGCCTTCACAACCTTTCTTGGTTTCCCATCTTTGGTCTTTTTTCCAAACACAAACTTGACATTCTCAACTATCTTATACACTCTGTGCCCTTTACTATAACCTGATGGAGCAGTAGATTTTAATTCATCCATATTGTCAAAGTACTTATTCATCTTTTGTAAGCGGTACTTATGGCATGTCGGTAGCCACCGCCTATGCCTCATGTACACTATCTTGTTAGATGAAGGAAGAGACACGTGCCATGTTCCATCTATGCACTGTACACAACCAACCTTTCCCTTGAACTGGCCTGATAATGAGAAGAGAGCAAGATAATCATTAATTGTGACAATAATAATTGCTCTCAGTGTGAATGTCTCTTTGCGGAACGCATCGATCATTTTGACACCCACTTCCCATAGTATTTGCATCTCTTGCATTAAGGGCTCTAGAAATACATCCATATCAACTCCAGGTTGTGTAGGTCCAGAAATAAAAATGGTTAGCAAAAGATATTTTCTTTTTTGACACAACCATGAAGGAAGGTTGTATATTGTCATGATCACTGGTCATGTGTTGTGCGTGCTGCTCCTCTCGGCAAATGGATTCATTCCATCAGTACTCAGAGCAAACCTTACATTTCGTGGGTCCTCAGCAAAGTCTGGATATTTCTTATCGAATTCTTGCCATTGCTTTGCATCGGCTGGATGTCGTAACTTTCCATCATCATTCCTTTCATCAGAAGCATGCCAGGTCATAAGTTCCGCGTCATCAGGGTTTGCAAACAAACACCTCAAACGATCAACCACAGGGAGATACCATATCACCAATGCAGGAATTCTTCTCAACGCATAATAGTCCACTTCGATATTGCTAGTGGGCTTTGAACGTTTGTCTTGTTGAGTCTTTATTTGCGTCTTCTTTCGCTTCCTTCCTGAAGAAACAGAGGCTGCATTCTCTTCCTCTTGATAATCTTTATTCGTCTTGTACCTACTAGCACCGCAGTTTGGACAACTGTCTAAGTCTTTATACTGATCACCCCGATATAGGATACAATGATTTCTACATGTGTGGATCTTCTCAACACCCATCGTAAATGGACTGACTAGCTTCTTTGCATAGTACGTGTTAGCAGACACTTTGTTCTCCTTAGGAAGAAGGTCTCCAAGTACACGTAATAAATCATTGAAACTAGCATTGGACCAACCATATCTAGCCTTAATCGTCAAAAACTGAAGAACAGCCCGTAGTGTCGACCACTCTTTGGTACAACCTTTCGACTCGTCGTACAAAGGCTCTTCTGTTGCCTTCTTCAAGGCTTCCATTCGCTTCATGAAGAATATTGATGGATCCGCACAACGGTTCATTATTGCCTCTAAGAAATCTGCATCTTCAATGGCATCAGTGTTAACATGCTGAGTTTCATTAACATCGGACGTAGAATTATGAGTTTGATTGACATCTGGCATAACATGATGGGTTTCATTGATATCTGGCATAGCATCACATTCATTGAGATATGGCATTGGACCCTCCACATTGATGTTACTTGCAGTATTGTCAGTTGTCCGCATATAAGGTGTAGAACTACCCTCACCATATTTTGTCCAAATCAAGTAGTCCTCCACAAATCCTCTGCAAACCAGATGAGAAGTGATCGCTTCCACATTGTCAAATACCATAATATTTTTACAGTCTGCGCATGGACAACATATGTGCTTCGCCTTTGTTCTCTGAGCATGTATCTTCACGGCATCAATAAATTTTTGGACCTCCACTACATAAGATGGGTCTAATCTTGATAAGTTGTACATCCATAATGACCTCTCCATATTTATCTGTAATTAGTTAGGAAAATATTGTATGTCACTCTAAAAACAAAACGAAAATAATCCCTCATAACTAAGATTCTATCCTCCATCAATTAAATAGATATGAAAACCTACCTCTTACAGAATTTACAAAATAAAAAATTTAAATAAATATTTAAACTCATTTTTATAATTATAAGAATTAATTAAACGGAGATGGCATCTTGATTAACAAACCCTAAGTATAATCAAAAATAACAAACCCTAATTAACAAACCCTAAGTACATGAAATACTAACTAACCCTAATTAATAAACCATTAATTACTAACTAAATTAATTAACTAACTCTAAGTACATGAAATATTTAACCCTAAATAATAAACCATCAATTACTAACAAAAATTATTGAAAAACCTAAGCTACATGAAATAATAACTAACCCTATTTAACAAACCCTAAGTATAGACAATAATAACTAACCCTAATTAACAAAACATTAACTACTAAATTAATTCATAAACCCTAAGTATTCTATTACATAGATCTACTAACAAGAATTCTAAAAAGTATTTATTTTCTATAATCCGAGCAAGATACAGTTTACTATGAATTTACAAAAAAAATAGCTAAAACTCTCTCTCTTGCCCTAGCTATGAACCCTAACCCTAGATTTAGAGCACCTCCAATACAAGAATTGAACCAAAGAATCACTAAAAAAATGGCGGCAACGACACTAACTAACCTTTTGGAAGTTTCTCACCAAAGAAATGAAGTTCAAAACATCCCCCCCTTTGGAATCGCCACTTCTGTGTCGGCCACTGTGCACACAACACGGGAGTAACTGTTCTTGTCTGGAGGTGGAAGAAGGGAATTTATTGCAGAATTAACACAGGCGGTTGGTAAGGAGGACCGCCTGTGTAAATACCCCTATATTTACACAGGCAGTTGATAATATCAGCCGCCTGTGTAAATGGTATTTACACAAGCGGTTGTCATTGTAAACCGCATGTGTAAATACAGGTATTTACACAGGCGCTAGAGATAGGAGAGCCGCCTGTGTAAATTGTTTTACACAGGCGGTTCTCTTGCTGGGCCCACCTTATTTTTTGTACTGGCGTCAAAAAGTTGTGAACCGCCTGTGAAAAAAATACAACGTGGCAGCAAAAATGATTTTTGTAGTAGTGGGGTGTACACATATATGCGCGGATGCACATGAGCTGCACACCAGGACGGTCACCCAGCTCCTTTCCCATGCATGCATGCACGTGAATACTGAATACACATGGGTCTAATTGGTTGCCTGCATAACCCCTTCTTCAGGTTCGAGCAGTGCAAACTAGACTCGATTGGTTAGCTGGATATAGCCTTATGCAGCGTAGCACTATTCTCAAAGCGGTGTTGGGCTGCATCCCACTATTCCCAAAGATTCGGACGTATCCATCTATGCAGGATTACATAACACCCACTCTGCAGACGCCTTGCACCCGCAATACAGTGAGTCGCAGCCGCTCTGCGGTCACGACCTTGTCCTGCCTTCCTCCCGCGCCGGTGGACCTTCGAGGGCGGTCAGCGCCTGCACCTCCATGGCGACCGTGTCCGGCCGCGGCGAATCCGCCGCGGGAGAGGAGTCGTCGGCGATGCGCCGCCTCTCCCTGCACCTCCTCCAGCCCTTCGCTCTGGGCTCGAGCCCGAGCTCGAGTCACCCGTCGCTGGCCCTCGCGTCGTGCGCGGGTCGGGCGCCCCGCGTCGAGGGCGGCGCGGACGTGGAGGCGGCGCTTGCGGCGTACCTCTGCGGCCGGAACCGCGCCACGCAGATGAGGCTGTTCAATTTCTTCCGGGAGCGGCCGGACCGGCAGACGCCCGTGGAGCTGGCCACGGCCGCGCACCGCGAGCTCTGCTACCGCCAGCTCCGCGCGCTCGTGCGCGAGGCCGGCGTGCACCCGCTCACGCTCATGGCAAACGACCCCGCGGAGTAACTTCGCCGCATGGAGGACGGCGGCGGCGCCGACATCTCTCTCGGCGTCAAGCTCGGCGTGTTGCTAACCTCTCCACGACAACACGTGAGCTAGTCTCTGCTCTCCACGTGAAGCTGGTGCCTCCATACCCTTGTTGGCCTCCTGCCCAGCGTGTGGCGTTCATGAGCTCGTGTTCGCTAATGAGCTTGCTGGCCACCTACGACAGTTAACGTCCTGAGGGTGTTCGTCGAAATGCCATATGCAGATTTGGTATTGTGCAAACAACCAAACAAAGAACAGATATGCTACGCACACAACCAAACAAAAGCAGAAACAAATGCAAAGTCCTAACTCAGGACAACCAAACAACCCTTGAAAGCGTAAGACTATGTTGAATTAGATATCTTGTGCAAGACTATTATGCAGGCTACCGTAATGCAAGCAACCAATCAGACCTATTCTTTCATGTATTAGTAAGCGCTCTGTTTCGTTTGGTCGTTTTGGTGGATGATATGCCGACTTATGCTGGTGACAATTTTCTAAATATTGCATTGATAAAAGAACAAATTTTGGACCATTTTCCTAATATTGCATTGACAAAAGAACAAATTTTGGGCCATTTTCTTCTATATTTTTTTCCGGCGCGGAACGTAGCAGCAGGCGCCCAACAACACTTTGATGTAGGGAATCAGCCGACCAGTACAGTGGCAAGCAGGAAGAAGAAAAGCAGACATAGCTAGCACAGTGCAGTGGCAGAGCAGCAAACGGTTGCGATTCCTCTCCAGCGATCCCTGCGTGAACAAGAAAAAGAAAGAGAGAACACCACGGAAACCGCGCCACGAGGGAAACCACACCGAAGAATATGGAATTCAGAATACGCGCGTGCTGCTCGCGCGTAAAACTTTACGCCGATCTGGACCATTTTTCCCGGCTCCGCAAATATTATGAGTTCAGATTATAGGAGTTGTCGGTGAGGGTTTTTCTCTCGTCTTTTTAAAAAACAAATATTAGAAGAAGGTTTAGAGAACTCTTGGAGATGCTCTAACACAAGTAAATGTATGTACATTCACAAACAGGAAATTTTGGACTTGCCAAAAATCCAACTCAAACAGTGTGTGGTATGACCAGAGTGAAGGTAGTGTCAATTTGAGAACAAAAGTTTCAAGAGAAGCTAGATAAGAAAGATTTAAAGTTTGGGTGCTAAATTAGAAACAACAAATTTTTGTGATGTGCATATCCACGATACCCACGCTACGTGGTTGGACCATTGGAGGACAAGCTCGTAGTCATCATCGTATTCATATCCATTATATTATCGTCGGTGCTGTTCCCCAACGTGCAAAAAAAAAAAAAAGTGTGTGACCGCTGGCGATACGCTCATCATATCGTGCAGATCTCGCTTTGAATAAGACCTGTTTGGACTCGACCATACCACAAGAGATTGTTAAAAGCTAGCATCACAATTTTCTACTGGGTCTTAGCAGTTAGCACTACTAAAATAAAAGTTAACCGAGGCGTTTGGCAATGGGGCTCAGAGGCAGTCGGATATTTGAACCGTCTCGGTTAATACCTGGAATTAATTGAGGTGCTCATCTTTATTAACCAAGACGGATACAATCGACTGTCTCATAAAATTAATTTATCGAGACGATTTCTAAAATATATTAACGGGGAGTGTCTTATAAGAGACCCGTCTCTAAAAATCGGAGGCGATTGTAAAGAATATCTTTGTATATAGTGGTGGTGCTACTCATCTCTCTTTTGTGTCAATAAACTGATATCACTCAAATCCCTGATTTCCCATCAAATTCCAGGTACCTAATGCATGGGAAAAAGACCACCATAATGTCGATTCTAGAAAAATATCAAAAGATTGAAGATAAAGTTAGTACTAGCCTTTGTGGACCTGATGAGTTTTCGCAACTGGTGGACATGATAGAAAGAGATGCACAAATCGTACAATGGAACCCAACTACATCGGTAAACCCAGCTACAGCAGCAATGAACCCAACTACATTTGAAAGGAGAGAAACGCACCCTGAAGCGTCCCGCCGGCCACTTGATTACCACCAGCGGTATCAGACATACCGCCGATCTATGGATCAAAGCCGGGACCTGCAAGCTAGATTGTCTTTTACGTGAGTAGTTCGTTACGACTTGTCGGGGGAGTTGCGGTGTGCGTGGAAATTTGTAAGCCCCAGGTTCGGCGCCAAAGCGCATTGTAAAAACAATCTTCTACCTTAAATACAATGATGCATAAATATTTTGCGTTTTCGAGAAAACAACAGCAATGGACATTGCACCATATGGGATTTTTGAATCATATGTGTTGCAATTAAGTTTCTAAAGTGGACTTGTCAACTGGAAGAAAGGCCTGTTGAATCAATAGATCGAACACTTTAGGTAACATGTTTTTTAATTACTATACTAGTCTACTTTCATGAGTTTTTTTATGTGCTCTGGCAAATACTTAAATTCATCTTTTCTTTGTTGTAAAAAAAAGTGGGAGATGACCTGCGGTGTTTAATATACATAATAAGAATGTATTAATAACGGGCACTTAGAGGATATTTGTCACTGTTTCAGTTCCAACTCCGTGTTGCTAAACACCTTGAGCTTCAAGAACTCCACTCTAAAAAAAGATGGAGTTAAAGATCAATTCTACATTTTTTAGCATCTCAGAAGATACTCTAATTTTTGAGTTTTTTTACTCGCATATAAAGTTGAAGGGTAATTATCCACTTGCCACTAAGGCTGGATAAAAAACTCAAAGCTCATTAACTTGCTCGGCTTGTTAAGAAAATGAGCCGAGCCGATTCAAGATTTTAGCTCATTAGCAATAACAAGTCAACTCGAACTAGCTAGCTTGTGAGACGCTCGCGAGCCAAATGAGCCACACTTTTAAGAGAAAAATAACAAAACTTATATTAATTTATGTATATTATTGTACTATAGTATCTATGTTAGCATATATTAATTTTTGGTTCAATTTAAGACACGGTTGGATATTTTACTTTTGTATTATTACTATTACTATTATCAAGTTTTAGATAAATATAAATATTATATTTTGTAATTTTTTTATACCTAGCTTGTGAATTTAATGAGCTAACTCGAATTTTTAATGAGTCGAACCAAGTTAGCTTTCTAGCTCGCTAGGATAACAAGTCAGAGCCGAGAGTCGAGCTTGTTATCTAACCTTGCCACTTTCCTATGTGCTCGGCCGCGTCCCTTTCCTTGTCTGCAGCTCGTAGTTGAAGGTGTTTGGCGTAGTTCCTTGGCCGGCGGCCGGCTGGGCTGGGCTGCTCGGGGGCTGATAGCTTCCGACCCTGGTGGCGGCAAGCCGAGCGCCGACCAGAGGAAATCCTTTGACACCCCGCGTGCGCTTTAGCTTTCTGGGCCGAAATCGCCGACCAGATCCCGCACAGCCCACCACGTGCAATCGCCGCCCACCACATGCGTTTTAGCTTTCTGGGCTGAAATTTCTGCACATGGGCTGGCAGCGGCCTTTCCTCTTCTGCTCATGTGGGCCGGCCGCAGCGCTTCGCTCTGCTCCAGTACGAAATGAGGATAAAATAAGAAGAAAAAAGTGCGTGAACTAGAGACCAAACTCACGACCTTATGCAAGAAAGAGGATCGTTATAGCAAATCACACATACCGGCAGACCGAGTCGAGCCGCCGCCGCCCGTCCGCCGCCCTCGTCGTTGGTCCCTCTCCCTTTCCCTTCGGCATCTCGTCGGGGGCTGAAGGAAGTGAAGATCTATTGTTTTTAATAAATTTCTCCAGTGAATTAAGTTTTTAGGGTTAGGTTTTTCGGCGGCGCGAGCTTGGTGGAGGTGGTGGCACTGCCATGGTGGAATAAAGTCCTTCCGGTCTTCGTCCACCTTGTCGTCGTCTACTCCGGTGACGATGAGAGGCCTGTGAGGTACTGTAGGAGTCTGCGGTGGCTGCTGTTTTGTCGTCACGGCGGAGCGACGGTGCTCGTGCCGCGTCTAAGGTCAAGGATACGGTGGCGGCTGAGTGCATGGCGGCAAGATTGAGTGCGGTGGATCGATCGCGATCTACCGGCGACACGGATCGGGATTGAGCGAGCTTTGCTTCACAGCGACGACGGATGTCATCATCAGCACCACTCTCGTCGTTTCAATCTGGATTGTGATCCTGACGGATGGACGCTCAAAGACTTCTTCGCTTCCGCGAGATCGAGCGTCTGCTACAGTCCACCTCAACGCCGGTGGTTTCCTTCGGCTTCTGGTGATTCAGGTTTGGCGGTGTCGGCTGGTGTCGGCGGTCTTCGTCGGCAGCGAATGCAGCCGGTTTACTTTCTCGTAGAATATAGGTTGGACATCTGTCTTTCGTATCCTTACTCGGTATACTTATATTTAGACATATTTTTCTATTAATTAATACAGGTATACTTTATAAAAAGAAAGAAAGAGGATCGTTCACCACCAATCAGCCACATGCCTATTTGGTTGAAGCAATTGAATAATAAATTGTATGACGCTTTCCAACTCAAAGAAAAAGTAGTCCATGATTACAAAAAAAAAATCAGATCAAAGAATACCATTTGACATCTCATGAAATATTAAAAAGGTATATAATAGAGAAAACAACATAAAAATATAAAAAGGAAAGGAATAAAGAATAAACAAAAGGTTATTAAAAAGCATAAAATACAATAAATTTATACTATGTGCAAATAACAAAATATATCATAGAATATCACATATAATATATGTACTAAAAATCACAAATATATAATGAAAATATAAGAAATAAAAAAAACAAAATATATCCTAGAATGTAGGAAAATACGAACATTAGAAAATACATTATACAACATCACATATACACTACGTGAACATAACAAAATATATCAAAGAATATTATAAGTATAGTACATGAACATCATAAAATATATAATAAAAACATCACACATGTCTCATAAAATAAATTATTATAACTAGACCAAAAAATGGAACTAAAAAAAGATAACAAATGCTATGAATATATACATGCGAATAAATTAATAAAATATAGGGGGAATTAAAAATAATAAAAACTAAAAAGCCACGTATATACTACACGAACATCACATATATATTGCATGAATATCACAATTATACAACATGAACATGCTTAAATACATCCTAAAACACCACAAATATACTACATGAATATCATATTTATACAATATGAACATTACGTGTAGATTATGTGAACATAAAAAATACATCATAGAATATGATATGTATACTATGAACATCACATATGTACTACGTGAATATCACAAAATTTAAAATTAGTATGCATGTTAATAGAGAAGATTAATGACTAAAATATTAATGAAGATCTCATCAAAATAGAACATAATACAATAATAGAATAAAACAATACAACAAAAACTATGAAATATAGAAAAAATAAATTAATAAAGATAGAAAAAGGACCTAAGGGAACATAAAAAAAAGAAAAGGAAAAAATAAATCGACTTCGTCACGTGTACAACCCACGATCCCAATCGCTCACGTAAGCACTAAAAAAAAGCTACTCGTAACGTGATGATATAAATAAAAAAGCGTACAAAAGCAAAGAAAAAAGATCACATAACAGAAAATGATATAAATAAAACAATTCATTAGACTCAAATAAAAAAGATAAAAATGAGAAGAATAAATCACCTCCTATAGAAAAGTAAAAGGGGAAAATAAATAGAAAAAACTACCTAACTGGAATCATAAGAAAGATTAAAATAAAAAAGAAAAACAAAAGAATAATAAGACACGGCCTAACAGAAAAAGTAAACGGGAAAAAGGAATGGGTAAAAAAAAACTACCTACCAGGAATTGTAACTCGTAAGAGCAGTGGTGAAGCCACATTAGGTCATCCGAGTGCACATGCACCAGGGTAAAATAAAAAAATTAGTTAACGGGTAATAAATTTTACCTCTTGTGCATCACCCTAGCCTAAGCATGTGCACCAACGTGACCCTATGCACTCGGATCCTGGATCCTCTAGCTTCGCCACTGCGTCAGAGCATGCATGCGCTCGGCGTCTGAATAGCTTGTCAGGTTTCGAGCCTGTTCCGCATGGCCACATGCATATGCGGTCGGCGTTGTATATGCTCGTCAGGTTTCGGGCCTCTTCCGCATGGGCCGTACTCTTGTGGGCTTTGCCTTAATTAACTGTAGCCAGATCGGAAAGGGCGGGGGGGGGGGTCGGTGGAGTGCTGGCATCCGACTGGTCGGCGGGGAAGATTTCCTAGGCTGCTCAGCCTTTAGCCTAGTAAGTAGGGTCAACATTTTTATCTTTTTTTTAATTATGCAATTCTTTGTTTCCAACAAGAAATTAGGAAACTCATTATGAACAAGAATAACGAATGCATGTGCTTAGTACTACTTGAATAAGCAAACGTAAATAAAAGGCATAATAGATCATCGGCAGGGAACAATCTATTCCTGGAGCTAGAGTTGGAGCTAGATTGTGTGCCAATTAGTATCACATAGCTGTCTATGGTGAAGTTAGTGAAGTAGAGCAGTCCCAAATACATTATAAAAAATAGTAATAGTCATAAAAGATAAATATTACCATGCTTGGAGCCTCAATTCAAGAGTTCTTCTACATAATTGACTTTTAGCAACAAGAGTTTTTTCAAGGCGGCTCAATTTTCAACCACATCTATAAATGCACTTATAGAGACGATTCTATTCGACGCTATATTTTGAGATGCCTCTAGAAATACCCCTATTCTAGCCATGACTCAATTTCTAGCCGCCTTTTGAAATCAATTTCTAGAGGCGACCGAAATGAGCGGCCTCTAGAAATCTTCAAGAGGCGGCCAAAAATTGAACCACCTCTAAAAAATAGAAGTTGCGCATTAATATTTGAATTTTCAAACGACCCTAGATGGAGAAACGACTAAAACAAAAGTTATAAATCGAAGAGTTATGGAACTTTGTAGATGAAAACCTTTTGATTTGGAATCATCTATGCATGAAAATTACGTTTGAATTTCTTATATTTAAATTTTAAATTTTTTAAATGAGATCAGATGGAGAAATGACCGAAATTAAAGTTGTAGGTTTTTAAATGTTATATAACTTTGTAGATGAAAACTTTTTAAATTTGAATCTGTTGTGATCCCAAATACTTAGTTCAAAATCAGATGAAGCTCAAACGTGGAGGTCAAGTATCCAAAATGGACGCAAGTGTCTTATCGCTGGAGTGGTCTGAGGAAGAATACGCTTCTTGTGCGCTTGTGGCTGCCTGATGGGGGTTTAAATTTTCTAGACAACGATTTATAGAGACAGCTTATATTTTCAGCCATGTCTATAAATCTGATCTGAACAATCGGCTGCACACTGGTTTGCACAGGCACAAGAGTAGACCAACGGGTAGGGACTACTAAAATCTGTAATCATTTTGCGGCCCGGCACAGGCGCACAGCCCGGCCCATGTATGCCTGTGGGCTGGGGAGCTGTGGCTGCATGTCTGGGCCATATGCCCAACCCACCAGTACAAATGTGCAATGCAATAAGTTGGCGCGAGGCGAGGACAACAATATTTTGCTGTTGACTCTTTTTTCTTTTTGATAACACAGGATGTTGACTTTATTGATGCAGACTTGCAGAGAGGCCGTGTCCATCGAGGCAAAGTCATGCCATCTAATTTCCATGGCAGGAGAAGCGAAAAAAGAGGAAACAGGAAGCAGAGGGCAATGATCGCCAATTGGACTAAAGAAAAGCATATTACGGAAGATTATCTTTCAACGAGAGAAGAATAGGCGGCTGCTCACCGTCTCTGACTGTAGCAGATGCAATTTTTTCTTTGAAATTATTTTATTTTATTTTTTTTTCTCTACAGACTTTTTTATTTTTTTATTTTAATTTTTGTTTTCAATTTTTCCATTTTATTATTTTTATAAGAATTTTACTTCCAATTTTTTTTTATTTTTTCCCCTTCGCTTCTCTTTTCCACGTGGCGCACAGTGCAGCATATTAAGCACGTTCAGTTGAGTTGATGACATGCAAGGAATATGAAGCCAATATATATATATATATATTTATTAATTAAATTCAGTATATACCTTATAATAAAGGTCTGTTTGGAACGTAGAAATTTTACAGAAATTGAATAAAAAATTTATAGGAATCAGTTTATTTTCACAGAAAAAATATTTCAAACAGGCCCTAAACATATATCAGATTCGTAGTCTACTACTAACTGCATGGAGTATTGCCAGTTAAGAAGACAAGTTAGATTCTTCGTCCCATTCATGTTATTATTATTAAAGCTAAGACCCAGCATCTAACTAATACAGTATTGTACTACTCACCAAAGTTGAACAAACAACGAGCGTTAATAGGAGGTGGTACGTCTAAGGGTATGTTTAGGACTCCTTCACAAACTCTGCTCTGCAAACTCTACTGTGAAGTAGTTTCACAAAAAAATTAGAGTTTGTGGAGTACCTTTTTAAGTGCTCTCATAACTCCATCTTTTTTCTTGAAGCCTCAGGAATTACACAGAAATTTTACAGGAATTAGTTCATTTTTACAGAAAAAAATCCCGCGTTTCAAACATGCCCTTAACTAAAAAATATGGAACGAAACTAAAAAAACGTGAAGCATAGAAGTTCCAAACAGACCCTAGCCTAATTAAAGGTACCTAATCCTCCCTAACAAATCGAGAGGAAGCACTTGGCTGGAAGCATCGTGACAGCAGGAACACGCTGGTGCTGGTCACTGGTCGATCGGTCAGTCAGCTCAACTTCTAGACCAGAACACGTGTGCTGCTGCCTCCTGCCCTGCAGCCACCCACCGTGGCCGACGAGCTTTTTGGCCGCCGGACGGCGCGACAGCCGCAACGCGAACTCCCGCGTCCCGCCGTTCTTCCGGTTCCAGGTCCCAAGGTTCGCCGACGTCGCAACTCCGAACGAGAACGCGTGGACCAGTGGATACGGGCGGGCGGGTGCGGGCAGTTGGCGCGCGCGCGCGCGTCTCCGTCGATCCGGCTCGGCGTCCGCGGCCCCTGCACGCCCCGAACGGGCGGGCAGGCGGGGGCACGCACGGCGGCTTTCGCTCGCTGGCCCTCGGCCCTCGGCAGCGGCGCTGGCCAGATACCCGGCCGCCATCAACGTTCCTGTCGCCCCGATTTCTGCACCCCCCACGCCCCCGGAGACGTCTCGTCTCGGCCATACAAATTTTGGATGTGGATGGATGGCAACTGCCAACTGGGTTTTTTCTTTCTCGTATCAACGATTAACATTTCTTCGTCCGTCCTACTAGACACTTGCGTGGCAGCAGTGACACCTCCCTAAAAAGGATATTGGCAGTTGAAAAAAAGGAATATACTAGAGTTCATACATATAATATTCTCTTCTATTTTCTTTTTTTTTTTGTTTGAATTTAAGCTTTTCCTATGGTAGTAGTTTGTTTTCTGGATAATATATAAAGCTGGTACAGACGGATCACGCCAGGCCGATCAGCTGCCGCAAATTAGCCTGCGCATCCTGCTCCCCCGTCCCCCTTACGCACGCGCGCGCAGACCATTCCCGGCTCCCGGCACGGCCTCGCCAGCCCGAGAGTGACGGTCCCCACCCACCCCCCACCGCCGCCGCCGCCGCCGCCGCCGCCTCGATTCATCTGGCAATCGGGGGACTCCCAGATACAACTGGTACACCACGCCACGCCAAATCGAACAACAACACCTATCATAATCATATTCGTCCACCTCCCAGTCCCATCCTCTCCCTCTCGTCCGTCCCCAGTCGCCAACCTCCACGCCCCCGCACCCGATCGCGTCGGAGATGCTGGGCGTCGCGCGGAGACGGCTCGGATCCGGATGCGTCAGTGCCCTCCCGCCACCGGGCGGGTTCCCCTCCCCCCCTCCCCTGTTCCACTCCCCGCCCTCACCGTGATCCGTTTCCCTCACTGCAGGTGCTCGCCCAGCTGTCGCAGGCCCTCCGCCCCGCCGCCGCCGCTCCCGCCAGGACGTACTCCGCCGCCGCCAAGGAGGTGAGCGCCACGCTCCCACGCCACTCTCTCCTCGCGATCCCCGCGCGTCGCGTCGCAGCGCGTTGTGCCGTGGAATCTACCCCGTTGTCCCCCGCCTGTTTGTTTGTTTGTTTGTTCGTCAGCGCTCCGGTAGATTGGTTCCTCGCTGTGATCCGTGTCGCGCCTCGCCGATTGTGCTGTCATAGTATCCTCGCTTACTTTTCCTGCGACTGCGAAATTCTCTCCTCGCGACTTAGATTTTCGTAACCTTTTTTGTTTCTCTCTCCCTTTTCTAAGATGTAAATCGTGGTGGATACTGATTGATGGCGACCGGTGTTTGTTGTCGACCTTGATCGAAAACGGATGGCTGTAGCTGTATCTGTATGGGGAAACGGGTAGGTCGGGGGAATCTAAAGTGGTTGGATCATGGAGCAGTTGTGAATCTGACATGATGATGATGATTAGTTTGCTTGCGATGGAAAACAAACTGCATTTCTGTAGATTATGGATTGTTCACCGCTGATACTGTTTACATGTGTGAAGAGGAAGAGCACCTGGTAGGCATTAGGCGGTAACTGTATGGCACGGTTCTTTCTCTACCTATGCTGGGATGTGAACAGTATACTGACTGGATGCCAGGTGCTCAGGTGGTGGATGCTTCATACCTGAAAAAAAAGCTAACCAACTCTTTGAAAAAAAAGCTAACCAACTCTTTGGCATTTGCCAGGTACAGTTATATGTCCTGTGAGATCTACAGATGAGAACTTCTATGTTATAACCTTGACATTTGGCATGAAGTTTTACACAGCCACTTTTTTTTTTTGTGCTTATTTAGATAACTGTACGGGAAGCATTGAATACCGCATTAGATGAAGAAATGTCTGCAGACCCGTCTGTTTTCTTGATGGGAGAAGAGGTACCACCAGTACCTGTACTTGTTTATTTTCTCTGTCCCATTCTTGCTTCTTTTGGTTTAATTAATTATTGTTGTGTCTGGTAGGTTGGTGAGTACCAAGGTGCATATAAGGTCAGTAATATTTCCAAAGATTTATGCTTGATTTTTTTTCTCCCTGTGGCAACTGAATCGTAATATACTACTGTTACTGGTATTGAGCTTTTCTTCATTGTTTCAGATATCCAAGGGTTTGCTTGACAAGTATGGCCCTGATAGGGTTCTCGATACTCCGATCACTGAGGTTATAACCCCGCAAATTGATCACCATTGTACATTCATAAGTTGTCAGGTTGACCCAATCAGATTCTCATATTAATCTTATTTGTTTTGGTTCAGGCTGGCTTCACTGGCATTGGTGTTGGTGCGGCCTACCATGGTCTTCGACCTATAGTAGAGTTCATGACATTTAACTTTTCGATGCAGGTCAGTTGTTTAATCATTTCTGAAAATCACCATACTGATTCAATTATTAAACTATTTGCTTGCTTTGATGTGTTCTTTACTCCTTGGCATATCTGTTGGTTTCTGTACTCATTTTCTCTTCATGCTTTGCAATCCCAGAAATTCCTGTTTATTGCAGCATCTTATTTCATATCTGTTTTTGCCCTTCTCTGTTTGCTTTCTATTTCTAAGAAGCATTTGTTGCATAATTTAGAATGGCTCCTAATGGTTTACGATTGTAATGCATTTTTGTTAAGTAGCACCTCATTGAGGAAAGATGTATATACATAACCAGCATGCTAACACGTCCGTAGACATTCTTCTCTTTACAAAAAGTGACATGAACACCCTCAGTCCAGTTTATTGTCACATGGTAGAATATCTGGGAAAATCTGTCAGATCCACCAAACACTGATTCATTCTGATTTGATTACTGAATCAGAGGGGATGTAATCTGATATGGTGTCGCTGATCAACGTTTGGTGATTACAATTCCTTGCACAGCAATTTGTCTTACAATTTTCTGCAACAATAATATTTGTTATTCTGTTACTGCTCTCCATCTTTGAGAATATGAATACTGGAAACTCCATATGCTGAAAAACACATATCTTAATTGCACCCTGTTGTATATTCAGGCAATTGATCACATAATTAATTCAGCTGCCAAGTCGAACTACATGTCAGCTGGCCAGATATCTGTACCTATTGTCTTCAGGGGTCCAAATGGTGCTGCTGCTGGAGTTGGTGCCCAACACTCGCAGGTTATTGGCACAAACTTACCTATATAGTTTCTTGCTGTTCTTATTCTTTAGAAGACAAATAGTTATGCTATATGATTTAATGTTCTGAAAGTCTTGTACTGGGACATACATTGACAGAGGATAGATTAATTGCAGGACTAAATAGTTCATTGCAAGAATTATTTATCTCCATGCTGTAATAGGTTGTAGACCTGTTTTCAAAATGGAAGTAAAATGTAAATGTGTTTACTGATATAAAGAGGTTTAAGCTTTAGGATGCTTGAAAATCATGCAGTGCATATTATCTCCTGGACATTAGTCCTGTAAATATTTACAGATAGGTATGTTGCTGTACTTTGATGTAATTACTAACTGTCTTGGTATGCAGTGCTATGCAGCTTGGTATGCACATGTTCCTGGATTGAAAGTTCTAGCTCCATATTCTGCAGAAGATGCTCGAGGTTTGCTAAAAGCAGCAATCAGGGATCCAGATCCTGTTGTGTTCCTTGAAAATGAACTTCTGTATGCAATATCTTTCTCTGTTCAACTATATTCTCTGTTGTTTGTTTGAGTTGACGTCTCATTACATAATGCGTTTTTCTGCAGTTATGGTGAATCATTTCCTGTTTCTGATGAGGTACTTGATTCTAGCTTCTGTCTTCCGATTGGAAAGGCTAAGGTACATTCTTATATTTATTAGTGAAAGTGAAGAGTTCAATCTGATCAGTCTTCCCTTGATGGATTTTCTGCAAATCTTTTTTTTTGTTTTTATGAATGTAGATAGAGCGACAAGGGAAAGATGTCACTATCACTGCATTCTCCAAGATGGTTGGATATGCTCTTCAGGTGTGTGAATGTAGATTTCTTAAGTAGATGGAAGAATTGTTTGCTTAATGCTTATACATGTGTTGACTTACATTCTTGTCCATGTATTTTATAGTCATCGGAATTCAACATGGCTAATAATGTGGTTCTGAATTGTATCTGTTATTCTGTTTATGAAGGATGATTTTTCACACAGATATTTCCAATGTATACTATATGATGCATGTTTTGGATTCTTTACCTAATCTTGCTTAGCTACATGGGATGATAACTGCCTAGTTGCCTTCCCCCATTAGTATTGTTTTCTTTGCCCAAGTGCCCAACCCTGTCTATCATGGACAATGTTGAGCAAAGAAATCAACATGCACATGATGGCACCTTGAATGTTCGGATTGACTCTGCCTGTATATCTGTAACATGAGCCATTCCCTTTTTAAAGTTATAGCTTTTTATTCTATTGCAATTTTCACAAAAAGAAGAAGATCCAGTAAAGCAAGTTCTCTAGTTGGTGGTTCTGGTTGCATTTCTCATGTTTGTCATTTTCAGGCCGCCGATATACTGGCCAAGGAAGGTATCAGTGCCGAGGTAATTTGTTTTTGCATTCCTTCTACACTACAGTCTTGTGCTACCAGATCTCTTTTTCCGTGGAGTCCATTGTTGTCTTATTCTTTAGTAATTCTCTGTTCAGGTAATCAATCTTCGCTCGATTAGACCTCTGGATAGAGCTGCTATTAATGCATCTGTGAGGAAAACCAATAGATTGGTAACCGTGGAAGAAGGCTTCCCTCAACATGGGATTGGTGCTGAAATATGGTCAGTCTCTCTCCCTCCCTTCTTCCCAATGGTATGGTCTACATCTCTCGTAATGGGTTGAAATGTGTCTTTGCAGCATGTCTGTTGTAGAGGACAGCTTTGAGTATCTTGATGCACCAGTTGAGAGGATTGCTGGAGCTGATGTGCCCATGCCATACGCTGCCAACCTTGAGAGGATGGCTGTTCCACAGGTCCATACTGGTCCTTTTGCTTTCATTTATAGTTTGCATACGGATCTGTGGTTACACAACTCTTGTTATTTGACAAAGCTAATTTAACTAGTAGCACCTTAACAATACTACTGCTGCGCTGAAATTTCAGTCTTCTTGCATACATGAATTTATTTTGACCTGCATTTGATACAATTAATGTTTGATTTGCAATCCTCAACATGGTAGGGTACAAAAGCTAATTTAGGTGATGAAACAATAGCTGTTTTGCTAATAGCCGATTTAACAGATAAGGTCCTAGGTGTGTCAAGCACATGAGAGTTCAGATAGGTTGCATGTGTGGTGCGTGAGAGTTGTAGCAGACAGTTAACAGATCCTTTAGAAAATACGTATACTACTCCCTCAACTTTTTAAATATATGATGTTTAGGAGCAAGCTAACTAGTTGAATAATGAACTAATTAGCTTTGTTTTGAACATCATTTATTTAAAGACAGGGAGTAGTAGGCAACTCTACACTCTCTGATAGGTGCACTGCATCTCCACCATGATGCCACAGGAAAAGGTGAACGGTGGTAGCTGTGATATTAGTCTGCGGCATTGAAAGTAGGCTCACGTGATTGATTATTTGTAGGTGTCCTCTTTTGACTCCTTGTTATTGCGACACTTGCAGGTGGATGACATCGTCCGGGCAGCCAAGCGTGCTTGTTACAGAGCAGCAGTACCGATGGCAGCAACCGCCTAATTCAACAGAACCCTGCCTGTTGCATTTCTCTGTCTAATGTCCATTACTCCAGAAAGATATTTCCCATAATGGTATGATGAGTACCCACTGCCGCTGCAACTCAACTAGCATGAGCTGATTTTGTAGAGCCACCACCAAGAGGTGTTCTCCAGTACTCCAGTTCTCTTGTCTTGGCCGGCGCAGCCGGATGGCTGCGCATGACTCTGCATCTGTTTATGATGGTTCACGAATGATTGCAGCCTCTGGAGATAAGATTTTACATGAGGCGAGGTGGTGTCAATAACATGTAGTATTCGGAAGGGGAACTCTCAAAGGTCCTCAAATAGTTACTCTGGTTGCGCGTTTCTTGATAACGTCTTTTCCATGCTAGCGATAGAAATTCTCTGTCTATCCATGGCTCTGCCAAACAGCCAAACTCTGGGAGATGTTATCAGAGACTGGAAGCGAGTATGTTTGCGCAAATCCTTGAAGGAGAGACATCATATAATGCGGTGTCCGAGAGTGACGCGTTCGGCACGTCCACTCCTACGCGTCCTGCATACAGACATGTATGGTCAGGCAGAAGATTCTATGCACGATGCGCACGGTGGTTTGGTATACTCCTATCCCATACCGAGAGAGAGAGAGAGAGAGAGCTACAAATGGAGACGTCTTGACTCAGATCAATACAATACATGTGCGGTGCAAGTTGCGGGCTGTGGGGCTGGTCTGGTCTGGTCGATCTCCCCCGTGACCCTTGGATGGACCAGTTCCTCGGCTTGGAAAGATACACCAACTTGGTGACGAATCACGGGTGGAGTACGCGACGCGAGAGGGGTGCCGCTTGCCATCAACCACCGCAGGACGGGCGGATGGCGCTGTGGATCAGGCGGCAAGTCCCTGGGCACCTGTCGCCCGTTTCTCTACAATGGTGGGATAGCTTGATGCCTCCGTCCATCCTTTTTTCCTTTTTGGCCGCTTCTTGCATCCTATGCCACCGGTCAAATCAAACAAAACGTCAGGAAGGGACATGCGGTTCTGGGGGTGCAGAAACAGAGGCAATTCCCGAATTACTATATCCATTGTTTTTGTTGTTCGTGGCATCAATTTGATTGAATTTATAAAAAAATATGTGGAATGTCTAAATAAATTTATTAAAAATGTATATTTAAAGATTTTTAATGATACTAATTATGTACTATGAATTTAATATTTTGTTAAAATTATTTCTTGAAAAATGAATACGAAAAATCAGAGGTGGTACTGGCGGTTTCTTTCAAACATGTCGTAATCACAGTCAGCAACAAAATCCAATACGGCTTAGAATCTACATCATTGCTTAGAATCTCTCTCTCTCTCTAGGCCTTTGAATATATGTACATGTCCTACCCTCTATGGACATATTTAAAAGACTGACTCAGAATAAGTTGATAAGTTCATACGTCTCAATATTGATGGACATATCGTAAAAAATAATGATGTTACGAAATCCTGAAATGGATGCTAGAACAAAACAAAAAAAATGCTATTAATCACGTCTACTCCCTTCTTCTCATAATATCTATTGTTTTTTGTGTGTATGCCACACATTTACCGCAAGTAGTAAGATCCACATCTATTAATATGTTTGCTATAAAAAATATATTTAATTATAAGGTTATCCTCTTTCAATGTAATTATATTTTAAAAACACCGCAGAAGTGTTTCATCCCATGAAACCCCTCTCTACTCTCATTAAATTTTCATCATCTCTTTTCATCAATACAATTTCATATAAACATATTTAATGCCTATTAAATTTTGATGAAACTCTATTAAGATTGACCTAAGCATACAAATACTTACTCAGTGTTATAAATATTAGTACTTACATGTGTGTGTGTATATATATATTCCACTAAATTTAATATTATTCCACTTAAAAAATGAAAATCGAACACTTCTTTTTTAAGAAAAACGGAGAGTACTAGTTCAGAATTTCAAAAAAAAAAAAAACTACTGTAGACACTGCAGCTCGCAGTTCGAGAAAGATAAAACGAAAGAGAAGTGCAGGTCATGGGCAAGGGGCGAGGGGATGGAACGAAGAAATGGAGGAAAGCTGAAGCGAGCACAGGTCGCAATTATTATCACCCTTTGAGTACGGATCCGAGCCGCACCTGCTGTGGTCCCCACGCGCTTCATTTCTTTTCTCTCACGTTGCTTTCATAGATAAGCCCCTCTGAAAACTAGTGTTTTGTTATGTGCATCCTGCTCTCATCTCATACTCCGCAGCTTCGCAAGAAAGAGAAGCCTACGCTAAATATATCCCTAAAAAAATCAATTCGTAGAATTTGATTAAACTTTTTTAATTTTGACTAACATTATAAAAAGATGTAACAACATCTATAATTTAAAATAAACACCATGTAAAAATATGATCTATAATAAATCTAATGATACTAGTTTAATAACATACTAATTTTTAATATTTTTTAGAAATTTAGTCAAAGTTTAAAAATTTTAACTTAGGATAACTCTAAAAATTTATTCTTTTCAGGGATGGAAGGAGTATATTTTTCCAGAGCACGAGTTTTAAAAAAGTTAGCATTACACCTTCATTACATTGGAATATATTCCATCTCTCATCGTTTCCTTGGCTGTGGCAAAAAAGTATACCGCTGTAGAAAAATGAGACAATGTTCCTCAAGCTTGCTTGCATGGCTGCTATAACAACAATTCACTCTTTCTATGGTCATATTTGATTGATGGTTTCTGCAGTTGAATGATTATGTAAGAGAAAGTTATTAGATAATAAGTTTAAGCGAATATGACTCATACATACAGTAAGCGACACGAAACAATTTAGACCTTCCTCTTTTCCTAAAATTCGGATGTTGGTTTGATGAAACACGTGATATCTCTTCGTAACAGGGGCAAGATTTGTTTTGACCTTAGAATTACAAAAAAAAAACATTGCTTGCATAACAAACGTTTGGCCTATAGATATGGTTACAAGCAATAGTTGGATAAAAGATAGGCTATGTTCAGATTTTTGCGCCATATAGCATAGCCGCAGCCGCATCGGCAGGATGCTTGCATCGAACAAGCCCACAATCTTTGGTTGTCTACAACAAGTTTGGATCGGCTTGTCGAGCCACTTTTAAGAGGTTTTATTAAGTAAAGAGTATCGAAACTAGAAACTTATCAAGCACTTACATAAATACAACACAAAATGTATTAAGCTGGAAGAACAAAACGATTCTTCCTAACGTCTACTACCTCTCGCCTTCTTTCTCTCCGGGTGTTTGCTCGTCCTAAGCCAAGCTCGGTACTCTAAGAGTTCCTTTTTCACAGGCAATGACTCCAAACACCCCTTCGTCGTCCCGAGCTCCCATCCATCTAAGTGTATAATAAAACTATGTATAGAAAAACTAAAATATCTTATAGACCAAGGGGAGTATAAAGAAACTAAAAAAAGCAAGGGGAACACTTGTAGCTTCTCCAATAAGCTGCTTCCATTGGGAATCAGGAGAGGTTGAAATAATTTCCAGATATGCCAAGCTGGTAGCATAAAAGAAGTCTCAGGTGTCAGGGGCGGAGGGAGGGAGAGGGGGGGGGGGGCTGGCATCCCCAATGATCTACTAATTCTCCTATATTATATAAGTAAATATCTCTTCAATGTTATTCTGCCCCCACTAATCCAGTCCAAAATCCCAAACGTCAAGTAGCTGATAACTTGAGTCCCAAATACTCAGTTAGAAGCCGCCCATTTAGCCATTTAGGTCTCTCCGACGGCTCAAAGAAATACCCCGTGATGAATGTGAAGCGTCGTTGGTCCCCCTTCAACTTCACATCGCAGTCTGCCTCTTCAACTTCACATCATGGCGCTCCGCAGACGCTGTTTAGCACGCTGCCGACGGCCGCCAACCGTTGCTTGATCGCCGCTTGCTGTTGGACGTCGGTCTCGGATGCCAACTTTGCCAGGTAATGCACTACCATTGCCCCCTATACTCAGATCCTGGCTCCGCGCCTGTCAGGTGTAATCCTACCACTCCTAATTTTTTCAAATCGAAGGACCTCAGGGACCAAAATGTAAGATGTGAATCCTCGGGAAACATTTTTATCCATGGGCGTCGAACAAACAACAGAATACCAACTAAACACAAAGCCAAACCAAAACAGCCTTCGGCGTGATTGGAAACTACCAGATGCTACCAGCACTACTAATCCAGCGTTTCCCACCGTAGGAATCTCTGATTAGCGCCCCAAATAACGACTCGTGTCTTGTTGCACAATTATATAGCCACCATTTGAGAAGATAAGGGAGGTGGAGCAGCCAAGAACGCAAAGGAGGGGAAGCGGGGGAGAGAGGGGGAAGGATTAGGAAAGGGAGGGGGATAAACTGAGGGGGAAGCCAAGAACCCAGGAGGAATCAATCGGCAGGATTGCACCACAGGCTTCCTGCCCGAATTTCTAGCGATCGGATCGAAGCAGTCCTATCGCTGAAGACCCGATTCTGTTCGGCGGCCATGCAGTTGATTTCTCTGTTTGGTCGGTCAGGTAGGCTGGCGCGTGCCGTCTTGATTTATATATCCAAGTAATTTTGGTTTGGATTTCTGCAATTTCTCTTGTCGCCTTGGGCAGTTGGGCTCTGTTCAGTTATTTGTGGCTTTGTGATAACTTAGTTTGCTTGTCCCGATCGATAACAAGGCTGTTCTTGTGTTCGCCCAAATCCGTGCTTCTTCCTTTCTTGCGCTTACAGCTGCTGTGAAGTCCCTCCTTTAATCGAACTGAGGTTCGCCAGTCCGAATGTGATTTTTGGTTCATCTTCAATTTTGTTTGTTTCCAGAGTACTCAGCGTATTTATGCGGTGAACCTGTACTGTCTTGATTTTGATTTATGTGTAGTAGTAATAGTCTGTATTTCATTTTATGTTCTTGTGTTTAGTGGGTATTGATGCAACCATAGTTGTCTGTTCACTTACTATTTCTGAGGCAGCAAGTAGAAGTTCCACAAGCTGACAGTTTCCTTTTATGAACTGAATGAAGTAATACAGTATAATAGCTCATGGCATTAACTGAGCTCAGCTGCATGGTGAAGTATGTAATGCCCTTCGATTTACTTCTGCAGGACTGTGATGGGCATGGTTCATCCCAGGTTTCTGGTTGCTTGTTCAGGGTCCAAGTTGTGCTTCATCTCCAGTTGCCGCAGTAGCAGCGCAAAGATGATGTTGTTCTTTCTTCGGAGGCATCCTGAGTGTAGTTCTACCTTTCCTGTATTGACCTGAGTTCAGTAGATGATTCTTGGACATCAGTTTGGTGTTCTGGAGGCTGAAAAATACGGATTCTGAATCTGAAGGACATCAAAAAGACATTTTAGGTGCTATTCCAAACTAGGCTGCCATGGGTTTACCCCAACCTTCAACAGTCAAGGATGATGCGCCAACATCACTGAGGACCTCTATTTCTTGCCCTCCACATTTTGGAGGTGTTAGTGCCTGTGATTTGGATGGGCTTCCTGCGGAAAGCTCTAGCAGCAGGGTGCTATCGTACCCATTGATAGGTGATTTTAATAGAAAGACCACATTAGATGGTCCGAATGAATCAAATGGGTATTCTGAAGACAGTCATAAATTTGAACATGCAGACCTCCATGGACTAAATATTGATTCAAGGGATGGAAATTCTAGGTCTTTCCCTAAATTGGTGCCTTCTGTTCATATGCCGGCAAGAAGGGTTGTGGGCTTTGATTCTGGCTGTGGAGGTTCTGATGGAACAGAAACGAATATGGTCGATTCATCTTTGGTCAATAGTAATTGTCATTTGCCATTTGATCAGCATGAACTTCAGGCAAGGAAAAGACTGCTCTCTCCATTGAAAAATGTGCTCCCTAAACAATTCAATGGTGATGTGCTCAATCTTTCTTCTGGTGATTCTAGATTTAGGCATTCTGATTCAGCCGATAAACTATACAGTACTGGCTTCCAAGATAATAAAAAAGCCAACACAGGATGCCTCAATTCTTTTGAAACCCGGGATACTCCAACCTTTAGGTGCTCCAGCTGGAGCCCAGAATGGGATGTTACTAGGAGCAATTCTAATTCATTCACTGATGGTCCTTTACTTGGGAGCAAGGATTCTATATCCTATTATGATCATCTAGCAGCTAGTGCAAAATTAGCACACTCTCCGCTTTCTTTGTCTCCTCTCAGCCCTAAATATATGAACACAATTAAGGTGACAGGATCTCAAAGATATATAATGAATGATCTTGAGAATGACTTCCTAGATTTGAAGGAACCTGGAGGTTCTGACAGAGCTAGGATGCAGGCTGTATCAAAAGGAACTAACTTGTTACATGATGAACTTGATGTTATGACACCTAGATGGAGTTCATTGAGAAGATACCGAAATTGGGGCCCTGAATCTTCCCCTACATCTCCCCGACCTACATCTCCTCGAATTGGTTATGGTCGGAGTTCGTGCTTGCATGTAAGGAGGTCACTCGTTGGCTCCTTTGAGGAGTCCCTTTTATCTGGTCGATACTCATATGGAAAAGACAGTCAGGTCTCTAATTTCTTGTCTACTTACTAAAATGTACAGGCCCCCTGATTGTTGAATTTGATTCCATTTCCTCTCTGAATGCAGACAATTGATGGTTTCTTAGCTGTTCTAAATGTCACTGGTGGTAGTTTCTTCCCCACAACTCAGAAACTTCCATTCTCAGTAACAAGCATCGATGAGGATAGCTCCTTAATGTACTATTCTTCTATTGATCTTGCTGGGAGGTTGCCTTCGAATAACAGCAAAAGCCCGAAGCTCCAAAGAAGCTACAGTAATAATGATTCACGATCTGCAAAGAGTCGTTTACGCATCCCTGTTAAGGGTCGCATACAACTGGTATTAAACTGTTTTGGATCCCTAACATTAATATTGTTCTGACCTTTGCCCAGTTCATTTTGGTGAAATCATTGTTCTTTATCGTGCACTGGTTTATGCTTTTTTCCTCTATTTGAACTCGTTCATAATCAAATATCTGTACAAATTACCTGGATTGACAAGGTCTGTTGACATCAGAAATTCCTTGACGAGGAGTTGTCTGCGTTTGCTTTGATAGAATTATTAACAGCTGAAGTAAAGCACAATTAAAGCCTCCCTTGCTGCATGAAATTTATACAGACAAGATTGCTGAGTTCTCAAAAACCAAAACGTCATTTAGTTTTCTTTGTACCTTACTGCATTACACAAATGCCATTTTAATCCTATCCCTTCCATTCTTTGCAACTGTACTTCGAATAATTTTGTTCATGTTTGAGCATATGATCTTTTACATATCTGCCTACTGCTGGGATCTCTAGGCAACTTGGACAAATGATTCTTTGTTGTTGTTTGTTGTGGGAGAGTTCTTCACAGCAGTCACTAAAGGCGAAGATTTACGTGATCTGATTTACAGTTTCGCACCTGCCCATTTTTTGGAGTTGTATACTGTGTCTCTCTACAATTGAAATAAAAAAAATGACTTTGACAGGTGGTGAGCAACCCAGAGAAGACTCCACTTCATACTTTCTTCTGCACCTATGACTTGAGTGACATGCCTTCTGGAACCAAGGTACAAGAATTGCTAATATTGACCTTGGACTAATATTTTTCATTGCATACTAAAAAGAACTGAATGTTCACCATATGATACTTGTTTACCTAATTTTCTGCTGACCCATATGTGATATATGTAGGCACATCCTTTGTTTACTTGCTGAGCAAATCTCATTTATTGGGTTGTTTACTAGCCTCAACCCTTTTTGTATGGGCTTTAGTCTGGTGCTTATCGTGTGTGTAAGAGATTAGTATATGTTACAAAGTATTACACTATATTAGATCTGCCAAGTGATTTTCCCTTAACTACGTACTGGAAAAATAAGCCAATTCGGAAATTGGCAGTGCAGGTAATCTATTGTTTAATGCGTACCTGAAAGTATTTTGAGAGTTTTTTGAGGCCTGGAATGGACATGCTTTGACCATCTTAGAGGGATCAAATGCAGATTTTTCGACATCTGCTTTATAAATCACAATGACTAGTTTTATTTTTGTTTTCTATCATCCATTCTCATCTTGTTTCTCTTATTGTGTAACGAGACAGACTTTCATGCGGCAAAAGGTCACACTCTCCCCCTCTGTCTTACCCTCTAATCCAGTGGAAGAAGGAAGCAAGACTTGCGATGTTAATGTTGGGCCCAAATCTTCTCAGTCAGATTCATGTCGAAGTGAACCTAGTGAACGGGGTTCTGAATGTAATCAGCTGATGGCCTAATACCAAATAATGGTCGAACCCAAACTGTTGTGCTTTGAGCCAGTGCTAATTTTTCTGTTTGTCTTTTGTAGGCTGTGGCGGTGGACAGAACTGCAACTCAAATGACGAATCAGAAAAAGGAGATCTGAAAACAAGATGTAGATCATTGGATAGTGGTTCTGATGAATCAAATAAGTATAGTGCTCCTGGAAATAAGAAAGTCCATTCTGATTCTGATGGTTGCTGCTGTCAAATGAATAAGTTTGGCATAGGAGAGAAGAAATCATGCTGCTCACCTTCTAAGATCAATGATAGTTCAGGTGGAGCTGTGCTTCGCTATGCTTTGCACCTGCGATTTCTGTGCCCCTCCAAGAAATCCTCGAAATCAATGCTTCGGTGCAAATCTGATCCATCATCGGCACCATATAGCAACAGTACGGTACCCGAGGAAGAGCGGAGGTTCTATCTCTACAATGATCTTAGAGTTGTATTTCCTCAAAGGCACTCAGATACAGATGAAGGCGAGGTACACAAAACTTTCCGATGTTGTTGACGTTTTTACCTTTTTCATTTGTTCCTTCCATCATCAGTCAGAAATCGGGTCTGTTTACTTTAGTTGGTTGGATAAAATGCACATGTGGCTTAACACGATATTCTGTTAATTACTATTGTGTTTTAGACCATCTTTTCAGCCTTCCTTAGAGTCATTTTGAAACGATTATTCAAGCTGGCTCTAATTACCCGGACTACTCCTTGGTTGTTTCTTCTGTTAAATCCGTAGAATTTAATGTGACAGGTTTCATCTTTGTTTCAGCTGCGAGTGGAGCATGATTTCCCTGCTGATCCCAAGTACTTTGACATAAGCAACTGATGGTTTGGTTGCTATGCTCGCATCCCATCTCATGTATAGCTTGCGCTGCTGCTGCGCACAAAAAAAAAAATCTGTAAATATTTTACTATGACTAACTTGGTCACCAGCCATTTCATCTTTTCGCCAGCACAAATGTACAGGTTAATGTTCCAATAAAATGCATCATTTAGTTCTCTTATTGCTCTGCCTACGGCTTTTTTTTTTTTTGAAATAATGGTAGGAGCTCTGTCTTTCAATTAAGACGAATGAAAATTATGTACAAACAAGGGTAGCCAATATGGTGCCAAACACCACGAAAGGCTAACCGACCCGTGCGAAACGCATCAGGGTACACAGACGACCCACCCTACGAACTGAACCCGGGAGCAAGGGTCGCAACCGGGCTGTGTTGTCATGTTTCTGAACACTAGCTGTCATTTGGTAAGACTGAAATGCTGAACTGATCAGAAATAAGATCATCCAACTGAGAAAATTAGGCGATCTAGCTGTAAGGATTTGGGCCTGAACCTCCTGCTCTGGATGAATGCTGCAGTGGTGAAACTAAAAGGCACGAATGTTGAGGTAGCTTGATTTGTGGCATTAAACTCTGCCATAAAAACAGTTAATGTGAAAAGGGAACTAAAATACTCCCATCTGAGGCTTTAAATGGTTTTTAGATTATCTAGTACATTTTGTGGTGACTGGTGAGCACGTAATGGGTCAAGATGGCTTTGAAGGCTTCGCGTCGTTCGTGGGCTGACTAGCCGCTGTTCCGGAAAGGAAGGAGCGCAGGAGAAGCCCATGTTGTGCACCGCCTAGCGGTGACGGTCTGCGATCTTGGGCCGGGCCACACCACAACTTGGACTGGGCTATGAAACATACACTCCAATGCAACCAAATTACAGGATTCCCAAGATTCTGAAACATCGTCTCGTGTTTATTACAGGATCCTACGTGGCTACGTGGACTGTGTGGACACATGTATGTATGTACTGTATATACATAAATCCTCTCACCCGGAGAGATGGGAGAACATACGAGTACTTGAGAGAGTCCAACGTCGTCAAAGACATTTTCCGACAGACATATATATATATATATATGGCTCGTGTGTATGCAGGCTCCGACGACATTAGCTGATGTATACGTTGTTGGCGCTCATCTTCGCACGTGCACGTACGTTCGTACTCGTGCGTCGGCCGGGCTTCGATTTTTTTTCTAGGCGGCGCCGGCGACAATGACGATGGAGCTGGAGTCGCAGGTGGTGGTGGTGGAGACGACGACGACGATGGCCGCCTCCGTCGCGCACGTTAGGACGACGGTGGCGCTCCGGCTGCTGGCGTTCGTGGCGTCGCTCGCCGCCGCCGTGGTCGTGGCCACCAACAGGCAGGACCGCTGGGGCATCACCGTCACCTTCAAGATGTTCGCCGTCTGGGAGTATGTATTATACATTTTTTTTTCAGATAGAAAATAGATCTGATCACATACATACGCAGACGATTATTCATTGTTGCTTATCGATCGTGGGGATCTGCTGGTCTGCTATATACTGCTCTACCTTCTTGCATGCCGTCGATGGCATGTGTAGAGTAGACAGACACTGACCGGCGATTATATTATTATCCATCGCAATTAATAACGAAATTTAAACTTGTTCATGAAATTGCAGGGCGTTTGTGGGCATCAACTTGGCCTGCGCCGTCTACGCGCTGCTGACGGCGGTGTTGGTGAAGAGGCTCGTCAGCAAGCACTGGCTGCACCACATGGATCAGTTCACGGTGAACCTGCAGGCGGCGTCGACCGCCGGCGCCGGAGCGATTGGGTCGGTGGCCATGTGGGGGAACGAGCCCAGCGGGTGGTTCGCCGTCTGCCGCCTCTACCACCTCTACTGCGACAGGGGCGCCGTCTCCCTCGCCCTCGCCTTCGTCGCCTTCGCCGCCCTCGGCGTCGCCTCCAGCCTCTCCCGCTTCCCCAGGGCACCACCACCACCCACATAATAACTACTCCTAGCTAGTAATTCATCTCTTCTTTCTTTCTTTCTTTCTTTCTTTGCAATCACAGCAAAGCTTTACGGACAGATGATGATACCATACTGGTGTATACATACATATAGTAGAAGTACATCTTTGTTAGAAACTTAGAACTAGACAACGAGCTTGTGCAGTGCAAGTGTGTACAAATTCGTTTCCAAACAGATAGCATGGACATGTGCCAGCCCGACAACATACTAAAACATGCATGGCTAATTGACACGAGCAGGGGATTCGAGATGGTAGTAGCATAGCAAGTAACAAAACGGCCGGATGTGTATATTATAACAAAACAAAACATTTCACTGCAAACCCACGCATCAGGAGCGCGTTGCCATCGTAGCTTAGCAAGACCACATGCATTATGGTAAATCAGTACTGTATGTAATGTAATGTAAGCTACATATTTCTCTGTTCTGTGTTCTGATGGCAACAGCAAAAGGGAGAGAGGGAGAGGGGGGTGTCGTCTCGTCTCTTACAAGCAATACCGTGCAATCTCTGGAGTTTGACTGCACAATGGCCACGATTGCTCCAGCGCAAAAACTTGGCTCTCCATTGCTAGTTACACTGCACGTAACGCAGGCACGCAGCAAACTAGATCTTCACAGCAGGCCATATGCATTGGCTGCTGGCTCATCCGCCGTAACCACCAGCAGTCGATTTGACGAACCGCCCTTTCACGCGCTTCCTCGTGTCCGCCCTCAGCTTCCTCGACTCGTACCTGATGTGCTTCTCGTACCTACACACACAAATGATAGATAGGCATGTGATGAGTAAACTGTAACACTCCTTAATACTGCGTGCGGAAGATCAAAGTTGCTGTCAGCAGCAGCAGCAGGCAGGCAGGTAAGGGTCAAGATCAGTTCGCTCATCATGCCTGCGGTTCTTCTTCTTCTCCCTGTACCGCTGCATCGCGCTGTCCCTGTTCTGCGCGAGCGTCTCGCTGTCGATCTTCATGGCAGCAGGCCTCTCAGCTGCGGGGGCGGACACCGTTTGATCCCCGAAGGAGATCTCCCTGGTGAGTGCTGGTCCTGAAGTGGGTACGTGGTTCCCGGAGGTTGTTGGTCCGTCGATCGTCGAGGCACATGAGCTCACCTTCCGTTTGTTGCTCGCGGTGCTCGCCTGATGAGGAGCAAAATTCAGATGATGTCAGAAGCCAGCCATGCTGAAAATTGTACTGGATCGTGTCCCAGAGAGAAATTATCTTTGAAAAGGACTCAGATAGAGACTTGTGGTAGTCCGGCCTCTAAAATGATGCAAAGCAAAGAACACATGGTGGGCACTGTGTGGCGATTTTTAGGTGACAAAATCGGCCTTTAATGTTTCATAAACAGACAAGATGCCTCCATGACTTGGTGGACCAGAGGATATGTATGGTGGCCCATAACAATCCTGGTGAACGGAAACAGCTCGACGGGCTCATACCATATGGGGACCATATCGAGCCCACTTCTATATGAATAGCCCTTTAGAAGATAAGATCTATCTATATCCAATTATGAGCATCACTGCTTGAACACATTCAACAGTAAGTAGCGCATCAACATCAGCAAAAGCTGGGTTATGCTGTCTATTGGAGCAGTAAGTGATGCATCAAGCTATCAAACATGTGGAGCATCTAGTGTTCCGTAAACATACATGTGCTTTTAAAAATTTTGCAAACTCTTCAGGCAGCTGGTTTTCAGAATTTTGTTGATCTTGAAGCTTTGATCAACAAGTTTTTTACCCAAGCAAAAAAAATATCTTTAAAATACTGTCTAGATTCCTTAGCTCAAGCCAGAGGACTTCATCATAGAAGCTAGCAGCTAAGTATTTCTTAGTGGGCCAAAGTTGTGGTACAAATTAAAGGATGATGTTCATCTATACGAATGGCATCTTTAATCCGAAAAGTACTTGGTCCCTTTGACTTTGCTCCTCATCATTTAGAACTACAATGATATGAAGAAAAAAAATCCGAAAAGCGAAGAAAACAAGGAACTGCATTCCGTGTGAGATAAGTAATGCCTTCACATCCATGGCATTAATCTTATCTTCTATCACATCACATGGGCTACAGGTTAACAACACATAGCTGATGCTGTTACTACAGTGAACTCGCCACATGTGCTGGATAGGCACAGCTGCACACCAAGCAAGCATCCTTTTGGGTACGGAAAAAGGGGGAGCGATGACTTACATTTTTCGATGACAACTGACAGATATTGGAGGACATGATATCTTCGGCAGTTGAGCAGTATCTTGAGTCATAAATATCTTCCAGATCTTTCGTTGTCCCCGAAGAAATTTCCTTAAGCATGTCACTGTAACTCTTAATCATAAAGCCTCCATGGTTAGAACCATATCCAACTTCAAGAGCAGACTTCTCATCGTGATCCCTTGACCTTCCCAAATTGAAGTCCCATATCTGCCACACAAATAACAAGCAAGCAATCAACTGCCTTGCATTCTCTGACAATAATAAACAGACTCAGACATGAAATTAGAATACAAGTTGATGAATTTGGAGCATCCGTGGTAGTATGAAGTACATGATTTTTTTGACAATAAAATATGCAATCGGAAGTTCAAATAATTAATATTGCAATTGGTGCATGATTGCTGAGCAGACTTATGTGAAAATATGACGCATTTCGTATCTGAAAAGTCAAATACAATGGGAAATTCTGAATAATAGTTAGTAGTGCGAAGTCATGTGCAACACACTTTTCCACATCAAGATAGCAACGCTTCTTCAGAAAGGTACGTATATTTGCACCCTTGCTAAAGGAAAGACATTTCTTCACTGGCTCAATTTGTGCATTCAATGACTCAAACAACAGGTCCGTGAGACCGTGAACCTCTATCTCAACTACTCTCTGTGAAAAAAACTGAACCATAAATGAAAAGAGCAGGGAGATCAATTTTATCTCGTTATTTACTGAAAGCTACCGTGAGTGTGATCATTCTGTTCTCCTGGCTGAAAAAAACCTAGGAAAGGAAGAGCCATGACAAGTTCAGAACCACGGATTTCTCAGCCTAGTCATCTGAAAAAAGTACAGGCTTGTAAAAATCGATGGCCTTGGAACCAGCACCTATAAATCAATATGGAGCGAACCAATCATTTTGAGCTACCCACTCACCCACCCGAGATCTTGACTGCATTTCTCGGTCTGGTTGATATGCAGAATGGCTAAGGAAGTGTGTCATGTGTAAGGCCACCAAACTGAATAAGGAGAAAAAATTAGCAGGAGTCGACAATCACGATGCAAATTGACCGGAAATAGATTGATTTTTATATAAGAAGTAGTAACTCTTTTTAATTCAAGACAACGGGTGTTTGTCTTGAAATTTACCTGGGTGGGCGGCACAGAGGGCGCAGCGCAGTCCCAGAGCAGTTGTTTGTCGTCATCACCCACCTGCCTGTCGGCGCCGGCAATGAGGTCGGCGCAGTTGCCGGACGCCATCATGAGCAGGGACGTGTACGGCAGAGGCACCTCCTGGACCGCGGCGGCAGTAGGCGGAGGATGTGTGGGCAGAGCCGCCGCGGCGGGGGGCGGCATCTTACCCAGCGGCAAGCGTCCGCCGGACGCGTCGGAGGTGCGGCGAGGCGTGCGCGAGCTCAGATCCGAGTGCGGGTGCGCATGGGCCCTCGTGTCCGCCTCGCGGCGCGCCATCTCCGCGAGCTGGTCGGCCAGCGCCTCCCGTCTGAGCGGGCGCACGCCGACGGCGTCGGGGCCGGGCACCCGCGGCGGGTCGCATGGAACGTACAGGTCGCGCAGGTCTGGGTCCACTACCCCGAGCACGGAGTAGTCGAGCACCGAGAGGAAAGGGTCGTCGTCGTCGCCGCCGCCGTCCTCGTCGTCCTTGTCGTCCGCGCCGCCCACGGCCGCGCGGCGGAGGTCGAGGCCCCATGACGCGGCGAGCTCGGCCGCCGAGGGACAGCCCGAGAAACCCTCGACCGGCACGCGCGCCGCGTCGTCGCCGGCGTCGCCGTCGCCGTCGCAGCAGTCTGCGCAGAGGAACGCCGGGTCGGCGGCACCGGCCCCCGGGACGGGGGAGACGCGCGCGGCGGCCGGGCGCGCCGCGCACCCCGCGCAGAGCGGCGCACGCATGTGCTTCCGCGACAGCGCGTTGGCGGCGTGCACGTGCCGGTCGCACGCCACGCAGAGCCGCGCGGCGTCCGCCCGGCAGTGCAGCGCTGCCGCTGCCTCCCCGCAGTAGTCGCACGGCCACTGCTGCCCGCCCGCTCCTCCTCCTCCGCCGCCGCTGCTCTTCATCTCGCACGCCGCCGCCACCAACCTACCCGACGAACTCACACACACAGAGAGAGGGGGAGAGAGAGAGAGAGAGAGAGAGAGAGAGCAGAAAGCCCGCGCGCACGAAATCGAATCGCTGGGGCCGGACCAGCCGACGCCGACGAATAATAAAAATGGCGAGACGAGAGGCGAAGAAGGCCAACGGAGGAGAGGAGGGAGGGTTTGCTTGCTCGCGACTTTGCAATAAGCAGCAGCAGCCAACAGCGGAGACGGAGGAGGGGCGATCCGCCACGCGCCGCGGAACAGCGGACACCTCCCGCGGCCCACGTGTCAGCCGAAGGTGAGGTGGCGGCATCGGCGGTGGGGGATGTCGGAAAATATCTCCGCCCGGCTCGGAGTCGTCGCTGAGCTGGCCCGGCGGGAGTGGGGAGTGGGGAGTGGGGCGTGGGCCTAGGCTCTGGTTCGTACGGCAAGGTTTCGTGGTGGAGCCCACCAGGTATGGGCGACTGGGCTGGGCCCAGCGGTGGATGGACGAATGGATCGGTGCCGAGCAGGAAGGATCAGCTGGCATCGGCGACCATGGTTAATCCGTGTGCTTTGTTCGTCACTCACTCCTGGTGCATCATGAGTTGATTATTCAAAATTATTAAAAAGAATATTTTCCATGAGTTGATTATTTAAACCTTTTGGTAGAATAAAATAAGATAATGATGTGTGATCTTGCTCTATTCCACAAACCGAACACCCCGTGCTCCTCAGTCCTCTCAGATAGTGAGCTGACAAGTGACAACGTAGACACTAGTACTGTACACGTAGTATTACAACTTGAAACAAGATAGGGCATTGCTCGTTTGTCACGACTCACGTGAAGTGATTTTGCTTTTTCTGTGGTAAAAGAAAAGGTGAAGTGATTTCTCTCACGCACATGCATGACACGAACAACACAACATGTACTAGCGCAACTAGCTTAGGGCACAAAGATCAATAGATCTCTCCCAAGCCCCAACACGCATCGATCGGCCATTGGATGGAAGGGATATACATGCACACATGGCGCACAACTTTTTTCCAAGCTACTACTCTATCCATCTATATTGAGTGTACAAATGTACTGATCTTTCTTTAAATTTAACTAAATTTATAAAAATAACATTCCAATATTCATATCTTTAAATAAATTTACTATACAAATCGATTCAACTGTGATCTACCTAACGATACTAATTATATATTATAAATATTAATATTTTCTTACATATATTTAATTAAAGTTAAAAATATTTAACTCGTCAGGAAGATAGAACGACGCCTATTGGAGGGAGTACTAACTAGTTGCAACATTGACGTGTTCCTGTCAACTTTAATTGATCTCCTTTTCCATCATTCCTTACCTTTCAACTGTTGATTAACTTCATTGACCAGATACTCAACTGCCTTTTAATTTCACTTGCTGCAACAACAACGACAACAACAAAACAATAACAAAAATATATTTTTTTTCAATTATCTATGCAAGAGAAAGATTGTTGTGGTGATGTGTCTTTCGTGCATCAGATCATGCAAAATATATAACCTAGCTCTTCTCCTCACATTGGCTTAAAAAGTATTTGACCTCTCTCCCCTTTACATGGCACCTAATTTTTTTTAAGAAAGGAAATGTTTTGTCTTCTACGAATACTCAATCACTTGCTGCCGTTACTCAACAGTTTTCTGTTGAGGTCTATCCCGTAGAGGTAGTCAAATTGGATCAATGATCGACACACAACCATCACGTGGCATCTAATGCTAGTTAAGAGTTGGCAACTGTTAACTCGAGACACCATAATGACACCTCCAATTGGTCTACACTAAGCTAGTATTAGATGCCACATGAAGGAGAGAGGTTGCCAAAAACCTTTGAGCTAGTGAGAAGAGAAGAACCAAACTTCTTACTTGTCTCAATGCATGAGAGAACTTCTCTATCTCTCTAGTCAAAAGAGAGAATTAAAAGAATCTACATATGTGGGCACACAAAACGAGATACCATGTAAGAGTCAATACCCGACTTACTATTAGAGTCACCCTAAATATGAATTTATCAAATTCATCAACAAAGTTGTTACTAGGGCATGTATGATGTCACCGCCTTATATAAGATGTTTGGTGCATTGCCATATACTTAATTAGGAGATCTAATTAACATCTAGCCCTAACATTATGTTGCATTTCCTTCTATCCTTATAGTACTCTTTACATCTCGAAAAGAGTACTATTCTAGCCTTGTTGTAAGTCAAACTAGTTTAAGTTTGACTAATTTTATCCAAGAAGTATCCATAATTATGATATCAAATAACTATTATGATTTATCATGAAGTATTTCTTCGTATACACCTATTTTCATTGTGCCATAGAAGTTGATATAAATTTGGCGACTTAAGGCCTCTTTGGAGAGTCTTCCCGCGACTTTAGCTTCTACATAACATGCCATAGCTGAAGCCGGTGAAATCCCTCCAAAATGGCCTTATTAGCTTATCTTCCTCGGTGGATTATTTTGAGCTAGAAAGAGAAGAATGACTCGTGCTATGGTATTTTTCTGTTAGAAGAAGGTGAAGCTGCTTTGAGCCACAACAAAGAGGGCTTATTAACATACTTTAACTTTGGAATGAAGCTAGAATAATGATCTTTTGAGATGGAGGGGTAGCTTTTGATAATAGTTGAGAGATAAATACTCCACCCGTCTCAAATTTTAAGTCACTTTAACTTTTTTTGGGTACATCCACTTTACTATGTATTTAGATGTAACATATGTCTACATAAGTAACAAAATTGCTATATCAATAAAGTCAAATTGACTTATAATTTGAAATAGAGGAAGTAACTTTTAAGATCACTGTGGAGAGACTAATACCTTTCGTCTTCTCCTATAATGAATTTCCTAAAGTTATAAGTGCCATTAAACGAGATGGCAAAACAACCGAAAGAGATTCCTTTTACTGTTCATCACCTTCTTCACCATGCAATGCCAGCAAGAAATTAGTGTGGCATGATGGTGCCCTAGATCACTGTCACAGCACCATCAATATCATCCACCCTGTGAGTTGTCTTCCGTCATAGTAGTCTTACTATTCTTGATATTCGTGATTTCCATGACAAAGCCACGCTTTGAAGAAGATAGCGGAAGCTGTTTATTTTTTTTATAAAAAACAAAAAGCGCAAAAGGGCCGGGATGCATATGTTCAGAGTTTATGAAACAAAATTATATAAAAGAATCTTCCTAGTGAAAGGTGTAATTAAATGTATACGTCATATATATGAAGACAATACAACTGAATAAATAGGTGAGCGCACGTACGTTTTAGCCTTTGTTATTGCTTCCTCAAAATATAAAAAATAAAATAAAAATCGTAGGTCTCAGTTGATATTATTGGTGCAATATGCAAATTCCTTTGAACTATATTCTTCGTGCCCGAAGAAAAAGGTAAGCTTATATATATCTGCCAAGAATAGCACAACTTTGTACAATCGTACGATAGCGTACCTTTCTGATCATGTGCTCTTGACTAAAACTTTTGGATATCTCACTCCAATTCGAACCAAATAATCGTGATTGTCAAATTCAGGAGGGTTGGCGATTAGACGCTTTCGTTATCACAAAATATGACATTTGCACCGTCCATATGGTACTGAACCCTAGTACATAGACATCCTATCACACACCCAAGAGCATTGGCCATTGGATCATAATTAATCTATATATATGTATAGTAATAGCATGGCCCATTGGCTTCATCATGCACATCCCTCTCAATGCATGGTCCTTAGGGCACACATCCCGTGTATTGCTTGCACATCTCTCCCTCTCCGGCCTCTCTCTCTCCCTCTCACACACACAACGGACTTTTTGGTTAAACATCACTCTCATACGCATGGAAGTTAATTACCACCTGCTACTACCTCACTCCTAAATATAAATACTAGTAACTAGTCCCATTAAGATTTGTTGTTGCTCAAACATTTTAGATTTTAGATAAACATACTAATTACTTTTACTTTTTTTAGATACATACCCCTCAGAGTCCTCATTCAAAACATCTTGTATGTATCAAGCTGGGTTTCCATCTATGTTCAAAGAATAGTACATGATCTGAGTTTAGACCAAAACAACTCGAAAATAGAGACACATAGAGTATTATATATATAGTTTCCAGTAGGGTAATCAGTATTGTATATAATAACATGGCACGATACTTGTAAGAGCAAGTACAATAATTGACTTATAGCTAAGCAAATACTGATGTGGAGGAAAGAGAAGAGGAGAGAGAGAGGAGAGCTTGGCTCTCATGCAAACACCAAGCTGGACACGGAAGCCTAGATAATAGTGAGTCCAAGTAGTAAGTATTATGAGAAAAAATAGAAAAGAGAAACTTTTTGCAGCCAACTAAGTGATAACTTATTGTATAACTTGACTTATAACTAAGCATTTGACTCTATTATTAAACTTGCTCTAAGAGTAGGAGTGTAGGACCGGACAAAGAAGGCTGTCACACTGAATTGAATCTGTAAAGGTGACCGGGCTGCTACAGAAACTACGTGGACCGCGCTGAGCTGGCACACGTGGCCTCTCTCTCTCTCAATCTCTCTCTCGAAGCGTCTGGACTCGCGTCCGTACACCAGCTTTTGTGACACTATTATTTGTTTAATTACTGTCATTATATTAAGCAAGGGGAGACAGCGACATAATGCAAACAGTACATCCATATCTCATAAAGATTGACAGAATCAGGCTGCTTAATTTTAAACTAATCCGCACCTCCCCAAAGCTGAAGACTTGAAACACTGGCATTCATCTCCTCTAGTCTACCATGGAGGTCGTTGTGGCAAGTGGGTCCCATGCATTTTCGAGGGCACAGGATCGAAGTCGGCGGTCACAGGAGCTACTAGCTTGCATTGTCTATATATAAACTAAATAAATAAGAGGAATAGTACTACGACTAGCATGCAGTACACAATCCCAGATCTTTTAGTACTGTCCCAATTATAAGTATACCCGCCGTTAAAGTGTTTCATATTTTAATTAGATTCCAAGTACATAATATCTATATTTATAATTGTAAATTATTTTTTTCATAAAAATACATTTTATGGTTAATCTAATAGTATTCATTTGATATTATAAATATTTATATTTTTTATTTATAATTAGTCAAATTTGATATACTAACTATATGATTGCATTCTTTTAATGAAGAAAGTAGGAAGCATTTCCACCACTTGCATGCATGCCGTAGACTAACGCACCATACTTAAGTTGATAATTAAACACCATATATACGAGGTAGTACCCCGTGGTATAAACAGTAGCAAGCATCACAGCACAGGAGATGCATGCTTGCCTTCTTCGATCGTGGGAGTCGCATGGATGCATTAGGCATTTGGGCCCATTAGCTAGAGGCAGGCATATGCGCACCGTATGTATACAAAAACCAGTACTTTACGTTACCATGCACTGCGATTGGGCCCACTGGCTAGAGGCATGCGCACGTATAATATACTACTACTAGTACGTTACCATGCATACCCTTGGCAGAGGAAACCATATACAGAATCTTTTTTTAATTATTATACGGAAGAAATTGTAAAACAAATGGTATGGTGGTATGAATTGAGGTCACGCATGACGTAACAGGCCGGGGCATGAGCAGCCGGATAGAATAATTGGACCCGCCCGCCAGGCGCTGACACACATACGGCGTTTTAGCTGGATCTAGCAAGTGGCGCCCAGATTATTATAGCAGACTAAATCATCAAAAAATGAGCTTAGGCTGTCCTTGCCTTGGCTACGCCACTGGGGGACCATGCATGCATGATTACATTATTTATTTATTTTATTTCATTTTATATGTTATAGGAGTAAAATATAATACTCCATCCCGTCCTAAATTACGACCTAATTCACGAATCTTTATCACAAATTTAACCAAATTTATGTAATAAGATAATAATTTTACAGAATATCTATTTCATATCATAAATTTTATAATTATTGCTATAGTTAAACTTGAAATGTTTTTTATGATTTTTTTATCCTTGAAGGAGTATTATATATATCATTATACAGGTAGCTATCTGCATCTTTTAGCTTAGTAGGATGGGATGTGATGGGGTGCCGGGTTAGTGCTGCGAGCTAATGCCTTACTTAATTTGCTCAGATTAGGTGATATACTACTATAAAGATGCCGTGACAGTTGCGCCCGAGTCCAGAAGCGTCGTCTGCTGGGGTATACGAATTCCACTACTATAGTAATTTATATATGTATACTCTTGCATTAAATAAAGAAAGTCCTCTTGTCGGCCGTTCTACCATGATATATCACTTTTTTAAGCAGCAGCTGTGATACTCCCAACTGACAAGACAGGATTAGTGGGGCTTTTTTAGACTCGGAGAGAGAGAGAGGAGAAAGAGACAGCACTGACAGCCTGGTGAAGCATCATCATCAGGGGCTCAGGGCTGGGCATGCTGCATACTACTAGCAGTAGTATGCATGTGTGACCGTGTGAGACTGATGAGACTGAGGCTGTGTGATGCATTCACGCACGGGCCATACTAGTTGGGCTCGGGCCTGCTTCGGATATGGGCTAGCTACTGTTTTGAGGAGAAGATCGGTGCCGGCCAGCCGGCTCAATATAGACTTTCTGCATTTCGTTACCTATTGATCCGCCGGCCCCTCTATCTCTACATGCAATGCAAGTGCATGATGCAGAGATTGCCCGAATGTCAGCACACAAACTTGAACTCGAGCAGACATTGAATGAGAAGGAGGTATGCCCAGAAACTATATTGTCGGGTACGAAGGTAAGGGGTACCCTAAACCCTTCAATAAATTAACGCTAAACATAACAACCATTTTTAAGACAGGGACCAGCCCACTGCTCAAGTCAATAAAGTAAGACCCATAACTCGAAGGCCCCCTGCACCGGCTGTGGCAACAAGTCGCGGGCCGGCCCACCTCGACGGAAAGAGACGGACCAAGGGTCGAACGAACGACCCCCCGGCTCCTACCTCGACACCGGGCGACGGACCAAGGGTCGAACGAACGACCCCCCGGCTCCTACCTCGACGCCGGGCGACGGACCAAGGGTCGAACGAACGACCCCCCGGCTCCTACCTCGACGCCGGGCGACGGACGAGGGGTCGAACGAACAACCCCTCGGCTTCCACCTCGACGTCAAATGACGGACGAGGGGTCGAACGAACGACCCCTCGGCCCCCACCTTGACGCCGAATGACGGACGAGGGGTCGAACGAACGACCCCTCGGCCTCCACTTCGATCCCTCCGAATCCGCCTCTGCTCCGACCCTACCTCGATGCAGAGTGACGGACCGGAGGTCGAACGAACGACCCCCGGACGAGAGGCTCGATCGACTCAACTGCTCCCGGCATGGGTTAAAGTAAATCCGCCTAACGTCATGGGCGGCCACGTCCGCGGTCAAATCCAACAACTCGCCGTCAAGTCCCCGATTCCCGTCAACTGTGCTGCTACTGCCGCCACGACACGAGTACGGACTCCAGCTGCACCCCTCGGAACGTGAACAGCGCAAGCCCTCGACAACGACTTCAGGGACACGGCAGAGTCACGCAGGGCTCGACCCCCCCTCGACCAAGGGGCTCGACCCCTTCCGCCGACAACTCCGGTATGGGGCCCGTCCTATCCGCCCCGTCTCGCTTCAGCTGTGGGATTCGCGCCCGGCTGCGGAAGCTGTGCGGCGACGTGCTGCGACGACTTCTACTGCCACCACGACTCGGGGCGCCAGAAGGATGGAAAGGCCACGCCGCCACAGTGCTCGACGCCGGCACTGTGCCTCGGACACGCCGCCCATACTACACAATTAGGACCATGTACCCTCGGACCTCCCCTTGGTCTATAAAAGGGGACGCCGAGGTAGAAGAAAAGAGGCTCTGGACAGACCGATCAATCTCCGGTCTCCGACTTGAGATTTCAGTTTAGATCCTCACACTCCCCACACACTCCGCTGCTCGATCGACCCCTCGAGCAGCCAACCCGCAGCCTAGGGCAGCATCGCTAGCCTTAGGTCGCCGCTCACTCTGAGCAAACCCGTGTAACACAGCTTGTACCCCCCTATACGAGCACGTTTGGGTGCGAGATAATACAAGTCATCCTCCCCCGTTGGACGTAGGGCCTTCTTTGCCCGAACCAGGATAAACCTTGTGTCCATCTTGCATCACGTCTGAGAGAGGGAGCACGCGACATACAAATTTACTAGTTGGTGGTCTTGGCCCTCGGGTCATAACACCGTCAGTTGGCGCGCCAGGTAGGGGAGTCGCGTGTCGTCAAACTCCGAACTACTCTCTCAGATGGATCCCACCATCCCACCATTTCCATTCACCACCGTCGTCTGGTTCGGCAGTCTAGGGTTCGTATCCATGGGCCAGGGCCACTTCATAGTCTTTCCCTTCGCTCGTGGCCTGGACATCAGCAGCTCCGGTACGCCGGGGCCAGCAAGGATCAGGCGACGGTCCCTCCGCTTGCGCCTCTGGTCTGCGATCAGGAGGAGGTGCGAGCGACTCCGACGCACTCGTCGTCGTGCGGGTCCCGATACGCCGGATGCCGTCCCCCCGGTCCCGGCTGGCGACACAGTCCCTCCCCGTAGGAGTCTGTTTGACCCATGCTTGTGGGCCAAGGGCGGGCGTCCCTCGGAGCGAGACTTTGGCTCTGCCATATCGTCGTCCCCGGAGGCTCCCGTGGCCTCTCCGACGCACTCTACCCCGCCACCACCGTGCGACCCGTTCCCGTACGGGCTCCACAACAACGCAAGATTCTGCTCTGCCCTCGCAGGTTTGCAGATACAGACACGTCGTGGGTCTCCAGAGACCGCACCGCGTGCGACGGTCAACCCCGTCACCACCTCTCCACCGGGCGAGCATTCGGAGTCGAGACTACCCCGGACATGGGGCACGTTACGGCGACGCCTGGCGGAGGAACGCAGGGGTCCTTCCCCCACTTCTACCACGCCGACCCCGACTCGGACTCTCCCGATGAGGGTTACGACTCCACTCGGGAATGCTTCCACCTCGATGAGCAAGCCGACCCGCAGGACGACGTCGACGACACCGCGGCCACAAAAGAAGGGGGAGGGGGCAACGTTACACCAGCTCGAGATGCCAACCCCCCGAGTCCTGACAGAGCCGATCCACCCCTAGACGTCCAGATCGCGCAAGTCCGAGAGCTTCTCAGCAAGCTCGAGGAGGAGCGCCTGCGACTTCAGCAACTCGAGCACGCCCTCGAGCGGGATCGAGGGCGCCCTCAGGGTGGAGGAGCTCGCGAGCGGGCCCAGGAAGTCCATCGGCAAATCGTCGAGGAGGGGGCGGCCGAACACCGAGTCTTCAACCGCGCCAGCCAGAACGTCGTAGCGGTCGCGATGCTGCTCCGCGACATGCCGGCGCCATCAACCCCCCAAGCACGGCGTATCAGGGATGAAATCCAGGGGCTTCTCCAAACTGCGGCTGTGCAGCAGGCGGAGAGCTCGGCCTCGAGGCGTCGAGGGGCTGCCTCCGAGCGACAGGGAGCACCCCCCCGACAGAATCAAGAGGTATCCGTCCACCAGGACAAAGCGCCCCGGGGCCAGGTCGAGCGCCGATCAGTTCAGGAGCGCCTCATCGACGATCGACCCCCTCGGGTGAACAACCGACGTCGGTACAGCGACGCCGAAGCTCGAGGCTATAGCGCTCACCGGGGTGGGCGCTACGACAGCGACGAAGACCGATGTCGGTCTCCAGAGCCACCGGGGCCTCGAGTCTTTGGCAGAACCATCCGGCGGACCCCCCTGCCCGTCCGTTTCCGTCCACCCACTAGCCTGGTCAAGTACAACGGCGAAACCAAGCCAGAGCTCTGGCTTGCCGACTTCCGGCTGGCATGTCAACTAGGAGGAGCCGACAATGACCACGTCATCATTCGGCAACTTCCACTGTTCCTCTCCGACACCGCACGCAGATGGCTTGAGGAGCTACCCCCGGACTTGATCGAAGACTGGCCCGACCTGGTCCGGATCTTCGAGGGCAACTTCAAAGGCACCTACGAGCGGCCGGTCAACCCCTGGGACCTCCGCAGCTGCAAGCAGAAGCCAGGGGAGACCCTCTGTGCCTTCACCCGCCGATTCTCGAGGCAGCGTACCGCACTGACCCACATCTCCGACCACGAGGTCATTACGGCGTTCATCGTCGGAACGACCTGCAAGGAGTTGGTGCGGGAGCTGGGGCAAAACACCCCCAAGACCGCCAACGAGCTAATGGACATCATTGCCAACTACGCAGCTGGCGAAGAGGCCGTCGGCGCGTTCTTCCAGATACCTCCAGAGAAGGGCAAAGGCAAGGCGGATGAGCCCGGGGGCTCGAACAACGAACCCAAGAAGAATAATGGGCCCCGAAGGAACAACAACGGCAACGACAGCAGGAAAAAGAAGAAGAAGAAGAAGAAGAGCCAACCGGGCCGACGCAGCGTCGAGCCCGACGCCGAACCCGACGACGAGCCCGACGACCTTGTCGCTGCGGCAGACAAGAGGAGGCCTCGAGGGCACCCTCCCGACGGGGGCGTCTTTGACAAGATGCTGAAGGAGCCCTGCCCCTATCATATGGGGCCGGCCAACCACCGCCTCGAAGACTGTCGCATGCTTCGAAAGCACTTCATCCCTCCTGGCCTCAGGAGAGGACAGCAAAGAAGACCTGCCCTGTGACGTCCTCGTCAAAGGCGACGTCAAGAAAGGGGGCTTCCCCGAAATCCACGACTGCTACATGATCTACGGGGGATCCTCGACCCGCCTCACCACGCGCCAGCGCAAAAGGGAGCGACGAGAGGTTTTCTCCGTTCGAGCCCAGGCTCCTCGGTACCTCGACTGGTCACACATGCCGATCACCTTCGACCAGGACGACCACCCCGAGCACATCCCCAACGCTGGGGTCTACCCGCTCATCGTCGACCCGATCATCCTCAACACCTGCCTCACAAAGGTGCTCATGGATGGGGGAGCAGCCTCAATGTCATCTACGCCGATACCCTCGACCTCCTGGGAATCCCGCGGACCATGCTCCTGCCTAGGGCAGGGGGGGTTCCACGGATCGTCCCAGGGAAGAAGGCACTCCCCATCGGCCGCATCATGCTACCTGTCTGCTTCGGCGTCCCCTCGAACTTCCGAAAGGAAGAGCTGACCTTCGAGGTGGTCGCGTTCCGAGGCACCTACCACGCCATCATCGGTAGACCGGGGTACGCCAAGTTCATGGCGGTCCCGAACTACACCTACGTCAAACTCAAGATGCCGGGGCCCTCGGGGGTCATCACCGTCGACACCTCCTACGAGCACGCATACGACTGCGACGTCGAGTGCGTGGAAAAAGCCGAGGCTATCGAGGATTCGGCTATCCTTGCAGCCCTCGACGACTTGTCCGGCGAGATCCCCGACCCCAAGCGTCATGCCGGCAACTTCAAGCCGGCGGAAGACACCAAGACCGTCCCACTGGACCCCGGCCTCGTGGATGGGAAGGTACTGACGATCAACGCCACCCTCGAGCCCAAATAGGAAGCAGTGCTCGTCGACTTTCTCCGTGCGAATGCCGACGTGTTTGCATGGAGTCCCTCGGATATGCCAGGCATTCCGAGGGAGGTCACCGAGCACTCCTTGGACATCCGAGCCGGGTCCAAACCGGTGAAGCAACGCCTGCGCCACTTCGACGAGGAGAAGCGCAGGATCATCGGGGAGGAGGTCGACAAGCTTTTGAAGGCCGGATTCATCAAGGAGGTGCATCATCCCGAGTGGTTAGCTAATCCTGTGCTTGTAAAGAAAAAGAACGGAATGGATAGGATGTGTGTAGATTACACCAGTTTAAATAAAGCATGTCCCAAAGTTCCTTTTCCGTTGCCACGTATCGATCAAATAGTCGATTCCACTGCGGGATGTGAAACTCTCTGCTTCCTTGACGCATATTCTGGCTACCACCAAATAAAGATGAAGGAATCCGATCAGCTCGCGACTTCCTTCATCACCCCCTTTGGCATGTTTTGCTACCTCACTATGCCCTTCGGTTTGCGACACGCCGGAGCCACCTACCAGCGATGCATGCTCCACGTCTTCGGGAAACACATAGGGCCGACCGTCGAGGCCTACATCGACGACATCGTGGTTAAATCCAAGACAGTCGGAAACCTGGTCGGAGACCTCGATATCACGTTTGGGTGCCTCCGGGCGAATTGCATAAAACTAAACCCTGAGAAGTGTGTCTTCGGGGTCCCTCGAGGCATGCTCTTGGGGTATATAGTTTCCCAGCGCGGAATCGAGGCCAATCCCGAGAAGGTGACCGCAATTACGAGGATGGGCCCGATCAACGACCTCAAGAGCGTGCAAAGGGTCACAGGGTGCCTCGCCGCCCTCAGCCGGTTCATCTCGAGGCTCGGAGAGAAGGCCCTACCCCTTTATCGCCTCCTGAAAAAGACGGAACACTTCGCGTGGACCGCCGAAGCCGAGGAATCACTCTCGAAGCTCAAGGACTTGCTCACCTCGCCCCCGGTCTTGGTCCCCCCCGAGCCCGGCCGAGCCCCTCTTGCTCTACGTCGCAACAACTACCCAGGTAGTCAGCGCGGTCGTAGTAGTTGAGAGGGAGGAGGAAGGACACGCCCTGCCGGTTCAGAGGCCTGTCTACTTCGTGAGCGAGGTCCTTTCCGAGACCAAGACGAGGTACCCCCACATCCAGAAGTTGTTGTACGCGATCGTCCTCACTCGGCGTAAGCTCCAGCACTATTTCCTGGGCCACCCGGTCACTGTGGTTTCATCTTTCCCCCTCGGAGAGATAATCCAGAACCGGGAGGCGTCTGGAAGGATCGCCAAGTGGTCGGCCGAGCTCATGGGGGATACCCTCTCCTACGCCCCTCAGAAGGCCATCAAGTCTCAGGCGCTGGCAGATTTCGTTGCGGAATGGACCGACACCCAACTACCCCCAGCGCGGGTTCAGAACGAGCTCTGGACCTTGTACTTCGACGGATCGTTGATGAAGACGGGAGCAGGCGCTGGATTGTTGTTCATATCACCCTCCAGGGTCCATATGCGCTACGTCATCCGCCTCCACTTCCCCGCCTCCAACAACGTCGCCGAGTACGAGGCCCTCGTCAGCGGCCTGCGCATCGCCATTGAGCTCGAGGTGCGACGCCTCGACGTGTGAGGGGACTCGTAGTTGGTGATCGACCAAGTAATGAAAGATTCGAGCTGCCACGACCCCAAGATGGAGGCCTACTGCAAGGAGGTCCGAAAACTCGAGGACAAGTTCTATGGCCTCGAGCTCAACCACGTCGCCCGTCGGTACAACGAAGCTGCCGATGAGCTAGCCAAAATCGCGTCTACTCGAGGTACGGTCCCTCCTGACGCCTTCACGAGGGATCTTCACAAGCCATCCATCGACCTGGACTCGGGGGCTCCTGCCCTCGAGCAAGGGGTCGACCCACCTCCCTCGACCGATCCCCCCTCGAGCGGGGAAGAGGTCATGGAGATCGACGGGGCCGCCGCTGCGCCAACCCCTCTGACGGATTGGCGCGCACCTTACCTCGAGTACCTGACACGGGGCGAACTCCCAGAGGACCGCACGGAGGCCCATCGTGTAGCCCGACATGCCAAAACCTACGTCTTGTACGGGGACGGCCGCGAGCTGTATCGACGTAGCCCGTCGGGTGTACTTCAACGCTGCCTCACCCTCGAGGAGGGGAGGGCACTGCTGAAGGATCTACACTCGGGGCTTGTGGCCACCACGCGGCGCCAAGGACGCTGGTAGGAAGTGCCTTTCGACAAGGCTTCTATTGGCCGACGGCCATCACCGACGCCACCAAACTCGTTCGATCCTGCAAGGGATGCCAATTCTACGCCAGGCAGACCCACCTACCCGCCCAAGCTCTTCAGATGATACCCATAACCTGGCCGTTCGCAGTATGGGGGCTCGACATGGTCGCCCCCTGAAAAGAACCAAGGGTGGCCACACTCACCTCCTCGTGGCTATCGACAAGTTCTCAAAGTAGATCGAGGCTCGACCCATCGCCAACATCCAGTCTCGACAAGCCGTGCTATTCTTCACCGATATCATCCACCGCTTTGGGGTCCCCAACGTCATCATCACCGACAACGGCACGCAGTTCACCGGCCAAAAGTTCCTGGACTTCTGTGACCACCACCACATCAGGGTGAATTGGTCCGCAGTCGCCCACCCTCGAACTAACGGTCAGGTCGAGCATGCCAATGGTATGGTTTTGCAGGGCCTCAAGCCAAGGATCTTCGATCGGCTGAACAGACATGGCAGGAGATGGGTCGACGAGCTGCCCGTTGTGCTATGGAGTCTCCGAACGACACCAAGTCGAGCCACGGGGTTCTCTCCGTTCTTCTTGGTCTATGGGTCCGAGGCCGTCCTCCCCACCGACCTCGAGTATGGGTCCCCTCGACTGAAAGCCTACAGCGAGGAAGCCAACACAGTAGCCCGAGAGGACTCTCTCGACCAGCTCGAGGAAGCCCGTGACTTGGCCCTCTTCAAGTTGGCAAAGTACCAGCAGACCCTGCGGCGCTACCACGACAAAAACGTGCGCAAAAGGGACCTCGACGTCGGCGACCTCGTTCTGCGCCGTCGACAAAGCAACAAGGGGCGCCACAAGTTGACGCCACCTTGGGAGGGACCCTTCATCGTGGCAGAGGTGCTGAAGCCCGGCACTTACAAGCTGAAGAACGAGAAGGGCGAGATCTTCACCAACGCGTGGAACATCGAACAGCTACGTTGCTTCTACCCCTAAGGCCTCAGGGCCTTGTACATTTTTGCATTTATGTACAAATCCTCGAATGAATAAAATGTTCTCGAAACACATTTCACTTTCGTTCGTAACTCAGAGGTAACCTCGACCTTGCCCCAACAAAGTCGAGCCTCTCCCGGGGGCTAACGGGGGGGCACCCCCCCTCCTAAGTCCCCGAAAAACTCAAATGTTTTTTCGAAACTTAGCTCTCCCTCTCGATCTTTCCCTCGAGTACGCTTCGTAACTAAGTAAAGGCGCCTCGAACTCCCTAAGGGTCGCGGGTGTCGTCGAGCCAGGGACTCACCTACGCCCCAGGGCTACGGTATCCCCGCTCGCTCCCCCCCTTCCAGGGATACGAGCGTGCGTCGAACACTTAAGTTCACAAGCGTCGACTCAAGCAAAGAAAAGCAGAGAGAGCTCGAGAAGTAGAAATAACAAGACACACCCGTCTACAACCATAAGGTAGCCTCGACTCTGCCCCAGCAAAGTCGAGCCTCCCTCGGGGGCTAACAGGTGGGGCACCCCCCTCCTAAGTCCCCGAAAAACTCGAACGTTTTTTTCGAAACTCGGCTTTCCCTCTCGACCTTTCCCTCGAGTATGCTTCACGACTAAGCAAAGGCGTCTCAAACTCCCTAAGGGTCGAGGGTATCGACGAGCCAGGGACTCTCCTACGCCCCAGGGCTACGGTATCCCCGCTCGCTCCCCCCTTCCAGGGATACGAGTCCGCGTCGAACACTTAAGTCCACAAGCGTCGACTCAGGCAAAGAAAAGCAGGGAAAGCTCGAGAAACGAAAATAACAATATGCATCTCGATCAAAATGCACTAAATATAAGAAGCCCTCGGGGGCTCGGCATTGTATCATTACAAAAGCCTAACTATTACATGGACCTTGCTGTCCAGATACGGCTTGCAGGCCCGGGACTACTCATCGAGGGGGTCACCGTCTTCAAGAAGCAATGCAGGAAGTTGGGCATCATGCGTTGGCCACATCGGGAGGTGAAGAGTCTGCAAAAGCTCATCGACACCATCCGAGGGCTACTCGGCGCCATCTCCGTCCGCCGAGGGGATCACCTCGGGCTCGAAGAGCTTCGCCAGCTCGCCTTCGGGCACCTCCGCAAGATCCATCAACTTCTGGCACCTCACGTCGTTCTCTTCATCGGTCAGCGTCGGGTCGGTGGCAAACCCTTTGACAACGATGTTGAGGTCGTAATTATAGGCCGAGTTGATGACCGCGAGGGCCCGCTTCACGCCCACATGCAGGGCGGCATGGACGTGCTCCGTCACCTCCTGCGTCATGGAGTAGAAGCGGCGCAGCAGGGAGTCCCCTCGAGCGTCACCCTCGACCTCCGGCTCCGGCTTGACCGAGAGGTCGTCGCAAAAGGTGTTGATGACGCCCGAGAGCCTCGCGTTGAGGTTCGCCTCAGCCCCGAGGAGGCCCTGGAGATTGGTCGGATCCTCATGGGCGCGGGCCCTATCCGTCGCAAGCTCTGCCAAAACAAGCACATCAACCCGATCAAAACCAAGAAAAGGGTCGAGGCCGGACAAAGTCAGCAGCACCCTCGAGAAACTTACCTTGGGCATGTGCCTCTAGGGTGGTGTAGCCTCGCGTGGTCTCCTCGAGCTGGCGGTGGACCTCGATGAGCTCGGAGGCCTGGCCACTGACCCTAGCCTCGAGGCCCTCGATGGTCTTGCCCGCATCGTCGAGGGCTCTCTTTTGGTTCATCGTCACCACGCCCAAGGAGGTCGCGCGGGTCCGAGCCTTCTCCTCCGAGGTGGCCAGCGCATCGCGCTCGCGGGAGACAACGTCGAGGTCTCCCCGGAGCCCTCAGATGCCTTCCGTCACCCGGGCTAGCTCCTCCTTCAGCCGGGCGGCCTCCTCCTCGGCCTTGCGCTTGGCCTCGAGGGCGGCGTCCCGCTCATGCCCGACCTTGACGGTCGACTGAAGGGCATCGTCGAGCCTCGACTGCGCCGTCTGCAAGGCCGCCCGGGCTTCCTCCTGCACGGCCGTATAGCCGGCCCTCGCGTGGGCGACCTTCGACTCGGCGTCCTCCCGAGCGGCCGCCGCCTCGGCTCTCGCCTGAGCGGCCTCGGCCTCCGCCTTCTCCAGCGAGGTGCGGAGGGCCGGGAGTTGCTCATGCGATCGGAGGATGAACTAGGATTTATTATATGACCTCACCCTCAGCTCCTAACAAGGGTAAAAAGGAAGATCATCAGAAAGGAACAGTCAGGCAACTCGGGCAAAATCCAAGGGAAGACGAAACCCACCTCTACCCCCCGTCGTATGTCCACGGCGGCGACCTCCGCGGCAAGGCGCACCGATTGCTCAAACCATGCCCGGTACTCCTCCAGGTGCTCCCACGTGTGGAGCTCGGCCTGGTCGTTGAGCTCGAGGAGGGTTTGCTCGGGGTCTCGAGGATCGGCCAGCTCCAGGACCTCCTGCCCCCAGAACGAGCTGCGGAGGGCGATCCTCTCTTGGACCCCCCGCATGATGCCATGGCGAGCCTCAGCGGCGCCCCCGCGGTGTTCCACCTCCTCCTACCAGGCGAAGAAGGGAGAAGATCCCTCCAGCTAACCTCTCCCAGCCTCGGGGCTACCCCGCAAAGAGGTCGACGGCCCCGCCGAGCCATCTCCGCCGGGCAGAGGAAGTCCCGGCCAGGGGAACGGCCCTGCACGATGAAAGACACGAAGAGATCAATACCTGGCACCACAAACCCATTATGGCTCGAATAAGTCGAAGCACGGCTTACCTCGATACAACGGCCCCCCCAGCCTCGAGGCGTGACCGAGCCGCTTCTGGTTCAGCGCGAGGGGCTTCGACGGCAGTCGTCTCCTCCGAGCCCACCAGCTCGGCCACCATATCGGCCACCTCTTCGGTGGTGGGCTCCATCAGCATCCTGCCCTTCTCCGGCGCCGGCGAAGGGCCCCCAGCCGCGGCAGCGGCCGCGCCCTCGCGCTCGAGCCACAGTCGCGCTTCCATCGAAGCGAGGCCCTCGGGCCACCGCCCCGGCATTGGGTGAGCCGGGGCCTCCCCCTCGACCGCAGCAGCTTGCGGCCCGACCACCTCCATCTCGGTGGCGGCTTGGGGCTCCACCACCTCGGTCGTGACCGCCATCGTCACAGGACCCGTGCCTCCTGAGGCGCCGGGTGCGACTCCCCCCGACGGCTGCGCAGGCGCGGCTACCCCGGTCGCCTCGGCAGCCCTCGCTGGTGGGGGAGGCAGGCCCGCCTCCTCTCCGGCATGGGCAGATTCCGGGGCACCTTGTGCTGCCCCCCGCTCCATCACCTCCCGGGCTCTGGCTGCCCATGCTGCCTCGGGGGTGAGCGTCGAAGGGGGTGGAGCAACGGGACCGGCCCCGACGGCCACCCCGGCCGCAGCACCCATCCTTAGCTTCTTGGCAGGGGCTAGGGACGCATCCCCTTGCGGGCGCTTCGACCTGAGAAAGAAACCCGCGCACGACAATAAGCATAGGTCATCAGCAACGAAAAGAAAAACGCAAACAACACCCTCGAAGGCGACTTACCCCCTCGGGGCCAGGTGGCTCTGACTGACGGCCTTCGGGCTGATCGAGGACCTGAACCCCACCCTCCGTGGGGCGGGGGTTGAGCCCGCCCTCGGCACCGTCTCTTGGGCAGGGGCTGACGACGCTCCTATCGTCCCCCCGCTGGTCTCCTCCTGCGCCAACGGGCTCGATGCCCGCGCGCTCGACGCGGCAGGCGCCGAGGGCATGTCCGCTCGACCCCCTGACGGGGATCGCGACGATCGCCCTCGCGACTGCCGCGGCACTTCGATTTGAGGAGCCATGGGGCGCTCCCCCCGTGGCTCGGCTTCGACAGTAGGGGCCGACCTCGACGTCGACCCCTCTCCTCCTCCGGTTCCGACGGCCACCCCCTGTTCGGGCGCCTCCTGTTCTTCCTCCTCGCTCCAGTCCACCGTGACATCGCTGTCGCTGTCCTCCTCCTCCTCCTCCTCCTCCTCGTTCTCCTCTTCTGAGGGCGATTCCTCCTCGGGGAGGCCCTCCCGCCTCTGTTGGGTCCGACGTTGATCCCTCACCTCCTTCTCCCGAGTCCTCTTACCCTTGGCCTTCTTGGCCTTGTCGTTGGCCGCCTTGTCCTTCTTGGCCTGGAGGCGCCTCGCCTGGGAGCCAGCCCGGTCCTCCTTCACCGGCGGGGGCGACGACCGAAAGGGAATGTTCCCCTAAAGAACGCGAGGCCGTAAGGGCGAAAGCGAAAAAAGGGAGCAAGGCAAACACGAGGACCCTAACAGAAGGAGAGGACTTTACCAGCTCGAAGTACCCCTCGTCCGGCTTCATGGGGATCCTGGCGACGTTCTTGGCGTCGAACGAGCCCGCGAAGAAGCAGCGGACGCGGCGGACCACCCTATCCGGGGGCAGTTCGTCTCCTACGAGGCGACACCTCGAGAGGTCTACCCCCGGACGCATCTCGTCGAGGCAGAGATGTCGTTCCATCAGCGGCACGACCCGCCGCTGATGGAACGCCAACGCAACGATCCCCGCCGTGAGCCCCTCCTTCCTCAGACGCCCGACCGCATCCAGCAGGTTGTCGAGGCGGCGCTGCTTGTTCTGCACGACGCCGTACCTCTAGCAGTCGGGCTGGGCGTCGATTGTCCTCCCGGTGAACGCCAGGAGCAGGTTGTCGTCGTTCCTTAGGTAAAACCACCCGGAGTGCCATCCGGAGTGGCTCGACGTTAGCTTCCCCGGGATCCAGAAGTCTGACCGCTTGAGGGAGATGTAGCAGCACCCAGCCCGGACCATCTTGCGGGTACCCTTGCCGACCGACGCGTGGAAGATGTTCGCCTCAAAGAGATGGAGCCACAACTCCCAGTGGGGCTCGATCCCGAGGTAACCTTCGCATACGGCGGCAAAGACCGCCGCCTGGCAGACGCCGTTGGGGGTGAGGTGTTGGAGTTCCACGCCGTAGTGGTGGAGGATTGCGCGCAGAAAGCGGCTGGGTGGGGCGCCTAGTCCCGCTCGGTGGAAGATCTCGAAGCTCACCACGTACCCCTCCGGCGGGTTGGGCTCGACATGGTCTGGCGACGGCAGCAACCACTCCGGTCGTTCCGTCGAGGTAACAGGCTGGATGAGGCCGCTCTCCACCAAGCCCCCCAGGCACGAGGCGGTCATCGAGGACGCGAGCCAATCATCGGGACCGACGGGGCTGTACTTGGCCATGGGAACGAGAAGGTTGGTGCGCTCGGGCTTAGGGGCGGAAGGTACGTTCCCTATCTCCCTTCTCTGTCTCTCTCGCGTGCGCAGAGTTCCGGCTCGCAGGGCGCCTAAGGAAATGGCGGGAGGAAGGAGGCAGGGAAGGCAATGGCAAGCAGGCGAGGAAGGCAAGTGCGCGGAAAAAGCACTCGACTCCTCACCTTCGCTATTTATAAGCGGGAGGCCAATGGACGGATCCGGCTAAACAGGCAAGAGAATCTCCACATTTAATGCGCCTGTACTCCCCTTCCTCGTACCCTTCCAGGATAAGGCGTTCTGTCCCATCGTCGGGCTCCGCATCGCACTCCGCCCTGCGACTGCCATTGTTGCGCCAAACGGACACCGCCTAAAAAGGCGCGCGGTCGGAAACGTTATCTTCGGAGGTAAGAAATCTTGAGGCAGCGAGAGCTGGCCCTCGAAAGAGGGTTCGACTGCTACCCTCGAGTACCCGAGGGCAGAAATGACCTCGGGTTAGGACTTCGGTCCACCCCCAAAATCTCGAGGGGACAAAGGCCAGCCTACGAACGGGCTCGATAGCCCCCCTCGAGTACCCGAGGTCTGAGGAGACCTCGGGTCGTCGACTCCAGTCCACTCCCCAGCCTCGAAGGGACAAAGGCTGGCCCTTTCGCGGGGTTCGACAGCCTCCCTCGAGAGCTCCAGCCCAATGGGCAAAGGCGCAGGTATGTCCCCAAGTTCAATACAACTGCCTACTCTTCCCCCCTCGGCGTTCCACAAGGTAGGACTCCTCCTTCTGAGGATAGCGTCGGATGACGAACCATCCGTCAAATCTTGAGGGAGCGAAGGCTGGCCCTTACATAGGGTTCGACAGCCGCCCTCGAGTACCTGAGGTCAGGAAGGACCCATGGTTAACGGACTCAGGTCCACCCCTAAATCTTGAGGGAGCGGAGGCTGGCTCCATGAACGGAGTTCGACAGCCGCCCTCGAGTACTCGAGTCAGGGATGTCCCGGGGGGGCCAGGCGCGTGCCCCTAGCTCGAGAATGAACTCTCGAGGTCCCCTGGGACATATCCGAGGCATAACCTAGGAATACCTAAGGATCCCTACTCTGGGAGGCATCGAGCCACCAATTCCTATCGAATGGGGTTGGCACCTTGGTGATCCATATGGTCGTGCTTAGTAAGCCCTATGGTCTTACTTAAAATGAGAACGCCTCCGGGCCACTAGTCGACCCCTATCGAATGGGGCATGGGTTCTCACTCGGATTTTTACCCGCACTGGGCACCATTTCTAATGGACTCATGCCCGAGAACAGCTCACCGAGGACTTCGGGCTCGTCCTAACGAGGATAGCACGATGCTCTTCACCCCACAATCCGAGCGCAAGGATCCGTGGGAAGGACGCTATGAGGTAGTGAAGGCCTAGCCATTCGAGGGCTCGAGGGCCCGACTACGCACGGCACCCCTCGACGAAATAGGGTCGAAAAACTCGTGACCTGGCAGACAGAGTCGACCTCTCGGGTGGGGCGCTCTGACTCCAGTTATGCTCGAGGGAGCGAAGGCTGGCCCTCGGTAGGGTTCGACAGCCGCCCTCGAACACTTCTCTTTTCAGGAAAAGGAACGGAATCGACCCCTCGACAGGGCGCCACGACTCCAGGTATCCTTAAAAAAACCCCTTGATACAACATATCATAGCCCCCAGAGGAGTTCTCAATCACTCCTCTGGGGCCTCGGGGCTACCCCCCGGGGTGCGCTCGCACGCACCGACGGAGAATCAAACCTCTCACTAACCCTGCAGGTCAAGGACAAAACCTCCGGGAAATCCTTACTCCCTCCGAGAAAACATATATCATAGCCCCCAGAGGAGTTCTCAATCACTCCTCTGGGGCCTCGGGGGCTGCTGTCGGGTACGAAGGTAAGGGGTACCCTAAACCCTTCGATAAATTAACGCTAAACATAGCAACCATTTTTAAGACAGGGACCAGCCCACTGCTCAAGTCAGTAAAGTAAGACCCATAACTCGAAGGCCCCCTGCACCGGCTGTGGCAACAAGTCGCGGGCTGGCCCACCTCGACGGAAAGAGACGGACCAAGGGTCGAATGAACGACCCCCCGGCTCCTACCTCGACACCGGGCGACGGACCAAGGGTCGAACGAACAACCCCCCGGCTCCTACCTCGACACCGGGCGACGGACCAAGGGTCGAATGAACGACCCCCCGGCTCCTACCTCGACACCAGGCGACGGACGAGGGGTCGAACGAACAACCCCTCGGCTTCCACCTCGATGTCAAATGACGGACGAGGGGTCGAACGAACGACCCCTCGGCCCCCACCTCGACGCCGAATGACAGGCGAGGGGTCGAACGAACGACCCCTCGGCCTCCACTTCGATCCCTCCGAATCCGCCTCTGCTCCGACCCTACCTCGATGTGGAGTGACGGACCGGGGGTCGAACGAACGACCCCCGGACGAGAGGCTCGATCGACTCAACTGCTCCCGGCATGGGTTAAAGTAAATCCGCCTAACGTCATGGGCGGCCACGTCCGCGGTCAAATCCAACAACTCGCCGTCAAGTCCCCAATTCCCGTCAACTGTGCTGCTACTACCGCCACGACACGAGTACGGACTCCAGCTGCACCCCTCGAAACGTGAACAGTGCAAGCCCTCGACAACGACTTCAGGGACACGACAGAGTCACGCAGGGCTCGACCCCCTCCCCCTCGACCAAGGGGCTCGACCCCTTCCGCCGACAACTCCGGTATGGGGCCCGTCCTATCCGCCCCGTCTCGCTTCAGCTGTGGGATTCGCGCCCGACTGCAGAAGCTGTGCGGTGACATGGTGCGACGACTTCTACTGCCACCACGACTCGGGGCGCCAGAAGGATGGAAAGGCCACGCCGCCACTGTGCTCGACGCCGCCACTGTGCCTCGGACACGCCGCCCATGCTACACAGTTAGGATCATGTACCCTCGGACCTCCCCTTGGTCTATAAAAGGGGACGCCGAGGTAGAAGAAAAGAGGCTCTGGACAGACCGATCAATCTCCGGTCTCCGACTTGAGATTTCAGTTTAGATCCTCACACTCCCCACACACTCCGCTGCTCGATCGACCCCTGGAGCAGCCAACCCGCAGCCTAGGGCAGCATCGCTAGCCTTAGGTCGCCGCTCACTCTAAGCAAACCCGTGTAACACAGCTTGTACCCCCCTGTACGAGCACGTTTGGGTGCGAGATAATACAAGTCATCCTCCCCCGCTGGACGTAGGGCATTCTTTGCCCGAACCAGGATAAACCTTATGTCCATCTTGCATCACGTCTGAGAGAGGGAGCACGCGACATACAAATTTACTAGTTGGTGGTCTTGACCCCCGGGTCATAACACCGACATGTATCTCACCTTAATTGCTTCCAATGGTTTATGTTTTTAAGTAAAGTACTAAGCATTTTGTGGTTTCCCTATTTTGTGAGGGTGCCACTTCTTAGAGCATCTCCAAGAGACTCTCCATATTTTTACTAAATATTAAGGATAGAGATTTTGTTGAAAAAACATACTCCAACAACTTTTCTAAATGGTTATGTAAATATACCTATCTTCTATTTCGAGTTTTTCGCTAGCCAAATATAGAATACGTGAATGACTCTCTAGACTGCGTATGAAGTATAAAAAGCTATTGGAGAGTATAAAAATATAAAAAATGATTTTTACTCAAATGCCTTTCTAAATGATAATTTAGAAGGTATATTCTACAAAAGCTATTCAAGATGCTCTCCACGTCACTCCTATCCAGTCTGCCTATGTTTATGATGTCTTTTTTGAAATACCAAGAGGGATTCTCAAAAGTTAGATTTTTACAGATCTAGATTCTTCTGGCAGTATGAAAATCACAAAAAATATAGATTGATTAAGTGGCACATTTTATGTCAGCCAAAAGAACGGCTGGAATGGGTGTGCTTAATCTAGACTTACAGAATAAATGTCTTTTGAGTAAATGACTTTTTAAGCTATGCAACGAGAATGAAATGTGACAAGAATTGATTAGAAACACGTATCTAAAAAATAAACCGTTGACCCAAATTGAGAAGAAAGCTGGAGATTCCCATTTTTGGAGTAGTCTTATGGGTGTCAAGAATCAATTCCTTAGATTGGGTTGCTATAAATTAAATAGCGGTACCCAAATTAGTTTTTGGGAGGATATTTGGTTAGGCAACCAATCTTTTAAAAATCAATACCCAGGTCTTTATAGTATTGTACGTAGAAAGCATGCAACGGTCGTCGAGGTTTTGCAATCTACTCCCCTAAATGTTTCTTTTAGAAGGGCTTTAATAGGGTATAAATTGTTACAATGGCATGATCTAGTTACACGCTTGTACACATTAACCTGGGTGATGAATCAGACAAATTTATCTGGCGGCTCCATAAGAATGGATCCTTTTCAGTTCAGTCAATGTACAATCATCTTGTCAATAATGGGGTTAAGGTTGCACAAGAGATTTGGCGAATGAAACTCCCTTTGAAAATCAAGATTTTTTGTGGTTCCTAAAAAAAGGGGTTATACACACGAAGGATAATTTGGCCAAAAGGAATTGGAATGGTAGTAAGGTTTGCAGCTTTTGCAGTACCCTAGAAACCATAAATCATTTATTTTTTGATTGTATTATCGCTAAGTCTCTATGGCGTATGGTTCATTTGGTTTTTGGTTTGAGATCGCCTAGAAACATAGCACATATGTTTGGAGGGTGGTCTAAATCGGTCTAACAAAAACCAAATATCTTATTATTGACAGGTGCAACGATAATTTGTTGGGTTATCTGGCTCATAAGGAATGATTTGATGTTTAATAAATGTCAACCAAAAACTTTTTTGCAGGTACTCTTCAGGGTGACTTACTAGCTCCGGTCTTGGGCTCCATTGCAACGGTTGGATGAACACATGGTGCTTATCTAAGATGCATGCAAAAACTTAGAGTCTATTGCTATGTTTATTTTTGCTTTAAATGGTTGAAACTTTAGTTATCGTCTTGTGATTTAATTTGTACCTGTGTGAGTTTTATTTAGAGTGAATTTATAATAAGCTTGGTCTGATGCTTCTTTCTTGTAAGAAGTTGAAGTCGAAACTTTTAGTTCTGTTATTAAAAAACGTCAACTCATCCAAATCCAAGCTAAAATTGTTATAAAGCCAAGACATGCATATTTATCCCATTTTCGAGCAATTAATGGTCCGAATACGATACCGAGGCTGACAACATAGGTCGTGGTTTATATTTTCATCATAGATGCTATTTTGCTAGAAGTCGAACATTCAGGGATTCTAGGTTTCAGATAATGGACTGGCCTCAATAGAACCATCATAAACTCAAAGACTGATGGAACTGATAACTTAAAACATAGAATTCACAATAATCTTCCAAAACACAACACCTTGTTGAAATGGCGGCGGTACAAATTATATGATGATGCTGTGACTGTAATGCGGTGCAAGTTTTTGCTTACCTACAAATTTCTTCTCTTCTTTAGTGTCAATTATTTCGGTACAACAACGTGAGCATTATTTTTGGTGAAATTGATAGTGATATCGTGAGTTGTCCAATTTGCACATTGTTTTGTACCCATGACCTGTTTGCAGTTTTTCGAAGATTACGCTAGATTTTAGAATTCTTAGTTGCTTAAAAATTGGAAAAGGTCTACTTAACCCCTCACTTATCTAGTGTGGTTTACTTCACACACTTAACTATTAAACCAGGTATTCTACCCCTTGAACTTTCCAAAACCGGTTAAATTACCCTCTCAGATGGTTTTGGATGGTGATTTTGCTACAGTAACAGTGGTTTTGTCTTTTTTTATTTTTTTTACTAAATATTTGGAAAATCATAGTAAATCACAGAAAAAATCATAAAATAGAAACTAAATTTTGTTGGAGTCCACATGAGTAGATCTACACAATGAACATATAATACAATATGGTTTAGTACACACCTCAAAAGCTCTCTCACAACCTCTCTCAGATTATCTACAGATCTTGTAACATAATACGCAAGATCAATTCAGCCACCAAAACATAGGACGTAGGATATTACGGCGATTTGCCGGCCCGAACCTGTATAAATCGTCGTGTCTACGCTCTCTGTGTTACGCTTGATCGCCGTCGCCACACCTCCGCCTACAATCTACTACCGTAGGGTACCCCCTAGGTAGACTGCGACGCATATTTCGTCGACAGTTGGCGCGCCAGGTAGGGGGTTGTTGACACCGCTTTTCGGCATGTGTCAATATGGGCTAAGGCTTGTGTCGATAGGTAAGGAATTGATTGTCGTTATCTATTGGCATCAGGGTGTCACTGGTTAAATTACCGATTAGAGTAAGACTAGAGTACCGATGGTGAGTTTGAGGAATTGCCAGTGGAGGTGAGAAGGCGTTGCCGATAAAGGTAAGAATGTTGCCGATGAAAACAGGAATATGTGACCGATGGAAGTGAGAAGGCGTTGCCGATAAGAGTAAGAATGGTGTCGATAAGGACAGGGATTTATTGCGGATGGAGGCAGGAAGATACTGTTGACGAGGGCAAGAAGATGTTGCCGATAGAGACAGGAATGTTACCGGTGAAAGCAGAATAAGGTAGCTGACGTCAGCAGAAAGCTGCCGATGGCTGTGGAAGGAGGTTGCAGATTAGAGGTCTGCCGATGGAAGATTTCATCGTAAGAGAGATGGATATAGAAACTGGTGATTTCCTGCCAGTATTATTGAAGTTTGAGTCTGACACTTGCACGAATCATTTATTTCCTTAAAAATAGGTATTGCTGTTATGATTGAGTCCGACTCTTGGACGAATTGTTTATTTCCTTTAAAGTAGGGATTTTTGTTTAGGAAAGTTAGAGCCGTGATTGTTTACAACTCCCTTGGCTTGAGTATAAATATGTACCGGGGGTGGTGTAAGGAATATATACACAATCAATCAAAGAGCTTATTATTTTCATCTACTTTTCCAGTAAATCTACTTTTTCGCATTAGTTTTAGTTCATCTACGAGTTCTTACGAAGTTTTGACGGATTATCTCTGTCGGCCTTGCAAGATCCACGTTTGGAGCAAATCAGAGCCTTGACGTCCGGGCGCATCGCTGTCGTCTCGTTCATATTTGTTCTAGTTATCATCCTTGTCGATTAATTGGTCAAATCGACTGGCACACTCCAGGTTTTGGGTTTAAAGCCCGACGTGTTTGCAGTTTTGACGGATTTTGTGTCAACACGTCTTTTGGCACACCTGGTGGGACCAATAATACATCTTCAGACCACGGTTTAACCCATATCAGGTTTATGGGGGACACTGATATCAATCCGCGCAATGTCATTGAAGTCTCCGAAGCGGATCTGAAAGATGATCAGAAGCAGGCTATGGAGCAAACTATGGAGGAGTACAAGTAGTTGTATCTGAAGTCATTCAGCCTAAACAGGAGCGGCGAAGCTATCCAGAAGCAAGATCCACCGTTGCCACGGCAGGTCACCTTCGACGCCAATCCTGGTAAATTACAAGAGATGGTTAATTCCGCATTAAATCATGCGTTAATTAGTCACTCCAGTGTGTTGTCCAATACTGTATACAATGCTGTTATGCAATCTTTCAAAGAAGGACAAACACTACAGTATGTTGGTCCAGCGTATCATCAACCTGGATCGACATCTGCTACAAACTCATCAGTGGTTCCAGTGGCATCTTCCCAACCTGTGGATCCAACTGCCGATGAAGTTACGCCTCCAAGATCGAGCCCTGTAAGTGTTACTCGATTGAGCACAGATCAGATGACATCGGCAATGTCAGGGCCCGCAACTAAGAGTCAACCAACTCCCGCCAACTGGTGGGGATACGGTATGCCTCCAAATCCATCTGCCGACTCTAATCTGATCCAAGGTAACAATACAACGTGGAAGAGCCCCATGGCATCGACAATGACTGCACATCCGATGATCCCGATGACACATTATGCTACGTCCTCGCCAACTGTGCAGTTGCCATTAGAAGATCTTCAGATGGTGATACCCAAAGTGCCTTATATGCCACCATCGGCAAGTCATTTGCCGATGCAACAAGGCATGACAACTGCAAGTCAACCCATGGCAGTGGTGAATCCTCAAACTGGAGTACCAGCACACCAAGGTGGCCAATTTGTTGACTACTCTAAGGTACAAGAGCGACAGACACCGGTTAGCTATCAACTATCGGCAAATTACCTGCCGATGACTTATAATCCTGGATGAACTACTCCAACACCAATTCAACAACATGTGGTACAACCTGGGTATCAGTACCTGGAGAACGCTCAAAGTGGAACATTGGCGCATCGGCCGATGAATATAATGCCACCGTACATCCCAGTGGGTGTACAAAGTTATCCATCGGCAAATCAGCCGATGATTAATACTCAGCGAGTTGGTGCTACGCCTGCGCCAAACATTCCAGCTTATTTGCTGCCAAGATACGAGGAGGCGTATCAACTAGCTCAGCCAATCAACATGCAGCCAATGCATCGACAAGATCAAGATGCATATTGGACCGATAAGATCGCCGAAGTGATGAAAGAACAATTCGATATCAAACCTAAAGTTAACACGTATTCTTATCGGACACCGTACCCTTCGGCATATGATTTGATTCCTCTCCCAAATCGGTACAAGGTGCCAGATTTCACAAAGTTTTCTGGCCAAGACGACACGTCAATGATGGAGCACATCAACCGCTTCATTATTCAATGTGGAGAAGCAACCGACAAGGATGAACTGCGGGTAAGATTGTTCTCATCATCATTATCTGGATCGGCATTTACGTGGTTTATTTCACTGCCTCCAAATTCTGTGATTACTTGGGTCGATCTAGAGAAGCAGTTTCATAAGTACTTCTTCGCTGGCGTGCATGAGAAGAAGATTACCGATTTAATCAAACTAAGGCAGCGTAACGATGAATCGGTAGAAAGCTTCATCCAGAGGTTGCGAGACGTAAAGAACAAGTGCTATAGCTTGGTACTTGATGATCGACAATTGGTAGATTTGGCCTTCCAGGGATTGCCGCCACACATCAAAGACAAATATGCATCTCAAGAGTTTGAGAGTCTGAGCCATCTCGTGCAGAGAATTGCCGATCAAGACATTAAAGCTTTCGAACCTAGGAAAAGTTGGAATAAAAAGGTGTCCTTTATTGGTCAAGAAGAAGATGCCGAATCGGATGAGGAACCAAGTATCGGTGCTTCTGAATGGGTCTAGAATAAGAAGCCTGTGTCTTGTCCGTTCGGCCAGAAAGAGTCTGAAAAATTCACCTTCGATGTTACCAAGGCCGATAGGATATTTGATCTGTTGCTGCAGGAAGGGCAGATTAAATTGGCGCCTAATCAAGTGATTCCATCGGCAGAAGAGCTCAAGAAGATCAGGTATTGTAAGTGGCATGATGCAACTTCACACAATACTAATGATTGCAGGGTTTTTAGGCAGCAGCTGCAATCAGAAATTAAATCTGGGCGGATTAAGTTTGAAAATCCTAAAACCCAGAAGCCAATGAAGATTGATCAACACCCGTTTCCAAATAACATGGTGGAAACTAGTGGAAAGGTTAAAGTGCAAACATCGGAAGCTATGAAGAGAAATGCATCGGTGGATCCTGAACACCAGATAGCCGCGCATGATGTGAAATGGAAGGGGTTTGCCGATGACAGAAAGGGCAAAAGGGTTGCCGATGAAAGTAACAGTGCCAAGAGATCTCAAGGCGTCATAATCACGCATAGGCGGCCACGGCGAGATTATCGGCGAGCGCAGGAAGAGCAATATCGGCAGCAAGAGGAAGAAAGACGCCAAGAGTGGTATCGGCACAAAGATCATTGGAGGTGTCCCTTCTTTGTTCATTGCTGGGAAGAAGGCATCAAGCTACCCACTGCCGATAATTGCCCTGAGTGTAATGGGTACTATCCTGCCGATCGGTCAGAAAAGAAACCATGTTTCGATGATCAGGCATTAAGCTATGGTAGGCCGACCAGAGAGAAAAAAATCAGCACATGATCGGTTGGGGGGCAAGCTCAGCGTACATGATAGGCTCGGTAAGCGTGTTCATCAAGAAGAGATTGAGGAGCTGGCTAATGCAAGAGTGCTAGATGAAGAAATACTATCTAGAGATCCAAACGTAAGGGGTGGTGCAGATGCAAGTGATGAAAAAAAGTACCAGCCTATTTGGAAAACTAAACTTCCTCAGTGGTGCCCCAAGGGTCTGACAAAGACTCAGAAAAGAAGGATTCAGCATGAACGCCAGTGGGATATGTATCACGGTGAAGATCCTTCAAGAGAGAAATCTCTAGTTAAGTAGTGGAGGCTGAAACGCAAGGATAGGGATCCATCGGCAGAAATCAATATGGTTGTGACATTGCCGATGGAATTTATGGCGCCTATTGATGAGGAAGAAGCTGCTGAGATGGCGCAGTTAGTACTATGTGGCAGAACCATCCAAATTATAAGAGATCAAGTACCAAAGTAGCCGATTTAACCGCCACTTAAAGCACTTGAGCCCATATAATCCCGGTAGTCCGGAAATCTCGAAGGATTTCTAACAATCGTATATCCAACCCAGATCGCGTAAACTCAGGTATGCACATTCAAACGAACCAACAATTAAACGAAAATACTTGAAGTACGAAATAAAGTTATTACAACATTTTGCTCCAATAAAAGTAGTACTCACGCCACGACACATGTGGCCAAATAAAACATTGCTTTAAAATTCAATCCCAAAGTCTCACTCCACGCGAATACCATTAACAAAATAGGGGTGCCAATGAGGACATGTCCAACAACAGCAAAAGATGAGCTCGTAGAAGACCTTGCCCACAACCTACTCCTCTTCTCCTTTGACAGGATAGAGACAGTGCTTACAATAGCCAAAGTATGCTTGGCCATCTGCAACAAACGGGATAAACCCTGAGTACGGGAATGTACTCAACTAGACTTACCCGTTTAACTAAAAATAAAGACTCCAAGGGTATGCATGGCTTTTTATGTGGATCTGGATAAACTTTGCTTTGGCGGAAACGCAAACAATATGAAACTTAAAGATTAGAGAGCAGTCATTTTCCATCCTATCATTATCTCTAAGTTTGCACTTGTACTAGAGCACACACTTGATCTAAGCAATCAATATAATAATATATCCAATTCCTTAATCAATATTTTAGTAGAACCATTATGATGTCACATGAAGTTGTACCGTGGTGAAGCTCAACATAATCCCCCACTATCCGGTGGGAGGCGGCGACTCGAATCGATATACAACCAGCTGGCAAGATTACCTTTAACACACGCCCACACTTTCCCCGTCGGGTCCATGCATTGGGTTACCGCTCAACATTGTCCAGGTAGTACGTCGCGAGCTTAGCGTAATCCACCCAATTGGAGAAATCAGTGGGCCACCACGGGGCAGGTCATATCTCCAAACTAGAGGGAGCCAAAAGTAGACTGAGGGTCGGCCCGGACAGTGTTTACTCGGCTTCGGGGTCGATACTCACAACGGCCCCTATGTGAAAGGGCGCATTCAAAGATGTAAGAGGGACACCATCGTATACAAACCTACACGATCCAACGGACGGACTGCCCCCAAGTCTAAACCACTTGGTGCCCTTGCCTTCCAGTTGACCGCATTTCATTACTACCATTGGTTCTTTCCACGATAGCAAATATAGCCAACCGTGATCGGTACTATCCCCATGGGATAATACGAACATAAATATAAATGTAACCATTTATTCTAAGTAGGCTAAGCGATTGCTTTTACTTTTATTTACATGTTAACAAGGTAGGTAAAACAATAATCAAGGAAGGTAATGAGCAATTAGGATTCAGTCAACTCCTATCACCTAATGCATCACAATATAAAATACTCAAGTAGATTAATTGTAAATACTGGGAGGCTTAAAGATGCTCCGGGGCTTGCCTTGAGTGAAGGTGGAGGGCTGGTGGTCAGGGCACTCGGGGAGGTTAGTGTCGAGCTCGTGGTGCTCCTCGTTCAACTCCTGCACCTTCTGTACTCCTTCCTCTAGAAGTTGCTCCTGAGGTTCCTCTACTGATCCTGTACGTTTGCGATGCATATAAGTACTTATGGTGCAGGGATGATGCTTGAACAAGAATTAAACACTCAAAGATTACTTTTGGAATTATCTTAAATATTTACTCTAGTTCCACTTTACACAGCAAGTATATTACAAACTACTCAGAAAAATCTACGAAAATTACAGGGAATAGAACAAGCCTACTGGATGCTACTACAGAAATTTCACTAAAAGTAAAGCTACCAGCTAGCAGGTACAAAAAGATGAATTTAAAGGCAGAAAAAGCACTTTGAACTAGAGCTACTAGCTAACAGGGTGAAACATGCTATAACTTATTTTTAACAGGTTCTTAGCTTAACAAAATATTTATCAAGAAAGTTCCATGATCAACACTACCAGATTATTCTCTATAAGAATTTCCCAAGAAAACCCTAGAAAAGGACACTTGAACTACAAGTATCTTTTCTGCCATACAACATACCACATGTTATATTTTTCCTAGACAGAGCATAACATACAGAGGCTACTCAAAAAGTTTCATGATTTATACAAGCACAGATTTACCACAGGAATTATTCTAATAAAACATCAGAAACACATTTTAATAGGTGATAAATAAAACTTGCACAAAAACATGGCATTTTATATTTTTCCTAGCTTGTACATAGGATAACAGAGCTAGCATAAAAACCTCATATTTTTATTTGATCATTACATGCAGGAACCCAATTAACTTTGATAAATGCAGAAAAGGATTATTAAAACACTAGTACTAAAGACATTCTCCAAAAATTACTTTTATATTTTTAACAGAAAGATCACCATTTATAGAGCCTAACAAGATTGATTTCACCATTTTAGGATTTACCAAACTCTAGATACAAAATAAACAAGCATTAACCGATTTACTGAAAATAGAAAAAGGAAATGCATCTCAGCATTCGGCCCATGGTGAACAGTGTTGGGCTCGGCCCAGACAGTGCGGGAGGCCGAACTGACAGGTGGGGCCCGTGGTCAACGCTGGCCCACTTGCCAGCGAGTCGGGGCAGAGCACTGGCGCTGACCGGTGCGTTCTCGCCGACGGCGAGCTAGCCGGCGGTGAGGTTGGATGTGTTGGACTCGGGGTGACGTCGCGCATCGATTGTTGGGGTTGGTAAAGCCAGTGCGACCCTGTAGCGAGCCGGCGGCGTGTGGTGGCGGAGCAGTGCGGCGGTGCGAAGCGGTGGGGTGATTACCGGCGGTGTGGTGCTAGGCTAGCGGTTGTGTGAGCACCATGGTGGTGTGGGGAGTGCAGCGCAAGCGTTGGTTGAACCGGAGAGGCTCTGTGGAAATCTGGCCATGTCCGAGCTCCGCGACGGCGGTAATGGCGCACGGCCAACGGAGGTGCGATGACTAAGGGCGAGCTAGGGCATGGGGGTTGGTGTTCTCACCTTGACTACCCTTGCTGGTGCTGCCCTTGAGATTGAGGCGACGAAGGTGGTCGAGAGGGAGACGAACGTCGTTTGGTCGTTGCGGTGGCGATTCCAAGCCGACAATGGTGAAACTTGGCTGGCTAAAGCGAGGCGAGCAGAGCGTGTGCGAGGCGAAGGCGAACTGGTGTGCGAGATGGATCGAGCAGAGGCGCTCGGGTGGTTGCGAATTTGAAATCGGGGTGTTGCGGTGCATTTGGTGCTCGGCGCGCGAGAGCAGAGGCAGCGCGAGCGGGAGAGTAAACGCGGGTGAATGCTGGCGAGTGAGGGAGGCAGAGGGGATGTAGGCGCATCCTCCTGCGCGGTCATGGCCGACCGGAGAGACTGGTGGGGGCCTGGACGTGACGACGCGGCGTGCGGCAGCGGCGTGGCGTGTTCGCGCGCGCGGTGCAGGAGCGGCAGCGCGCGGGGCAGGGCGCTACTTGGTCCTGGCGCCGTTAGCGCTGATCCACGCTCGATTGCGACCGTGATGGGGGGAAGCTGCTGGTCGGTGCTGGCTCTGCGGCGACGTTAAGGCGATGCGACAGCGCAGCGTGCGGCAGCGGCGCTGGCAGCTTTGCGACGTGCGAAGCAGGAGCGTCAGCGGCTGCGCGCGGTGCAAGCTCGATTCTAACGCCGTTAGCGCGACTTCGTGCTTTGATGGCGAGCGGGACAGGGCGTGGCCTGGGCGGGTCTGCTGGAGCAGCGGCGACGCGACGGCGAGGGCAGGCGCGGCGTAGCGCTGCGTGTCTGCGCGGGCAGAGACGGCGAGAGACGAGCGCGTGATCGGCGCAGAGCGTCAGCGTGCGGCGCATGGCGAGTGGCGCAGCGCGGCTGTCGGCGTCGGTGGGCAGGCATCGACGACCACGTGGCGGCAACGCCGGTGTATGGCGCAGACGCGGTCGGGCGCGGGAGCGCGCGGCGTGAGCGGGCCGGCGGGGACGAGCGCAAGGTGGGCCGCGTGGGCCGAAAAGGTGAACTCGACCTGTTTCAGTTCTGATTCCCGTTTTCCATTTTCTTTTATTTGATTCAAATTGAATTTGCTTCAAAATAGTTTCAAAAACTCTAAACTAAGTTTTGAGACTTAAACCAAAGTTGTTCAGAATATTATTCTCTACCTTTTTCATGTAGGTCATAAATTCTGAAAACTATTAGTTCAAGGGTTGTGGATTAAAAACCTATTAAGCCAATTTAAGAAAAGAATTACTTTTATTCTTAACAATTAAACTAAGCTTAAATTAAGTAGGGTAATTAATTAGGGAAACAAACCATCCTTTACTCTAATCATGGAAACTTAGCTAAACATGTTGATCAAGATTTAGAGCACAAAACACCTATTCATTTCTAATGTAACAAATATAAATAAACAGACATGAAATGATAGCATATAAAAACATGAATGCAATGCAATGCTTATGCTTAGTGGCTAATGATGATCCTAATACAAGCTTGACACAGGGGGTCACATACTAGACCCGATGGCAGCTGTCTTTGAAAAGCCTACCGATGATGAAAGACAGCATTTGAGGGCATTGTTTGTCAAAGGCAAAGTTGATGGCCAGCCAGTATCCAAGATGCTAGTAGATGGTGGAGCGGCAGTCAATATAATGTCGTACGTTATGTTCAGGAAGCTTGGGAAAGGTGACCAGGACTTAGCCAAGACAGACATGATGCTTAAAGATTTTGAAGGCAATGTGTCACCAGCTAAGGGAGCAGTGTGCGTTGAATTGACCATCGGCAGTAAAACTTTACCGACGACATTTTTTGTGATCAATGGCAAATGTACCTACAAGTTGCTCCTAGGAAGAGATTGGATCCATACCAATTGCTGTATCCCTTCTACAATGCACCAGAGCCTCATGCAGTGGGTTGGAGACAGGATTGAAGTCGTCCAGAGGGAGGCTTCGTTAATCGTTGCATCGGCAGAATTAGAAACTTATGAACAAACCAAGTGCATATCAGGTGAAGCTTGGGATACAGAGTTCCTCAAGGTTGCCGATTACCAAATCATACCGATCCAAGCAGTCGGTTCTGAAGGAAAGTTTTAATGGATCAGTTCGCCGATGACGGAAAACTTAGGCAGGGGTTCACACCGGCAGATGATTTACTAGAGATAGATATTGGTGATGGTAGTAAACATAGGCCAACCTTTATTAGTGCTGAGTTAGATTCCCAATGTAAGCAACAGTTGAATGATTTATTAAAAGAATATAAAGATTTTTTTGCTTGGAATTATACAGAGATGCCTAGTTTAGACCGATCTATAGTGGAGCATCGGTTACCTATTAAATCTGGTTTCCAACCACATCGGCAGCCAGCGCGCCGATGCAATCCTCTTGTATTACCTGACATTAAAGCTGAAATTACAAAGTTAATTGAAGCTAGATTTATTCGGCAATGTCGATATCCCGAATGGATTTCTAATGTGGTTCCTGTGTATAAGAAAAATGGAAAACTTCATGTTTGTATTAATTTCAGGAATCTCAACAAGGCTATGCCAATGGATGGCTACCCGATGCCGGTTGCCGATCTGCTGATTGACGCCGCTGCTGGACATCAAATTATTAGTTTTATGGATGGTAGTGCTGGATATAATCAAATATTCATGGCTGAAGAAGATATATCCAAGACTGTGTTTAGATGTCCAGGTCATGTCGGTTTATTTGAGTGGGTCGTGATGACTTTTGGTTTGAAGAACGCCGGTGCTACTTATCAGAGAACAATGAATTTCATTTTTCATAAGTATATTGACACGATAGTTGAAATCTATATTGATGATGTGGTGGTCAAGTCCAAAAACTTTGAGAAGCATCTTGCCGATTTGCGAAAGATTCTAGAGTGCACAAGGGAACATGGGTTGAAGATGAATCCTAATAAGTGTGCGTTTGGTGTATCGGCAGGTCAATTCCTAGGATTTATGGTGCATCAAAGAGGTATCGAGATCGGCAGCAAATATATTGATGCGATTAATAAGGTGGTTGCTCCCACAAACAAGACTGAATTGCAGTCTTTGATCGGCAAGATTAATTTTATTAGAAGATTTATATCTAATATGTCTGGGAAGATTAAATCTTTTAGCCCGCTGTTAAAGCTAAAGGCCAGTCAAGAATTTGCATGGAAGGAAGAACAACAATCAGCCTTAGAAGAAATTAAGAGATATTTGGTAAATCCTCCCGTCTTGATGCCGCCTCAACATAGGAAACCTTTCAGGTTGTATTTATCTACCGATGACAACGTTATTGGGTCAGCCTTGGTCCAGGAATTTGAAGGGAAGGAACGTATAATTTATTATTTGAGTAGAAGATTGGTGGATGCTGAGACCAGATATTCGGCTGTTGAGAGGTTATGTTTATGTCTATACTTCTCTTGTATTAAATTAAGACATTATTTGTTATCGGCCGAATGTACTGTCATATGCAAGGATGATGTGGTTAAGTATATGCTGTAAATGCCGATATTGAGTGGGAGAATTGGCAAATGGATTTTAGCGCTGTTAGAGTTTGATTTGAGGTATGAATCGGCTAAGGCAGTTAAGGGTCAGGTGATGACTGATTTTGTTACTCAGCACTGTGGTACAGTGAGTTCCGTACAAATTTCTCCTTGGACTTTGTTCTTTGATGGATCTACGTGCAAGGAAGGAGTAGGTATCGGCATTGTTTTAATTTCACCCCGAGGACAAAAGTATGAGGTCTCATTACCGATTGTTGCTACTTCAACAAACAATCAGGCTGAATACCAGGCTTAGCTAAAGGGGTTGGAATTACTCAGGGAGGTACGTGCTGATGCTGTGGAAATCTTTGGCGACTCCATGCTAGTGATCAATCAGTTGATTGGGATTTATGAGTGCCGAAGTGAAATTTTAATTGCACACCATGAAAAGTGTGTACAATTATTAAAGGAATTCAAAGAATACCACCTTGAGCATATTCCCAGACTGCATAATGAAGAGGCTAATCGGTTAGCACAGTACGCTTCAGGGTATTAGCCGATTCAGGAAATAATGACATCGGTGATAGTTGCCGATGACTGGAGAAAAGAGATTGCCGATTATTTAAGGGACCCGTCTAGGAAGGTTGGAAGGCGTCTAAGGTTTCAAGCTACCAAGTACGTGCTCCTTGATGATGAATTATATTATCGGACAATTGATGGAGTTTTGCTCAGATGCCTTAGTAAAGAAGAATCAAAAGAGTTGATGGGAGAAATTCATGAAGGAGTATGTGGAGCACATCAATCGACATTCAAAATGAAGTGGATGATTAGACAGAATGGGTATTATTGGCCGACAAGTCTTGAGGATTGTTTCAGATACTTCAAAGGGTGTCAAGATTGTCAGAAGTTTGGTAATATTCAGAGAGCACCTGCATCGGCAATGAATCCTATAATCAAACCTTGGCCGTTTAGAGGATGGGCTATTGATCTCATCGGCCATATTTATCCGCCATCGAGTAAAGGGCATAAATTTATACTTGTTGCTACCGTTATTTCACAAAGTGGATTGAAACTATTCCTTTGAAGAAGGTAACATCGGCAAACATGATAGACTTTGTGAAAGAGCATATTGTTTACCGATTTGGTATTCCTCAGACTATTACGACTGATCAAGGGACGATGTTTACATCGGGAGAGTTTGATGCGTTTGCTATCGGTATGGGGTTTAAGGTTTTAAACTCCTCTCCTTATTATGCTCAAGCTAATGGTCAGGCTGAAGCAACTAATAAAGGGGTTATTAAACTTATCAAGCGCAAAATTGAGGAAAATCCTAGAAGGTGGCATGTAGTGTTAAATGAAGCTTTATGGTCATATCGGATGTCATGTCATGGTGCAACTAAAGTTTCGCCCTATTAGTTGGTTTATGGGCATGATGCTATCCTGCCTTGGGAAATTAAAACTGGTTCTAGACGATTGTCTTCCCAGGATCGATTAACAGCTGATGAATATGATATTCTTATGAAGGATGAGTTAGAAGATCTAGCGGGTCATCGGTTGAGAGCTCTGATCAGCATCGAAGAAAACAAGAAGAGGGTTGCCAGATGGTATGACAAGAAAGTAAAGGTAAAAGAATTTGCCGATGGTGATTTGGTGTGGAAATTGATTTTATCGATTGGGACTAAGAGTTCAAAGTATGGAAAGTGGTCTCCTAATTGGTAAGGTCCATTTCGGATAAATCGATCTGTTCCTGGTAATGCTTATATTTTGGAAACCCTCGAAGGGTTTGCGTTTCCTAGAGCAATCAATGGTAAATATTTTAAAAAATATTATCCTAGTATCTGGACGGATGCATGAGATAATACATATATAACTGCCGATGGTAGGCTTATCATACATAGCGTCAGCAAAAGAGGCATTAACGTTATAATACAAGCCAGTCATCAAGTTTTGAGTTGTCGGTACAACAAGATTACAAGAGAGACTGAATAGATGAAATCGCACGAAGGCGAATTTGGTATGCTCTTCTATCTCCTTGGCATCGTCATCGGCAGTGCCTTCAATGGGCTTGATCTTTCTCTTCAACAGAAGGGCCTGCCGAGCGTCAGCATCTCTTTCTTGTTGTAGAGCTTTGACGGCATCGGTAAGTTGAGCCTTCTTTTGGTTGGCCACGTTTAAGGCTTCATCAACTTTCTTCAGCTCTGCTAGTAGTTCTTCCTTTCTTACCGATAGATGGGTGATTTCTTGTTCGAGATCGATGCTAAAGGCTTCTAAGTGACCGATGCCCTTGTGCTTTTCATCGGCAGTTTGCTTGAATTGGAGCATCTCCTCTTCAAGCTTTGATTGGGCTGCCCTATCGGCAATGCGGCGTGAGGCCCGTTGGTATTGGAGTTCTCGGCTCTCAAGAAACGCCGCTTGGAAGAGTATTTCTTTGACATCGGCAGGCAGTTGGCCTTGAATTTCCTTGAAAGCTAACCTTACTGCATTTGAATCTTGGACTAGTTCGGATGTGCTTTGCTGCAGTAAGGATAACAGTGCTTCAAGTTTGGATTTAACTTCTGCCGATATAGCATCTGATGGTGGACCAGAGCTTTCTTCTTCTTCGTCATCGTCCGGTATATTGATGGCAAAAGAGAATAGGCTGTTGGGGGAGTCTTGGGCCTGAAAAGAAGAGGATTAGAGTTTGCTGATCACAAGTTTGTGTTTTGCAAGTTTTATGACAGTCAGTTTACCATCTTTAGACGTGTCTCTTGCCTCGGGCTCGGCAAAACAGCTGGCGCGGTGGTGTCTTGAGCATCGGCGATGGTTGCTGATGAACTTGCTTCTGTGGTTGGAATTGTTAGTGCCAGTGCTGATGCCGACGCCGGTGATGTTTCTGTTATAGCTAATCCCTGTAGCACTGGCGCTGTCTCTTGGGTGGAGGCTTCGACTGGCGTCTGGTCAGGGGCAGGCACCGATGCTGGCTCTTGTGTTGGCGCATCGGTAGGAGATTGAGAAGATGCTGCCGATGATGGCCTTAGGCGTTTTTGTCGAGGAGCGGTACTTGGTGAGCCTTGGCGCTTCGACTGCTGTACTTGGGGGGGCATCGGCAGCTTGGACTTGGGGATCTTGAGAGCTGGGAGTAACTGCCGATGAGCTTGTCTGCTACAGGAGAACAGTTAATACAAGCCAAATGAGAAGTTGTCGATGAAAATATGAAATCGGCATAAATTGATAGAAATTTGTTACCGCAAAAGCCTGCGCTAGAGCAGCAGCAGCAGTTGATGGAGTGGCAGAAGTCGATGGAGTGGCAGCCGCTATAGTCGGTGTTGACTTCGGCTTTATGGTGACCTTGGGAGCTACCCTTTGTTGCAAGAAGGAAGATAATGATGGAGCCCTGCTACCAATTACCGATGTGGGATTGCTCGATCGCAGGTTGAAGTTTTTGCCACTTCTGCTCTTATTTGGGATTAAGTCATTAACCTGTTAACAGAGTCAGTTGCCGATACATTTGGAAGAAGAAAAAGGGGTGATATCAAGGAAGAGCTTACCGCAGTATCGGGAATGATGTGATCAGTGTCAATCAGGTGCCGATAGTAGTCCGATGATACATAGAACAGTTGGTCCTTCCACTCTTGCCACCAAAACTTGTATGACTCAGTGATGAAGGAGATTGGCGCCTAGGTAGACAAGTCGATATTGGTTGTATCGGCATGAGGGGAAAGGTGGCCGATTCTGTTCTAGTCCATGACACTGGTGATGGCTTCTCTGGGCTTCACCACATTGGCGTAGCATAGCTTGATCGGCAGTTGCCCGAATGCTACTTGCCTTGCTGCTGCCGATGGGTAGTAGAACTCGTAGGAAGCCTGTGTATTATTCCAGCTCCCGAAGATGTTCACTGGGATTGCGCGGGGAATGAGGATGGCTCTCATGATTTCTTCATCTTTGTCTGAATTTGCATCGGCGATGTTGAAGGAAAGAGGAAATCTGTTATCGGCATCAACATAGGGCCACCAAGCTCGGTTTGCGGAAGGGATTCCATAGTAAAATCTCTGTAAAAATCTGCCGATCTGGTCCTCATTAGCATCAGTCCCAGGTAGGACTACGATGGCTTCGCCGAAGTTGAGAGGAGAGCGAGTTGCTGGTTCATTGTCAGCAAGCGTGTGGTCTTCAGCTAGGTCCTGTGGAAATTCTTGACTGAACAGATCAAATTGGAGGACTTTGTGCATATGAGCGTTCAACCACATATTCACAAACCACCAGGGCCCTCCAATGTTGTCGATGGGTTCACCCCGTAACAATTTCTCTAACACTTGATGCAGAAGACGGTAAACTGCACCGAGGAGATATCGGCCAAGAGGAAGTCGAGCTCCATTGGCTAAGAGTTCTGCTGCCGGGAGATACATGTTGGTTGGCCTGACTGTCCTGCCGCAAAAGATGAATTTCTCCAGCCACATGTTTAGGAAAGTGACGTGCTCCCTCTGGCCTACCGATCCAGTCTTTTGGTATTCCTGGATATATCCAGTCCAACCACCGATGTTGCGGCTAGTTACCTGATGCTTAGGCTTTCTGTTGAAGAGACTGCCATCATCGACAGAAGAAATATCAAGACCAGTAATCATGTACACATCGGCAAGTGTAGGAGTAGCTAGTCCATGTCTGAATAGGAATGCATTCATGGTGTCGGACCAGAAGTAGGATGCGGCGATCATCATAGATTCATTTTTTGCCATATCGGCAATGGATAACTTGGTACATTGATCCAGTTGGCACTCTGCCTAGTAAACTCGCTGCGATCTGGCCATCCTTAGGTACCAGTTTTTCCACCCTTTGGTAGGTTTGGGCCAAGAACGGAAGATATCTGTCCATAACCCTAGATCAAAGTGTTCGGCTCTGAAAGTAACCCGGTTGACCTCTACATTTATGGTTTCGGTTGGATCGGTATTCCCCATCGGACCCAAACAACAGACGTGTGGTTGATCGGTGGGGATTACTATTCTATTGCACTTTTCCTAAATTCAAAAAACAAAAAGAGAGAAGAAAACGAGATCACGAAACAATGCAGAAGAAGATCGCAAAGTATGGAGTGAGAGGAAGAGAAATTGACCGTAGGGACGGTGAAACTGATCGCCATTAGGTCGGAGGAGTTCTTGTAGGTTGCACCTTGCTGGTGGGAGGAGCCGCCGGTTGAATGTCGCCGGAGTGTTCTTCGAAGGCGCCGGTGAAATGGGGAATGAAAGTGAATGAGGATGTGAGCTCAGGGTGAAGAACAGGTTGGATGATGGTGATTTTTATAGGTCTGGAGACGCCAGGGGCATTTTGGAGTTTTCTTTTCACTGAGAAGAGATATGGAAAGGTATGGTAGTGGATTCGCGCGATGATCGAGGAATTATGAGAGTGGATTGTGACTGTTCGCGCTACAGTTACGGGGTTCTGTTGGTAACTTGCAATTTTTTGCGCACGGGAATCGAGGAAGTCGTGCATGTATCTTAAAGGAGAAGGTTGCAGTAGAGAAAATTTCGGCGCATAAAATATTTTATTCTCCGAAATTGGGGGGCATGTGTTGACACTGCTTTTCGGCATGTGTCAATATGGGCTAAGGCTTGTGTCGATCGGTAAGGAATTGATTGTCGTTATCTATTGGCATCAGGGTGTCACTGGTTAAATTACCGATTAGAGTAAGACTAGAGTACCGATGGTGAGTTTGAGGAATTGCCAGTGGAGGTGAGAAGGCATTGCCGATAAAGGTAAGAATGTTGCCGATGAAAACAGGAATATGTGACCGATGGAAGTGAGAAGGCGTTGCCGATAAGAGTAAGAATGGTGCCGATAAGGACAGGGATTTGTTGCCGATGGATGCAGGAAGATACTGTTGATGAGGGCAAGAAGATGTTGCCGATAGAGATAGGAATGTTGCCGATGAAAGCAGAATAAGGTAGCTGACGTCAGCAGAAAGCTGCCGATGGCTGTGGAAGGAGGTTTCAGATTAGAGGTCTGCCGATGGAAGGTTTCATCGTAAGAGAGATAGATATAGGAACTGGTGATTTCCTGCCAGTATTATTGAAGTTTGAGTCTGACTCTTGCACGAATCATTTATTTCCTTAAAAATAGGTATTGTTGTTATGATTGAGTCCGACTCTTGGATGAGTCGTTTATTTCCTTTAAAGTAGGGATTTTTGTTTAGGAATGTTAGAGTCATGATTGTTTACAACTCCCTTGGCCGGAGTATAAATATGTACCGGGGGTGGTGTAAGGAATATATACACAATCAATCAAAGAGCTTATTATTTTCATCTACTTTTCCAGTAAATCTACTTTTTCGCATTAGTTTTAGTTCATCTACGAGTTCTTATGAAGTTTTGACGGATTATCTCTGTCGACCTTGCAAGATCCGCATTTGGAGCAAATCAGAGCCTTGACGTCCGGGCGCATCGTTGTCGTCTCGTTCATATTTGTTCTAGTTATCATCCTTGTCGATTAATTGGTCAAATCGACTGGCACACTCTAGGTTTTGGGTTTAAAGCCCGACGTGTTTGCAGTTTCGACGGATTTTGTGTCAACATGGGTGTGTGCATCGACTCCATGGCTTATCAAGCGGTTACCTTCCCCGGATCCATGGTCATCCCCGCAGGCGGCGCCACCCTCCAGATTGGATCTATGATCTGGACCATCCATGGCACCGTCTCCATCTCCGAAACGTCAGAACCAGCGTAGCTTCTCGCGCTGAACTCTCCTTCAATTGAAGACCCGACCACCAAGACGGCTCGAGGCACCCCCGATCGTACTACTCACAAAGACTGTGCGAGCACCGTCGACCAGGTTGACGAAGACCTCGCCGAATGCATCGGCCTCATCAGCGCCACTCGCCGCCGACTTTGTTCGCACGCATCAGCCGCACGAAGGATCAACTCCGAAGCACCACTGCACCACCCGATGCCCGACCTCGTCAGCCACGGCACTGGGCAAAAGCGCCGACGCGGTAACGGGCACAAAGAGGTTCTCGACGGCCCCTGCCCTCTTCACGGACGGGGAAAACACACTATGCGGGAGTGCCTTGCCCTCAAGGAGGCCTTCCAGAGCAAGGCGGACCCAAAGCGACCAGACAGCGGCCCAGCAAAGGGAGACCTAACAGAAACTCCGACTGCCGGCTTCATGAAGGCCGCGTGCATCTTCCCTATATTCGATGGGCACCCAGGTAGTAACGGTAAGCGCCGCCGATCTTTTTATAACTGCAACAACGTTCGTGTCCCTTCTCCAGATTGGACAAAGCAGCGAATCGACTTCTCGAGGGACGACCACCAGATATGTCATGACTATCCTAGTCGCTTCCCCCTGGTCGTTAGCGCGGCTATCTCAACCGGTTTCTTCAAGAAGATACTTGTCGACGGAGGCAATTCCTTCAACGTCATATTTCCGAGCACGCTCCAGCGGTTTGAGTACCGAGAAAGCAGTCTCCGACCCATGAATTTCTCCCTGCACGGCATTATCCCTGGCGAAAGTTCGACACCATCCGGACAAATCACTCTCCCGGTGCGATTTGAGTCCGACCGATTAACCCGCGAGGAGCCTGTTGACTTCGTGGTCGCCAACATGGATACTCCATATGACGCTATCCTCGAACGGCCTGCACTCTCAAGGCTCATGGCGATACCGCACTATACGTACTTAGTGCTCAAAATGCCGACACCGCGAGGCGTCATCAGCATCCACTCCGATCTATAAATTGCCTACGAGTGTGAACAAGAGACGATCGACGATGCGACCAGTCGTGAACGCCTACACGGCGCCCAGATCTGCCTGTCCGATGCGGCCAAGCCATATGTAGGGGACTTCGATATCCCAGAACCTCCAACTACACATGCCTCGAAGAAGTCTAGGGAAACAAAGACTGTGGACCTGGTCGACGATGACCCCGAGAAGACCGCTGTGATCGACGCCGGCCTCGACCCTGAACAAGAAAGAGCGCTCGTCAGCTTCCTGCGGCGCAACATCAACATCTTCGCCTGGAAACCGGCCAATATGCCAGGCGTCCCCCGAGACCGCGCCAAGCACTCGTTGAACGTGGTCGAGGGAGCCAAACTGACCCGCCAAAAGCTTAGAAGGTTCGCACCGGATCGCAAGGAGGCCATCAAAGCTGAAATAACCCGGCTCCTAGCCGCGGGGTTCATTAAAGAAGTAAATCATCCAGATTGGCTTGCCAATCCCGTGCTTGTAAGAAAAAAGAATAATGAATGGAGAATGTGTGTTGATTATACGAGTCTCAACAAGCATTGCTCTCCCGACCCTTTCCCTCTCCCACGAATTGACGAAGTCGTTGACTCTACTACGGGATCCGAACTCCTCTCCTTCCTCGACTATTACTCCGGTTACCACCAAATAGCCCTAAAGGTCGAAGATCAAATCAAGACATCGTTCATAACGCCTTTCGGTGCCTACTGTTACACGACAATGTCCTTTGGGCTAAAAAACGCAGGGGCCACGTACCAACGTGCTATATAAGAATGCTTGAAATGGCTAATTCCAGGAAAATTCGAGGCCTACGTAGACGATGTAGTCATAAAAACACACTCCACAGAAACACTGATCGCCGACATAGAGGCAACCTTCGAGGCCCTCAACGAGTTCAGGTGGAAATTAAACCCGAAGAAATGCATCTTCGGAGCATCATCAGGGAACCTGCTTGGCAACATTGTCATCCAGTCCGGCATTCGAGCCAACTCGGAAAAAACCGCCGTAGTTCTTCAAATGAAGCCTCCGTCTAACGCCAAGGACGTGCAGAAACTTGCCGGGTGCATGGCTGCCCTCAACCGCTTCATCTCCCGCTTGGTGAGCTAATTATATTGTGATGAAACTTTTATGGTGAGCTAATTATTGTATGCTTGAACTAGTAAAAATTTCATACTCATTAGACCATGTACACCTTAGTTATAGATAAAACATATAGAAAAAAAAATTAATTTCATGCTTGTTAAATCTATTATTTATCTATAACTAAGTTGTACATGGTCCAATGAGTATGAAAATTTTACTATAGTTCAAGCATAAAATTATTAGCCCGCCATAAAAATTTAACCAAAATTGGACCATAGAAGCTAAAACTATGATTTATTCCAATTAATTACAAACAAAATTAGTTTTTTCAATTAATATAAATCTACAACAAAATTTTTGAACTAAATCATATTTTATTATATGTCCACTGTAGATCTACTCATGTGGAGTCCAACAAAATTAGATTTTCTATTTTATGATTTATTATGCTTTTTTAAGATTAAGAGAAAACAAATAAAAAGGAAAAAAAGACAAAACCATTGTTCATGTAGCAAAACTACCGTCCAAAACCGTTTGAGAGGGTAATTTGACCGGGTTTAGAAAGTTCATGGGTAAAATACCTGGTTTATAGTTGATGGTGTGAAGTAGACCACGCTAGATAGGTGAGGTGATTATTAAATAAACTTTTTCCTAAAATGATATACTTTCAAAAAAGAAATTGTAGTCCAATTTGCCCCATAAACTATCAATATTTCTCCTTGTTCACTTGGTTTATCAGCCACAAAAACAATATTTTTCTCTCACAATAAAACAACAAAAAATAACATCAGTCGGCTCCACCAAAACGATCAAGCGAACATGACGCTTCGTTGACATAGGGTGCCACATCAAACGAAACTACCGTCCAATTAACCATACATCGAAGGTGCAGGAACAAATGATTTCAAAAATTGAAAAGTAAAAAAAAATCTGGTTACTCTTAAGGCCCCGTTTGGATCCCTGAAATTGAATTCATTTTAATAATCATAATTTAAAGACATATTAATTAAGCTAATATGATTATATATGGATTATAATTATATATTATTGTTTACTATATGAGAGACATACTTATTTGTTGTATTTCTATCGTAGGAGAGGGGAGTTTGAACAATATGTTATAAGTTACAAATAGAAATATGGAATGATGATCTATAGAATCAATTTTCATCTCTCACCCTATAAATTTGAGATATGCTTAAATGTGGACTTTGAAAAGTGGTGGAATGTCAAATTCTAAGTCAAATAGCTTAATTTATTAAGGTAGTTTTCAATTCCTCTAAATAAATGATCCATATAAATAAGAGGGGGAATCGAACAATCGCAAAAGTTGAGGGATCAAAAGAACTTTCCTCTTTTTCTTTGATCCTTGCAATTGGGTAAGCTTGATTTGACGCAGCATGTCGGAGTTGACATTATCTTGGAATCTTGGATATATATGTTCTCCACAAAAAGGCGACAATGATGAAAGATTCTATATGCATGGATACAGACGATGCATGCATGGCCTGTTGATGCATTCGTTCGACGACGAGTTCTATTTTGCAACCTGCACCTGCTACTATGGCAGCTGTGCCTAGCTATAGCTATAAATAGCACTGGAAGCAAGCAATACTGCCAAGCATTAAACAAGGATAGCTGCTATATATAGTAAAGCTTCTACTCCTACATACCAACCAATGCTTAAATCAGCAGTGAGGATGATGAGGAAGAAGGAGAAGAGAAGAAGAGACGAAAAGAGAGCGAGGCTTACATGGCGATCAGAGTGGTAGCTCTGGTAGCCAAGGATGACTTGCCTGTGTGCCGGCCGGCCTCTCCTCAAGGATCATCGTGTCGATCGTCGTCGTCGTCATCGAGCAGAGACGATGATCGACCGATGAGACTAGGGTGTGGCACGTCGATCTCGCAGGCAGTCTCCTTGGCTAGCCCTGACTCACTCTTATCGCCCATGCTAGCCTTTGCATCTCTCTCTCTCGTGCTGCATGCTGTACACAGATTACTAGCTAGCTAGCTCCTAGCTAGTGACCTGCTGGTGTGATGCTTCATCAGTTCAGTATGTCAGTGGCGATGCAAAACATGGATGCATGTACTGCAGTTCAGTATATATGTGCATCTCTATCTTCTTTTTCAGGTAAGTGATGAACTGATTTGGGATTGTCATTATCTAAAAAAAACTAACAATCGGGATTGTAGGCACATCAATATATGTTTATGTTCTTTTCAACTTAGAATTATATTTGATATGAGTGGTTATTTTCTTCTCCATGACGGTGAATCCAAGGCGTGAGCGAGGTCACGAGAGGAGGCCGGCGAGTCAGAAGAACTTTCTCGGATTGAAAGAGGATGAGCCTTAGTTTTCAAAGCATGCACGCAGTGCAGCAGTTCAGATCGAGGTCGCTGCACCTTAGTTTTCCTATCATTCCTATATTTTGCCTTTAGAGCTACAAAAGGGTCTTGCCCTAGGCCCTAGCCCCTAGCCCGTTTTACACTACATAGGTTTCCAGGTTCTTCAGAAAAGCCAGCTCCACTTGGTTTCAGACCATATATCACTGGACCATTTGGCACAGCTAGCTCCTCTGGGGTTCAGTGTGGATATCAGTTTGTACACTAAATTAGAGTGACTTAAATGTTTATATAAATGTACTCAGACATATCTCCAGATGTAGATCTAGAATTTCATAGCTACAAATACCTAACTCTATGAAATCCACATATTCTCTGGAGTTAGCTAGAGATCTATGAAACAAGGCCATATATGTGCATTTAATCCACATGTAAAGAGCTGCATTGACATTTGACGCTTCAGATTGTTGTGTTGTTCACTACTAGAATGGTGGACTTCTCCTAGTATTTTTAATTAGTAGGAAAACACTACCACTAGTCATGGCACATGGGAATCCCACTAGGAGACATTTAGTAGGAAAAATTTGTACTAAATTTTGAATACCAAAAACACTAGGAGAACTTCACCCCACTAGGAGAAGTTTTAGATTTTGGTAGTGGTTGGAGTGGGCACGGTGTGATGAAATCGTTGTGTGCCTGGGTTCAGGAGAGGGAGACAAAAATAATTCCAGTGTGTTGTACCACCCCAACTACGTACGGTGGTGAAGCTAGACAAAATTAAAGGAGAATAATAACTTGTGCCACGGGGTACACACATAAGAGAGAAAATAACTAGAGCACAAACTATCTAAAAGAGAGAAAATAACTACAACACAAACCATCTAAAATTCCTCGGTTGGTTAACTCTGTCTAAGGCTGAGTTTTGGAAAAAAAAAACATGAATAGGTCCGTCAGTGCAAAAACTGACAGAAAATTCAAATCCTGTCCAGCAAAAATATATACTGACAAGAAATAACTGATAGGGCTAGTTCTCTCTGTCGATTTCTAGACTAATTTTCCCGTGTGTACCAAAAAATGCACAAAAGTGGGAGCACTGATCAAGAAGGTTAAAAGCACAACTTCATGAACTGCTTCATTATCCAGCTTTGATCATTTCTCAACGCTATGCAGTGCTGTTGTACGTCTTCCTTGATAATGATAAGCACCACTAGAAACTGAAGATTTCATGAGGGATATAACTTTTCGTGAGAGTAGAAAATACACTCATGAAAATAATCGTTTTCATGAGAGATGTAAATCCCGCCACGAAAACTTATTTTCAAGAGTGCTCCACGCACCGTCGTCATGAAAATCAGCTTATTTTCGTGTGTCTATATATTATTATGAGAGTTGATGTGTGATGGTGTACTCTCTTGCATTAATTTTGTGAGAATAAAACCATATTTTTTTTATCAAGAAAAATATTTACGCGTCTTTATATTAAGACAGAGAAGAAGTTTAATACAACACGTCTTAGCGGCGCCCTAGAGGATGAAACAATTATCCATGGACGTTCAGACCCATCTTAGTTTAAAACCATATTTAATGATGTGTTTTGTACTCTCACGAAATCTCTAAATTCTTTTAGTGAAGATAGGCAACTTCAATCGATTGTACTATTTTTTTTTTTTAAAAAAAAGGGTTCTTCGGTTTTGTGCTTTACACCCTTACAAAAATTCTATATTCTGGCAGTGTATCCCCCACTTTTGCTCTGCATGACCTATTGGTATCACTACTACTAGCAAACTGAATTTCTCTATCACCCAAAAACCAACAAGAAAAATGCGGTTTCTATCTTCGAACTTGGCGGCGAGGAGCAACTAGGGCACAACGGCTTGGTGGCGGCGACGGTGTGTTTTGGCCGTTTGCAATTTATTGTTGTCTCCATCTTCTTTACATTTTCAGAGAAGATAAGTATTCCAAGATATGCTCGAACAGAGCCGCAAAGCAGTAGACGATGGCAATATGTATTTTTATACTCCCTCCATCTCCATCCTAAATTATTAGGTATTTTAAAATCTTAGAAAATCAAAGCATGTCAAATATAACCAAACTTATATAATAATAATATAATACTTATTATGTCAACTAAGTATTATCAGTTATATTTTTATAGTATGCATATTTAATATCATAAATCTTTATATTTTTCTCCGTAATTTTAATCAAACTTAAGAAGTTTTGACTCTCCAATATTTTTGTAATATCTTATAATTTGAGATGGAGAGAGTAAGAGATATGATATATAGTATAGGAGTATGCATGAATATATAAATTAAAAGCTAGCAGCTAACTAGATATACATGTAACATATTCCCTTCTTTATTCTGTGAGTATTGTGGGCGCCGTTTCATGCTGTATCATCCAACGGATATCAACATAAAGAGATGGCCGCCGTGTCTCCTTCTTTTCACACGTCACTTTTCACAAATACCACAATAATGCAGGTAAATGATGAAAATGACAGCTAGATAGCTAGCACTATAGATATTCATGCATGCACTATACTGCATTGGGTTCCAATGACTTTCAGGCTTTCAGTTTCAGCAGATGCCTATATACTTATCTGAAAAAAGTACATACATTAGGCTTTGCACAGAAGCGTTAAGGTTCCCCTGTCACTGCTAGTGCTAAGGGATAAAAATGTATAACTGATGTATGTTTGGGCAGTTGGGAAAAGAAATTTAACACACTTGAGTTTTCAGACAAAAATATTAACCATTATTTTTTCTTGTAGATTACATTCCGCTCATAATATGGCACATCCGGTAAGGATTCAGATTCTCATAGAAATGTTTTGGTCTAAAATCTTTCAAGAAATGTGTTAGACGAGGAATCAAAATCATTTTATGAAATCGTTTGGCTAGTAGACAAAATTTTGATTCATAAAAAAATTCTTAAAATTCATACAAATAAAATATATTTTAAATTTTTTTGAACCTTTTGTGAGCAAAGAACAACTTCAATACAACCCATTTTAACTTGTTGTATTACAAACTATGACATGGACCAATCACCAAAATCCTCTACGCCTGACTGCAAGGAGGGGCATGACTAGGAGTCAACCTCTATCTCGAGGAGCCCACATTAGATGCGAACTAGAAGTAAAGTGAGATAAGGATTGGAATAAAAGGAAATAGAGTTTTTATTTTGAAACACTAGTACAAAAGCTTACTATGCAGGCGGTTCTAAACCCATTTCTATAGGCGTTTTTCAGCGCCGCCTACGCTGGGGGCCACTAGAAATGGGTTATTTCTACAGGCGGTTGCTTGAGAACCGCCTGTAGAAACTTATTTTCACAGACGGTTCTCTTAGTGAACCGCCTGTGAAAATGATTTTTTAGTTTTTATTTTTTGGTATTTATATAATGTTTTATTGTTTAATATATATATATATATTGTTATTGAAACTAGTAAAGCTTATTGGATGATGTTCAAATATAGCAACATGTAATTTAAATATTTCATACATACATCTATCATTACTTCAAAGTTTCATGCTCGCAATAAAGTTACAAGTGTATGACACCCTATATACATTAGTCTCATACTCACACACATAAAGTTACAAGTGTATCACACACTATATACATCAATAGTTTGCACATGTCCTCTAAAAACCGCTCTGAGTAAGATTTAGGCTATAAACCTCTGTGAGTGCTTGGTACTCTGGCTTGGCTAATTCACTGTCATGATCATGATATTTTCCAAAAGTTGAGATGACTTGTTTGATTAGAAAAAGGCTCACGTCCTCAAGTATGTCGTACAACGTCTTTTCATTGATGGTCGTCGCCTTGGCCTTCTTCAAAGGTTTCTTCATGTATCCTGTCGTGTCTCCTCTCATGTGCTCGCACACGTAGTATCCACAGAGGACAGACCCTGGTGGTTGCTTGTGGAACTATATACAAAATAGAAAAGTGGTTATTTAAAGATGCTTGCACACGTGGATTTTATAAGAGTAAGTTTTCATACAGCTTACCGGTCAGTCATATATAACTTCCAATGGCTCCTTTTCTTTTTTCTTCGACTCAAGATTTCAACCGTGGATTTTATAAAACCGTCATGCCCTGCAAACTCGAATACAATCACCATGTTAATTATTCTTAAAATCCTATAATGCAAACGTATACGTGCATATCTCGACTTACAACTCTAAGTTCTCAATGAAATCTCCATAGTTTGCCGGCGGGTAATTTGCGGAGTCCAGTACCATCACCCTTCCTTTTTTAGGATAAATGATGACACAGATCCAGTGGTCCCTGCATGAATCAATTCAAGATACATTTGTGCATTGAAATTATGTAGTTTGATCACCCAAAGTTATACGGTGCCACTGCCCAAACTCATACTTACTGTCACACCCAGTTTTAAAGACAAAACGGGGTGCAATAATCTTATATGTGCTCAGAGATCAGTCACACACATAAGCCGACAAATTATCAAAATTGTATCATCACAAGTGTTTATTACATAACGAACAAGTATTTAAATAATGTCTATTACAAAACAGCGGAAATATATGATAACTCTCGCGAAGCTCCATAGCACAGGGACGTCAACTGGTTGACCCCAAACCTAGAAGTCCTCTGGATACTCCTCATAACTCTGATAATCTGGTACCCATCTAGAATTTTTATCCAAATATAGAAAAGAAAGAAGACAAGCGTAAGTACTTTCGTACTCAACAAGCATATATGGGGTTCATGAGGCTCAAAAAGTATGACACTGGTTTACTGCGGTAAGCATTTTAATTTGTAACAAAACTTTATAAGTGGTAGATCAAAGTTATGCTTAAGTCCCCAAGTTAAATTGCATGGTCAGATAAACAAATGAACAAGTAGCATAATTCCATGGTAAAGTGATTCATAAAGGTAAACAACAAGTAACCAAAGAGTTCTGTGAGTTTTCCGGGCCGCTCGTGTCCGTGAGCACGGCTATCATGATAGTTTTTAACACTCTGCAGGGTTTGTACACTTTACCCATGAGTCGTGTTTGCCCAAATGCCCCGGGATCATGACTCCCTTAACACTACCGAGGTGAGCGGTCAGGGAACACTATGAAGTCTTTCAAAGGAGTTCGCTGACATACCACAGACAGTACGGATCCACGGGCAAGGGGTATATAGGAGCCCTTCGATGGTACACACACGCAGCGGTCCCCACTCTAGCCGCTCCGCAACCGCTCGGCAATGGCAACTTTCGTGAACTGCCGCATGCGAGAGAGTGACCCTAATACTGAACTAAAGCCAGAGCCATATAGCCCTCATGGTTGTACTGTATGTCCCAGCTTTTGCTGACAGAAAGGGGTCGTAAATCCATGTTGCTCAAAGGTCAAGTTTTACTTTATCATCTCATGTAGTCATTGATCAAGATTAAAGGATCATGCTTATTAAATAGAAGCACTAGCAATAACTACCCATATGCACAAGTAACCCATAGGATTTCAAGGATCAAGTAATCAATTCTAGGTAAACCCTATGGTAACAGTATTAGACACATGCATATGATTTTATTGGAAAAGCTTCATTAATCGGACATCAAGGAAGATCCCATATAATACTTGCCTTGCTCAAAGGGTTCCTGATGCTGATCCTGCTCAAAGCAAAACTCCGGGCCACCCACGTACTGCTCACCGTCTGTACTCGATCACCACATCACATGCAATCATACAGAGGCATACATGCAAGCAAACAAAGCTATAGATTAGAACAGTACACCAATCACAATAAAACAATATTAAAAGTTTATAAAACACATCTATGTCTCGCTACGATCACATAGACGCTTGAATCACGAAAAACGGAGCTATAATGGAAAAGATATGAATTAAACGGGATTTTGAAAAGAGCAAGGTTAAAGCATTACGGAATTAATTTTCTTTGATTTTCAAAAGTAATTAACATAGTTGAAATCTATACTACTGGATAGAGCATGAAAATACGAATCTAACGCAACTTGAACGGATTGATTTGGATTTAAAATGAGCAATTTAGAGACATTTGAAATAGAGTGGCAAAAGTGTAAATAAGATTTTCTTTTTATTTTCGAAATAAATCAAACTGAAAAGGAAGTACGCTTTTCAACAGAGAAGGCGGAGTCTCGGATTACGCCTTAGGACTGCGGGTTGATGCATTAAAAAGGGCGGGGTCTGATTTGCAAAGTCGCCAGCCGAAGGGGTACAGAGAGCTGTGGTCCATCCGATCCATGATGGACGGTCAGGATTAGAACGGGGGAACGAGGGCGGCGCTCCTGGCCGGGACAGACAGAGCGCGGCGGTGCAACGCGATTAGGCGATTTAGAGCATCAAACTCAACGCAAATAGGTCTGGGAGAGAGAGAGGGGAGAACAGCGAACACAAAGGTGGAGTTGGTTGAACGGATTGAGCACGGTGGCGAAGTGTCCACGCGGAGGAGCGGCTCTGCGTCGTCGGCAATCGTGGAGCAGTGCGACAGAGAGGTCGGGGAGGGAGAGCGAGGCCCCGGGACGTTGCTTACCTCACTGCGAGGCTCGGGGAACAGCTGGTTGGCGCGGAGAAACTCGGCAGGGACGGATTCGACGGCGGCGGCGCTGGACAAAGTCGTGGCGGCGCTGGGCAAAGTCGCAGGGGCGCTGGGAGGTTTTGCAGGGCTCCGAAGGGTGGTGTGAGGGCGGAAGGGCGCAGGGCATGAGCTTTTATAGCTCGGGGAGCACCGCAGGGAAGGAAAGGCGGATTTCCGCCGCGGATTCATGTACGGCCGCGAGGAAAGGATGGTGGCGCAGAAAGGAAGGGAGGGAGAGGGGGAAAGGAAAGGCCGGTGGCGGCGTTTAGCTTGCCGAACACGGGATTGCTCTGGCGTAGGGAAGAGAGATCGAATCCTGCTCCGAATCGAGTCCGGCCGGAGGATTTGCCGGCGTACAGAAAAGGAAGGGAGGCAGGGAGAAGAAGGAAAGGGGGAAGGGACGGAGCTGACAGGTGGGACCTGTTCGTCAGCGGGGAAAAGAGAACTGACTGGTGGGGCGGCTTCGTCAGTGAGAGAGAGGGAGGGCTGTGTGGTGCGGGAGTGGAGTTGGGCCGGCCTGCTGGAGTTGGCCCAACAGAGAGAGAGGGGAGGGAACTAGGCTGGGGGAGGGTATGGCCTCGGGCCAGAAAGCAAGAAAGAGAGAGAGAAAAAGAGAGAACTGTTTTCTGATTTTCTTTTCAATTTCCAAACACATTTTCCAAATGAAACTTTAATTTCAAATTTGAACTTTGCCAAATCCAAACAACACAAAAATGTTATGCACCAGCATGAATGCAACAACAAGGTTTCTAGTATGATGGTCATTTTTATTTTATGAAATTTTGAGTTAATTTCCCTATGTTATAATGACCACAGAAATGCTTTGCAAATTACTTTTAATCTATTTTGGAAAAATGCAAAATTTAGGGTGTTACACTTACCTGAAGTTGTACGGTGCCACTATATATTTCCTATCTTGATACTTCTTCATACACTTTGCAATGTAGAAGGCGTACTTGGTGTCAAATTAAAACTTTAAATTTTGCTTTTTCGCGGCCTGTGCTTCACCTACTAAGTCCATTAAGTCGTCGCTATTTTCCCCGATTCTGAAGGTGTGCCTTTCTTCGCATATATCAATTGGGTTTAGATAGCCAACCCTTTGCTCGGCACAATAATCGAAATCCTGGCCGTAAGTCTGCTCCTCCTGATCATATAACATTCTACAAGGCACATGCATGTCAGATATATTGAACATTTGCAACTACAATGCATGTCATATATTGAATATTGATGCAACTACAATGGATGTGTAACTATATAACACTTACAATGCAAACATCGTTATGATCTGTACGTCTAGCCTTTCGAAGTTCATCATCAACCAAAGGTCTTCAAAACTAATCACGCACAGATCATGAACACTTTGAAATGCCTTATGTGGTATACGCACGTTGATTGCGTGAATGACAACAAAAGTGGCTCTCATGTACCAGTCATTCAGTCTTTTTACATTGTTTGGCACTTTTTGGAGTTTCTCCCAGCTGAGTAGAGGCTTTCCCAACACATAGTTTTTAGGCACAGACTTGTAGTCTTCAAAAGTGGGCTCCTTGTATGTGCAGGGAATTACCTTAGGTACCGGCTACGCAGACTTACTGAGCTCAGACAAGTCACGGACTTCAATTTTGCGTTTTGTCCCAAGTCCTTTCAAAAATTTGGTCGTGCCAGCTGTTTTCTTCTTTGGCTCGAAGGGGGAAATCAACTTGGGCATCGAAAACTTCTTCTTTGGCGATGCTGGTGTAGTTTTTTTAGGATCTTTGGGTTGTGGGGAAGGTGTGGATTTTTTTTGTGGAGGCGGCGGAGGTAATGTTTGTGGTGCAGATGGTGCTAACTGTGGTGGAGGTGATGACTGTGGTGGAGGTGGCGGAGGTGATGACTGTGGCTGAGGTGACGGAGGTGGGCTCCAAAGAGAATGGAATGGTGATGGTGGTGGGTTCGGAAGAGGATCAGTAGGTCCTGATGACTCCTCAGCTAGTATCTCTTGCGAGGACGGTGGCGGCTCCCTCAACTAGACGTCTCGCCGAGGCCAAAGAATGAAATTGTTTAGAGCCTGTCCAAGTTTCTCGATGTCCTCGAGACCGGGGATGTCTAAAATCTCATCCTCATATCCTTGGACCACGGTCGATACTTCTACTCTGCAGTAATCTTCAGGAATGTCAGCACCGTGGTACTTGCGTCCTGGGATCGCTTTGCCCGTGGCTACTTCCCTTGTACGGTGATTGTTAATGCCATATCTTACGACAAGGGAGCAAGCCACTAGAGTAACAATGTCGTCAACTGGATATTGAACCTTATTCCCTGTAGACGCGACACTGCTTGGTACCTCAGCAACGGTCTGCTGGGACACCACTGGGACTAGCTGGCAACAAGAAGATGCTGCACGGAAGGCGAAAGGGTTATCGACGCTGCCCGAACAAGTTGGTGAAAGGTCCGTGAATTGGATTCGGGATCGAAAACCAAAGGAAACCGAGAGTGGTTTGACCTTTGATGACCCCGAGGTTGAAGAAGTAGCAAAGAACATCTTTGCGGTGGCAGCCAAGCAGCAGGAAGGTAAATTCAAGCCATGAAGAGAGAGGGACATCCTTAGCGAGGGCCTGGGTAACCCTGAGCATCCTGGCCGTGTTTGAGGCGTGTCATCCAAATAAGGATGGAAGGAGGGATTCGAACCTCAGTGGGAAAGTGAGTAGCTAGCTATTGGAAGGAGGAGGCTAAGAAAGAGTTCACAGAGTTTATGCAGAAATTGATTTGACACCGCACTGGCTAGTTTCTACATCAACTCAGCAGGAGGATCATCTAGCAATTTCTGCATAAACTCTGTGAACTCTTTCTTAGCCTCCTCCTTCCAATAGCTAGCTACTCACCTTCCCACTAAGGGTCGAATCCCTCCTTCCATCCTTATTTAGATGACACGCCTCAAACACGGCCCGGATGCTCAGGGTTACCCAGGCCCTCGCTAAGGATGTCCCTCTCTCTTCGTGGCTTGAATTTACCTTCCTGCTCCTTGGCTGCCACCGCAAAGATGTTCTTTGCTACTTCTTCAACCTCGGGGTCATCAAAGGTCAAACCGCTCTCGGTTTCCTTTGGTTTTCGAGCCCGAATCCAATTCGCGGACCTTTCACCAACTTGTTCGGGCAGCGCCGACAACCCTTTCGCCTTCCGTGCAGCATCTTCTTGTTGCCATTTGGGAGTCTGACGCTGATAACCACCTGAGCCTAGACGATGGTGGTACTTATTCTTCTTAGCGAGAGCGGAGTTGGCTTCGCTCACAGATATGAAGTCTGCCTCTTTCCTCTGCTCTAGAAAGACCGCCCACTGCCCTTTAGAAATCTTCTACGTTGTTGTAGGGTCCAACCCTTTCTTGGCAAACTTGGTATTCAAATTGGACCTCCAATTTCGGAAACTGACCGCACACTGCTTCAATGTATAGTCCTTTACCAGTGCCTCTAGTACGGCTCGAGGAAACTGGAACCTCGTCTTCATTTTTTCCCAAATTCTCGTCTTGTCATCCTTCGACACACTGGACCATTCACTACTACAAAAACAAATTTCCGCAACGGTCATTTTGGATTAACAGCAGTGGGCATGCGCGTCCGCCACGTACAAAAGGTCACGGTAAATCTCACAGTCCCCACCCGCTGCGGTTAATGCATTTACCGCAGCGGGCACATAAGAAAGCCCGCCTCGATAAATCCTTTGGGGGAAATTAAAAAAAAGCCCAGATGGGCTTGGATCTGGGCCACGATGGACCTAGATCTTGCCACCGTCATCGATCCGCCGCTGCAGCTCCAGCCGTGGTAGAGCCCGCGGCACGCCGGAGGGAGAGGAAGGGGGAGGTTGCCATGCCCACCGGATCTGCACCGACGATGATGGGGAGGGATGGAGCTGCCTCCTCTGTTCTTTTGGCGTACTCTGCACCAGATCTGCATGAAGAGAGGGTGAGCAGAGGAGACAAAACGAGGGAAGGAGACAGAGAACTTGTCGCTCGTGCTTACCTGAATGGTTGAGATGCCGCTGCCGGAGCTTCCATCACTGGATCCAGGCGTCTCCGAGCTCGCCGTTGATGGATCCGACCTCCAGGAGTGCGCCGTCGACGGATCCGGGCGTGCCATGCTCACCTCCGACGGATCCGAGCTCGCCGCCGTGAGACAATCCCACCATGAATCGCCATGGCCGAGAAGGAGAGGTCGAGCATGGGGAGGGAGCAAGGCGCCCGGAGGAGAAAGGGAGGAGGAGGGAGTATCGGCGGGAGAGGAAGAGAGAGGGCGAGGGAGAGGGCATGAGAGGGAGAGAAGAAGGGCGCTAAGAAGGGGGCAACGGCGGTGTCGGGTGGGAGAAAAGAAAAATCGCGGCTAAGTGTTGTGACTTCACAACTGAAACCCTAGACTCCTCTCTTTTATACGAGACCATTAGATGAGGTTCGTCTTGGGCTGTTGGGCCTTAGCCATTTACCGTGGCGCGCCTTAAAACATGTCCGCCATGATAAATAGGGTATTTTCCGTGGCGGACATGTTAAGAAGCCCGCTGCGGTAAATCGATTTACCGCAGCGGACAAAAGTGCCCGCCACGGTAAATAAGAAATGTCCGCTGCGGTAAATCATGGGATTTACCACAGCGGGCAAAAATTGGTGTCCACTTCAAAGGGGTTATTCGAGACGCTATGGAAATTTGTTTTTGTAGTAGTGATTTCTTGATAGTGATGTCAAGAAAGTCCCTAACACAGAAGCCAATTGCGTTCCGGTACTTTGCTAGGGCCTCAAAGGAGCTGTGGGCTGTTCGGTCAGGCTGACTTCTAAGATGGCATATACGTCGTCTGGAAACTTGTTCAATCCTCTCTCGCCTCGTTTGGCACCGCTCCGCTTCCTCTTCCTTGATCTCTCAGTAGTCATCGCCGCGGTCGGTTCGGGTGCTTCTTCGGCACGTTCCGCGGCATGTTGCGAGATTAACTCCCCCATCTGAGTCAATGCCCACTGAATATAGACATTGTGAGTTTAATGGTGATGGTTTATATATACAGACATCTAATTAAATAGCAAGATGAAATCATATAATAATACACACGATATAATTACCTCCTCAGCTTCTTGATCATAATCAGGGTCTTGGCGTAATTCATGCTCAACTTGTTCTCGAGCCTTCCTCACTTCGGGATGCTCGAAGTCGTCGCTCGAAGTTGATTGGTTCCCTTCTTCTTCCTCCATGGGATCGGACGACCCAAGGCCTTGCCTCGTTTCATGGGTATCTTGTACTTGCTCCGTGGGGCTGGACGACCCCACGCCTTGCCCCGTTTGGTGGGTATCTTGTAGTTGCTCCGTGGGGTCAGACCCTGGGGCCTGTTCCGTGTGAACGGACCCTTGTGCTTGGTCCTTGTTGCTTGGAGATATCATCGCGGAAATCTAATAAAAGATAGACATTTATAGATTATATATATGACTTATATGTATAGGAGGCATATATAAGTTATTATAATCAATGCATACATATATATTGGAAGCATTTATATATAAGTATTTAAATATATATAAGCATTTCTATAATGCATACATATATAATTGGATTAATTACATAGTATAGTTTTATAACAAACTTGAATGGATATATATATATATATATAAGACATGCAAATACATACAAGTTATAAGGATTTACAAAAGACATACAAATACATGTAGATCTATGAAACTTGAATGGAGATCTTTAAAAATCAGCTTTTGAAAAAAAAGAAAAAAGCCCTTCTATAAGTATTTAAATATATATTGGAAGCATACATATAATCATTTAAATATATATTGGAAGCATATATATATTGGAAGCATATATATAATCATTCAAATAAGCATATAGGAAAATCAGCATTTTTTATATTAACAAAAAAAGATAAAAGCCCTTCTTTTCTCTCCCTCCCCTTTTCTTCTTTTCTGGCCCGCTCGCATAGCCGGCCCAGGCTCCGCCTCCCCTCTCTCTCTCTCCCGCCACCCCACGGCCCAGTCCGGCCTGGTGGCCTTTCTCCCCCACGCACACTCGCCTCCTCCCCTTCCTGCTGACAGGTCGGGCCCGCTTGTAGGCGCGTCCGTCACGCTGCCAACCCGGCCCCACCAGTCTTCTCCTTCCTCCAGACGGGAGCGCCGCCGCCGCCGCCCATGCAACCGCTGCGCGCACCTCCTCCTGCTGTGCCAGCGCCACCGCTCCACCACGCGCCCGCGCAACCGCCGCCGGCCTCCTCCCGCGCCGGCGCCACCGCGCAATCGCCGCCAGCCTCCTCCCACGCCCATGCCACCGCGCACACCCCGCGCCGCCGAGCCACCGCGCCACAGATAGTGAGAAGAAGAGGGAGCGGCCGAGTCCTTACCCCAGCTGCGCAAAGAAGACTCCGGCATGACGGAGATGGCCGGTGAGCGGCAGGAAGGGCGGCGGCGGTCGGTGGGAAAATCGGACAGCCTGACGGCGTGTTTCGAAAAGAATTGGCGCCTTCAGGACTTAAAAAAATTCGGAGGCGAGTGCGCGGGATGTAAATACGGACCCTATTTCTACTGGCAGTTAGCAATGCCAACCGCCTGTAGAAATGTTTCTACAGGCGGTTGGCATTGCCAACCGCCAGTACTGATACTCTTTCTACACGCGGTTGGAATTGCCAACCGCCAGTACTGATACTCTTTCTACAGGCGGTTGGAATTACCAACCGCCACTAGAAATCAATTTACAGGAATAATTAAAAAAAAATTAAAAAATCATATCTTGAGATCTATTGTTCCAAAAATTGTGATTTAAATTTTGTAGTGTTTGTCTTGACAAGATATACATGTTACAAATATGAAATGACATGTTTGAGATACTTTTATATGTAACTACACTTACAATGTCAAATATCACGATAATTGCATAAGCTTCAAAAAATCATATCTTGAGATCTATTGTTCCAAAAAATGTGAATTAAATTTTGTAGTGTTTGTCTTGACAAGATATAGATGTTAAAAATATGAAATTACATGTTTGAGATACTTTTATATGTATCTATATTTATAATGACCCATACATAAGCTTCAAAAAAATCATAGAGTCCTTACCCCGGCAAAACCTAACATTTCTTAGTTTCTTTGCAAAGTCTTCATGGTTGTTATTAAAATCTATCCACTGCTTGCCATCGGCTGGGTGCCGAAGCTTCCCATCGTCTTTGATGTGCTCATCAGAAGCATGTTAGCTCATAAGTTTGGAATCCTCTGGGTTAGCAAACAAACACCTCAGTCGATCGACCACATGCAGGTACCATATCACCAAAGCAGGAATCTTTTTCTGTGCATAATAGTCTACTTCGTCTTTTTCTTTCCTTATGGGTTTTGAACTCTGTTGGGTCTTCTTTCGCTTCTTTTCTTTACACACCGAGGCAGCACAGTGTTCCTCTTTGTAGTCTTTATTCATTTTATACCTACTTGCATTACACTTTGGACAGCTCTCCATGTCCTTATAATTATCACCTTGATATAGGATACAGTGATTTCTACAAGCATGGATCTTCTCAACACCCATCGTGAGTGGACTGATTAGCTTCTTTGCATAGTACGTGTTAGCAGGCACTTTGCCTTCCTTTGGAAGCATGTCTGTGATAATACTCAAGAATGCATCAAAGCCAGCATCAGAAATACCAAACCTAGTTTTGCATACCAACAACTTTAGCACCGAACGTAAGGTCTTGAACTCTTTGGTGCAACCCTTAGACTCATCGTACAAAGGCTCTTTTGCTGCTTTCATCAGGGCCTCCATACCTTTTTTGAAGAACATTGATGGATCTTCTGCATGACGACGCAACATTGCCTCTAGGATTCTGCATCTTCTACAACCATATTATTTTACATCACATTAGTTCCGACGCCTTCAATTACTCCAGCGAAACCATGATCAAGACCATCGGTGACAGGTTGTTGTGTCTCGTGTAATAACTGAAACCCACCGTCAATAAGCATATCTGGACCATCGGCGTCGATATTTGCACGGCTAACAGTTGTATAAGGCATAGAGATACCCTCTCCATGCTTTGTCCAAATCAAGTAATCCTTCATAAATCCTCGGCGAACAAGATAAGAAAGGATTTGTTGATGGTCATCAAATACAACAACATTACTGCAGTCCATGCATGAACAGTGTATGTGTGTTTTCTTTGTTCTCCAAGCATGGTTCCTAGCGGCATCAATAAACTTATGAACCTCGGGTATGTATGATTCATCTAGCCTTGATAACTTATACATCCAGAATGACCTCTCCACCGATCAATACCTGACTTTCAAAAGGGAGAGACGACAAATATCATGTAACCATCTTAATCAACCTAACTTGAAGAAAATGGATATAAACTAACCTTTCTTAGTAATCTCCTTCCAAGAAATGAATATAAAAACCTCCCCCCTTGTAAATGTGGCTCTCCAAAATCACCTCCTTCCAACAGTCCTCAAATCAAAATGCCCCCTTGTTTATGTAAATGAAGTTTAGAGAGGATCTACCTCGGGTTTAGAGTTTAATAGCTAGGGTTTAGGGTTTAGCTATGGATTATTAGCTAGGGTCACTGGATTATTTAGCTAAGGATTTATGATTTGCCTAGTGATTATTAGCTAGGGTCACTGGATAATTAATTTAATCAACCTCACATGAATAAACAAAGAAAATAACCTAGGTGTTCTTCTCTCTCACTCATGGTGAAACCCTAGATCCAAAATGTGGCTAAAATTGAGCAAAAAAGAGCTAAATGAGGCAAAAGGGACATAAACTAACCTTGGAGAAATATAAATACAAAAATGTAGCTATTGTACAAAAAAAGAGCTAAATGAGGCAAAATGTGAATATAAATATATCTTGGAGAAATAATATCTATCCATCTTATTTTAGTCGCCTCAATTATATAAATAAATACAAAAATCTAGCTATATATTGTACATGAAAACAAATATATATCTTGGAGAAACTAAATCAAGAAGAAGCACAATAATATATATCTATCCATCTTAATTAAGTGACCTCATTACTAGAAATAAATACAAAAATCTAGCTATTCTTCTCTCTAGCTAGCTCATGAAACCCTAGATCCAAAAAATGGTTCAAATTGAGCAATAGAGGTTAAAAGAGGCCAAAAGAGGCACCAACTAACCTTCCTTAGCGGCCTCCTTCGAAGAAATGAAGATCAAAACCTCTCCCCTTGTATTTTGAAAAATTTGGACCTCCAAAATCGCCTCCAATGGAAGGTGCCAGCTAGAACTGTAGCTGGTCGGGAGGAAGAAAAGAGTGGGGGTCGGGACTGTGATATATATAGGCAGGACTTACCACTGGTGGTTGGGTTGCGGTTGGCATAACCCAACCGCCAGTGTAAATCGATCCATTTACACTGACGGTTGAGTTATGCCAACCGCCAGTGGAGATGGATTACCACTGGCGGTTGGCATAACCCAACCGCCAGTGTAAATGGAGGATTTATACTGGCGGTTTGGTTATGCCAACCGCCAGTGATAATCGATCACCACAGGTGGTTGGCAACTCTGCCCGGGCCATTTCAAATCATAGGCGGTTGGCAACCAAAACCACATGTGGTGTGTTTTGGGGGGCGCCAGTAAAAACGTGTTTTCTACTAGTGAAAAGAAGAGACCAAAATCTATAAAAAAAACTCTATCTATAGATTACATAGAGTTCAAGTCCCTTAGGGACTATAAATATATGGACTATATACTCGTTATGTTAATAAAAAAAAAATAGAGGATTATTCCTCTTGCTCTCCTCTCCAACCCCCATGCACCCTCTCTCTCTCTCTCTCTAGTTGTGCCTCCTCCCCCTGCACCTACTCCACCTTACCGTCATCCCCAACCCAATCTACGCTCCTCACATCTGGTATCTAGATATACTAGTAGTCTATGACGGATCACAACAAGGGCATGTCTAGGATCTAAAGGTTTGGGTTGAGGTCTTCTTGCCTACTAATCTCACCAAGCACATGCACAATATGCATAAGCACCTCGCCAACACGGACAATTGCTTGCTCGCTATGGAGCACGACGGCTCCACCAGCAACAAGGAGGACGCCAACACCATAGTTGTAGTTAAGGCAAAGCTAGAGTGTGACACCACGGCCAAGGATCTTGAGGGGATACCAAGAGTGTTATGGAAGTCATGGATCACTACTCCAGAACATGATATCAGTGGCGGTTCAAAACCCCCCTTCAGTGGTGGTTTTTGAACCGCCACAACCAACTCAACAGTGATGAGCTCATCACATCATTGCCGGTTATGTCAAACCGACAGTGATGGCTCAAGTATCACTGCAGGTTCGTTTACCCAACCGACAGTAAAGGGGTTATATCATTGCCGGTTCTAATTGATCCGGCAGTGATATGATTTCCACTGGATTTGATATCAATGTGAAGGTGTCAATCTTATTAAAAAAACCATCAACATTTATATTACAAAAGCCATCAACATTTATATTATAAAAATTCATAGAAGTAGAAATCTTTTTGTACACTAGTTCAACAATTTAGTACTATCAATTTGGTGAAGTGTAAGTCACCTATCTTGTAACCAAAAACTTTATCGATGAACAACAACGTATTAAATAGTACACTCTCCGTTGCTTCACAACTACGAGCACTTGATGTACTAACAACGGTTAACAGTGGTCGAGTAGTTGGTGGGTCTCCCTTCTTAGTCGCAACCAACTTTGCTTGAAATCCTGCAGTAGTTAGTGTTGGCTCTTCATCAGCATATTGCCAGTCATAACCCAATTCATCCATTACTTCATTCAGAATGGCTTCAAAACTACACCCTACGTAGGTCATGTCATACTCCTCTTCCTATAAGTATTGGCACAAGGTAGTGTTAATTATAAGAGCAATATTGACAATATACAAGAACAAATCTAGGTATAAGCTATGAGTCTTAGACTTACCATTAGTGAGTTCAGAGCTATTCGTGCATTGAACCCCCGAAGATCATGATACATGTTGTGATTAATAGCTTGAATCTTCACTAAGGACAGAGTAGGACGTGTGATACCATTTCTTGAGAGCGTAGTTGCACAAGCATAGACAACATACTTAATAGCAACACCCTGTTGGGGTGCCTGTATTCTCACCTCTGAGATTTGTAACGCATTGCGACCGCCAACACCACCGCGCCCACGACCACGACCATGACCATTGCCACGACCCATCCTAACGGCAATTGAAAATAAAATACGGCATTGGAATTTTGGACCATTATCTACACGATAAAGCTGAACATCCACATTGTGCACCCCGAAATAGGCGAGTGTTCCTTTAAGCCAAACAATTGGATCAATCATCTGCAGTACATATAAGACATGTTAATTAACTTGGATGATATATAGTCGTACATATGAAACATATATTGATTAACTTACTATGCTTGGATGATTCCGCGGTACTACCGGCAATACCGGATCGAAACCCATCCAAGTACAATAACCATTCCAACCAATTTCTTCCAGTGGTGGAAGAATACGACGTCCAGCCATCTATATATTAAATCACATATAATCAGATTATATTTCATGGAGCATCTATGTTAAAGGACTTATATGCTAAGATTATATTTCTATCTCTCATATAATCTATCTATCTATCTATCTATCAAATCTATATATTATCTATATTAAATTTCATATCACATATAAATAACATATACTAATATTATCTATATCTCTCTATCTATCTATCTATCAAATCTATATATTATCTATATTAAATTTCATATCACATATCAAATAACATCTCAAATAGGTATTTCGTCGAACACCTTGGTACCGTGGAGGAAGGTCGAGGGAGGTCCGCGGTGTTTGGCGTCGTGGAGGGAGGTCCGCGGTGCTTGGCGTCGTGGATAGAGGTCCGCAGTGCTTGGTACCGTGGCGAGGACGCTGGCGTGGAGCGCCGTCCTCCTGCGGCCTTCACGTGGCAGCGGTGGCGTGGAGAGCGTGGGCGGCGGTGGCGGCGTGGACCAGAGGCGGCGTGGAGCGGCAGCGGCATGGAGCGGCGGCGTGTTGTGGCGGCTGCGGCTGAGTGGCGTGCTGCGACGGCGGCTGAGTGGGCACTGACTTGCGTCTGAACATTTCGGAGCGCGCCAGTGCCTGCTTAAATAATAACCTAGACACATCACTGCCGGTTCTAGCCACGAACCGGCAGTGAAACTCATCATCACTCCCGGTTCGTGGCTTGAACCGGCAATGATAAGGTAGAGAGGCGTCACTGTCGGTTCAAGCCACGAACCGACAGTGATGATGAGTTTCACTGCCGGTTCTGCCGCTGCCCCCGATCATTCAGGGCCTGTCAGAGTTTAAACCGCCAGTGAAGCGGCATCACCGCCGGCCCAAACAAAACCGACAGTGATGGGCCGACAGTGATGTCTGATTCGGTAGTAGTGGATTATAACTGAAAAATATAATTACTAGCACATAAGGGAGGCAAGAAACGTAAGAGAATCACTACAAAACCACTCTCTGGTTGTTTCACGTTCATATAGCCTAGGTAGGAAACCATGTTTACCGTTTGGCACCTGTTCTCTGGTTCCAGCCTAGAAACCATAACGTTTTAGCTTGCCAAACGAGCCAAACATTAATGAATCACATGGCACTAATTTCATACGCATTCATCAAGATTATCAATTATGCACTAGAAAATATAAAGTTAGTTAGATAAATAGCTGGCAAAAGAATTTTAAAAGTTTGAATCTTGTAATCCATGCACGTCTTGCCTCTTAAAAAAATGTTAACGATATGTACTAGCATTATTTATTTTAAGTCACAAATGCATTATGAGAATACAATACTAAAGACATAGCTATCATTATTCTCAAGAATATATGCTCCATTCTCAAATGAATGTCATTTTACTAAAGAAATATGCACAAACGACCTTTAAAGATAAAACTACCATTCTAGAACTTGTTATATATTGAGGTATTTTGCATAATGACACATACTAGCATATTGGTCATAAAAACATTTTCAAAGAATCATATTTTAAAATAGTTGCTCTCATATATATACTTAGAAAATGTTATACTTAAATAGCTATTGTATCTTGATTTGAGAACGTGTCCGTGTTCAAATGAGAACTAGGAGGAAATAAAGAAGTATGTGGAGAGACATGGATTCCCTTTATTAGACCATGTTTAGATCCTATGTTCTAAAATTTAGTTGGCAAAAGTTAAGGGCTATACTTCAACCAACTAAACTTTAGCTACTAAATTTTAGACAAAGGTAATGTTTGGATCATGAGGCTAAAGTTTAAATCTAATGTAATAAAAAGACTTTGGCCTAGGTTTCTATGCCTATAAGGTATAAGGGAAGAGATGAAAAAGTAGGGTAAAATTATCTTTTTGCCAGGGCAAGCAAAAATTTTGATCAACTTTTTTTATTAGCGCACTTACGTATTTTAATAATGAACTATGATCTTATAGGAGTTAGCTAAACTTTAGACTACCTGCTTAGAGCCCCAAAAGTTAGAGCATATGACCCTAATAGGACCTTAGTTCAAAAGCCACTGGCATGTCATTCCATCCAATTGGCTAATTACAAGAGTTGAGGAGAAATAAATAAACATTTAGATGCGCAATTAGCCATCCATATAGATATAGAGCTGATATTCTAGCACAAAATCTCCCTTTCCAAGGTCAACACTCACATACATATCCATTTCCAGAGATGGAAGGTGACCGTTGTCCATCCGCTACCACTGCTTTATGCAAAAATATTCCAAGATTTTTCTCAAATGCATGATTACAGTGCCGTATATGAATGCATGTTTATATATATTCCCTCATTTCTAAATTATAAGATATTTCAAGAATCTTGAAAAGTTAAAACATCTCAAGTTTGACTAAAATTATAGAGAAAATTATGAAGATTTATGACATCGAATAGACATATTACGAAAATATAATTGATAAAAGAGTCTAATGGTACTTAACATATTATTATATTATCATATAAATTTGGTCAAACTTGAGATGCTTTTGACTCTCTTAGATTCTTGAAATATCTTATAATTTGGAATTTGTGGGAGTCTTATCTTGGCTGGTCATATATGCTATTAGTAATTTTTATATTATATCCTTGCAATCGTGGGGCGAGACATTTGCCTGCAGCTGGTTACCAACAACAACATACGCTGCACATGGTTGAAATTGCATTGGCAATTGGCAAAGAGGATAGAATTTTCATTGGTACAAAATGACAGCGAGATATTCTTGACGGGCATATTACAGACGAACCACAGAGAACACCATGCTCTTGCTTTTGTTTGCTATAAATAAGAACGAGAGATGGAAGCACTGGAACACACAATAGAAATGATGGAGAAGAGATACAGAGATAGCAAGCCTTACATGACAATAAGGGTTGAGTTCTGGTAGCCAAGGATGACTTGCCTATATCCTCTCTGATGGATCAGCATATATGAGGCTTCGAGTGATCACATGGGCAGTCTCCTTGGCTAGCCTGACTGGCTCTTATTTTCATGCTAGGCTTGCATCTTATTTAGAGGTTATTTAATCCGCATACTTCTATATAATACGAGTGAGGATAAATTTTCCTGTAAATTGAATAGGTTGGATGCTTATTATTATCGATCATAGTTAAATGCTACTGAATTGATGTTAGATATTTTGAGAATTTATAGGACTTATTTTCTTTCTTCTAACATGTCTTACGAGATTTACATCGAGACCTTCAAAGAAGTATCTAGCTAGTAATAGTAAGATTTCTCAAATTAGAAGCTGAATATATAAACTGATACAAGTTTCCATTGTTGCAGGTTTGAAGCAATGCTAAAAAAGCAAGATCCATCCTAATAAGAACCAGGTGTTTCTTTTTCATTGACAAATAAACAACTAAATTAAACATGAATTAAAAGAGAACTTGAACTTGGGTGTTTGGATGCATGACCATATTTTCCACCCAATTAGTTGAGCTAAGACTCACTTCCTTAATGCTGCTGGTGTTAACAATACTTCTTTATGTATACCCATTTTAATTGGTTATACTGGCCCTTCCAATGGTCCAATAGCCTATGAACATGGGTGACACTGACACATTATTGTCCTTTTCTAAGAGTCTCGAGAGTGGATGTAACTGAAATGCAAAGCAATGTGCAACAGTTTATCAAATCAGAATGTTGTCTGCCTAGCTGTTGCCTTGATATCATTTGGGTGTACACAGGAAACGATGTGTGACGACCAAAACATTATTTCATTAGGCCAGTTTTAATGGAGAATTTCATGATATTGTTTCTAAGGCTGCCATTTCATATAAAATGAAATGAAACTCGGATGAAACACCCACTCTCAATAAAGAGTTTCATTCTATAGTTTTATAGGCATTTAATTTCATGACTTAAAGAAAATTGGTATTTGTGTCAAGAGAAATTTGGTATTCGTGTCAAGAGAGTTTCATCATTTCTCCTATCTCTTCTTAAATACACTGCGATGCCATAAAAAATGTCTATCTGGCAACACATTTAATGTTAATGAAACTCTGATGAAACTCTTTGGCCTTAAACCTCTATGGAGTTTCATACTAATTTAATATGGTGACATATCAACAAAAGTGATGAGGTGGCAAAGAATATCAGTGAGTGAGTGAGGATGAATTTCATCCATCCTGCCTGTCACTGTTTCCAAGGAAATGAGAATGCATTGAGACTTGAGAGTTGAGAGGTAGTTTCATCCCATGGTGTCATTGCAACATTTGATGATAACATCATGCGACAATTAAGTGTCCCTATGAAACCGTGAATGAGACTCTGGACTGGAGGCAGCATTGTCTCTTACATAGATAAAAAAACAGTTTAATTAGATGATGTAGTTGTCTTAAAAACCATCCATGAAACCCACTAAGAATGGCCTTATTAGGAACACTAGTAACTCAGGCCGCCAAATGGCTTGACCATGACAGGATCGTCCTATAAATCAAAATACAACAACATATATATACTCCCTCCGTCCTAAATTAATTGTCATTTTGGGTTTCCGTGTCATAATTTTGACCAGATTTATATAAAATACGTATAACATTTGTGCCTCCAAATAAATTTATTAAAAAACTAGATCAAAAATCTATCTAATGATATCAATTATGTATCATAACTATTAATAATTTTTTATATAAAATTAATCTAAGTTATTTCTCGGGAAGTGAGAAAGACAGATATTTTGGTACAGAGGGAGTATAACTTACTACTGACTTTGCCTCACTCATATTTGGTCCCGTATGAGTGAGGATCCTGTTGAGGACCATTTGTTTCTCTTTAATTCAATGAAATGAAACTCTCCTGCGTTTTCCAAAAAAAAAAAACTTACTACTGACTAGTGAATGTTTAGCACTCAACACTCAAAGCACAGTTACTCGCCATTAGGAAAGATCGTAGGAAGGTAAACCATGCATGTAATTGAATATTGATCAGGTCAGGTCTACAACAAGTCAGCAACAGGCCAGGTGTTCCTTTTAGGCAGATCATACAAGGTTTTTGCGAATAACCCTACATGCCAATGAAACAAGTGATTGTAACAGCACTATACTTGGAGGAAAACAACAAATAAATACCCCAGATTTAATCTCTGGCCACGAAAGAGTTTATTTATTTATTTTAGAACTAAGAAATACCAGTACTATCATGCACTGCCCATGGTGAAGAATGTAAGACCCCTTGTCTTAATCTTTGCAGCAGGAGAGCCAAAATTAAAGGAACTATCTTGTTATTTAAAAATCCGGTTACCTGGTATATCTATACCTATTAATAAAGAGCCAAAATTTCAACCATTTTTTTGTCCGTCTTTCCCTAACTAACTCCATGAATGTTCGTCTATGTCTTTTTTTAGTTGGCACTTGAAACTTACCAAAATTAAGAACCCAAGAGTCCTATCCGATTACGTGTGACCGGACTCATAATCCAAATCCGACTCCAATACGAGTTGACACTTGAAACTTACCAAAACCCAAGAGTCCTATCCGATTACGTGTGATCGGACTCATAATCCAAATCCGACTCCAATACGAGTTGACACTTGAAACTTACTAAAATTAAGAACCCAAGAGTCCTATCCGATTACGTATGACCGGGCTCATAATCCAAATCCAAGATCTCTAGATTCTAAGTAACCTGAATAGAATAGAATCCTAATCCTAATTTAAATAAAAATATAAAAACAGTCTTAACCTTCCCACCAGCCACCGTCGGCCCTATTGTCTGGTTGCACGTCCGGCAGCTTGCCCGCATTAGATGTCTGCCCGCTTTCCACAATGAGACGAGTGTCACGCATCTGTGTCCCACACCCAGACGCAACGTAGCTCTACTTTTCATGCACCTTTATATGCTGAAGATCATCATGCATGCGGCTGCTATAACATCGAGATAGTCTGATAGTCTAAGCATGAGCCACAGTAATATGATGTATTTACTGTAACGATTTAGAATAATGAGAGACATTAGAGGTACGAAACAGAGATCAATTTCTAATCTATATCTGTACCTAAGTATATATATGTATATTTTTTTGTCCATTCATTTTTTCATGCAAACGAACTACCGTAAATATGAAAATTTTCTCACGCGTACGTAATTATAACTAGGAATTTATGCTAATCCAAATACAAGATGTTCTCCTTATGATTGGTTTGAAAAGTATTTTATGTTTGTTTTGGAAACTAAGACTCCAAAGATAGTTTTCATATCAAATTTAATTTTCTTTATACGTCGATATTGTTTCTTTATTTTCAAACTATAGTTTTTTTCCGTATCATATCTTCCAACACCCAACCGTCCAACAAAAGCATCTCAAAAATAAATAAAAAAAGAGTTTGTCAACATTCATCACCCCTCTTCGGTAGTTTTTTCGTCCCGTTGCAACGTACAGGCACGCTTGCTAGTATTAATAAGAGAGAAATAGAGTTTACGACCAAGAAGCACAAACCCTTGCAGCAGACCGCTAGGGGGGGGGTGTTAGAGTACTCGCTAATTACTCGCTATATTATTTGCAACTATCAGGGGCCTCACGACCCTTCCTCCGACAAGAGTTCACGAGGAGCACTCATCTCGGATCATCTCCAACACCTGCCTTGTCGTACGCGTCCAGCAAATTTGGTCTTCGGCTCCCAGTCTGAACTCCTGACAGGGGGAAACTCTGCAACTTCAAATAACTTTTCTTCAGATTTGCATCCACAGAGCCACTGAGGCTATATGTTGAATTGTACTAAGTGAAATATTGGAATATGAATAGCCTAGAATTTGTATAGTCTAGAATGAAGAGTCTTTTAGTAGTGGAAGAGTCATGTCACAAAAAAAAAATCTACCAATACTAAATGTTCAGATCTTAACGCCTGCATTGAACCCCACACTAGCAGTGGACTGCTCCTAGTTAGCATGTATTACCAGCACTAGCAGGATGAAACACGTAACAAAGGAAGCCCCAAGAAATAAACAGTAGGTAATAGATACTTCTTGAGCAATAATCCTGCCAGCTTATGCCATCCTATCTTTCAAGAAAAAATGAAGAAAATATTCTACAACCATACATATATGCATCTTACCTTACAGTGGAAGGTCAGCGTTGCTGCCTTTTTGACGTGGAGATAAGTAGAAAGGAACTACTATTCCCATCACCAAATCTGTCAAAGGTATGCGGCGTATATATAGCACCAAGCATATATGATACCATTCGTGGGCCAATGCAATATCAGAGTATTCTCTTCTGCATTTGGTCAATTTCAGTCCATTTGACACACTGTAATGTGAAGAGAACAATTTTCTTGAGGCGCCTTCTTCTTAATCGATTGATACCTAGCTACATGTCTGTTATGTGGCCAAGGTCAACATACATGTTTCTGTACATAAGTCGTAGTCATTGCTAGCTGCAAATTGATATACAAGAAGATAAGCAGGAAATATTCCCAGGTAGCTTTGCAACCACAAACGGCGCCGGAAAGGGAGACACAATCATTTGCAGGAACATATTCTCTTTACATGCAAATGCATGCATGTTCCCGATCAGGCATACCCTCTTGCAGAAAGGTATGAGGCCTTGACACCCTAGTTTGTAACTTCTATAATATTTCAGCACTGCTAGATTTGTGTATATCATGTAGTACGTTACCTAGGACCTCTAAACGACGAGTTCTGCACATTGACATATATATTTATGCATATGCATCATTAGTCGGGCTATATGCAACTACCTTACATGCATGGGCAGCGCTGTATTCCACGGAATACCCAAGATTCTGTAAACAAACACAAATACATATATGTATATGTATCGGTATAATTTATAGAGTTGCTAGTTGTTGCAAATCTGGGTCAAAACCCAATAGAAACCCGTGATTGCCAGTCCACCAAAGTAAAAAAAACCTCAAATTCTTAAAATAGAAAAAATAAAAATAAAATTGTAGAAGAGACTGACTAGTGAGCTGCCCCACAAGTCGCATATTTTTTCTCGTAAAATCATGTGATACACCATCCGTAGGGTTTTGAACACCCAATCCCACCCTCGCACGTACCCTCTTCTAACATTCCACCCATAAGTCACTTATCTCTAGATTCCGTTTTAGTTCCCCATGTATTATACTAAACCGAGTGTAAATTGTAAATTGATTGTCTGAGCCACTAAACGAATTCAATGAAAAGGTTGTAAACTACAAAGTTTCGTAACTTTTAAAGATCTACAACTTTTATTTAGGAAGTTTTTCTATCCGAGCTCGTTTACAAAAAATTAAATTTTAAATTTGATAAATTCGAACGTAGTTTTCGATGACAAGATGATTTCAAATGAAAAAGTTATCAACTACAAAGTTTCATAACTTTTTGAGATCTACAATTTTCATTTTGGTCGTTTTCCCATCCGAGATCGTTTGAAAAACTAAAGAAAACGGGGAGTATTTGTACTGGCGGATTTCTATAGAAATCCTATTTTTTATAGGCGGTTTCTTAAGAAAAATAGAATTTATACAACCGCCTCTAAAAATCAAGTATTTCTAATGGTGGATTTCTTAAGAAAATCACCTATAGAAATCGATTTCTAGTAGTGGTTCGGAACCATTTAATTTCTAGTGACGCACGATAAATGAAACAACCTATATAAATTATTGCACACCGCCAGTGTAGAGTTTTTTTTTTATACTAGTGTTTGTATTAAAAAATTTTATAAACGCGGAATACCCAGCGCTGAAATTCTGGCTCCGCCACTGCTTACATGCACGCATACAATGTATGATTTCTGAAGTTCCTTTCTTAAGTTTCTCATGTGTTGTCCTCTATACTCCTGTGATGCTAGCTTTTATGTTCTCTCATAGTAGCATATTCTAATCCAAAATACAGAACCACACTAATATCATCAAGAAGTTTGACACAGAAAAATTAACAAGGTGGTTTGAGCTTATAACTGATGGAATAGTTATCAATCTCTTCTGGAACTGGAAGTATTCTATAAGTGCCATGAAACATCTCTAAGGACCTTGGTTGGGAGGAAATGGAAAGTAATCTAATAATGAAATAGGAAGCACTTTCTAGATATTGGTTTCTCATGGGATCCAAACAGGCCCAAGAGTTTTTCACCAGCTGCATAAACAAATAAAAATAAATCAAAACATGTCACCATTGCTTGCTACAATATAATGGTATCCATATGAACATGCCAACTATAAACTAGAGAGGCGATAACTGATGGACTGGTTATTAACCAAGTATCAGCCTCAAACGTAACCAAGTATCAGCCTCAAACGTTTGGTCATATCTCACCTTTCTTGAAAAGGGATCTATTCTGAATTTTGTGCATGCTAAGCTTCTCCTCCTTGCCTATTCGTTTTCATCAAAAGAAAAATGACAAAACAAGCCAAACCATTTGCCCGTTAGCACCCAGCAAGCTATCCAATACTCAGATAGATTGGTATCTTAATTCATCAACCATGCTCTCATCAGTGTAGCTAATGATGAAAAGGCAATCAATCTAGATGTCTTCACTTAAGAGATGTCCATCACTTAAGAGATGTCCATCAGGTTAGCTTTAGGCATATTTCACCATCAAAAAGTCCCTCTCCTTTCTTTCAAAAGAAAAGTGCCTTTCTATGGGTCAAAATGTCCTGGTTTTAAAATATCCAAGGAAATTTGCGTACAAAAAAAAACAAGAAAAAACTTATTTCCTATATATGGATGAAGTATATGGCTAGGGCTTTGGTGAACATAAGAAAAACTTAAACAAATCGAAATCTTCTCTATGCCATGCTTTGTGTCTATCAATTGTCTGTAGGTTTCTATGGCGTGGGTGGATTCAATGCTGAAAGCTCCCAGACAAGGTGGGGGTCTGGGAATGGAATTTCTAAGAAGCATAGCCTGGTGCTAATTTTGCAAGGGATCTAGGTCCACCCTTCATGTTTTCTCTTGCACGCATCTTGAAAAATCTTCAACCTGTGGACACATATTGCTGTTTTATGTGGAGGAGATAATAAACGAAAAAAAAATTATGGATGCTAAACTTGGCCTGCATGACTAATACTTTTCCACAAAGGAAATACCACGTGGAAGATCAGAACCAAAGTTTTTGCATTATTAGTGTCCAGCAAGATCTCCTCAATTCCTCATCCTCAGATTGATCGGCATCTTAATTTGTCAACTATGCATGATATATATCTAGTAGCACTAGCATAGCCAATGATCAAAATTCAAAGGGAAATTGAACCTTTCGTGTTCTCACAAAGAGGATGTCATTCAGGATGGCTTTAATTAGTAATGTTTCAGCATCACACAATCTCTTTCTGATAGTCAAAATGATCTAAATTCATAGGAACGAAGGAAACCTTCTGTATATGTAATTAAAGTTGCATGCATGGCGATCAGGTCAGGATGTGCTCACTGTCTTTGACATCTACCAGGGTAGTCCTAAAAGTTTTTGGCATATATTGGGAAAGTTAGAATATATTCTGCTACCCAAATAGAAGAATAATATATTCTGTTAGAGCTAGGATTTGATATGGTTCTCTCCACGAGGTATTATAAATAGTGCGAATGGAAGAAGCGTTGCAAGCCGAGCAAGAAGTGATAGAGCTAGTTGATAACTAGAGGAGAAGCCTTACATGGCGATAAGCGCCTGCCTCTGATAGCCAAGGATGACTTGCCTGTGTCCTTTGTACCAAAGGATCAGAAATGTGAGCCTTTGAGATAGATGGTTCATAGGCAGTCTCCTTGGCTAGCCTGAGTGGCCCATATTGCCCATGCTAGGCTTAATCGAGTCTCTTTGACTACTAATGTGTGCAATTAGTCCTGGTATCCCAAATTGTAGCTCTGATCTGCACATCATCATCATTATTTCCTATTAGCATGTGTGCTCCATTTATATACCATGACATGGCATCTGTTTCTGTAGAACAATCTACATAAATCCTCTGGCCTTATTTTTCAAAAAAATGGCAAAAATGTGCAAGCTAACCGAAAATTGAACTATTCTTATTTGGTAGACTGTAAAGAATAGGAGTACCTTACATCATCCTTTTGGATTTGCTACTAATCTTGAGTCACTTCAATTTTCTTCTTTTCAGATTTCGGATGTGTCTGGATGCGCCGGTTGCAGACTGGCAGCACTATGAATTCTTGCAATGCTGAATGAAAGTACATCAAACAGGAATTGGAGTACCTGTGTGGTGGAGTACTCGTGTTTGATTTCATCTTAGTGACAATGATAAGCTCAATGAACGACTTGAAATGATAAAGAACTTGAGTACCAAAAATTATATAAAAACAAAGAAAATAGAAGCCATTGAAGTAGAGAACATTGACGCGTATCACCACTCTCTGGTAAAGGAATTTCACTGTCGCCAATAGTCATTTAGTGTGCATGTTGACTGTTAGGATGTATAGGTGTTATGCATTTTCCCTCTACTTGGAGGGTTTCTTTGCACATGTGTAACCTTGTATATGAACCCTATTGGGTCTAGAATACACTTGGTTGGTCACTCTCTAACATCAACTTCTTACACAATAACACAAAGAAGACAAAAATGAACTCACAAAAATACACTAGTGCCGGCTGAACATGAGGTGGCAAACTGTTGCCCCAGCCATCAAAGGCCGCCAGTCAGCCAGTGCATTCCGCCGCCGCCTGGCCTCGCCTCGCTGGGTGGCTGCTAGCGAATACAATTGAAGGCACTGCTGACACATTTCCAGCCACCCGACCCAGGGAATGGCAAGAAAGAAAGAGAAAGCCAACAAATCGTTAGAGGGGGGGAGCGGAAGAAAGGGAAGGGGATGCGGCCATATCCGTGTGGGGACACCGACACACCTGTTATGCTCATAAAAAACTCGGCCGGTGGGGGAAAGACCGCCCCCACGATACCAAAAACAATGTCGTGACACTTTATGTATATGTCCTGTCAATAGAGTGTTTTTTCTCGAACACGCGCAAGAGAGTTGTGTATCATTAATTCATTATATTAAGAAGAGTAAAGGAGTGGGTTTAGAAACCCCATACAACCACACACATACACACACCCTTTTACAACAAATGGTGTCTCTCTCACTTGTCAAACTTGACCCAAAACCACTAGAGAGGAACGCACACATTGGATGGCTCTAGAGCAAGGATATTGGATATCCCTTGAGCTCCGACCAAACTCCATAGGAGAAACTTATCTTTTACCGAAACCAGAACCCTATTTAGGCTCTATTGAATCCCATCAAACACACAATGATTGCGGTGATTCCAAATGGACCAAGCTCCCATAATGATGATGGAATTGAGAACTCCATCAACACCAGAATTTGTGCTTGGCCGCCATCAAGGACAAAGACAAGGGGGAGCGGGAAGGGCCTGGCCCCCCTAATGTTGCATAGCTTTTGCTACTATTCTTTATTATTTTCTACTAATCACTAGATATTATAAGTAAACAAGCTTTACTAATTAATTTTATATTCCTTTTTTGAAACACATCTCTTGATCATCTAGTGTTAAGTGGCTAGCATTCCAAAAAATTAAGATAACTCAAGAGATTTCTTAAATTGTGCAAAGCTATAGATTTAATTCAATAAAGATCCCCAATTAAGATATATTTTCTCAAATTATGGAACTATTTTTTTAACAAATTTTGTTAAATCTAAGCATTGACACCATGTGGAATGCAATATATTTTAGTCGAAATTTTGAAATATATAATACACTATATATTTTAGGATGGATGGAGTAGCATTTATCTAAGATGAAGAAAATAAATATGATTTTTTATAGTTTTTAATTAACATTAAATTCCACATTTTTTTTGATCTGACCTCAAAGTTGAGCAAGGGCACTATATAATTTTTTATGACACTTAGTAAGCGTTCTGCCCCCCCCCCTATATCTGAATCCTGGCTCTGCCCCTGGCCACCATGCATCAAAAGAGTTGTTGCCAGACCAGGGGAGAGCCCCTACAGGCAGAAGTGTGTGGGGGGGGGAGGGGGGTTGAGTCCATGAGTTTTTTGTGTTGTATGGGCACTTGTCCATTTTTTCATCTTCTTAATATAATGTTGCACAACTTTCATGTGTTTTCGAGAACAAAGGTTATATAGGCTAACCTTATGTAGAATGTTGTACCACACTTGCTGAGAGAAGACACATGAGAGCAGTAGATGGCCAAGCGAGCAACGTTTAAGGTGTGTGTTGTCCAGTGTTAGATGTATAGATGTATCTCTAGTTTCCTTCTACTTGGAGGGTTTCTTTACATATATGTACACACATGTACATTACTCCTTAGGGTGTTACTAACCTTTGGTAATTGAGAAGATGATTACTCCATTAGTGGAGATAACTATATAGAGACCCTTATGGGCCAATACCAGATGGGCCTTCGGCCTTCATATACTTAACACCCCCCCCCTCAAACTCAAGGTGGAAGTGGAGGATCTGAAGCATTGAGTTTGATCAAGTGAAGCCGATGTTGCTCTCAAGTCTGCGCTTTAGTGAAAAAATCAGCCAACTGCAGCTCAGAAGGCACATATTGAAGAGTAATGGTTTTCTGATGACAATGAGACCGAGTAAAGAAAGCATCGACACCAATATGCTTAGTAAGTTCATGCTTCATAGGATCATTGGCAATTTGTATAGCTCCTGTATTGTCACAGAGAAGAGGTGTGGCTACATCACAAGAAATCCCAAAATCAGCCAACAACCATCGAAGCCATACAATCTCTGAAGTAGTAGTGGCAAGTGCTCGAAGTTATGCCTCTGTACTAGAGCGCGATACAGCTGCTTGCTTTTTGGACTTCCATGCAATAGGAGAAGAGCCAAGAAGAGTACAATATCATGTGATCAAACGTCGATCCGTTGGATCACTCGCCCAAGTGGCGTCTGAGTAAGCATGCAGCTGAAGTGGACTATTACGAGCATAAAATAGGCATCGAGATGATGTCCCCCCTAAGTATCGCAACACACGCAGTTGTTGACACCGTTTTTTCGGCATGTGTCAAATGAGTTAAGACTTGCATTGATCGGTAGCTGTTTTCTATCGGCATCGGCAGGTTATTGGTTAACGTTACCGATGAGAATGAATTCTGCAAATGAAGTTTGTTGCCGATGGAAGCTGAACAACAGCAGAATTGTTGCCGATAAGGATATTGCCGATAAGGATGTTGCCGATGGGAGTGAAGAATGGCCGATTGGGGATATTACCGATAAAGAGATGATGCCGATGAGCACAGGATGACGTGGCAGTTGATGTTAGCAGAGGATTGCCGATGGTAATAGAAGGAAGTTGCGGATTGAAGGAGTCTGCCGATGGAAAGTTTCATCGAAGGAAGGGCATAAGGAAACTGGTGATCTTGTACCAGTATTGTTATAGAAGTTCGAGTCCGAATCTTGCATGAGTCGTTTATTTTCTTTAAAAAATAGAGACGTTTGTTTAGAAAGATATTATTGTTATTTGGGTCCGACTCCTGCGCGGGTCAAATATTTCCTTGAAAATAGGAGTTTTGTTTAGGAAGGGTACGAGTCGTGTCTGTCTACAACTCCTTTTGCTGGAGTATAAATATGTACCTAGGGGTCGTGAGAAGACAATCAATCATACATAAAACAAATCTATTACTCTTATTTACTTTTACTGCAATTTACCATTTTATTGCATTAGTCTTAGTTTATCTACGAGTTCTTCAAGCTTTCGACGGGCTGCATCTCTTTGATCTCCGTCAACCATTGCAAGTTCCGCGTGGGAGTAATCTGAGCCTTGACATCCAGGCGCATCGCTGTTGTCTTGTTCAGCTCTGCTCTAATTATCTTGATCAAGTCTGAGTTTTGACATCTGGGTGTATCGCCGTTGTCTTCTTTGGATCTTGTTCTAGTTATCGTCCTTGTCGATTAACTGGTCAAATCGACTGGCACATCTTTGGATATCGAATTCAGATAATAGCCCGAGGTGTTCGCAGATCCTGACACTTTTTGTGTCAACACCTCTTTTGGCACACCCGGTGGGACCAATTATACATCTATCATGGGTGATCGTACTGACGTCAATCAGAGGAACGTCATTGAAGTCTCTGAGGCCGATCTGAAAGATGATCAAAAGCTGGCTATGGAACGGGCTATGGAGGAGTACAAACAATTGTATCTGAAGTCCTTCAGCCTAAGCAGGAGCGGCGAAGCCATCCAGAAGCAAGATCCGCCGTTGCCACGGCAGGTTACGTTTGATGCCAATCCTGGTAAGTTGCAAGAGATGGTTAATTCTGCCTTAAATCAAGCATTAATTAGTCACTCCAATGTGCTATCCAGTACTGTGTACAATGCTGTTATGCAATATTTCAAAGAAGGGCAAGCACCCCAGTATGTTGGTCCAGTGTATCATCAACCTGGATCGGCATCTATAAACCCATCGGCAGCCCCAATGGCGTCGTCCACTCTTGTGGATCCGTCTGCCGATGTGACTACACCAAGGCCAAATCCTGAAAGCGTCACCAAGCTTAGTGCAGATCCAGTGGCATCGGCAGTATCGGGACCTACTATCCAGAATCATCCAGCTCCTGCCAACTGGTGGGGATACGGTATGCCTTCAAATCCATCGGCTAGTTCCAATCTGGTGCAGGGAGACAGTTCAGCTTGGAAGGGCTTCATGGCATCGGCAATGCAATCACAGCCGATGATCCCTATGATGCATTATTCTACGTCTTCTCCAATTGTGCCAGCACCCTCAGAAGGTTTCCAGGTGGTGATTCCTAAAGTACCTCTGATGCCATCATCGGCAAATTCTGTGCCGATGCAACAAAATATAGCAACTGGGAGTCGACCTATGCTGGTGAGTCCTCAAACTAGAGTACTAACACATCAAGGTAACCAATTTGTTTATTACTCCAAGGTGCAAGAGCAGCAGGCGCCAGTTAGCTATCAGCCATCGGCAAATCACATGCCGATGATTTATAACCCTGGATGGACTAACCAGCTGCTGGTTCAACAGCCTGGCGTACTAATGTATCAATATGGAAGTCTAGCAAACTTTCAGAGTGGAGCATCAACACAGCAACCGATGAATATGATATCACAGCATAATCCAGTGAATGTGCAAAGCTATCCATTGGTCGGTCAACCGATGCATAACGTCCAGATGACTGGTGATGCGCCCATGACAATTACTCTGAATCATTTTCCACCAAGACCTGAAGGGGCGCATCAGCCGGCTCCACTAGTCAACAATCGGCTAATGAGTCGGCAAGATCAGGATGCATATTGGACCGATAAGATTGCCGAAGTAATGAAAGAACAATTTGGCATTAAACCCAAGGTTAATACATACTCTTATCGGACGCCATATCCTCCGTCATATGACTTAATTCCTCTCCCGAATTGGTACAAGGTGCCTGATTTTACAAAATTCTCTGGCCAAGATGACACGTCAACAATGGAGCACATCAACCGCTTCATTATCTAGTGTGGAGAAGCTGCCAGCAGAGAAGAACTGAGGGTGAGATTGTTCTCATCATCATTGTCTGGATTGGCGTTCACATGGTTTATTTCATTGCCTCCGAACTCTGTGATTACTTGGGCTGATCTAGAAAAACAATTTCACAAGTATTTCTTCGCGGGCGTACATGAAAAGAAGCTTACCGATTTGGTCAAGTTGAAGCAACGTAATGACGAATCGGTGGAGAGCTTTGTCCAGAGGCTGCGAGACGTGAAGAATAAGTGCTACAGTTTGACGCTTGATGATCGGGAATTGGCAGATTTGGCCTTCCAAGGATTGTTGCCGCACATCAAAGATAAGTATGCGTCTCAAGAGTTTGAAAGTTTAAGCCACCTTGTAAAGAGAATTGCCGATCAAGACGTCAAGACTTTTGAGCTTAGAAAGACTTGGAATAAAAAGGTGACCTTCATTGAGCAAGAAGAGGATTTCGATGAAGAGCTAAGCATCGACGCTGCCGAATGGGTGAAGGATAAGAAATCTGTGTCTTGTCCGTTCGGCCAGAAGGAAGTTGAAAGGTTCGCCTTTGATATCACCAAGGCCGATAGGATGTTTGACTTATTACTTCAAGAAGGGCGGATCAAGTTGGCGCCTAACCAAGTAATTCCATCGGCCGAAGAGCTCAGAAAGATTAGGTATTGCAAGTGGCACAATGCAACTTCGCAAAGTACCAATGACTGCAAGGTATTCAGGCAGCAGTTGCAGTCAGAAATTGAATCTGGACGAATTAAATTTGAAAATTCTAAAGCTCAGAAACCGATGAAGATTGATCAGCACCTGTTTCCAAATAATATGGTGGAAACTAGTGGAAAAACTAAAGTGCTGACATCGGAAGCTGCCAGGAAGAATGCATCGGTAGATCCTGATCATCAAGTAGCTGAACGTAATGTGAAGAAGTGTGCCAATGACAGAAAGGGCAAGGAAGTTGCCGATAATAGTGGTAGCACCAGGAGATCTCATGGCGTCGTGATCACGCATAGGTGGCCACGGCAAGATTATCGGCAATCGCAAGAGGAGCGATATCGGCAGGAAGAGGGGAAGCACCAAGAGTGGCTTCGGCATAAGGACCACTAGAAGTGTCCCTTCTTCGTTCATTGCTGGGAAGAAGGCATCAAGCTACCTACTGCCGATAATTGTCCTGAATGCAATGGGTACTACCCTACCGATCGGTCAGAAAAGAAGCCTTGCTTTGACGATCGGACATCCAGGTATGCTAGGCCGCTCAGAGAAAAGAAATTGGTACATGACCGATTGGGGGGCGAGCTTAGCGCGCATAACAGGCTTGGCAGGCGTAATGATTAAGAGGAACTTAAGGAGATGGCCAATGCAAGAGTGTCCGATGAAGAAATATTCTCTAGAGATCCGAACATAGGGGGTGATGCCGACACGAGCAGTGGGAGACAACACCAGTCTGTTTGGAGAACCAAGCTTCTGCAATGGTGTCCTAAGGGTCTGACAAAGACTCAGAAAAGGAGAATTCAGTGTGAACGCCGAAATGACTTGTATGACAATGAAAATCCTTCAAGGGAAAAGCAGTGGAGACCAAAGCGCAAGGATAGAGATCCATCGGCAGAAATCAATATGGTCGTCATATTGCCGATGGAGTTCATGGCACCTGTCAGCGACGAAGAAGAGGCTGCTGAAATGGCGCAATTGGTGTTGGATCCGATGGCGGCTGTCTTTGATAAACCTGCCGATGATGAAAGGCAGCATCTAAGGGCTCTGTTTGTTAAGGGCAAAGTGGATGGACAGCCTATAACGAAAATGCTCGTGGACGGTGGGGCGTCAATCAATATAATGCCATATGTCATGTTCAGGAAACTTGGGAAAGGTGACCAAGACTTAGTCAAGACGGACATGAAGCTTAAAGATTTTGAAGGCAATGTGTCACCAGCTATGGGAGCCGTATGTGTTGAATTAACCATCGGCAGTAAAACTTTGCCGACAACGTTTTTCGTGATCAGTGGCAAAGGCACCTACAACTTGCTCCTAAGAAGGGATTGGATCCATGCTAATTGTTGTATTCCTTCTACAATGCACCAAAGCCTAGTGCAATGGGTTGGAGACAGGATTGAAGTCGTCCGAAGTGAAACTCCGTCAATCGTTGCATCGGCAGAATCGGAAACTTATGAGCAAACCAGATGCATATCAGGTGAAGCTTGGGACACAGAATTCCTCAAAGTTGCCGATTACCGTATTACACCGATCCAAGCAGTCGGTCCTGAAGAAGAGTTTTAATGGATCGATTCGCCGATGATGGAAAATTGGGACAGGGGTTCACATCGGCCGATGATTTATTAGAAGTAGATATCGGCGATGGCAGTAAGCCTAGGCCAACTTTCATTAGTGCTAAGTTAGATTCCCAATGCAAACAACAGTTGACTGATTTGTTAAAGGAATACAAAGATTGTTTTGCTTGGGATTATACAGAGATGCCTGGTTTAGACCGATCAATAGTCGAACATCGGTTACCTATTAAGTCTGGTTTCCAACCGTATCGGCAACCCGCGTGCCGATGTAATCCTATGGTGTTGTCTGACATTAAAGTTGAAATTACAAAGTTAATTGAAGCTGGGTTTATTCGGCAATGTCGATATGCCGAATGGATTTCTAATGTGGTTCCTGTGTATAAGAAAAATGGAAAACTACGTGTTTGCATTGATTTCAGGAATCTCAATAAGGCTACGCCGATGGATGGTTATCCGATGCCTGTTGCCGATCTGCTGATTGATGCTGCCGCTGGACATCAAATCATTAGCTTCATGGATGGTAATGCTGGATATAATCAGATATTCATGGCTGAAGAAGACATATCCAAGACTGCTTTTAGGTGTCCAGGTCATGTCGGTTTATTTGAATGGGTTGTGATGACTTTTGGCTTGAAGAATGCCGGTGCTACTTATCAGAGAGCAATGAATTTCATCTTTCATAAGTACATCGGCACGATAGTCGAGATCTATATTGATGACGTGGTGGTCAAGTCTGGAAATTTTGAGAAGCATCTTGCCGATTTGCGGAAAGTTCTGGAATGCACAAGGGAGCATGGGTTGAAGATGAATCCTAACAAGTGTGCATTTTGTGTATCGGCAGGTCAGTTTCTGGGTTTTATGGTGCATCAGAGAGGCATCGAGATTGGCAGAAAATCTATTGATGCGATTGACAAAATAGTTGTCCCTACAAACAAGACTGAGCTGTAATCCTTGATTGGCAAGATTAATTTCATTAGAAGATTTATATCCAACTTATCTGGTAAGATTAAATCTTTTAGTCCATTATTAAAGTTGAGAGCCGATCAAGAGTTTACATGGAAAGAGGAACATCAGTTAGCCTTGGAGGAGATCAAGAGATATTTGGTAAACCCTCCAGTCTTGGTTCCACCTCAACACGGGGAGCCTTTCAGGTTGTATTTGTCTGCCGATGACGGTGTTATCGGGTCAGCCTTAATTCAAGAATTTGAAGGGAAAGAACGTGTGATATATTATTTGAGCAGAAGGCTGGTAGATGCTGAAACAAGATATTCGGCCATAGAAAGATTATGCTTATGTTTATATTTCTCTTGCATAAAATTAAGGCATTATTTATTGTCAGCCGAATGTACTGTTATCTGTAAAGATGATGTGGTTAAGTATATGCTATCGATGCCGATATTAAATGGGAGAATCGGCAAATGGATTCTAGCACTTTCGGAGTTCGATCTGAAGTATGAATCGGCTAAGACAGTTAAGGGTCAGGTGATGACCGATTTTATTACTCAGCATTGCAATGTGGTAAGCTCTGAAGAGATTGCTCCTTGGACTTTGTTCTTTGATGGGTCTACGTGCAAAGAAGGGGCAGGTATCGGTGTTCTCTTAATTTCACCCCGAGGACGGAAGTATGAGGTTTCGTTGCCGATTATTGCTACATCAACAAACAATCAGGCTAAGTATCAGGATTTAATAAAAGGGTTGGAATTACTCAAAGAAGTACGTGCCGATGCCGTTGAAATCTTTGGCGATTCTATGTTGGTGATCAATCAATTGACTGGGGTATATGAATGCCGAAGTGAAGTGTTGATTGCACACCATGAGAGATGTCTGCGGTTATTAAAAGAATTCAAAGAGTACCGCCTTGAGCATGTTCCCAGGTTGCATAATGAAGAGGCTAATCGGTTAGCATAGAACGCTTCAGGATATCAGCCGATTCAAGAAGTCATGACATCGGTGATGGTTGCTGATGACTGGAGAAAAGAAATTGCCGATTACTTAAGAGATTCGTCTAAGAAGGTTGAAAGGCGTCTAAGGTTCCAAACTACCAAGTATGTGCTCCTTGACAATGAATTGTATTATCGGACAATTGATGGAGTTTTGCTCAGATGCCTTAGTAGAGAAGAGTCAAAAGAGTTAATGGGCGAGATCCATGAGGGTGTGTGTGGAGCACATCAATCGGCATTCAAGATGAAGTGGATGATTAGGCGGAATGGATATTATTAGCCGACAATTCTTGAAGATTGCTTCAGCTATTTTAAAGCGTGCCAGGATTGTCAGAAGTTTGGTAATGTCCAGAGGGCACCTGCATCGGCAATGAATCCCATAATCAAGCCTTGGCCGTTTAGAGGATGGGCTATTGATCTCATCGGCCAGATTTATCCGCCATCAAGCAAGGGGCACAAGTTTATACTTGTCGCTACCGATTACTTTATGAAGTGGGTTGAGGCGATTCCTTTAAAGAAGGTGACATCGGCAAACATGATAGATTTTGTAAAAGAACATATTGTTTACCGATTCGGTATTCCTCAAACTATTACCATCGATCAAGGAACCATGTTCACATCGGGAGAGTTTGATGAGTTTGCTGCTGGTATGGGGTTCAAGGTATTGAATTCTTCTCCTTATTATGCTCAAGCTAACAGTCAGGCTGAAGTGACTAATAAAGGAGTTATTAAGCTTATCAAACGCAAAATTGAAGAAAACCCTAGAAGGTGGCATATAGTGTTGAATGAGGCCCTATGGTCGTATTGGATGGCGTGTCATGGTGCAACCAAAGTTTCATCGTATCAGTTGGTCTATGGACACAATGCTGTCCTGCCTTGGGAAGTTAAAACTGGTTCTAGGCGATTGTTTTCTCAAGATTAATTAACAGCCGATGAATATGATACTCTTATGAAGGATGAGTTAGAAGACTTAGCAAGTCATCGGTTGAGGGCTTTGATCAGCATTGAAGAGAATAAGAGAAGGGTTGCCAGATGGTATGATAAGAAGGTAAAGGTGAAAGAATTTGCCGATGGTGACCTGGTATGGAAATTGATTTTACCGATTGGGACTAAGAATTCTAAATTTGGAAAGTGGTCTCCTAATTGGGAGGGTCCGTTTCGGGTAAATCAGTCTATTCCTAGTAATGCATACATTTTGGAAACCCTCGAAGGGGTTACGTTTCCTAGAGCAATCAACGGTAAATACTTGAAGAAATATTACCCTAGTATTTGGGTGGATGCATAGAATACCCGTTGAAATGCCGATGAAATAAAAAGGTATATAAAACATCGGTAACAAGCGTGCTGGCATTATGTTACAAGCAAAATCAGATATCAATATTACACTTGCCGATACAATGGATTGTAACAAATTACAACAAAGATTGAATAGCTGATATCGCACGCAGGCGAATTTGCTCTATTTCTTCTATCTCCTTGGCATCGTCATCGGCGGATCCCTCTATTGGCTTGATCTTTTTCTTCATCCGGAGGGCTTTTCTTGTTGTAAAGCTTGGATGGCACTTGGAAGTTCAGTCTTCTGTTGATTGGCTACGATCAAGGCTTCGTCAACCTGTTTCAGCTCTGCTAATAGTTGTTCCTTCCTTGCCGATAGATGGGCAATGTCTTTATCAAGCTCCACGCTAGAAGTTTCTAGGTGACCTATGTCCTTGTGTTTTTCATCGGCAGATCGCTTGAATTGAAGCATTCTCTCTTTAAGTTCTGATTGAGTAGTTCTATCGGCTATACGACGAGAGAGCCTTTGATATTGGAGTTGCTTACTCTCAAGAAACGCTGCCTCGAAGAGTGTTTCTTCTATATCGGCAGATAGATGGCCTTGAATGTCTTTGAAAGCTATCTTTACCGCAGTGGAGTCTTGGACGAGGTGAGATGTGTCTTCTTGCAGTAAAGATAGCAATGCTTCGAGCTTGAGTTTAACTTCTGCCAATAGAGCTGGAGCAGAGCTTTCTTCGTCTTCGTCTTCATCGGGGAGGTTGACGGTGAAGGAGAACAAGCTATTCGCTGGAGCAGAGCCTTCTTCGTCTTCGTTTTCATTGGGAAGGTTGACGGCGAAGGAAAATAAGCTGTCAGGGGAGTCTTGGGCCTGAAAAGAAGGAAATTAGAGTGTGCCGATCACAAGTTTATGTTGCGAGTTCTATGACAGTTGGCTTATCATCTTGAAACAGATCTCTTGCCTAGGACTTGGGAAGGCAGATGGCGTGGTGTCATCTTGGAGATTGGCAGCGGTTGCCGATGAACTTGCCTCCGTGGGAGGAGCGGTTGGTGCTGGTGGTGTTGTTGCTGGTGTTGCTTCTGCTGTGGCGGTTGACCTTTGCGGCGATGATGTTGTCCTCTGATCAGGAATTTCGTCGGGTGTAGGTGCTGGTACCGATGCCGATGTTGTCTCCGTTGCTGCAGCTGGTTCCTGCGGAGTTGGTATCGTTGCCTGGTCGGGAGTTTCTTCCAAGGGTTGCTCGGGGATAGACGTCGATGTCGGCTCTAGAGTTGGTGCATCAACAAGGGTTGGTGATGCAACTGGGGTTAATGGCACAGATGGGGTGGCGCGCCTCAAGCATTTCTTCTTTGGGGCAGCAGTTGGTGAGCCAGTGCGTTTCGGTTGCGAAGCTTGGGGGGCATCGGCAGCATGAGTTGGAGAAGATTGTACATTCGGAGCAGCTGCCGATGACCTCGTTGCCTGTAAAAGATATTTGGTGCAAGTTAAATGAAGTGAATGTTGCCGATGGGAGTTTATAATCGGCATAAGTAAAATAAAAAACTTACTGCAAAAGCTTGCGCCAAGATGGCAGCAGCAGCCGATGGAGAAGCAATGGTCTTAGCAGGTGTCGGTTTAGGCTTGAGGGTAACTTTAGGCACCCTTTGAGGTGTGAAGGCAGCCAATGTAGGAGCCTTGTGGCCGATGATTGAGGTGGGGCTCATTATTCGGAGATGGAAGTGCTTGCCGCTCTTGCTCATTCAGGGGATTGGATCATCAGCCTATTAAGTAAAAGAGGGTCAGATGCCGATAATAGAAATAAGTGATAAGAAATGCATTAGAGTTAAGAACTTACTGCATCATCGGGAATGATGTGATCGGCGTCGATCAAATGCCGATAGTAATGCGATGATTTGGCAAACAGTTGGCTTCTCCATTCTTGCCACCAAGATTTGTATAATTCTGTCATAAAAGATGTTGGGGCCCAGGAGGATAGGTTGATGTTTGATGTATCGGCATGGGGAGAAAGGTTGACAATCCTATTCCAATCCATGGCACTGGAGATAATTTCTCTTGGCTTTATCACATTGGCGAAGCTGAGTTTGATCGGTAATTGGCCGAATGCCAGCTGCCTTGCTGCTGCCGATGGATAATAGAACTCATAAGATGGAGGAGAGTTCTTCCCGGTTCCAAAGATGTTGACTGGAATGGCTCGGGGAACAATGTTGGCCTTAATGATTGTTTCATTCTGTGGCACGTTCCAATCGGTAAGGTTGAATAATAACGGGAATTGGTTGTTCTCGTCAACATAAGGCCACCAAAGCCGTTCTACGACGGGGATTACATTGTAAAGCTTTTGGAAGAACCTACCAAATTGATCTGCATTGGCATCGGTTCCTGGTACGGGTTGCCTCCCCAAAATTGAGTGGGGAACGGGTTGCCAATTCATCGTCATCAAATACATAGTCCTCCGATATATCCCTTGGAAACTGCTGACTGAATAAGTCAAATTGGAGGACCTTGTACATGTGTGCGTTCAACCACATATTTATAAACCACCAAGGACCTCCAAGGTTGCCGATGGACTCGCCTAGCAATAACTTCCTGGATACTTGGTGCAGGAGGTGGTATACCGATCCAAGGAGGTATCGGCCGAGAGGAAGTCTTGCTCCATCGGCTAGAAGTTCTGCTACGGGAAGGTACATGGTGGTAGGTCCAACTGTTCGGCCACAGAAAATAAACTTTTTCTAACCACATGTTCAAGAAGGTGGCGTGCTCCCTGTGACCTACCGATCCGGTCTTCTGGTTCTCTCGGATGTATCCAATCCAACCGCCGATATTGCGTGTGTTCACTTTATACTCGGCTTTCCTACCGAAAAGGTTGGAGGGATCGGCAAAAGAGACGTCGAGGCCGATAAGCATATGCACATCGGCAAGGGTGGGAGTAGCTAGTCCATGTATGAATAAAAAGGCATTCATTGTATCGGACCAAAAATAAGAAGCAGTCATCATCATATTCTCATTCTTGGCTATATCGGCAATAGAGAGTCTAGTGCATTGCTCCAAGTTGCGTTCTGCCCAGTAAACTTGTTGTGATCTGATTATTCTAAGGTACCAATTCTTCCATCCCTTGGTGGGTTTGGGCCATGAACAGAAAGCATCTTTCCACAACCCTAAACTCAAGCACTCAAATCTGAAAGGGATGCGATTGGTTTCTGCGTTGATCAGATTGGTGGGATCGGTGTTTCCCATTGGGCCTAAGCAGTTAAAATTGGATTGCTCAATGGGGATTACTACCATGTTGTACATTTCCTAGGTTTCGGGAGAAGATCAAAGAAAAAGGGGGAAAAGGATTACAAAATTGATACGGAAGAGATATTTGCAGAAGATGAAGTGAGAAGGGAGCGGATTTACCTTGGGAACGTCGAAGTGGATCGCCATTGAAACTGGGGAAGTCCTTGCGATTCGTGTTCTGCTGGAAGAAGATGCCGCTGCTTGTTGCCGGAGGTGTTCTTCAGAGCCGCCGCTGAGGTTGAAGATGAGGGCAAATGAATGCGGGCTCAGGGTAAAGAACAGGTTGGGCAGTAGTAACTTTTTATAAGCCTGGTCAGGGGTATTTTGGAGTTTTCTTTATACTGAGCAGGAATGTGGAAAGGTATGCGCGCTGATCGAGGAAATATGATTGGGCTTACAACTGTTCATGCTGCAGTCGCAGAATTTTGTTGGAAAATTGCGGTTTTGCGCGGTAATCAAGGAAGTCGTGCAGGTATCTTGGAGAGAGAAATTACAGTAGAAAAAATTTCGGCGCCTAAATATTTTTCACTCCGAAATTGGGGGGCATGTGTTGACACCGTTTTTCGGCATGTGTCAAATGAGCTAAGACTTGCATTGATCCGTAGTTGTTTTCTATCGGCATCGGCAGGTTATTGGTTAACATTACCGATGAGAATGAATTCTGCAAATGAAGTTTGTTGCCGATGGAAGCTGAACAACAGCAGAATTATTGCTGATAAGGATATTGCCGATAAGGATGTTGCCGATGGGAGTGAAGAATGGCCGATTGGGGATATTACCGATAAAGAGATGATGCCGATGAACACAGGATGACGTGGCAGTTGATGTCAGCAGAGGATTGCCGATGGTAATAGAAGGAAGTTGCGGATTGAAGGAGTCTGCGGATGGAAAGTTTCATTGAAGGAAGGGCATAAGAAAACTGGTGATCTTGTACCAGTATTGTTATAGAAGTTCGAGTCCGAATCTTGCATGAGTCGTTTATTTTCTTTAAAAAATAGAGACGTTTGTTTAGAAAGATATTATTGTTATTTGGGTCCGACTCCTACGCGGGTCAGTTATTTCCTTGAAAATAGGAGTTTTGTTTAGGAAGGGTACGAGTCGTGTCTGTCTACAACTCCTTTTGCTGGAGTATAAATATGTACCTAGGGGTCGTGAGAAGACAATCAATCATACATAAAACAAATCTATTACTCTTATTTACTTTTACTGCAATTTACCCTTTTATTGCATTAGTCTTAGTTTATCTACGAGTTCTTCAAGCTTTCGATGGGCTGCATCTCTTTGATCTCCGTCAACCCTTGCAAGTTCCGCGTGGGAGTAATCTGAGCCTTGACATCCGGACGCATCGCTGTTGTCTCGTTCAGCTCTGCTCTAATTATCTTGATCAAGTCTGAGTTTTGACATCTAGGCGTATCGCCGTTGTCTTGTTTGGATCTTGTTCTAGTTATCGTCCTTGTCGATTAACTGGTCAAATCGACTGGCACACCTTTGGATATCGAATTCGGGTAATAGCCCGAGGTGTTCGCAGATCCTGACGCTTTTTGTGTCAACAACAGTAAATGTCCAAAGTGAACGGAAGTAGGAGCACATACAAACTGGCTCAAAATATGGACTGCATGAGCAATATCGGGTCTGGTAACAATGAGATAAACTAGGCTGCCCACAATGTGTCTATATCGAGAAGGATCTGCAAGAGGTATACCATCAGTAGGTCGAAGCTGCAAGTGAAGATCCATGGGTGTGGCAGCCGTCCGATTGTCTGTGATACCAGAACGAGTAATAAGATCTTATATGTACTTGGTCTAAGAAATGTAGTATCCATTGACATACTGCTTAACCTCAATGCCTAAGAAATAGCTTAGAGAACCTAAATCAGACATTTGAAAGTGTTCCCCAAGCTGTTGTTTTACAAGAGATATGTGTTCCACATCATCACCCATAATCAACATATCATCAACATATAGAAGAAGTAAAGTACGGCCACGTGGTGAGAGATGAATAAATAGAGCAGGATCATGATTACTAGGTGTGAAACCAGCAGCCTTTATCATAGATACAAAACGGTCAAACCAAGCACGAGGAGCATGTTTAAGACCATATAAAGCACAGCGAAGCCGACAAACATAACCTGAAGGAGCAGCAACCCCTGAAGGTGGATGCATATAAACTTCTTCATTCAAATCACCATGAAGGAAAGCATTTTTAACATCCATCTGAGATATGGTCCAAGAAGATGAAGTAGCTACTGCAAGTAAAGTACGAACAGTGGTCATGTGAGCAACAGGAGCAAATGTCTCTTCATAATCCAATCCTGGAGTCTGCTGAAATCCTCATGCAACAAGACGAGCTTTATATCTTTCAATAGAACCATCTGATTTGGTCTTAATCTTGAAAACCCACTTACTAGTGATTGGTACAGCATGTGAAGGTAATGGATCTAGCTCCCAGGTGCACTGACGATCAAGAGCAGCAAGTTCCTCGAACATAGCAAGCTGCCATTCTGGAATAATAGAAGCTTCCTGGTAAGTAGATGGTTCATCAACAACAGCATTCACACGTGGAAATCCCAACTTATCAGGAGGCTCAATAGTAGCTCGACTCCGTAGATTATATCATGGATGAACCTGTGTCTCATCAGAAATATCACATGACTCATTTAAATTAGTAGGATCAGCAACATCGGGAGCATCAGGACTGGCCAAGGGAGAAGGAATAGGATGTTTAGGATGACGAGTGTAGACCTTTGTAATTGGTGGGTGGCGTGGTGGAGATGCAGGAAGGTTGAGTGGCTGATTATCAACGGGAGGAGGTGAATCAAGGTTGTCTAATGTAACAGGAATGAGTGGGTGTGGAGGTGCATCTTCACTGATTGAAATAGGAGGAAGGCTCATAAAGGATGTGGACTCTGTAGGAGCATATGAAGACTTTGTAGAAGAGTTATAAAAGAAAGGACGATCCTCAACAAAGGTGATATCACGGGAAATACGAATGCAGCGAGAAGAAGGATCATAACACCGATAACCCTTGTGCTCAGGACTATATCCTAGGAAAACACACCCAACCGACTAAGCAGTCAACTTTGTTCGCTCATGAGGGGCAAACAAAACATAGCATAGACATCCAAAAACTCGAAGATGAACATAGCGAGCAGGAGTCCCAAAAAGAACTTCACCAGGACACTTGCCAGCCAATTTGGATGATGGTTGTCTATTAATAAGATACACAGACGTCAAAACAGCCCCACCCCAAAAATGTGAAGGAACAAAAGAAGCAATCAAAAGTGTACGAGTTGTTTCTATCAGATGACGGTGTTTGCGTTCAGCAACCCCATTCTATGCATGAGCACCAGGACACGAAAGTTGAGCAAGAGTACCCTCATAGTCTAGAAACAGACGAAAGGAAGTGGATAAATACTCCCCACCAAAATCAGAACGAAAAACTCGAATCGGACAAGAAAATTGAGTGTGAACCAAGCGTGTAAAAGTTTGGTAAATAGAGCACAATTGAGACCGATGTTTCGTGAAGTAAATCCAGGTATATCGAGAATAATCATCAATAAAAATAACATAATATTTATGACCACCCTTTGTAGCAAAAGGTGCATGGCCCCATACATCAGAATGAATAAGATCAAAAGGTTTAGCAACATGGGAAGCATTACTAGAATATGGAAGTTGTATCTGTTTCCCAAGGTTACAATCTTTACAGTGAAAACTAGACTCGATAGATGTGGGACCTAAACAACCTTTATTTATTAAAGTAGACAAACGAGACCCACACAAATGACCAAGACGATGATGCTACTTAGCAAAGGACGAGGTGGATGGTGATGAAGCGACTGATGACACATGAGCGGAGATGTGAGGGAGACGCAAGGTGTCGAGAACGTAGAGGCTAGGTGAGCCGCTACGGCGATGGCCAGTCCCAAGTACAGTCCCGGTTCGACGATCCTGAATAAAACAAGATGAGTCATCAAATCCAACAAAACAGTTATGGTCAGAAAGTTGACCAACAGAAAGAAGGTTCATAGACAATTGAGGTACAAAGGAGACATCAGGCACAGAGAAATAAGAATTTGAAAGAAAACCCTGATGAGTGATATGACAGGATGTACCATCAGCCGTCTGAACAGAGACATCATCAGCAACAGGCTTGCAGGCAACAAGTTGGGACTGATATGATGTCACATGGAAAGAAGCCTCGGAATCAAGCACCCATGACGAAGATGAAGAACCAGCAGCAGCAACAACTAACACAGATCCTCTTGGGGTGGAAACTGGACCACGACCCCTAGTGGTGCGAGCAACGCGACGGGCACGGAATTCAGCCAATTTCTCAGGATGTTGCAAGAAACAATCATCTGGGGTATGACCGGTCTTGCCACAATGCGGACAAGTCTCCTGAGTGGCACCCTTTGGTGTACTAAACTTCTGAGAAGCAGCCAACACACTATGTGACACAGGCATGGAAGAGGTCATAGACCGAAGGCGCGTCTCTTCAGCAAGCAAATCTGACAAGGCCTTTGTCATGGTTAGAGTGGAAGAATCATGAAGCAACCGAGTACGTATGGAATCAAATTCAACTCTTACACCCATGACAAAATGATAAGTGAGAAATTTTTCAATAAACTTGTGGGCTGGACAATCACCAGTTGTACATGCAGGCACCATAGATGTCAAGGATGCCATCAGACGACCAAAAGCTAAGTAGTACTCATCAACAGACATGTCTTGCTGCTCAATAACATGATTTTGCTGCATAAGAGTGTGCAAAAGAGCACCACTTCCTAAACATAGCGTTCCTTCAACAGTGACCAAATAGCCTTGACTGTTTTACACTTAGACAGACTCATAATCATAGATTGCGTAGTACTGTTGACCATGGCAGCCATGCACTTGCCATCATTAATCAGCCAAATTTTCACAGCAGCAGCATTACTCTGATCTTGCAGAAGCGCGGGAGGATCCTCGGTGAGATGAAAGAGGAGGCCATGACCCCTTAAAGCAGTTTCAACACAAAATGCCCACTCTAGGTAATTTTGACCATCAAGAGTAATATTGACAACAATAGCGTTGATCTGAGACATGACTGAAAAAGAATTCCAACTGAAAAACCCTTCTAGCAGATCAACAGGGAGAAAGATGTTACCACCGTGCTAGGAGTAGGACTGCAGAAACACCACGGATGGAACTGCAGGAACACCTAACAGGCAACCCAAGGAGCAGACAGGAACACCTGACAGGCGGCCCAAGGAGCAGACAACTGTGCGCACAGGCACAAGTGCTGGCGGTCGGCCGCGCAGGATGAAAGAGGAGGCCCGCGCGTGAGGAAGAAGCCAAGCCGCGCACATGAAGAGGCGAGCCGCGCGCGTGAAGAAGTCGCACGCGTGAAGAGGAGTCGCGCGTGCGGGTGAAGAAGTTGCGGATGAAGTCGCCGACGGCGCGCGCGGATGAAGGCGCGCGCGAAGAAGTCACGCGGGTGAAACCCGCGCGGATGAAGCCGACGACGGGCCCGCGCGGATGAAGGCGCGCGCTCGAAGAAGTCACGCGGCGCGCGGATGAAGCTGCCGACGGGCCCGAAAAAATGGATCCGGGGTGATTAGGGATTAGATTAGCCCTAATTCACCCCCTAATCCTTGCTTTGGTACCATGTTACTAACCTTTGGTAATTGAGAAGATGATTACTCCATTAGTGGAGATAACTATATATAGAGACCCTTATGGGCCAATACCAGATGGGCCTTCAGCCTTCATATACTTAACATTGGGGACTAGCAATACAAATCTGGTTGGTCATTTGTTCTAACATGGTACCAAGCTAGGGTTTCATCCTTACCTTCCTTGAGCAACGTTGGCCATTCTCTCCCAAACTAGTTGGCCTTCGCCTCTCAACCTTGCGCGACTTCGCCCCGAGTAGCTATGTGTGCCCCAAGTTGCATGCTCACCTACCTGTCGTCATGCGGTCTTCACGCTGTCCATATGCGCTTTGCAGTCGTTCGTGACACGGCCCGTGTGCAGGCCCTTCGCGCGTCTTCAATAGATGAAGTAGCTGACACATATGTTGGAGAATTGCGAGGCAAGTGAGCCAAAGTGGATGAAGGAAGATGCAACCAATCAAGCCCCATAGGTGTTGTGAGTCCCAACGCCTAGGCCCAGTTCCCACAAAAAGACATGTATGAAGGTCCTGAACACAACAAAAATCAGATTCAAGAATTATGCGCCAACTGTGATTTGGCCCATAGACAAAAGTTGCATGGTGAGTTTACCTACATGAGAAACAGTAGGAACATCAAAGGAAGATGTCGAAAGAATGCCTCTCCTAGCAACAGAAAGCGAAGTGCCATTGGTGGTGTGAACAAAAATGGGTGGATCGAGAGAAGACGTAGAAGACAAATTGGTCGTGTTAAGTGTCATATGAAAAGATGCGCTAGAGTCAAGGAACCATGGGGATGGTATACCAAGAGGAGGAAGAGGAGGAATAGAAGCATGAACAGTAGTCCCATGAGCTGAGGCCTAGTAAGGCAACGAAAAAAGCGAGAACCTCTAACTCCGCTGTAGAAATTGAACGAGTGCCCTGCTGAGTAGAAGAGCCACTCGATCCCTCAGAGGAGCCCAGAGAGGTGTCGGCCATGACGCACCTGTCGGTCGCGTTGATTCTTGCGACAATTCTTATCCCCTCATGATCATAAATTTTGCAATAGCTATACTGAACACCAGAAGGGCCCTCGCCACCACCAAAGACCGCGACGAACGCAGGGAGACCATGGGAGGTGTGGCCACCAGGACGGAGGGCTGCAGCAGAGCACGACTCACACCCCTAGCTCAAAGACGGGTCTCCTCGAGGCAAAGTGTGTGTCTCTGGTCTCGGTGGCGGTCACAACACCGACAAGTACCACTACCGTAGAACTCAGCACCCAAACTGTCTAGACGATGTGAGACGTCTGTCATCTAATGGTGGAAGTCCTCAACTATAGAATCACATTGACAAAGTGACTAAGCTTCCTCAACAATAACAAGGTACATCGCTTCATTACGGATCTCGTAACTACGATGAAGGGGGAACCACATAAAGTGTGAAGTGGCAAGACCTCTAAGAGACCAGGCGATACATCACACTAATCGCCACTCTCTCTCAGATGTGTTTTCATTGGCTCCTCCTTGATTTACTGGAAAACCAAGAAGCAAACTGCAGTTTTCTGCTCGAGTGTTGAGGCTGAGCTGCGTGCTATGGCGATTGTGACTGCGGAAGTGACATGGCTTCAATGGATTCTTGAGAATTTTGGTGTGCCTGCCACTACACCCACCCCTCTCTTCTGAGCACCGGTGCGATCAGTATTGCTCACGATATGGTGAAGCATGAGCTCACCAAACACATTTTCACTGATGCTTCCTATATGAGATCACGGGTGCATGATCAAGTTGTGTCACTCCACCATGTGCCTTCAAAGGTTCAGCTAGCGGATTTATTCACCAAGGCACAAACTCGGGCTCATCATAGATTTTTTCTCTCCAAATTCAACGATGTAGATCCACCATGAGTTTGGGGAGGGGGTGTTAGATGTATATCACATATGTTATATATATTTCGTGGTCTATATGTATGTGAGGTGATACATAATCAATTAATTTGACTGTACATGTGTAGTTCCATGATTGAAATTTCTTCATAAGAATGCAAAATTTGTATTGAGGAACAATTACCAAAAGCTCCTTGGACCTTGGACAATGATTTTATCCCAAGTTCTTCAGCCATCAGTTTATCTCTTTTTCCCTCTAAAAAATGTCAATCAACTTTTGTAACTCTATTTATGTTTTTTCTGTCGTGTAATAAAGCTTTGGCAAATTTCGTCCATCCTTTAAAAAATAACTCAACTTCGAAACCATCGAAGCACCCTCAAGCTCGTGCCCTTCTGTACTGTTGCAGATGCATTGAAGCAGTGTATCACTAGAGTCCTGTAAACATAAAAAAAACTTGATCAGATCCATTGGATCAGATCATAGTGTTCTGTGAATGAACCTCTTTAATTTAATCTACTACTCCTGATGTTGTGTCTTTGTCCATTGTCTGTTTGATTCTCCTGCATGCTTTATGGAGAACAATATCTACAAGACTACAACATGTGAATACATACATTTTAGATTGGAGGATAAAATTAAAATAAATATAGAAGTCAATGCAAGGAAAGTTTCTCCGACGAACATAATTCGTTTTCACCAAAAGCAAATACCTAGTGTAAGATCAGAACCAAATTTGTCAAACAGCTGCATCCAGCAAAGTATATATATCAATTCAACCGTGCATGATAACTACTAGCGCAGCCAATGATCCAAAAGCAACTAAACTTTCCGACATTTTGTAAAGGGGTGTAAATAACACTAGCTTTAGGCATCTTTCAGCATCGGCAAAATCACTTTCGGACGGTTAAAATGCCCTAATGATGGTATGCATCTCTATCAGTTCAGGATGTGCCCATAAATAGATTGCCATCACTATCTTTGACATCTACTCATGCCTCGAGCAAGGCCACCAAAGTTCCCCATATAGTGAGAAAGCTAGAACATATGCTGATATCCAATCAGAGGATAAGATGTCCTGGAACAACAAAAAAAGAACAAAAAAAACAGGATACGATTCTCTCTGCAAGGTATGCATGTATGTATAAATAGATGATCGATGGAAGGAGCACAACAGACCAGTCACAGAAGCTACCAAGCTAGGTGACAAGCTGAGGAGAAGCCTTACATGGCAATAAGGGCATGTCTCTGATAGCCAAGGATGACTTGCCTATGTCCTTTGTTCCAAAGGATCAGAATGTGAACATTTGAGTTGGTTCATAGGCAGTCTCCTTGGCTAGCCTGAGTGGCCCCTATTGCTCATGCTAGGCTTCGTTGAGCCTCTTTGACTTGGGGCATATAATTATACACAATATGTCGATGGAGCCTCCTCGACTTGTGCATCGGTGCATACAATTAGACAGGATCTTGTCATATGTAGCTGTGTTTCAGTGCCCATGCTCCATTACTAACATTTTCTTTTTGGAAGGCCAATATGGCTTGACAGTTAGTTTCTCTGGAAACAATCAGCACACAATACTCTTGACCTGATTTTTTGATATATGCACACGCCGCACAATACGGATCGATAATATGACAAGTGAAGGAGAATATAATTGGTGGAATATTGGATATATTGCATTGGGCCTCATAGGCTGATTATATAGGGTATAGGACTAACACCTCATGTAGCTAGGCAATATGGTACTATTCCTATTACTCTAACAACAAGCATTTTGAAAGAGAACCCAGGTTAGAGCATGAGCCTGGGTGGGTGGCCACAGCCTCCTCAACACAGGAAACCTCTCTGGGTTCTCAGCTTTGCTATTTCAGTCCCATGAACTTTCTTATCTTTCAGCCCATTGGTATGTTAAAGCAGTAAACTTTTGCAAGAACAGAGATCACTAAATTGTACATCATTTACCTGCAATTGTAGCTGATTTTCTTGCATCATGTCTTGATGCATCTTAGGGAGGATGACTTTCTCAGTAGCCAACCTGACAGAATGAAGAAAACAGCATCCAGTTTTATCTTTTGCCATGTGAAGGAATAAGAAACAAAAGGGCTTGAAGTAGGGTAATAAGCTAACATTTCTGTGTCTCAGCAATTTCCGGAAAGAAGTGTCAGGTGGAGAATTCCACTGCTCGTCATGTCTACTACTGATTGTTGTTATGTTGCTCTCTCCTTTGGTCACCTCCAAACCCACTACCCACCACTACTAGAGAAGTGGCTTTTAGCCACGGTCCGTAACCCCCTTTAGTCCCGGATTCCCGAAGCGTCAGGTGAAGAATTCCACTGCTCGTCATGTCTACTACTGATTGTTGTTATGTTGCTCTCTCCTTTGGTCACCTCCAAACCCACTACCCACCACTACTAGAGAAGTGGTTGCCACGGTCCGTAACCCCCTTTTGTCCCGGTTTCCCAATCGGGACTGGGAATCTCCTTTTGCCCTGGTTTCCCAACCGGGACTGGGAATCCGGGACTAAAGGTCCATTCAGTTAAAAAAAAATAAAGGCTCCCACACCAACTGCGTCCCTGAGTTTCAAACCCAAGACCTCATGCACGGCCTCGCGTGTGCTTACCACCCCACCTACGCAACACATCTGTTGATGAATGAGACGTTTTCCTTTTGAACCCACCGTAGAGAGACATTTAGCCACGGTTGGTAACCCTTTAGCCTCGGTTGATAACACCAACCGGGACTAAAGGGGTATTACCAACCGGGGATAAATGTTCTGGACCTTTAATCTCGGTTGGTAGACTCTTTAGTCCCGGTTGGTGAAGCCCCGGACAAAAAAATAACTGGGACTATTGTACATTTCGAACATCGACGAAAGGTTTCTAGTATTGCACGCAAGTTCTTCAACAAAGAGAAGTAAAATTTACTAACTCACGTAAGTAGTCACATGGTATGAGATTCAAGAAAGAGGTCAATTGCATTAGGATAAATGGTTGTCAACAAATGGTCACCTGATTAAAAAGAAGACAAACATTTTCTCCACAAACCAATCACATGCAAGCAGTTTTTGGCCGGAGCCCGGAGAAGGTGCCGCGCCGCGCTCAGCTCCTGCCTGTGCGCCTAAAATAAAATAAAACCGTCACTCCTCAAATGACCGCCAGGCGCCAGGCTCAAATGGCTCCGCGACCTGGCGGCTGGCGCCCCTAGGGATCGACGACGGGAGGGAGGAAGAAGGACAAGGCTCCGGGTGGTCGGCGTCGAAGAGAACGAAGACGCCGGCGCCGGGACGGGCCGGATACGGAAAACGGATTAGCTATCACGGGCTGGCCGGACAGCAAACCGGCGTCGTCACGGGCCTGTACGAGTTCTCTTACCGTTTTGATGGCCGTTCTCGCACCGACGACCCACTAAACGCTGATGGGCCGGGAGAAGGCCCTGTTTTGTCGCTGCGGCGAATATATTTATATTCTTAAAATTTTATTGCAAAAGTAATTCGCCGACATTGTCGCAAAAAAAAAAAAGTAATTCGCCGACTCAAATCTAGGCTCCTGTCGCCACCATATTTTAGAGTTTATCGTAGCTCCGACTCCTTTCTACAGCTACTCAGTTTTTGGTGTTGTTTCATTGTTTGAAGAGGAAATTATTTCTTTGGTCCTAAAAGAAGTGACTCTTAGTTTCTTGGCCTTTTTTTTTTATCGAACTTGGCTATTTGCCTCTAAAATAAGTTTTGTTTGGTTTCTTGGTCCTCCCGTTAGTTTGACGAGATAACGATATTAAGTTGTACTTAAAATTACTATTTTGCTCCTAGCGCCGATTAGAATAGTTGGGCAACCTAATGCACCGTATGGGTTGCGGATTGCTTAGTATTAATAATTTCCCAAAATGAGATATACTGATTTTTTTCAAGCATGAAATTAATATTTTTTATATATATTTGTACATGTCAGCATCACACCGACGATTATTTTGGTACATAATTTGAAAAAAAAATCATTATATCTCATTTTGGGAAAAGATTGATAGTAAGCAATCTGGAACACATATAGGTTGTCCAACGGTTCCCTTTGACCTAGGGGCAAAATAGTAATTTTACACACAACCCTAACGTTGTCATCTCATCAAACTAACAGAAGGGCTAAGAAACCAAACAAAACTAGTTTTAGGGCCAAATAACTAGGTTCAATAAAAAAAAGGGGGGGCAAGAAACTAAGAGGCACTTCTTTTAGGGCCAAGGAAATAATTTTCTCTTGTTTGAGAGGGTTTCTCCTCCCTAAAACAGCCAGAACTTCCTCTAGGAAAAAAACAGCCAAGACTTTAGAGAATTGGGCACCGTAGCATGAAGACATTTTTCAAACCTTCAAAAAAGGTCATTTTCTCGTTCTAACTAGAATTAACTAGAAGTTGGTGAACGAAGCTATAAAGATTGGTTTCACCGGCTCTGATTTTGAACAACCACCCCCACTCCCTCCCTGCGCGCAACTCCTTCTAGCATAGAGTAAGAGCTAAGATAATCTTTCGCAAACAAGCCCTCGTTTTTGGAATAGAGAAATATGTCCCTTCTAGTTGTTACATTGTACAACGTTCTCTAGAAGTATGAACCGTTTTAGGAGAAACAAGCTCTCCCTAACGGAGGCTAAATCACTAACGGTGAACATATAGGCTTTCATGGCCAAAATTATTTTTCGACATGTGAGGTAGCGAAGGAGATGAGCTAGGTGCATGTTGGCGCCAAATATTGAGCATTGAATGTGCACCCTTAGCGTCACGTCTTGTCAAGCCTTCCATAGAAATAGATGTTTTGGTTCAGGAAACTGGATGGTGTTGTATTATCGAGTCTTACCCAGAAGTTGAGAAGTGTAACCATGTGGCAAAGAACAACTACGTCTATAGTCAAACTAGCAAATGATATCTACCATGCAAACTTGATAATGTATGTCTGATTTTTTTTTCTCCATATATGTGTGATCTGCATATCATCATACTCTCACACCCGAACTTCGAAATAGACGATCCATACACCTATTCGGATTGTCTCGGCAAGGGTGTTGTCACAAAAGGTGAACTTTAATAGAGTATGTGATTTGAGCTCAATTGGTTGCTACTTCAAGAAGTGTTCATTTACATTTTAATAAAATGTTGGTATATTAGGATAAATGTGGCCTATAGAACACTTATTCACATGTTTGTAACACAGAAATTTCACAAGAAAAAAATCTCGCATTCCAAATAAAGTAATATGTTAGCTTTTGGGACCTATATTGTGATAACAAAAGTAAAACGAGTATAATTAGCTTTATCTTGGGATAAATGGAAAAAAAATGAAAAGAGTATAATTAGCTTTATCTTGGGACGTATGGAAACAAAACTTTCAAACGCAGCCTCTTGGGACGTATGGAAACAAAAATAAAACGCTAGAAGGAGGGCTTGAACCTCCGACCTTGTGGTTAACAGCCACACGCTCTAACCAACTGAGCTATTCCAGCAATTAGCTTTTGAATTATATATACGTATATTTGTCTTCTTTTAAATGATGAGGTGTGATAAATTTTTCACAAAGCTGTTTTCAGTCTCTCACTACTGCTGTACATTTTTAAAAGGTTTCTGCAGGCGGACATTCGATGCGCCTCATCGCCTGCGTTAATAATCAGTATTTGCGCGAACGGACATCACATCACGTTTGTCCATGAAAATGAAAGTTTGTGCGGACGGTCCATGAAATTCAATCGGAAAAAAACAAAAAAAAATGATTTCTGGTGAGCCCGAGCCCACCAACGAACCATCGTTGCCGCATCTTGCATGCTTATTGTCACTTGATCTACGCCCGTTGTAGGTGGATGATGTGAACTCATCGTCACCGAATCTAGACCTATCGCCGCAGGATCGACGCCACACTGCCAGAGGAGTGCGATGCCCTCAGAGATCTCCACATCGCCACATCATGGCTGTACGACTCGTTGGCATATGCCCCGGGCCCACACGCCTCACCATTGCGCATTGGCCTTCTTGCGCGCCATCGGATCAGAACCACCTCCTTGCGTACCCTCTTAGCCTTAGCTTGCGCAGTCACAAAAAACCACCGCCCATTGCTTCTATCCCGCACAATTGTCGTCGCTGCCACCTCCAGCGTCGGCTCTAGGAAAGGTCGTTGCGCGCTGCTACTCCTGCGCGGGGTGAGGAAGAAAGAGTGTGTGAGGTGAGAGAGGGAGGCGTGGGGGGACGAGAGCAGCTGAGGGGAGGAGAGGAGAGGAGTACGGGCCCATGTTGGAGAAGTTCCAAACCCTAACTCCATGTTATACATGCGACTATCATATTGGGCCCAGTGGGTTTCGAGTCTGTTTGTGATCAAAGACCGTCCTCTTAGAAGGTCCACCCCCAAGAGACTCACCTCTTAAGAGGGCCACCTTTATTAAGCCCTTATTCGTTTGAGGGGAAACTAGTCTAATTTGGAGTTGTTTATATTTATATTGGTCAATCATAAAATAAAAATAAGAAAAAAGTTTATATTTATTCCGATCAAACATCCTCCTTATTAACTTGGAAGTTCTTCTCAGATACAAGGAAATGGTTCAGTTTTAAAGCCAAAGATCGTAGTTCTCGAACGACCACTCGAAAGAGATTTCGGCGGAGTATTTTGCAAGACGAGCAATTTGTGGACGTCATTGTAAATCGATTTTGAGAAAGGAATAATTTGTGATCGCCTCCGTTAATAAAACACCCACCTCTGAAAATCCGCAGGTATTTTAGGAGACAAACAAATTTTGTGACAATATTTGAGTAGTGTCTCCTAAAACTATTTATGTAAAAGTTTCTCCTACGTACCAAATGGATCAACATGAAACAACTTCTTTCTGGAAGCTGTTTTCTAGCTAGCTCCTCTCGTTTGTGCGGTTCTCTAAGTGAAGCTAAAAATATACTAGTTTTTTTTTAGCTTTCTCTGCGTGGTTTTTTCTCTGAGAAATTGTTGGCCTGGGCTGGTGTTGTGCAGCGTGAGTAGGTAGGCTGTGCGGACTGAGAGAGCAGCCGTACGTGTACGAGTAGATTAGAGGATACACTGATCCTGGCCAGCAAGAGCCTGGTGCGTGCGAGCCAGGCTAGCTACGATAGATGCGCAATGAGCCAATTACGCCCCTACAGTACATAGTACAAATGATGTAATAACGCTGTCTCCTCCAGTACCACCAGTCGGTACACGACTCAGTCAGCAGTGTGAACTGAACTGTGAAGACAACCGATCTCGCAAGCAAGCAAGTTCACAGGAAAGGAGAGGACGAACGAAGAAAGGGGAAAAGAGAGATGAGCTACAAGAAAGTCCCTCCCGAGGAACCCTACCCTCCTCCGGCTCCAGGCACGCAATTTCTTCACCCTCATCTTCTCCTCATCTCCTTTCTAGCACTATTATCATTATTCGTAACTTGTATCTGATTCACTAGACTGGTCTGATCCCTCTGCTATTTTAAGTCATCTCACAAGAACAAAATCCAGCAAGTATGGTAGTCAACTGTTGTTGTTTGTCACGGTTCATGCTCAATCCGGCAAGTGATCTGCTGGTGCTGACAAGGATCAGCCCTGCTATTGCTAATTCTGTTTCCATGCATGGTTGCTCCGTGCTTGCTTTCTCAAGATGTTACTGTTCTTGCGAAGCTACCTGCTACGCCATGCGCGAAATCTTGTCTGAAATGATTCTTCAAATCGTGATTTCATAGTTCATCTCACTGCAATTTCAGGGTACCCTTACCCACCACCACCAGGTGTGTACCCTCCTCCCCCTCGGGGCCATGTCCATGGACATCCACCACCACCTCCGCCGCCGCTGCAGGGGCCATACCCCCCACCACCTCAGCACCCTCCACCACCGGGGTACCAGGGCTACTTCAACGACCACCAGCGCCCTTACTACCCGCCGCCGCCACCGCATGGAGAGTACCAGCAGCACCACCACCACAACCATGGAAACGAGGGTGGAGGTGGATCCTCCTCCTCTGGGTTCCTCAAAGGATGGTAAAAAAAAAACATTGCTACAACTGTTTGATGTGAATTTTGTCGTTAAATTTGTTATTTTTTCTCTGTGTTAGTGGGGTGCTCATTGCCTGAGATTAGAGGTTGCTGCAGATCCTGGTTTTTTTTGTGTGGATCAGAATGAGAGATCTTTGGCTAGGATAATACAAAGCTCGTCAGAATCTTATTGCTTAGTCCGGTTTAAATAATGATTAGCAGTTTGTAGTGTTTTAAAGAGGAGAGCGAGATCCTTGTGACATAGTTTATTTTTTATTCTTGGTTCCTGTACCATTGTTGGCATGTCTATTATGTGCTAATATAGACACTGCTGTAAGAAATGCTGCAATTTTTACTTTTCCTCTGTCAAGTCTTTTTTTTTTCAGATAGTGGCATCAACAGCCGTTGCACATCTAAGGTAGTGGTTGGTTGGAGGATTTTGTATGACCTTTAAATAAAAGCAGCAAGAAATGAGCAGTCATCACATATATTCAGTCTTAGTGACCTTCATCTACGAGCTGTTAGAAATGAGCACTCACATGTATTCAGTCTTATAGTGATCTTTAATCATGGGCACTTGGGCAGAAAGAAACAAGGAGTCACAAACTCACATATGTGATATGTTCTGTAGTCTTAGGGGTTGTTACCAGGCACATGGACATTTAAACATGCTATTCAGTTTTTTCAGCTTTTATCTTATCTGTTTGCTTAATCTCGTGTAAATATCTGCGTCTCATTTTGGTCTGTGTCGTCTGCAGTTTGGCTGCTCTCTGCTGCTGCTGCGTGCTGGAAGAATGCTGCTGCTGCTTCTGAGATGTTAGATACCCGCTAATCGGATCCTACATACGCTATTGTTGCTTGCGTTCTGGAGCATCCGAGTATCAAGATATAGTAGTAACTGTGCTTGTAAATGATCTGGAGCAGCAGTGTGTTCTTGAGCTTCCAGTTCAGCATTCTGTTTTCAAACAAAACATGATCTGTAGTATGTTCTATGCCTTATTAATTATCCGAAATAAAGGATTCTGTTTATGGGATTGTAAATAAGGTATTTGCATAGCTCGACCAGAGAACACAAGTCAAGCACCCGGTTAGTGAGGTAAGTTTCCAATTTTTGTATAGAAAATAAATAATGGATTCCCTAATCAGAGATGTTTTCGTGGTGTAGTTGGTTATCACGTCAGTCTAACACACTGAAGGTCTCCGGTTCAAGTCCGGGCGAAAACAATTTATTCTTTCTCCTTTTTATATTTTCTCTCCTGCTTTCTTCTGTGCTTTGCTCGTGCACGTGGATTATTTTTTTGTTTTTTTTTTTTGCCTCGAGGCATTACACACATGACACAATTTCATCCTTGTCGCATGAACCTCATTTCAATCAAAAATCAACACTCTTCATTTAATAGAGTTGATAGCTTATTTCAATGTCCATAAAACTCTTGAAACTCGGTCATATTGAGACAGCCCTTGGGCTCCATGGTCAATAAATTACTCAATAGATCATGCTTCAACTTGTATAATTACTCAATAACTCAATGCTTTGACTTGTGATTCTGTTACATTGGCTAATAAATTTCTAAATAACTCATGTTTCATCTTATGGTTTTCTTTTATGACACGTTTGCATCTTCCATAGTTAGGCTACTCCTAATATGCTACAGAATATAGATTTATTAGATATCATGTAGATGTTTTGCTTATGTGGTAAAAAAAGGTAAAATGCATTTTTTTTTAAACTTCAAGTTATATGTCAGATTCTCAACTATAAACTACAAAAACATGTAACAAACGCCTTATTATCGAAACTAGACAAATTTGGCCATGTGGGTGGGTTGAAAGATGGTTTTATGTCGAAAACCCCCCGTTGTTTAGTAAAAAAACTCCCGGAAACAATTCTGGTCCAGAATTTCTATGTCAGCAGGAATGATTAGACTCAAGGACTTTATGAACCAAACTTGATTTAAAGCAAACAGGTTTTCGTGGTGTAGTTGGTTATCACGTCCTTCTAACACACTGAATGTCTCCGGTTCAAGTCCGGGTGGAAACATTTTTTCTTTTTGCCTTTTTGGATTTTGGATATCGCGGTTTTCTGCTGTCTCGAGTCTCGACTGCCTCGGTCCGTGCATGGGCATCAACACGGCCCATGGGCATCCTTATTATTCCTCCTTCTATAAATCCTATGCATGTGCATTGGCGGGCGGCCGGCCGTCCTGATGGGCCGTGTTTGCCTGGAGCGAGGAGTGCCCGGCCCACGCCTTCGTCGACCGACCGGATGGTCCGGATCACCGAACCATGCGCCGCGTACATACGTCCGTACCGACCGGTACGTGCATGCAGCTCGCCAACGTCGGCGGCGGCGCGTTCACGAGCGCTGTAGGCAACAGCGCGCGCTGCACGCATGCTGATATGATGCTGGCCCTGGCTCGATCGATCGGCCTCTCGCGCGCGCCCGGCCGGACAGTCTCCGCCGCACGTATGCATGCATGCGCCAGTGCCCTGTTCTCACGTGTGCTCAAGTTCAAGTATGTGTGTGTGAACGATGAGACTGGCTGGTCGGTCACATCACGGCCAGTTAATGGGGTAGACCAATCTGTGATTTTGTAAAAGTGATACTCACTCTCTCAGATTCAAAGCGTAACATTAACTATCTTTTTAAAAAAATATTTATTGAATATAATATATGTATATTTTTATGAAAATACTTTTCAAAACCAATCTATTGATATGATTTTCACATTTTTAAACTCAACAACTTAAAAGTTACTCATGATTTATGTTTCCAATGTTTGACTCAAATAATTTTGTCTAAAACGACTTATTTTATGGGTATGGAGGGAGTACCTAGACATAGCAAAAGCAACATATCTAAAAAAAGTCAAAACTTCTTATAATTTAGAATGGAGATAGTAGCATTTATTAAGTGAGACAACATCAAAGAAAATGATAAAAGATGCATAAACTAAGCCCATAAATTGGAAAAAGTGAGAATTTTAGAATGTCGTATATATTTGGAGCTCATTTTAATTTATTACATGCATATTTTTGCCACTACTAGATCCCTAGGACAAACTGAAGTGTTAAACGAAATGTTTGTTTTCCTAGAGTGGTGTTTCAAAACCGTAGGAAAATTGAACTTTTCCAAAAAAAAATTAACCTTTCCCTAGGATTTTAACCTTTAGGCGAAACCATCGATTTCGGAGGATCATGATTATAATAATGTGTGTGTGAATATAATTCCAGCATTTCTTGTGTAAGACAAATTCTAGAAGTTGGTATGCCACTTGTTGGTCAAAACCATAGAGTTTGAATGTTGGAAAATGTATCACGTGCCTTGGACAATCATCGAAAGGTTCACCGAGTAGTGTTTCAAAACCGTAGGAAGTTGAGCTTTTCATGTTTTTTGAACCTTTCCCTAGGATTTTAACTGTACCTTTGGGCGAAACCATCGATTTCGGTAGGACAACAAATTCTAGAAGTTTCGCCCAAATGTATCACGTGAATGTAAAAAAATATATATAATTCCACCATTTCTTGTGTAAGACAAATTCTAGAAGTTGGTATGCCACTTGTTGGTCAAAACCATAGTAGAGTTTGAATGTTGGAATGTATCACGTGCCTTGGACAATCATCATCGAAAGGCCGGATCACTGAGTATTATACTATATACTACACTATATAAACGCAGCCTGGATTTTGTACTATTTAAACGCAAAAGCTTTTAGTAACAAACAAAATCGAAACACAAGTATAACCATTTTATCTATCTTTAGTGCTTTTTTTGGGTGCGTTTGGCATCCAGCCTTGACCTATATGCATCATGGCCCTGTTTCCATTGAAAAAAAATTGGAAAAAGGTCATGTTCCAACATGGGCCTAAAGATCCCGCGCAAGACGATGGCAGCTGCAGATGGGGCCTGCCCGGCCAGCGAGTCGCCGGCAGGCCGAGCCCCACCAGATCACAGACGACGCCCTTCCTTCCGATCCCCTGCGAGATCTCAACCTCCCCGCGCCGGCCAGTCGTCCCCATTCCTCCTTGTTGCTTCACTTCACATCACTCGATCATGGCAGGCCTATTTTTGTGCCGAATGCAGTGTACGTGCGCACACACACGCATGGGCAAAAGATCCGTCGATCGACAGCCACAAAGCGCGGGTGCATGCTGTTTGGTACACGCCCCAGATGTCCGGCGTCGTCTGCAGCTAGCTGCAGGAGAGAGATGGATGCTGCGTTTCTTTCTACTACGACTGGGGGTATGCATGGAGGATATGGAGCTCTGTTCTGAATTGAAAGGTCTACAGCAGCAAGCAGCTGGGCTTGTTGCTTTGCTTGTTCCCATTTGCATTTAGTTCCCAAGTGTCTTGAAACCCTGCAGTTGCACATCGGAAAAATTTGCTGTGGGTCCTAACTAACTCAGCACGTCATTATTAGGGATATGTCAGGCACTGGCTTAACTTAATCAGTTATTCAGATCATTAATTAGACATGCATATGATCAGCTGGATCGATCATAATGAGAGACGGTCGTTAGGTGTGTGCAAATTGCAATGCTTGTGTCTGCTATTGGGAGATGCTGGTCAGATCAGCTGGTCAGAGTCAAATGATTTGGCAATAGCGAACATCGTCAGCTGCATGCAGAGGCACAGGCATAGGCGTGTCCGATCCGCGTGTTGTAGGAGTAGGATCTAATCACTCTAGCTAGCTACTATAGGAGGAGTAGTAGTAGCATCTTTCTCTCAAACACACACACACACATTGAATTGCTACATCATCTGATGGAGTCGACCTCCCTGGCCCTGTTTTGTTTGGTTCCGGGGAAAGAGCTAGTTTAAGCTAGCTTCAGTTTAACTAGCCCAAAAATATCTAAATAGGAGAGCTAGATTGGACTAGTTGTAACTAGCTCACCTAAAAAAAACTATTCCCACCAAGAGATGATTATTTAGGCTAGTTTTCGTGGGGTCTACAAAATTTTCTTTTTTGATTAGTTTTGGTAGGATCCACTACAACTCAACTAAGAAAAATGTCTCTATTGTTATTCTAACCTTTAAATCCAAATACGTTTTCGGCTAGAGTTAGTTCAGCACTAGTCTTGAGCTAGAAACTAACTCGCTTCTAGCCAAGCTAGGGTATCCAAACAGGTCCCTGTCTCTAGAAACTAATTAACTCGCCTTTAGCCAAGCTAGAGTATCAAGCAGCGTCCAGGGTCCTGTCTCTGTAAACTGACTCTACTCTAGTCTCTGGTCTCAAGGTGAGGCCCTGTTGATGTGGCTGATGAGTGCTCGATCTTTCACAGCTTTTGCATAAATGCTGCTGGATCCATTCAGTTTACTGTGCCGCTGCAGACCAAAGCCAAAGGGCCATGCATGCAACTTGAGTAGCGCTGAAAAGGCCACAGGCGCCACTGCCATCCAAGCCTTTGGTTTGGTTCTTTCTTTCTTGACGCTGTTTACTCGCTCAGTCTGGCACTCCGGCACTGTTGTATCTGTGTTATTATGTAGTATACAGTAGTAGTAGTAGTACACTAGTGCTGAGGTACTGTCATTGTCATGCTCATCAGCTCATGCTCATGTGCATAGGAGTAGATTTTCGAGCTGATTATGAACAGCATTTTCTGCTGCTGGAGACCTTGGGAAGAGCGCAGCTGTGTGTGTGTGTGTGTGTGGCCAAAAGAGTGAGGATGGGCCGATGGGGGCTCTGATCTGCAGGGCAAACAAGAGCTGGTGCCGTCCGTCAGTCCGTGTACGTGGAAACGACTGAAGGAGATAGAGATGGAGATGCATGTCGTGCGTTTATTTGCAGTCACCGTATCAGCTGGAAACGACTGCCGGAAAGATGAAATCTGGCTTTATTTAAAAGACCATACACAGTGTGCGGTGCAGCTCAGTGCAGCCGGCATTGCACGCGAAAAGATGAGGTATCATCAGTCACCGTATCGATCAGCTGGATTCAGACATGACCTCCTAGCTACCTGCAGGTTGATGCTATACTACTACTAGTATACAGTACTAGGCTTCTGATTAATTAGTTGGAAAGCTGCCACAGCTCACAACTCCCGTCTTCAATATTCATGATACTAGAATTCAGAGTTGAGGCAATACTTACATTCATGAGGGATTGGAAAGGCCCCGGTCCAAGCTGTGGTTGATCAATGTTAGATGACCATACTAGTGCTTATTTGCAGTTTGTTTATTTCTCATCGTGGGATAACAAACCCGTCAGTCAGTCTCCATCCATCCATCCATCCATCCATCCATCAGTACACCTATATCCATTCATTCATTCAGTTATGCAGTAAGAGAGAGAGAGAGAGAGAGAGAGAGAGAGGCCATGCTGCAGCTATACTTGCAGTCATCATGTGAGCATCACATGACCAGGCTCAGTAGTACTCCATCTATCCATCTTAGAGGGAGACACTGTTCCATCGAACTATTATTACTAGTAGACATTAGTAGTAGCTACACACACAGCTAGCGTTTGACGCAGATCACTGACAGCAACACAGCCCCACTGTCCCTTAAGCCCTTCATTTGCATGCCCCTAGCTAGCAATAATAATAAGATCGAACCACGCACTCATCATCATCGTCCTCGTAGGGATAGACGGATAGTGATCCATAATCCATCGGATGCATGCATGCATGGCCGCTCGTCGGCCCCATGCAGCCCTGCCCCGCGGCCGGGGCCCGGCTCCGGCCTCCGGCGCTCGGTCGGCCGCCCCACCGGCCGGCGGCCGGCCCTACGCGGCACGACACCGCCCCGGCCGGATGCATGCCGCCATCCATGTCACTCTCGTGGGCCGCGTTCTTCTTCACGAGCAACCACCGCAGCACCGCCACTCCTTATCATAGTTTTAAATCATCCGCTATAGTAGCTTTTTAGAGAAGATAGCGTTATTTTTATTCATATAAAATTTAGACGTTATATCTCCACTATTTTTAACCTGATATAGCTCCGCTAGTAATTATTTTATATATACCACACTAAACACCCTAGCTCACTGTTTAAAAAAGTGCTCTTTATCCAACAGCAGGAAAAGCAGCAGGCAAGGTCGATCACCAGCCAGTGGTACACGTACACGTATACTACTCGCGACAGGTACCGCTAGCTAGCAACAGAGCAATGCATGCACGCGTCGCTGTCGCTGGCATGTGGGCCGGCGGAACCACGCTCTGTCTGGTGGGCCGGCCCGCGTGCGTGGCGGGCGACTAGTTGGTTGGTTGCCAAAGATGTACGCGCGACGGCGACGGCGACGCGTGCGGTGGTTATTCGTCTCCGGCAAAGGCGCCGCCGTGTCTCGCGGCCGGGAGCTGGTTCCTGGCGACTCGATGGTTCGTGTTGCATGGCTGCCTCACGGTGACGGTGACTGATGATTGGCCATCAGCGCCCTGCGTAAATAATTTTCTTAAAGTCTGCCAATGGATTGTATTAGAGCATCTCCAATAGTTTGGTAAAAGTACTTGTTATCCTTATTTATTTTGGCAAAATATGAAAAAACAAGGTCCAACAGTTTGTTAATTGACTTGGCATAATTTAGGGAGTTGCTATTCTGGAGGCGAACACGCGCAAATTTGCGCGCACAGCAGCGCTTGACATCGCGTGGTGGGCCGCCGCCGGCTCTTCTTCCCGCGCTGTCCCGGAATCTTCAGCCTCGCGTCCCCGCGCACGTCCAGGAGTCCTTTTGTCGTGATAAATATCCCCGCGGCCTCCATCGTATCAGCCGGACTCAGCGCGGAAGAGGAGAAGTCCTCGCGGCGGCCTCCATCCAGATCGCGCCGCCTCCGCCGTAGTGAACAGGTCGCGTCGGCCGCCTACATCCACCTCACAACGCGATGGCCGCCGCTGGGTCTTCAGGTTCGTAGGTTCATTGGCCCTTGCAGGTGTATTTACCTGTCGAGAAATAGCTGTAGTATCTGTTCATTCAGTCAGTGCAGGCCTTCGTGTGAAAAGGCAGCTGGTCCGAGTGCACACACATGAGGCTGCTCGCGGTCGCAGCCCAACAGTTCCTGGTTCAGCAGCGAGCGGATCGCTCGTCTAAAGCCTGAATTCTTTCATTCTGAACTGAACCTCACAAAGAATTCAGTTGGGGTTGATATGTGTAGCATCCTGTTATGTGGACATGCATGGCACTGTGCCTAGAGGAGATGGGGGCCGCCTAGATTGGTGGAGGACTTGGCCGGCTAGTTGAAGGAGATGGCCGGCCAGCCACCAGCAGCGGAAGACGTCCGTGGCGGCGACGCCAGAGATCGCGTCCACGCGGAGCAGCGACGAAAAGACGTGGGCCAGCGACGGAAAGCCGCGGGGCAGCGAGGAGTTCACGCCAAAATTAGTTGATCGGTTAGGAGTGGGCCTACTTTTCTAATTTTGCCAAGCCCAAATGGCAAACTATTGAAGATACTAAATTTTTTTGTTTACCATATGTTTTAGTCACTTGTCAAATCATAAGGTTTGTCAAGTAATTTTTACTAAACTATTGGAGATGCTCTATAACACATCGCAATCGGTCGACCTATCCATGTCGGATAATCGGAAGACAAAATCTACCCTCTAGGCGACTATCCCTATACTCCATCTATCCATAAATAGATGTCATTCTCGTTTTTCGAAAAGCCAATGTTTTAGTAATTATATATTAAAATATATAAATAATTATGATAAGTAATTAATATCATCAGAAAGATTTTTAAGTCTAAGTTTTTAATAAATTTATTTAGAGATATAAATGTTGCACATATTTTCTACAAACTTATTTAAGAATGAAAAAGTTTAACTTGTACGCATCACTTTCATGGACGGAGAGAGTATATCACAGCACACAATATTTTTATTATAAAAATCAAGGTTTAAAATCGCAGTCTATTGCTCATCTATTGCAAATGGTGCCAACTTTTTTTTCCATAAGCTATAAAGCTAGAGCATAGCTATAACGGAGCTACGACATATAGTGGTTTTTAGGAAAACCATAAACTTTCGAGTTATGGATTCATAAAATACAGAAATCATAAATTTAGTGAACTCAAATATGTTTTGAAGGCTTTAGGAGTCTAGGAAGTGTTATTTAATATGGTATTATATCATGATTTGTGAAACTTAAGTGTTCAATTTTTCAAAAGACCAATATAACACGAAACAGTAAATAAATAACAACTAAATTGTCACCCTAAAAGCTAAAATTAAAATAGCGGCGCTATTATAAAGCTATACCTAACCAATTTAGCGGCTCTAAAACGTAATATAGCTAGCTATCATAGATGACACAACAGAAAAATAGAAATAGCTTAGCACAGGCTCTTTTCATAAGCTATAGCGGCGCTGTATATAGCCCACTATTTAAGTCCATGATAAAAATAGATTCAGTGATATCTAATGATAGTAATTATGTATCATAAACAAATATTTTCTTCTATATATTTGGTCAGAATTGAATAGTTTGACTTTTTAAGAAGTGAAAACGATGATTAAAAAGTGACGGAGAGAGTACTCATTATTACAACCGTCATTTGTAGATGCGGCTAGGAAGCCTCTATAGAGGCGCAACCTCTAATTTTTCGTCTCTACAAAACAGGCGACTATCTGTTTGCCTGTATAAACATGATCCACCTTTATAAATCAGTTTGTTGAGGTGGCTGTATTCTGAGTTGTCTCTACAAATTGTTGTCCAAAAAATATAATCTATAAACCAAAAATAGAATAAAAAATATTTGGAAGCATGGTCAGAAAGAATGGCGCTATAGGATACGTACTCATCAAACTTTCTCAAATTTGACTTGCGCTACAGAAAATATTAGTAATATTTATATCACTAAATAAATTTATTATGAAAGTATATTTTATGATTTATCTATGATACTAATTATGCATTATAAATATTAAAACTTATTTATATATAATTGGTTAAAGTTAAATATGTTTAACTTTTCGGGAAGTGAGAATAATATTCTTTGTGGGATGGAAGAAGTATGTAGTTTCTTCGTCCCAAAATAAGTGACATTATTATTATTATTTTTAGACTTCTTATCTAACTATTTGTTTTATTCAACTTTTTATATAAATATTATTTATATTGTTATGAATTAATTTATTATTAAATATATTCAAATAATAAATTGTTTATTTAATTATTTGTATGAAAAGATGAATAAGACCAACCGTCAAAAAAAATATAAATGTAAAAAACGTCACTTATTTTAGGATGGAGGGAATAAAGTTCTGATCCTTGTGTGTTGCTCGCTCGGGCAAAGCTAAGGCTTGCCACTGGGGTCAGCTGACCCGATGAATTCCTTAAATCAAAGAGAAAATTACTGTACATGATTGTTATTTGCACCTAATGACCCTAGCTTGCGTCAGCCAAGATCCCGGCGGTCTTCTACCCTGGCTTCGCCACTGCGCTTTGTCCAAAAATAAATGATCTTATGGGTCGACATGAGAAATAAAGAGAAGTAAAAATGTGTGAAGCACAAAAAACACGTAGGGAGATAGAAAGAGGTAGAGATAGGAAGCGAGAAGATCAATTATGTTGAGACAAAATCTAAACCTAGAAAGATTATCTATTTTAAGACGAAGAAAGTATACAGTACTACGTAATTAAGGAATGGTCAGGGCAATGCTCAACAAGGCACATGCGTTGTGGTTAGAAGGTCTTGAATCTAGAGGGGAGCCCAAGCAACATATAGATGACGCATCGATCGTCTTCACAATAATCATCGTCCCCAAGGGCCACGCCACATCGATGCATGCGGTAGTGTAGTCGCAGCATATAGGAGTATGCAGCAACAGCAAAACAGTTATAGCTCAGGACCTCAGAGCTCGCCCCCACGAAATTCAATTCATGCATGTCCCTGTTCATCATGCATGCTCGATCTAATCTTTCATTCGCAGTACATTAGCAGTGAATGAGCTGCCTAGCAGATTAATTATTGGAGGTATATGAAGCATCTATATTGGCCATATATATATGTTTCTCTTCTTTCGTTCAAAGGCTAGCTAGCCGAAGGTTGTTGAAGTCTCCATGTTGAAGGTTAGCTAAGCGAAGAAAAGGGCTAGGAGCGGGGAGAATCGGTTAGGAGCGAGTTTTCTTTTTCGCTACGCACACGCAGCAGTACAAAATTCCCGAAGCGAAGGGAATGATTCCCGGCACAACATGTAATTTCCACAACTATGTTTGCTTCAAGATTCGTGTAGGTGAACCAACTACCACGGACATTGCAAAAGTAGCACTGGGGTATAAATTTTTTTTTACCAAAAAAATATTGGTGCACGAATCTTGAAGCAAAATAGACGTCCAGAGATATAGAGTGGGCGCACAACCCATTGTGGTTTGTATTTTCCCTTCCCGGCAGATCGAGTGCTACAGAGCAGTGACATTTGGTAGACTAGAGAGCGGCAAGAGCACTGCCAAACAATGCGTTAGAGCATCTCCGAGAGCCTTCGTAAAATATACTCTCTAAATCATCATTTAGAGAATTATTTGAGTAAAAGTCGTTTTCTATATTTTTTATATTTTCTAATAGCCTTTCTATATCTCATGCGCAGTCTAGAAAGTCATTCTCGTTTTCTATATTTGGCTAGCGAAAAACCAGAATAGAAGATAGCTATATTTGCATAATCATTTAGAAAAGTTGTTGAAACATGTTTTTTTTAACAAAATCTCTATTCCTAGTATTTAACAAGAATATAGAGAGTATCTTGGAGATGCTTTTAGGGTGTTATTTCAAATGTTGTTTAATAATGACTGAGATGTATAATTTATATTCAAATGTAAGTAGTTAACTTTTGTATTTTTTTATAATATTAGATGTGGGCATTTATAAAAGCAGAGTAGATTGTTATTGGTGATGGTGATTAGAGCCTAACGAATTAAACACAACGAGGTTCTGGGACGATACATGGGTAAAAAATGAACCCCTAAAAGTTAAATACCCATCCTTATATAATATAGTGCGGGATCCTCACGCAACTGTATCCAAAGTGATGACCCCAAACCCTCTTAATATCTCTTTTAGAAGGGGTTTGGTTGATAATAAACTTTTAGAGTGGATTATTTTCTTTGCTACTAGTTTACAACAACCAAGATCTACTAGTCATATGTTTGGCAACTGACTTTCTAATTAGAATAAGAAGGTCAAAACCTGATCTGGGTTGGGGTGACTGCTTTATGTTGGACTATCTGGAGATGTCGGAATGATGTTATTTTTAACAAAATAAAAATTAACTCCATTATGTAGGTTATTTTCAGGGGAGCGTACTGGTTACTTTTCTGGGCTCAGCTGCAGCGTGATGACGAAGCCAAGGATGCACTCTCAGTGTTGAGCAAGAAATTAGAGATGATTGCGCTAGAATTTACAAACAGAGGGTGGAAGCATCTTTACAGTCTGCTTTAGAGTCCTAGTCTTTGTTTTAAACTCTGGTTCCCTTCACTTTTTTCTTGTTTACTCAGCTCTGTAATAATTGATTGTGTACATCCACGGATGTAGAGGCCGGATATTTTTATCCTTTATCTAAAAAAAATATTTCTGATTAATGTGAGGATTTTAGGATATCTTTTTGGCGCATTTTGTAAGGAGTAACACGGTGGCTCTGTTCCGGGCCTTGAAAGCCTTCAATTAGTAATATTAAGATTTATTTTCTTCTAATATTTTTTTTAACATTTAACTTTTATCCTTCTCACCACAGTATATATAAACAACTTATGCAAAACTAACTAATTAGCCACTGCCAATTTAGTTCGAACCGATAGTGATAACACAATGTCACTGCTGGTTCAAGCCACGACCTCCAATGGACAGTGATGTAGATCTTTATTACCTGTTTTTGAGGACCTCTGATCATTTTTTTTAAAATTTTCAAGGTAACAACCGGTAGTGCCGGTTCAATAGCATATCTTACACTATTGGGCCGGCACTCAAGGTTGATTCTGTAGTAAAATAACAAGAAAGAAATATAATATAAGTGCCATTTTCATCATATAAAATAAACCGTCATGCATGCTTTGGTTGTAAACAAGTACTTTTTCTGTTCTACAATACAATCAAGGATACAAATAGTTCTATCCGTAAACCTACAAACAAGATTAAGTTTACAGGTTACGTGATTTCTACATGTTCATTGAGCTTATCAAGAGTAATTCCACACAAGTGTTCCTAATTGAATGCTTCAGATCAATAGAAAAGAAATTGTTGTATCATAACATTTAGTAGGGGTATGAATGATTATCTCACATTTTTTCCTAATTAAAACTACTAGTTCTTTGATATAGTGTGCAATGGCCAAGTACTCGATCTCCTCGTGTGTGTGTGTGTGTAATCCGATGGAGACCTTTCTTTATGCCCAGATAAGATATTGCCCAACCAGCCAACACACACCTAAGTAGCACACAGAGCGGATAAACAAAAAAAAAAAGTAGCACCAGAGTGGCTCTCTTTGGTTGCCCACTGCTTGGATTTTCTATGTAACGTTTTATGCTGCTAAAAGGTCCTTTGTGGTTACAATCACCCCACCCTAGCTAGGTTGTTAGGTTTTGCAAAGTGTTTTGAGTGGGGCATGCAGAACACGCAGCAACTCTATTTTGTTCTGTGTTTTCATCGGTCCTTCAATAAAAATTTGCATATCTTCTTGATTAAATCGAGTCCTTTTAGAGTCTGAGAGCACTTACATACTTTATATGATATTTAGTTTCAATGTCGTCTCTCAAACACTAAATGCATACAAGCGCCGTCTTAATTAGAACCTATTTAACATGGCTCTAAACAGCTCCGGCTATTATACATATATAGAACCGGAGCCGATGAATTCACCGACTCCTAGTTAATTTTGAGTAAGGAGATGAAATCCACCAAAAGAGATCTTAATTAATTAGGTCATGTTTGGTACCGCTTTTTATAGCTCTAGCTCTTTGTGGATAGATGGGCAACAGAAAAAATAATTTCGGTTCTAGTAAAAATGAACTGTAAAATGAAGAAGCCGTTGATGCCACATATATATTTTTAGCTATGCTACAATATAGTGCTGTGATGTGAGAGCCTGAGCCGGAGGAAGCCCAATCAAATGGGCCCTTAGAGAATAGGATGTACCACGGAACCAGTAAACGCCCACAGATCCTTAGTCAACAAAGGGCGTAATGTTGTTCACTGTGTACCACGGCAGCGACAAAGTCTTTGCCAACTTATTGTTGCATCCAAGCAAGGCTGTTCACTCTTGCCATGTACAAACGTCAGTTACAAACGTCAGTGCTACTGCTAGCTATCTCACGGAAGTACCAGTAACTATTTTGCCTCTTGCGTCCTTACCGCACTGAAACAGTGCAAGAAGAAAAACTACAACAGCCAGCGCGCGCATGAAAACTGAAGTGCCGTACCACGAGGCCTGCTGTAGCTATAGGGAATTGAAGGGCAGGAGGGAGGCAAATTACACTGGGCCGGGGGAAAATGGCGTTTGCTACAGTCATTCATTCCCAAACAGCGAGTAGCAAGTCTGGCATGTGGAGCAGTTAAAACGGGTACTGAATCTATCCCTGCACTGCACAGCGTGATTTGGAAGTTTCTCAGCGATAGCTGCATGCTTGAATGCAAATTCTGAATCTGAATGGCTCCAGAGGCAGGCTTGAACACAAACACAATGATGACTGTGGCTTTAATTTCCTCAGAGAAGCTGCTGGGAAATGAGACTGGAATTATTAACTCCTTGAATTAACACTTTCGATGTACAAATCATTTGGTGTGATTAGTACAGCACCTCACCTTCAGTACATTATACAATGGGCATTCAAACACCGTGTGGAAATTCGCTTATCTTGTATGTACAAAATTCTGTAAGGAAGCGCATATACTACTGTATATAAAGAGAGAGACTTTTTGAGCTAGCTTTTATTTGTTGCTTTCTAGGTATGTATGTACAACAATGTAGTACTTGATGAAATACCTCCTCTGGAAATGATGAGTGTATCCGTCAAAGGTCAGGACTGCAGAGAGACATGTTCTGAAGCAATATTAAGGCCCCGGCAGTGGATGATAATTAATTAGTAGTAGTATTTACCGGTACGGTATTAAATCCATGTGGTAATAACAAAATCACTGTCAGTGGTCACTGGGGAGTGAGTGGGGCTTCTGTGACGTAATGCAGCTGCAGGCAGAGCCGCAGACATGCCAGTCTGTGGGACGGTTTCTGTTGCAGTGGTAGGGCAAAGACTGATGATAATGGTGCCGTGTGATTTGATTAGCCAACTGCATTTCTTCTCCTTTTTATTTATTTGAAGAGCAATTCAGAATATACCATATCATATCTCTAAATAGCTGTGACCGTTTATTTACTTACCAGCGATCGGGGATGAAAGAGCCAGACTGATGCCAAGAGACCCAAGTGTCTATTGTCTTCTGAAATGTCCCAGAAGATTCTGAGAACAATGCATGCGTTATTATGTAAATAAAACATGTGAGCTTCCAGTTCCACGCTTCATTTGCAGATAATTTCAGTGCTTATTCTTTGTAGCTAGCATTCCTGAAACAACCTCCAATGCAAGAGCAAGGCCAAGAAATGTAGTGGTGTGAGACGGTTTGGTTCTGGCCTTCTGGGTCAAGGGGATGGAATAGTCAACATAGGGGAATGTCCTGCTTAGATGAGAGTGGGCTCTTTTCTCAGAAAACGAAGGAGGGGTGAAGAAGGATTAGCTCGAGGAGGGGGGGGGGGGGGGGGGGGGGGGGTCTAGGGGGATGGAACCGTGTCAACATAGGGGAGTATCGGCGGCGGGCAAGGGCTGTTATAATCCTAGGATCGTCTAGGCTAGATCTAGCGGGGTGATTCTTTGCTTTTGGGGTAACCAGAGAGATCCGAGGGGAGAGAAAGAGATGGTAAAGGTTACTGATTGGTCGGAGGGTATATCCCGGCCACCGCTGGTTAGTCGATGGAGGCTGCGCACGGGACGGTCGGGGAAGAGCGTGGGGAAGTCCAGCGAAGTCGAGGGAGCAGAGGCGGCGTGGCTGGTGGCTTCAATTCTCGTCACTGTCTACACCCCTCTCTGATCGGATTAGAGTTTGAGTTGGTGGGGAGCTCGGTGGCGTCAAACCTCCTACACCTCGTCCTAACAGTCGTCAGCCCCCACCTCTATTTATTACGTAGTATGACAGGAGCCCTCCAACCATTAAATGAGCTGGGTGCCCCAATCAGGGCGCGGATCAAGGCCCAATAACCGTTGGGCGCAAGGCAACCTCTGACGACTTGGGTAGTGGAAGGAAGGGAGGGGGCTAGAAGAAAGAAAAGAAATGAAGAGACTGATGAGTGAATCTCACGCGTGTCAGGTGTGTCTCTCATTTTTCAGTGTCCACTAGCCAAACAAAACACAAGATGATTCCATCTTTTTAACTGAACAAAGAACAAAGACGATCATGTGACTGAAAACTACAATAAGATCGTTCCATCCCACTATGAAGTTACATGGACTACTAATGCCCTGTTCGTCTGATCGTTTCGGCAGCTGATAAGCTCATTGATGTCGTTTTTGGCTATTTTTCTGTGAGAGAAAAATACTGTTTTGATGACTGATAAACCAAACGAACATGACATAAAGGTAGCAAGTAGCGTTGTGTCGATGGGGCTTGTCTTGTGATTGCTCAATGCTCATGTGGCTAGGATACACTTTATTACTATAATGCAGAGTGCAGGGAGAGAGAGAGAGAGAGCGTTCTTGCAGCTCTGCCCATGCCTGATGCAAACACACCCATCATACCTTAGATTAGATGCCGATGAAATGTTATTTATATGACTGAGAGTTTATTTCTCACAGGAGCAAACAGTACAAAGAACATCTCAACTAGTCAAAGAGAGCCAAGGACACAAAGTCAGTGGACAGCTCTGCCCATACCTGATGCATAGCATGGGAACAAACTGATCGTCCATCACTCTTTGCATTCGACATGATTGAACTACAGATGTAAGAACTCCCATGCATTCTCACTTTGTTCGACTCTTGGTTTAAAGATAACAATGTAACGATTCGTAGATGCTGGGAGTTGAACTGAATGGAACAGTTAATCACTGTTTGGCAAAGAACAGAATAGCTCTTTTATGTATTAACAACCGATTGCTCAAAGACTACAACGGTGAGCTGGTGACGATGACAGGTGCAGCCGCTGAGAAAATCCTCATGGACAATGCCTAATACAGGAGTTACAAATATTACAAAGTCTCTCAAAATGTGTAAATAAACAGCAGGCTCTCTACTCGCTGCTCTCTCCAAATCCAGACAAGGGGATGGACTAGATCCAACATCTCAAACTCATCTGGTGCTCCTACCAAATCTTGCAGCATTATTTCCTCCTGTCCAGAGACCAACAAAGAAAGTGTTATTAGCTGATGGCCAAATAATTCAATCAGGGTAGGTGAAGTGTAATTTTCAGACAAGAGACCAGAGGTGACAGAGGCAACTTTTAGTAGGTCTCCCAATCAATGAACTTAGCTTGCAGTAGTACCTATTGTCAATGTGGGGTCCCTTCTTCGCTTCTTCCTCTCACACAAATACTCTTCCCTACTGGAAAGAACACATGTTGTTGAACACCAACTGGTTGAGCAGCTCCTGCCTTGTTGGCTCCCCACTGCTTGCTGCATCAGGTAAGTGCTACCATTTTCCTGAAAAAGAGTGACCTCACAATGGTTAAAACATATATGATGGATGCTGATATGCTTGGAGATCATTTGCATGTAGTACTGTATATGAGAGGAAGTGGAACTCATGCCAACCTGAGAGAAAGAGATGGAACCCTGGCCCTGCAGTGAGTAGGGTGTGGTGGAGGTGGTGTCCATGATGGCTTGAGATGGAGCTGGGCTAGCTTGGCTCAGCACTGGACCTGGCATTGCAAGGGCTTCTTGGAACATGCCTCCCATCTTCTGAAACAGACAGAACCTTTTAACATCAATTAATTTAACCATATTTTTATACTGCAAAAATGATTTATTTTTTGTTTCATACTTGTGCGTGATCATGGAGGCCATCACTGTCCAGTCCAAACCCATATAGCACTGGGCTCATGGAGGCAATCCTCATGGAAAGGAACTGAAAAAAAAACAGGTGGGATTATGATTTGCAAATTGCTGTCTGGAACTGTCTAAAGTGCCACATTTTTAGCACCAGTATATGTAAATGCTTCATTGTTTGTGTTTTACCTCAACTTGGTTCTGCAGGGACTGCACATAATTGATAATCTCATCCAAAATCAGGGCCTTTCCAGTAACCTGTCAAAAGCACATTTGTTTCTTCTCAAAGTTACTACTTAAACGACCTAGTATAACTTGGCAGATATCTATCGCATATAATTAATCCAAGCTACTCATTAATCTTACCTTGTCACAGCCAGGGACCAGTGCTTGCAGCATCCTCATCCTCTCACTGATCCTCTCTCTCCTCACCTAAGGGAGGCCAACAAAAAAGGGGGTGCCATCAGGAGGTGTTCATATGTAAGAGATGAAAGGGGGGCACAAACTGAAACCAAACTAGAGTACTACTCCCTCTGGTACTACTCCCTCTGTCCTAAATTATAAGACGTTCCAAGAATCTTGGAGAGTCAAAGCATCTCAAGTTTGACCAATAATTATAGAAAAAACTACAAATATTTATAATATTAAATGGACATGTTATAAAAATATAATTGATAACGAATCTAATAAAACTTAGTTGACGTCATAAATGTTATTATATTGACATATAACTTTGGTCAAAATTGAGATAGTTTGACTCTCAAAGATTCTTGAAACGTCTTATAATTTGGGACGGAGGGAGTACTACACACGACTAACTGTCAAATTAATGCTACAAGGATTAGACTGGGAAATGTACCCTCTCTGCAAGGCTGTGGCTGTCTGTTGCCTGACCCCTCCTCGCCCTCACATGGATGTACCCCTTGGTGGCCTCATCTTCAGTGGTGCTCTTCTCCTCAGTCTCCTTGTGGGGTCTCTTCCCCCTCCTGCTCTTGCTCTCCTGCTGCTTGCAATCCTATAAACCAAAAACGCATTTTTTTTCAAAAAAAAAAGATAGTCCAGGGGACAATGTTTCAGGAAAAATGGCAATGCATGCCGGTTATGTTTTGTAAGTTGCTACTACGTACCTTGGATTGAGCAGAGCTGAGCGTAGCACTGTCTTCAGTGGCCTTCCTCTTTCTCTCCATTGGAGATGCACTTTCCTGTGGGGAGGTGTCAACCACTGCAGAAGAGCTCTCAAGTGAAGCGTCCTCCACCATTGCTGCTGCTGCATTTGCATTTGCAGGAGCTGCTTCGCTATGGTTTTGGCCGTAGAACAGGAGGCTTGAGAGGTTTGGGGAGTGACCATTGGTCAAAGTTGCAGGCACCTTGAGGAGGAGCGAGTGGTTCGGTGAGAAGTCCGCCATTGATGAAGAAGAGAGGGATCTTGTTGGCACTTGGCAGTGTCTCTCTCGATCTCTTGTGGTTTGGTCTCTTTGGAGGAGAAGAAGAGCTAGGAACGAACTGGTTGGCACTTGGCAGGAAGTGGAGTGGAGAGCAAGGTTGGCTGGCTACTACTCATTGGTGCCACTGCTCATGGTGGTTTATATAAAAGCTGAGAAGAACGAAGACAGTGAGAAAGATGGGAGAGAAGAAGAAGGGGGGATGATGATAAGAGCAAATCATTAATCTCCATTGATGGATAAGTTGGCAGTGAGCAGTGTTAAGAGAGGGACCCTGTACATGTCAGCTGTCGACGGCCGGGCCGGGCCTGCTAGCTGCTAGGGGAGTGCAAGACTTTGAGACACTGGCCACTGTACATGTACCATCGATGCAGTAGGCTGGCTGGCTGGTGGTCGCCAGTGTGTGCTCTGCTTGCTCGTCACCTAATCGATCAATAACTTCTCCGGCCACCCCTTCGGCCTCCACCACCAAGCCACCAACCAGGCCGGCCTGCTGGAGCTGGAGCTAGCTAGCTAGCCTATTAGCTGCGACCAAACTGAAACTGTATACTCTCCTACTATATTACTAATTCTTTTTTTTCTCGAATACTCAAAAGACTTGCGTATCTTTGTATTAAGTAGGAGAGAAAAACATTTTACAAGAACTTCACGGTCCGCAGCCGTGGCGGCACGAATTTTACATAGAGCACAGCCAGCCCACGACCCAGACAGCCTACCCATACGGACTACTCACGCACTATTCGACCTAGGTTGCACGCTCCAGCCTCGATCCATAGATCGGCGGTGTGCTTGATGGTGTTGAGTAGTTGTGGAATTGAGGATTGTGCGCTTCTGAAACATCGGGCGTTCCTCTCCTTCCACAGCTCCCACGCCACGAGGGCGAATAGTGAGTCTGCTCCCTTCCGCTCTTCTCCGTGCCATCTTAGCCGCCAGTGATCCCACCAGCCGAGCAAGGAGTCTCTTCCGATTTGGGAGGCGTCGATTCCCAGCGTGGACAAGATGGTCCACCAAATTTGCCGGGAGAAGGAGCAAGATCCGATGATGTGATCGATGGTCTCGGACTCTTGGTCGCAGAGGTAGCAATGCTCATTCGCCGGAAGACCGTGTCGACGCCTCATGTCCGCCGTCCAGTGACGTCTCCGGATGGCCAGCCATAGGAAAATCTTGACGCGTAGCGGTGCCCAAGTCTTCCAAATCCGGCTGCAGCCTGGAATAGGGTGGGAGGTCATCTGCAGAGCATGGTAAGCTGATTTGGATGTGTATTTCCCGTCCGCTGTCCATCGCCAAATAATCTGGTCGTCTCCCTCCGTTAGGTGCGTTTGCGATACGCGGTGCCATAGCCGGAGGTATTCTTGCATGGCCGGCACGGTGATTCCGCCAGTGATTTGTCTCACCCACGCTCGGTCCTGGAGCCCTTCGGCCACCGTGGTGGCACGAATACTTCGGCGGTCAACAAACGGCAGGAGCGATGGTGCGATGTCCTCAACCGCCTCTCCCTGGATCCACTTTCCCGTCCAGAAGGCTGTGGTGCGTCCGTTGCCGATGGAGGTGTAGGTGGAGATTCGGAAGAATTCTCGGACTTCTTCGGACGTTTGTATCGGCAACTCCGCCCATGCCCGGTTCCTATCAGCTTGTTGTAGCCAAAGCCAGCGCGACTGGAGAGCGATGGAGGCTAGGTACAGGTCTGGTATGCCGAGGCCGCCCAGGTCGGTTGGCCGGCAGACGGTCGGCCATGCCACCATGCACTTCCCTCGGACGGATCCCTCCTTTCCGGTCCAAAGGAATCTCCGGCAGATGGAGTTGATTTCGTCGATTGCCCGGGCAGGAAGGTTGTCTGCTATGATTGTGTAGATCGGGACCGCCGAGAGGACCGACTTTATCCAGATTAACCTCCCGCTCTTGGCCATGAGAGGGCCGTGGCACGCCGGCAGCCTGTTGGCAACCGCGTTCACAACAGACTGGGTTCGCGCTTTGGGTATCTTCTTAGTGGATAGTGGTAGCCCGAGATAGGTGATGGGGAATTCGGATAGCTGGCAGCCGATGATGTCCCTGATTTGCTGTGTGTTTCCGTCCGGATCGACGATTGCAGTGATGGAGCACTTGGCTAGGTTCGTCCGGAGTCCGGATGCATCGCCGAAGATCCTCAGTACCTCTTTGATCACCCTTGCCTCTGTTACGTCAGTGTGCATGAAGAAAATGACATCGTCCGCGTAGATGCTGCAGTGGTGTCGAATGGCCGGTGTCCCCGTTGGCCTCAGCAACCCGATTTCCGCGACTGCGTGCACCAGCTTCGCGAACACTTCCATTGCAATGATGACCAACATCGGTGATAAAGAGTCTCCTTGTCTGACTCCGCGCCTGTGCTTGATTGGCCTCCCAGGCTGGCCGTTGAGGATACGGGAGGAGGATGACGAGAACAGCGTTGCCACCCACTTTCGCCAATGGTGTCCAAAGCCGAACGCCTCTAGCACCTTGAGCAAGAAGGGCCAGGATACCGTATCGAAGGCCTTGGAAATGTCGAGCTTGAGCAGTGCCTTGGGAATTCTTTTCTTGCGTAGGTACGCTGCGGCCCATTGGACAAACTTGAAATTGTCATGGATTGTTCTTCCCTGAATATATGCATTTTGATTGGGAGAGATGAGACCCTCCACCTGGGTTTCAGTCTCATGGCCAACAGCTTGGAGGCTAGCTTGCCGAAGCTATGTATCATAGTGATCGGACGGTAGTCCGCAGGTGTCGTCGCTCCGGGCTTCTTCGGAAGCAGTACAACGAGCGCGTTGTTCAAACGGTCGAAGTGACTGCTATCCCCAAAGAACAGAGCGTTCAGCGCTGCCAATGCGTCAACTTTGATGGTAGGCCACGTCGACTTGTAGAAAGCTCCGATGAACCCGTCCGGTCCCTACTAATTCTTTCAGAAACCAATATATAATCAGATTAAAACCGGAGCAGATGACACTATATATAGAGAAAGTAAGCTACTGCTCGGAATTCTAGCATCAACCAAAAAGGTGTCAATTCATCACTGATGCATATACATATACTGCTAAATTAAAGTAGAAGAAAGCATACATATATATGCCAAAGTAGCACAGTAGTCAAGGTTCAGAAAATCTCATTTCAGTTTCAGCAGTACAGAGAGCTAGCTGATGGAGCTAGTAGGAGCCCTCACACATATATAGGAGTATACACACACACGGACACAGGTCACACAGGTCAGTGAGTAATCAATAAACCTTTCCCACCTCGAGATGAGATGGAGATGGACGCATCCAAGTTCCAACAATGGATCGGACTGATGAGTATGTAGTAGCATGCAGCAGGCTATATATACATAGGCCCCGTTTAGTTGCCAAAATTTTTTGCATAGTAACTGTCACATCGAATCTTGCGGCACATGCATGGAGTACTAAATGTAGACGAAAAAAAACTAATTACACAGTTGGTCGAGAAATCGCGAGACGAAACTTTTGAACCTAATTAGTCCATAATTAGACACTAATTACCAAATACAAACGAAATGCTACAGTGAGCCAAAATCCAAAAAATTTTGGATCTAAACGCTCTATGGAGAAATGTAGCTGTGCAGGAGCTAGGATGATCAATCTGTGTCTGACGACTCTGATCGATCGATCGAGCAAAGTCCGATGCACATACTCCATCTGTCTCTAAATATCTGTCTCTAGAAAACCGTGTTTCCCTCACAGACACGCTTTCCGGACGACACATATAAAGAGACGGAGGGATATACACATTTGCCAATTAGGCAATCACCTATATATGTGCTATATATTCATGGCTACCTATGCGTAGGTTAGGTCCTTGCGTGATTCAATAAACGACGTACGTCGCCTATCTTGGATTCATGTATGTGCAGACGTAGATCGTTCTATATTACATTTTTTCCTGATAAAAAATGTTTTTATTAAATTTTTTGAGTAATACATGAGTGAAAACAAAGTCTGAAATTATATATATCACATTCCCTCCGTCCCATTGAAAATGTCACTAGAAAACCGTGTTTTCCTCACAGACACGTTTTTCAAACGATATTTTCATTGAGATGGAGGGAGTATATATATATATAGAGAGAAGTTGACATACTACTAGTTAGATTTGGTCATGGATCGTCCAACCCAACCTGACATGCCACTCTGCTATGGTTTTCGATCCATGATCTGATCCAATCTTAAAAACATATATAACCAAAAGTACAAGAATTTGAAGCTACTTCATATCATCAAGATGGAAGCGGATCGAACCTTGGGCAGCCGGGCTTGAAGCTCTCTTTGGTAGATCGCTTGACTTATCAACCATCAAAACAGTGTTTTTCTCTCATAACAAAACAATAAAAAACGACATAGTTTATCAGTCACCGAAACGATTAGGCGAACAGAGTGAGTTATTCCTCTCTAACATAAACTCTTTTTTTCTTAATAAAAATGATAGCAGAGCTCATCACGCGTCGAGAAATAAAAAAAAACTTAAGATATAGCTCTTTTTTTTTTGCGAATTAGAAATAACTTGACCTACCCGCGTGTAACGTTCAACTTCGACTAAAGATTTTTTTTTCGCGATCGGGTTATACACGTATTTCGACTAAAGATTTTAATATATATCTAACTTATTTTATCTAATCTGATGCGCGACGTTTGATTAGGTCTACTACTAAGTACTACCACTGTAGTATTGGCGTATACCTAATGTACCTCTGGATGCATGGCTGGCAATCCTGGCATGGCTTGGCTAGTTCACGCGAAAGGCCTTTAAACCCACGACGCGAGTTGAAGGCATTTGCGCGTGCAGGCCGGCGTACACACGCTAGCGGTACCGACGGACCGACCAGGCTACTAACGTATCATGCATGCTTGTGTCTGATGCTACGCTTTGTATTATCCTCCCCCACCCCCAATGCATAGGAGAATATAATTCTAACTTTGAATCAAATCAGCTTAATTTGTTTTAAAAAAAATGAAATCAACTTTTTTAACTTTTGTTTAATAAATTTATAGAAAATAGAATTAAACGTTTTGTCTCTAGGTAGGTTTATTATATATATGAAAATTCAACCGTACCTCTCCATCCGAAAAATATGCCATTTTAGATTAGATAAGTCCTCAAACTTCCTTAAGTTTAAGTTTATAGAACTTATACTAAAAATTATATCAATTAATCTAATGATCCATATTCAGTATCATAAGTGTTAATGATTTTTGTATAAATTTAGTCGAACTTAATTAAAACTGTTCGACTCCTTTGAAAAATCTGAATTACATTCTTTTTAGGCGGATAGAGCAATTAAATTAGTATTAATCTAATGATATAGTTATTCGATGCCATAAATGCTAACTTTATTTGTATTGGTTTGATCAAACTTGAAATTATTTGACTTATTGAAAAAACAAAATTGGGCTTTCTTTAATATGGGGGAGTATATACACTACACCACAATGAGGTGACAACTAATTTTTTTTGTCCATCTCCTAAAAAAAATTCCATCCAAAAATACTGTTAGACAATCTTAAGTTTGTCTAACCAAGTTTACAAAAAATTATCAACATTTATAATATATATAAACATATTTTATGATGAATTTAACGACAATATGTATTCGGTGTCATAAGTATTTATATATATAGTGAACTTTACCAAACTTAAGAAGATTTGACTTAGGATAAAGTTATATAATGGTATTCTTTTAGGGAACAAAGTTATATATAATAGGATAATACATCATGTCTATTCTTGCGGAGCTCTGAGCAATTCTAGGTTTGGTCTAAACTAATTAAGGTTTTGTTTGGCATGACTCGTACTTCACTAGAGTGAAGCCAATTTTAGCTTCAGCTCCACGAACACCTCTCCCAATGTTGCTAGAGTTGTTTTTAGTGAACAATTTGGTAAAATAATTTCTCATAGTACATGAAAATGCTAAAAACTTAATACCCTTTCCCCTTATATCCTTTTTCTTTCTCCCAACATGTATCATACTCATCCTCCCCGCGCCTCTTCCTAGGTGACCGCGCGCCTCCCTATAGCCGTGCGCCATTCTGATTGGGGGAAATCTAACATCCTCGCACGGTGGGGCTCATGGGCATGGGTTGGAGCTGGGTGAAGCTAATATTTTTGGCTCCATCCCACTCCAAACCTCAGTGAGAGCATGACTTGAGAGGCTCCTTGAGTTGGTTATTTTGGTTTATCCAATTTGGCACAAAATGGCGCGAATGAGCTATTAGTAGAGCTATACCAAATGGATCATAAACAAATTTAAATTTGACTGAGCTTATAGAAATAGTATCAATATTTCATGACTCTAGATTGGTCAACAGAAAATCATCGACCCCTCATCACTGCTAGGATTTGAACTCAGAACCTCAGTTTTCATGTTTCCTTGAGCACACAACCAACTGAGCTATGCGACATATGATATATTAGCTAACAATATTCTTTCAACTACACAATTTCAAATTTCATATTGTATATTTGACAATTGACACTCTAAATAATCTTAAATGAAAAACGTTGTTACATCTGTAAAGTTTTAGGCGTCATCAAATACAACTTTGATATCCATTTTTATCTCCATTCCTCATTGACTCATTGTTAATCTCAAATCTGATAAAATAACTTATATTAAATATTTAGACTTATAAACCATCTTAAATTAAAAAGCTATCGACTATAAAGTTTGAGACCTAAGTCTACAATTTTTATATAAATCTTACCTTGATCCGATCTTATATGAAAATATATGATTTTTTCATGCAAATTAAAAAGTCAATCACTGATGGTTGAAGCCACGAACCATCATGATAGGTCACCTATCATTGCCAGTTATCCTATAACTGTCGGTTGAAACCATAAACCGACAATGATAGATCGGTTCTAAAATAACTAGCGATGATCATTACTACAAAAACGAATTTCCGCAGCGGGCACTTTGCATTAACCGCAGCGGGCTTGCGCGTCTTCCACGACCAAGAGGTCACGGTAAATCATGCAAACACCGCTGCGGGCGTCCCCGCCCGCTGCGGTTAATGCAATTAATGCAGCAGGCACATAACAAAGCCCGCTTTGGTAAATCCTTAGGGGAGAACAAAAAAAAGCCCACATGGGCTTGGATCTGGGCCACGATGGACCTAGATCGTGTTGCCGTCGTTGATCCGCCACAGCAGCTCCTGCCGTGTTAGACCCCGCCGCACGCCAGAGGGAGAGGAAGCGGGAGCGAGGCCGCCCGCCCACCGGATCTGCGCCGACTAAGATGGGGAGGGATGGAGCCGCTGCCTCTGTGTCCGGCGAACTCGCCGCCCCTACATGAAGAGAGGGTGAGCAGAGGATACATAATGATGGAGGGACAAGCAAAAGTGAGGGAGAGAGAGAACTTGTTGCAACTGCATACCTGAACGACCGAGCTTGCCACCGCCGGATCTGGTCACCGCCGTCGAAGCATCCATCACGCCGGATCTGGGCACCGCCGAGCTTGACACCGGCGAATCCGGCCTCCAGGAGTGCGCCATCGATGGATCCCCATGGCGCCATCGACGGATCCCCATGGGGAGGGATGGAGCGCGCCATCGACGGATCTGGTGGGTGAGGCAGAGAGGGAGAGGGAGAGGGAGAGGAGAGGGAGAGGGGGGCGGTGGGGTGCGCGTGGGAGGGAGTGCCGGTGGGAGAGGCAGAGAGGGAGAGGGAGAGGGAGAGGGAGAGGGGTGGCGGTGTGCGCGTGGGAGGGAGAGGGCGGGCGACGGTGCTGAGAAGGGCGATAGCGCGTGGGATGGAGAGGGGGCCGGGCGGCGGTGTGCGGTCTGAGTGTTGTCTTGAACCCTAGACTCCTCTCTTTTATATGAGCCTAGTAGATGGGCCTCGCCCTGGGCTGTTGGGCCTCAGCCTTTTACCGTTGTGGGCCTTAAAAGGTGTCCGTCATGATAAATCGATTTACCATGGCGGGCAAAAGTATCCGCCACAGTAAATAAAAATTGTCCGCTTCGGTAAATTGATGGATTTACTGCAGCGGACAAGAAATGTGCCCGTCACGGAGAGCTTTATCACAACGCTGCGCAAATTCGTTTGTGTAGTAGTGGATGGTCCGACAATATAGTTTTTTTTGGCATAGTAGGTATTAACATAAAAATATTTTATGGTTAATGAAGGAGAATATAATTAACATCTCCTGCAGTCACAGCGGAAGCACTACAGATGGTGAGCTTAGAAGCAGTCATAACAACTTCTCGAGACTGGAGAAGAAGCTGACAAGCTAACATCTCCGCAGTCATAACGTTTGATTCGTTGTCTATGCTCGCCACGCTACACACTGCTGGTACGAAACATGGCTGGTGTTTGGTTTGCGTGTACCATCTATGGCTGTCACAAGATTTTTTTTTTCAGTTCATTTTTTGGTTGGGTTAATTGGATTACTAATTCTCAACCCTTATGGGCCGTGGTGGCCTTTTTTTGCGTCTAAATGTTCGGCGATGCCACAAGCCCACTACCGGTGTCATGGTGTGGCCGGTGACGTAGGTGGATCAAGATATGTTCGGTTATCTTGAAACGAAGATTCAATAATATCATCACAAAGTAAGATATGTTCGGTTATCTTGAAATGAAGATTCAATATGTACGTGTAATTTGTATAATAATTGAAATAATTTCGATCGGAAACTATCTCTTTCGGAGAAAGCTAAGGAGTTGTTTGGATCCAAGTGCTAAAATTTAGCCCTGTCAAATCTGATGTTCGGATGCTAACTGAGAGAACTAACACGAGTTAATTATAAAAATAATTACACATGAGTAGACTAATTAGTGAGACGAATCTATTAAAATTAACTAATCTATAATTAATAGATATTTACTATACCATAATATTATCAAATCATGGACTACACTAAATTAATGGAGTTAAACATTAAACTTTAGCCGGTGTAAACGAACACCGACTCTCTGCTCTGTCACTTGAAAATGCATGCATGCAAGCATGCATTGCTTGCGTGGACGCATATCAGTATGTGAGGTCTTGTCGTCGTCGTCGTCGTCGTACGTGTGTTTGGCTGGTATATATGGACGTAGTACGACGCAGCAATGCCAGACCTTTTCCGGCGTCTTTCTAGCTACCTGTAGCTAGCTAGCTTCTGCTTCCCGCCAAGACACCATATATGCACGCTCACACACACTCACACACAGTGACACAGAGGTATCTGTTCATCAGCTGCTACTCATTCTAGCTACTTATACAGTGTCCAGGCCAGTCAACAGACACAAGCTAGCAAGCTGCGAATTAAAAATAAAAACACTTATATGCATGGCTGCTGCTGCGCGCATGCTAGCAGGGTCGTTCCTGAGTTTTTATAGACCTAGAACGAACCTAAAATTTTGAGCTTTTTTATTATATAAATGTGATAATATTACTAGTACTATCCAGTGGTAGTATATATATATACATATACAAAATGTTACTAATAAACAGTTAATTAAATTCAAAAACAATATTCATATGAAATAATTTGTATATATATTAAATTATCTAAAAAATGCGAAATCATCAATGATGGTGTCAATATCAATCTCATCAAACAATCACTTCTTAATGCGCATAATATTGCAAGAAGCATCCTTGATGACATAATATTATTAAAATTTAGAGAAACAATTAGTAATTGTAATTTTATAAGGTAGTAATCACGTGAGAGACAATTAAAATTTATATTCCTAATTCGCAAAAAAAAACATGTTCCTACTTGGTATTGGCTGCCTGCTCGAACTGCCAAAATGCCGAACAGGGTACATCAGTACATGGATACATGGATGAGGGATCGTAATAGCCGGATAGATCAGGTCCACGTGAGAGGAGAGGTGAGATTAGGAACCTTGCTCTGTTCTGCTGGACGCCGCCCGCCGGGCCCCTCACGCGTCCGCCGCACACACTAACGCACATGAAGGAAAGCGGAAGCAGAAGATCAAACGTGTCGCATGATCACGGAAACGGAGAGTCAAGGATTGGCATACGTATAGATTCCTATAATACTAGTATACATACCTGGAGGGCCCATCCAGTTCAGGGGCCTGGGACGGCCGCCCCTCCCGCCCCACCCCAGGGACGGGCCTGCTAGCTAGCTCTCGTAGCATGCATGCATGCAGCGTGTGTAATTACGTAAAACTATGGCGCCATATATAGAGGAGTTTGGCTAAGACGTCGACCGATAGATCAACGTACGTACCTATATATATATAACCTATCCATGCAGGCATGCAGCATGTCTCAGCCGGAAGGAGGCAAGCATGCAGGCATGTGCGTGGCCGGCCGAGCTAGTCCCTTCCCAAAATATGTGTCTTTCTTACTTCCCGAGAAAAACTTTAGATTAATTTATATAAAAGTTTATTAATAGTTATGATACATAATTGATATCATTATATAGATCTTTTGATCTAGTTTTTTTAATAAATTTATTTGGAGACACAAATGTTACACATATTTTATATAAATTTAGTCAAAGTTATGACACGGAAATCCAAAACGACAGTTAATTTAGGACGGAGAAAGTATATATGATGTCGATGTGTGCAGTGCAGCTAGGGTTTGTGCAAAGCAAAGGACGAACTACTCTCCCTCTACTATGCTACGAAAGTAGACTGCAGATAGGTGTGGGAGTAATTAATAAGTTAATCTATCTTTTTTTCTTCAAGAGTCAAAATATCTTAAGTTTAATCAAATTTATATAATAAAATAATAATATTTATAATAGTAAATAAGTATTATTAGATTCCTTATTAATTATATTTTCATAGTATACCTATTTATAGTACCAAAATATATGCTCATAGTTTAGATTGGTTGTTTTATTAGGACTGCACCGTAAACACAGCGTATATATGTATAGATACTCTCTCAACCGTGAATAAATTGGAGGGCGGAGAGGGCCTGCACTGTTCATCGATTTGATATTATTTTATTTTTTATTTTTATTTTTATTTTTTTTATTATTTATCAACCGTGAATAAACTGGAGGACGGGCTGTTCATCGATTTGACATTATTTTATTTTTTATTTTATTTATTTTTTATTTTTTTATTTTTAGTTTTTTATTATAATTTAAAATTTCATATTTTTTTTTATTTTAAGTTTCGAAGCAAACGATAAAGAGATTGTAGTATTTCTTTTTTTAATTTTTTATTTTAGACATGTACGATCTTACGCATCGGAGTGAATGCTGATAGTCTATATCAATTATAGCAATAAAAAAATATGTAGTCTTTCTATCAGGCCAGTATAGCTTTATACTGAACTGTTAGAGGGTTTTTTTTATCTTTTTAGCTTCTACTTCCCAAAAACTTTTATTATTTTTAAGTTTTAAATTTATTTAAACTTTGTAATTCTCTTCTTATTCTCATTTATTTTTAAATCTTTTGTTTTATACAAGCAGCGATCACACGTCGTAAATTGCGTATAGTATGGTGATTCATATTACGAGTTTCTAATATTTCTATCAGGTCCGTGCATCTTTATATTGGGTTGTTATTAGACCATAACAACAATTTTAAGTACTTATCTATGCTATTGTACATATATTGTTTTAGTATATAAAAAACTAACTCGCTTTATCGCCTGCAAGAAATGCTTAGCAAGAACCGGCGCGGCGGAGCGCGCCCATCTGTGCTAGTATATATTAACTAGAAGAATATACCTCTCGCGCACGCGTTGCCGCTAGATTTTCTTAAAATAAATCTGTTTTATATATAACATTGTATATACTGTGTGTATATATAAATTTGACTTGCATGTTAAGAAATTGATAACTTAATAGAAGAAAATGAACAAAATATTTTATAACATCATAGAAGAATGGGTGATGAAACAAACACAATATGTAGATGACTTTACGCTAATAGATTAAAGATTAAAAAGTATTTAGAGAAAATGTGGATATTTTTTGTAATTAATAAGAGATGACATGGATAATTTACATGAAAGAATTTTGAGTTAATTAGTAGGATACTTATTAGTGGGAAATGATGTTGGATTTATTTATGGGTCAGTCCCATTTATTTATTCAATAAATCAATAAGGTTTATGGGTATGTAATTGTGTATATTTTATTTGTACCGGATTGGAAATCCAAAGTGTGAGGCGTGACGTGGCAGGCAAGCATGACATGGTAATTAATATTTTAATACCTACTAATGGGAGGAAGTTACGGGAGTTTCATCCTTCAATTAATTGAGAGAGTTTCCCCTAGTAACTTGCATGCATGCATGCAACTCTCCCTCTCCCTCTCACGCACATGCCTGCCTCTCTGCATGCACAGCCCCTTGGCCTCCCCTGCGGGAGATATATTCCCACCCGGTTACAACTCGAGACGGTTCCGAACTCATTTTCCAGAACACCGTTCCGCTGCTAGTTTCTATCTCCATCTCGTAACTCTGCGCGCACAGAGAAGCGAGAGGGCAGGTGCCTCCGGAGCTCTTGTCGTTCGAGACCTTGCATGGGGGATCGACAATTAGGTTTTTGGGGAGCGTCTACGCGACTGCCCAACGCCGCCACCGTTCGTCGTCGCCGTCCATCGTCTTCTTTCCGGAGGAGACGCTCCGCTGTCGCCGACGCCGCTGCCAATCTTCTTCTTCCCGGAGGTGACGTCGCCGTCGTCTTCCTCCCGGTGATCGTTGTCGCCGTCTTCTTCCCGGTGGACTATACACCTTCATCCTCTACGTCATAACCATCGAGGTTGGTCAAGGTTTTGGTTCATCGGATGCTGCGTGGATAGGAGGGTATGTTCATCTCATCATGTCTCTGTTTTCCGTCATATAGTTTTTATATGTTTCAATAGTTCATCCATGTTGTTTCATCAGTTGTAGCGAGTCTGTTTCACATGCTCTGTTGTGTTGATTCGTAATCTGTATGCTCTCTGTTCCTGCTAGTTTCGTGCTCTGCATATCTGTTTCAGTGTTAGTGTTATGTTGTTTCATATGCTATTGTGATTACGTTTCAGTAGCTCTGTATCATCGTTTCATATGCAGTGTTCAGTGTTAGTTGTTGTTATGATATATATGTCATGCTTTTATGTTTTGTTATATATATCATGTTCACATGCTTTTGACATTCACATGTTTTATGTTGCTATGAACATGGTTGATGTCATAATCTCAATTCTATATAATCTTTTATATGTCATCATCATTATGTTAATTTACGGAATTAAAATAACATGGAAATTGTCTAATATTCTAACAAATGATGTGAACACCTTGTATGAATGAAGAGATAAAACATCTAGTGGAGTCTAGCCTTTATAAGAGCATATAGATATAAATGACGACAGTAGTTATTTGCTCACAGCGACAGATCTAGTACATACACAGCTAGAGTCATTTTGATCTATGGTATGCATGCATGTATACGTACAACCAAATATGACAGGGGCGAGAGGCTTATTAGCTAGCTAGCCAGCTAGCTAGGCTTTTGTACGTGCAGCATGCATGCATGTCCCTGTGATCGATCGGGCATGCAGCAGCTCAGCAGCATGCGTTGCAGCTACCGTACCAGTATAGGTAGTGTACTGTACGTTACGTAGAAAGGTTCAGTGTGGTCACAGATGAAGGGTCGTCGCTCGGCAGTCGCCCATCGCCCTTCTTGTTGCTTTATTTCTCCTTGATCGACGATCTGGCGCTGGGGCGAGCAGTACCATTGATAATAAGTAATTTTTTTGTGTTTATGGCCGGCCGGCCGGTGTCGCAGAGACAAAGATTGTACGTACAAGAGCAAGTACACTGGTGCCTGTTGGATCAGATATGATGGATCATCACTGTTGCAAGTCGTCGGCGATAGATGTCGATCGAGGCAGGAGCTGCATGCAGCGCTGACGACGATGCATGCATGCGTGCAGCAGAGAAAAGTAGCGGCCGGTGGCGGCCCGACCGATGCAACCAATACAAGGCCAAGCAACCTAAATATGTAGCAACTAGCTAGCAAGTTTGGTATGGTATGGTGTCGTAACATATTGTGTCTAGGGCTTTGCCTTGTCATCGCTCTATCATGGAGCTAGGAGTACACTTGTTTACTATTCCTACACGTATGCAGGCAGCAGATAGAGTGTGTGTGTGTGAGAGAGAGAGAGAGTTCTGACAGCTCAAACAATAGGTGTGTATCACTATATATCAGCGTGATGCACGTGTTTAGCGGCGGAGTTCGTTCTCAATTCACTTCAACTTATCACCTTAAGTTTTTCCTTAAAACAATAAAAACAACAGCAGCTGGTTTTTATCAGCTCTAAAAATCATCAGCCAAACCTAAACACTCACTGCCATGAACGTATCAAAGAAGATGAAGTTTGGCTACAAAAAAGAAAAATCAGCTCTATTCATCAGCACTACTTTAATAACACTTTTTAGCACTTTTTAGCGAATGATTAATGTTTTTACAAGGTATATAAGCTAAATTTTAGCCAAACCAACAGCACCATTATCAGCCGGCGGCCAGAGGAAGAAGAGAAAGCAGCCAGCCGTTACCTGGGCCTTGCTCCTGAGCTGCAAGAATACGTGCCTTTGGGTTGTTACTGTACATGGGCTCCTAAGTGCTTCGGCCACATTTGCCTCGGCCTGCAATCTGCATGCCATTGTAGAATAGCACCATGCGGCCTGCCGCCAGAACGCCGATCTGCTCGTGGGCTGACATGTTGGGCCGCGTGTCTGCTGCCACCTGATCACTTGGTCGTATGTAATTTCAGGAGAAAAAAACAACTTTGCTGACATCATATTTGTAATAAATATTTTGGAACTTAAAAATATTGTGGCTGACAAATTAAACCTAGCATGCGAAATAAATTCTCATTCGTCGTTGCGGTTATTACATATTTATTAAATAATATTTTTCAAATGACAAAAACAGTTTTTTTTAATTTGTCCCGCAAGACAATGTTTTATGACTATGAATAATGTTAAGAAACATGTTCGAGATTCAAGAAAATAATAATCCAGTTGTAGAGAATAAAATTATATTTTTTATATCAATGATAGTCTATACTATTCATCTATATTATTATAAAAAATATAATGAAACATTCCACATATACTTGTTGACACAAAAAGCGTCAGGATCTGCGAACACCTCGGGTTTATACCCGCAATCGATATCCAAGGTGTGCCAGTCGATTTGACCAATTAATCGACAAGGACGATAGCTAGAACAAGATTGAACGAGACGACAGCGATACACCCGGACGTCAAGGCTCAAATTGCTCAAAACGCGAATCTTGCAAGCTTGACAGAGATGATCCGTCGAAACTTGGAAAGAACTCGTAGATGAGCTAAGCTAATGCGAAAAGTAAATTTTGCTGAAAAGTAGATGAAAATAGTAAGGTCTTTGATTGATTGTGTATCTCTTTTTACACCACCCCCTCGGTGCATATTTATACCCCAACAAGGGGGTTGTAAACAGAAACGACTCATATTTTTCCTAAACAAAACTCCTATTTTTAAGGAAATAAACGACTCGTGCAAGAGTCGGGTTCAACTATAATAATAACACTGGTATAAACATCACCGGTTTCTATATTCGTCTCCTTTATGATGAAACATTTCATCGGCAAACTTTTAATCTGCAACCTTCCTCTAATTCCATCGGTAGCACCTCTGCTCCTATCGGTAACACCTTCCTGCTCTCATCGGCAACATCCCTTCTGCTTTTATCAATAGTGCTATCCTACTTCCATAGGTATCAACACTTAATCGGCAAGTAGCTTCTTTTCTTCTTTAACGTCCCCCTCAATCAAAGCGACCTTCTTCTGACCCCATCGGTAACCTAACCAATAGCATTTCAATGCCGATGGTGAACAACAACCATTCTCCTGCCGTTCGGCACACTTGGTTTACATTGACACATACCGGTGTCAACACATGCCCCCCAATTTCGAGGTATGAAATATTTTATACGCCGAAATTTCCTCTGCCGTGATCATCGCAATTTACCAAAATATCTCGTAATTGTAGCGCCAACGGTTAGAATCCGTCGATTGCCGTGTAAACACAGTACTGTATCCTTTCATATTTCTGCTCAGTCAAAAGAAAACTCCAAAATGCCCCTGGCGCTTCCAGGCCTATAAAATAATTCGACCACTTTTACCTTGAGCCTTTATCACCATTCCCTCATTTCACTAGCGCCCTCGAAGAACACTCCGACGACCTTTCAAGCAGCAGCTTCTCTCCCAGCAAGGCGCAATTCGCAAGAATCCTCCTGGCTCCAATGGCGATTAGCTTCAATGTCTCCACGGTCAATCTCTCTCCTCCTCACTCCATACTCTGCGATTTTTCTTCTGCATCATTTCGTGATTTCTTTCTCCTTTTCTTCTTTGTTCTTTGAATCTAGGAGATGCGCAATAGAATAGTAATCCCCACCGATCAACCACATGTTTGCTGCTTGGGTCCAATGGGGAATGCCGATCCAACCGAAACCATCAATGCAGAAATCAACCGGGTCCCCTTCAGAATCGAGCACTTTGATCTAGGATTATGGACAGATATTTTTTGATCTTGGCCCAAACCTACCAAAGGGTGGAAAAACTGGTATCTTAGGATGGCTAGATCGCAGTGAGTTTACTGGGTAGAGCGCCAGCTAGATCAATGCATCAAGCTATCTATTGCCGATATGGCAAAGAATGAATCCATGATGATTGTTGCATCCTACTTCTGGTCTGACACCATGAACGCATTCTTATTTAGACACGGACCAGCCACCCCAACTCTTGCCGATGTGTACATGCTCACCGGCCTCGACATTTCTTCTACCAACGATGCCACTCTCTTCAATAGAAATCCCGAACATCGGGTAACCACCCGTAACATCGGCGGCTAGACCGGATACATCCAGGAATACCAAAAGACTGGATCGGTAGGTCAGAGAGAGCACGTCACCTTTTTAAACATGTGGTTGGAGAAATTCATCTTTTGCGGCAGGACAGTCGGACCAACCAACATGTACCTTCCTGCAGCAGAACTCTTGGCCAATGGAGCACGGCTTCCTCTCGGCCGATACCTCCTTGGTGTAGTTTACCGCCTTCTACACCAAGTATCAGAAAAGTTGCTACAAGGTGAACCCATCGGCAACATTGGAGGACCCTGGTGGTTTGTAAATATGTGGTTGAACGCTCATATGCACAAAGTCCTCCAATTTGATCTATTCAATCAGGAATTCCCACGGGATGTAGCTGAAGACTACGCATTTGCCGATGACGAGCCAGCAACTCGCTCTCCTCTCAACTTCGGCAAAGCCATCATAGTCCTACCTGGGACCGAGGCTAACGAAGACCAGATCGGTAAATTTTTCCAGAGATTTTACTGTGGAGTCCCTTCCGCAAACCGGGCTTGGTGGCCCTATGTCGATGCCGACACCAGATTTCCTCTCTCCTTCAACATCGCCGATGCAGATTCAGAAAAGGATGAGGTAATTATAAGGGCCATCCTCATTCCCCGTGCAATCCCAGTGAACATCTTCGGTAGCGGGAAGAATACAGATGCTTCCCATGAGTTCTACTACCCGTCGGCAGCAGCAAGGCAAGTAGCATTTGGGCAACTGCCGATCAAGCTTTGCTACGCTAATGTGGTGAAACCCGGAGAAGCCATTACCAGTGCCATGGACTAGAACAAAATCGTCCACCTTTCCCCTCATGCCGATACAACCAACATCGACTTGTCTACCTGGGCGCCAATCTCCTTCATCACTGAGTCATACAAGTTTTGGTGGCAAGAGTGGAAGGACCAACTGTTTTCTATGTCGTCGGACTACTATCGACACCTGATTGACACTGATCATGTCATTCCCGATACTGCAGTAAGCTCTTCCTTGATATTACCCCTTTTTCTTCCAAATGTATCGGCAACTGACTCTGTTAACAGGTTAATGACTTAATCCCAAAGAAGAGCAGAAGCGGCAAAAACTTCAACCTGCGACCGACCAATCCCATATCGGTAATTGGTAGCAGGGCTCCATCATTATCTTCCTTTTTGCAACAAAGGGTGGCTCCCAAGGTCACCATCAAGCCGAAGTCAATACCGACTATAGCGCCTGCCACTCCATCGACTATTGCCACTCCATCGACTGCTGCTGCTGCCCTAGCGCAGGCTTTTGCGGTAACAAATTTCTATCAATTTATGTCGATTTCGTATTTTCATCGGTAACTTCTCATTTGGCTTGTATTAACTGTTCTCCTGTAGCAAACAAGCTCATTGGTAGTTACTCCCAGCTCTCAAGCTCCCCAAGTCCAAGCTACCGATGACCCCCAAGTACAGCAGTCGAAGCGCCAAGGCTCACCAAGTACCGCTCCTCGACAAAAACGCCTAAGGCCATCATCGGCAACATCTTCTCAATCTCCTACCGATGCGCCAACATAAGAGCAAGCGTCGGTGTCTACTCCTGACCAGACACCAGTCGAAGTCTCCACCCAAGGGGCAACACCGGCGCCGCATGAATTAGTGGTAACAGAACTGCTACCGGCATCGACATCAGCATTGGTACTAACAACGCCAGCTACAGAAGCGAGTTCATCGGCAACTGTCGCCGATATTCAAGACACCGCCACGCCAGCCGCTTTATCAAGTCCGAGACAAGAGATCCGTCTAAAGATGGTAAACTAACTGTCATAAAAATTTGCAAAACACAAACTTGTGATCGGCAAACTCTAATTTTCCTCTTTTCAGGCCCAAGACTCTCCCAACAGCTTATTCTCTTTTGCCATCAACATACCAGATGATGATGAAGAAGAAGAAAGCTCCGCTCCGCCATCAAATGTTATATCAGCAGAGGTGAAATCCAAACTTGAAGCATTGCTATCCTTACTGCAGCAGAGTACATCTCAACTGGTCCAAGATTCCAACGCAGTAAGGATAGCTTTCAAGGAGATCCAAGACCAGCTACCTGCCGATATCGAGGAAACACTCTTCCAAGCAGCGTTTCTCAAGAGCCGACAACTCCAATATCAACGTGCCTCACACCGCATTGCCGATAGGATCGCTCAGTCAAAACTTGAAGAGGAAATGCTCCAATTCAAGCAAACTGCTGAGGAAAAGCATAAGGGCATCGGTCGCCTAGAAGCCTCCAGCATCGAGCTTGAACAAGAAATTACCCATCTATCGGCAAGAAAGGAAGAACTGATGGCAGAGCTGCAAAAAGTTGATGAAGCCTTAAATATGGCCAACCAAAAGAAAGCTCAACTTCCCGATGTGGTCAAAGCCCTACAACAAGAAAGGGATACCGATGCTCGGCAGGCCCTTCTGTTGAAGAGAAGGATCAAACCAATTGAAGGCACTGCTGACGACGACGCCAGGGAGATAGAAGAAGCAGACCAAATTCGTCTTCGTGCGATTTCCTCTATTCAGTCCTTGCTGTAATCTTATTGCACTGATGAAACTTGATCGTTGACTTGTCTGTATAATAACATTAATATCTTTCTTGTCGACGCTATGTATGATAATCTTACTATAAGCAGTTGTATATGCATCGCTTATGCATCCATCCAGATACTAGGATAATACTTCTTTAAATATTTACCATTGATTGCTCTGAGAAACGCAACCCCTTCGAGGGTTTCCAAAACATAAGCATTACCAGGAACAGATCGATTTATCTGAAACAGACCCTCCCAATTAGGGGACCACTTACCAAATTTCGAACTCTTAGTTCCAATCGGTAAAATCAGCTTCCATACCAAATCACCATTGGCAAATTTCTTCACCTTCACTTTCTTATCATACCACCTGGTAACTCTCTTCTTATTTTCTTCTATGCTGATTAGAGCTCTCAACCGATGACTTGCTAAATCCTCTAACTCATCCTTCATAAGAGTATCATAGTCATCGGCTATTAATTGGTTCTAGGAAGTTAAACGTCTAGAACCAGTTTTAATCTCCCATGGCAAAACAGCATCATGTCCATAGACCAATTGATACGGCGAAACTTTAGTTGCACCATGACATGACATTCGATATGACCATAAAGCTTCATTTAGCGCTATATGTCACCGTCTAGGATTTTCCTCAATCTTGCGCTTGATAAGTTTAATTACTCCTTTATTGGTCGCTTCTGCTTTACCATTAGCTTGAGCATAATAAGGAGAAGAGTTCAAAACCTTAAACCCCATACCGATAGCAAACTCATCAAACTCTCCCGATGTAAACATCGTTCCTTGATCGGTTGCAATAGTTTGAGGAATACCAAATTGATAAACAATATGCTCCTTCACAAAGTCTATCATATTTGCCGATGTCACCTTTTTCAACGGAATAACTTCAACCCACTTTGTGAAATAATCGGTAGAAACAAGTATAAACTTATGCCTCTTACTGGATGGTGGATAAATCTGGCCGATGAGATCAATAGCCCATCCCCTAAACGGCCAAGGCTTGATTATAGGATTCATTGCCGATGCAGGTGCTCTCTGAACATTTCCAAATTTCTGACAATCTTGGCACCCTTTAAAGTAGTTGAAGCAATCTTCAAGAATCGTCGGCCAATAATATCCATTCCGTCTAATCATCCACTTCATCTTAAATGCCGATTGATGTGCTCCACACACTCCTTCATGGATTTCGCCCATGAATTCCTTTGATTCTTCTTTACCAAGGCATTTGAGCAAAACTCCATCGATTGTCCGATAATACAACTCATCGTCAAGGAGTACATACTTGGTAGCCTGAAACCTTAGACGCCTTTCGACCTTTCTAGACGGATCCCTTAAGTAGTTGGCAATCTCTTTTCTCCAATCATCAGCAACCATCACCGATGTTATTATCCCCCGAATTAGCTGATATCCTGAAGCAAACTGCGCCAACCGATTAGCTTCTTCATTATGCAATCTAGGAATATGCTCTAGGCGGTATTCTTTCAATTCCCTCAATAATTGCAAACACTTTTCATGATGCGCAATCAAAACTTCGCTTCAGCATTCATAAATTCCAATCAACTGATTGATCACCAACATGGAATCGCCAAAGATTTCAACAGCATCAGCACACACATCTCTGAGTAATTCCAACCCCTTCAGTAAAGCCTGATATTCAGCCTGATTGTTTGTTGAAGTAGCAACAATCAGCAATGAGATTTCATACTTCTGCCCTCTGGGTGAAATTAAAACAATACCGATACCTGCTCCTTTCTTGCACGTGGATCCATCAAAAAACAAAGTCCAAGGAGTAGTCTGTACGGAGTTCACTGTACCACAATACTGAGTAACAAAATCGGCCATTACTTGACCTTTGATCGCCTTAGCCGATTCATACCTTAAATCAAACTCCGACAGTGCCAAAATCCACTTGCCGATTCTTCCACTTAATATCGGCATCGACAACATGTATTTAACGACGTCATCTTTGCATATGACAATACACTCGGCTGATAACAAATAATGTCTTAATTTAGTACAAGAGAAGTACAAACATAGACATAATTTCTCTATGGCCGAATACCTAGTCTCAGCATCCACCAATCTTCTACTTAAATAATAAATCACTCGTTCCTTCCCTTCAAATTCTTGGATTAAGGCTGATCCAATAACGCTATCATCGGCAGACAAATACAACCTGAAAGGCTTCCCGTGTTGAGGTGGAACTAAAACTGGAGGATTTACCAAATATTTCTTAATCTCTTCTAAGGCTGATTGTTGTTCCTCTTTCCATACAAACTCCTGACTGGCGTTCAGCTTCAACAGAGGGCTAAAAGACTTAATCTTCCCAGACAAATTAGATATAAATCTTCTAATGAAATTAATCTTGCCGATCAAGGATTGCAACTCAGTCTTGTTTGTAGGAGCAACCACCTTATTAATCGCATCAATAGACTTTCTACCAATCTCTATACCTCTCTGATGCACCATGAAACCCAAGAACTGACCTACCTCTCCAATCGGCATATCGACATTGCCGAATAAATCTAGCCTCAATCAATTTTGTAATTTCAGCTTTAATGTCAGGTAATACATTAGGATTGCATCGGCGTGCTTGCTGTTGATGGGGTTGGAAACCAGACTTAATAGGTAACCGATGTTCAACTATTGATCGGTCTAGACCAGGCATCTCTGTATAATCCCAAGCAAAGAAATCTTTATATTCCTTTAATAAATCACTCAACTGTTGTTTACATTGGGAGTCTAACTTAGCACTAATAAAAGTTGGCCGGGGCCTACTGTTATCGCCGATATCTATTTCTAGTAAATCATCGGCGGACGTGAACCCCTGCCCCAGCTTTCCGTCATCGGCGAACTGATCCATTAATACTCTTCTTCAAAACCGACTACTTGGATCGGTGTAATTCGATAATCGGCAACCTTGAGGAACTCTGTATCCCAAGATTCTCCTGATATGCATCTGGTTTGCTCATAGGTTTCTGATTCTGCCGATGCAACGATCGACGGGGCTTCACTTCGGACGACTTCAATCTTGTCTCCAACCCATTGTATGAGGCTTTGGTGCATGGTGGAAGGAATGCAACAATTAGCATGGATCCAATCCCTCCCCAAGAGCAAGTTATAGGTGCCCTTGCCACTGATCACGAAAAACGTCGTTGGCAAAGTTTTACTGCCGATGGTCAACTCAACGCACACTGCTCCCATAGCTGGTGACACATTGCCTTCAAAATCTTTGAGCTTCATGTCTGTTTTGACTAAGTCTTGGTCACCTTTCCCAAACTTCGTAAACATGACGTATGACATTATATTGATTGATGCCCCGCCATCCACCAACATTCTTGATACTGGTTGCCCATCTACTTTGCCTTTGACAATCAAGGCCCTCAAGTGTTGCCTTTCATCATCGGCAGGCTTTTCGAAGACAGCTGCCATCGGGTCCAACACCAACTGTGCCATCTCAGCAGCCTCTTCCTCATCAGCGGGCACCATAAATTCCATTGGCAATATAACAACCATGTTGATTTCTGCCGATGGATCTCTATCCTTAAGTTTTGGCCTCCACTGCTTAATTGGAGATCTTTCCCTTGAAGGATTTTCACCGTGATACAAGCCTTCTTGGCGTTCGCGCTGGATCCTTCTTTTCTGAGTCTTTGTCAGACCCTTAGGGCACCATTGAGGAAGCCTAGTCTTCCAAACAGGCTGGTACTGTTTCTCATTGCTTGTATCTGCACCACCCCTCACGTTTGGATCCCTAGAGAATATCTCCTCAACAGGCACTCTTGCATTAGCCATCTCTTCAAGCTCTTCTTGACCAACGCGCCTGCCAAGCCTGTCATGTATGCTGAGCTTGCCCCCCAGCCGATCATGCGCTGATCTCTTTTCTCTGATCGGCCTGCTATAGTTTGATGCTCGATCGTCAAAACAAGGTTTCTTTTCTGACCGATCAGCAGGGTAGTACCCATTGCATTCAGGGCAATTATCGGCAGTGGGTAGCTTAATGCCTTCCTCCCAACAATGAACAAAGAAGGGACATCTCCAGTAATCTTTATGCCGATACCACTCTTGGCGCCTTTCTTCCTCCTGCTGCCGATATCGCTCTTCCTGCGATTGCCGATAATCTTGCCATGGCCACCTATGCGTAATTACAACGCCTTGGGATCTCCTGGAATTGCTGCTTTCATCGGCAACCCTCTTGCCTTTTCTATCATTGGCAAATCTTCTTCCTTTTACTTCATGCGCGGCTATTTGATGTTCAGGATCTACCGATGCACTTTTCTTGGCAGCTTCCGATGTCAGTACTTTAGTTTTTCCACTAGCTTCCACCATGTTATTTGGAAACGGGTGCTGGTCGATCTTCATCGGTTTTTGGGCCTTGGAATTTTCAAACTTAATTCGCCCAAATTCAATTTCTGACTGCAACTGTTGCCTAAAGACTTTGCAATCATTGGTACTGTGCGAAGTTGCATTGTGCCACTTGCAATACCTGATCCTTCTAAGCTCTTCGGCCGATGGAATTACCTGGTTAAGCGCCAACTTAATCCGCCCTTCTTGAAGCAATAGATCAAACATCCTATCGGCCTTGGTGATATCAAAGGTGAATCTCTCAGCTTTCTGACCAAACGGATAGGATACTGGCTTCTTATCTTTTACCCATTCAGCAGCGCCGATACTTAGCTCTTCATCCGACTCAAAATCTTCTTGCTCAACGAAGGACACCTACTTATTCCAAGTCTTTCTAGGCTCAAAAGCTTTAACGTCCTGATCGGCAATTCTTTGCATGAGATGGCTCAAACTTTCAAACTCCTGGGACGCATATTTATCCTTGATATGTGGCAGTAATCCCTAGAAGGCCAAATCTGCCAGTTGCCGATCATCAAGCACCAAATTGTAGCACTTGTTCTTTACGTCTCGCAACCTCTGGATGAAGCTTTCCACCAATTCGTCATTACGTTGCCTCAACTTAACCAAATCGGTAATCTTCTTCCTATGTACGCCAGCGAAGAAGTATTTGTGAAACTGCTTCTCCAGATCGGCCCAAGTGATCACAGAATTTGGAGGTAGTGAAATGAACCATGTGAATGCTGATCTAGATAATGACGACGAGAACAATCTCACCCTCAATTCATCTCTACTAGCTGCCTCCCGCACTGGATAATGAAGCGGTTGATGTGCTCCATAGTTGATGTGTCATCTTGGCCAGAAAACTTTGTGAAATCCGGCACCTTGTACCGATTTGGGAGAGGAATTAGATCATATCCTGGAGGGTACGACGTCCGATAAGAATATGTATTAACCTTAGGTTTGATGCCGAACTGCTCTTTCATCACTTTGGCAATCTTATCGGTCCAGTATGCATCTTGATCTTGCCGATGCACCTGTGGAATGTTGATAAGCTGCACTGGATGATATACCTCCTCATATCTTTGTGGCAAATAGGCCGGAGCAGCTGGTGCAAGTGCAACATTAGCCCGTTGAATATTGTACATCGGCTGATTTGTCGAGGGACCACTTTGAATGCCCATTGGGAAAGACCGAGGCATTACACTCATAGGTTGATGTGCCGATGCCCCACTCTGAGGGTTTTCCAGGTACTGATACCCAGGTTGTACCACCTGTTGTTGGATTGGAATTGGTCCAGTCCATCCAGGATTATAAGTCAACGGCCTGTAATTTGCCGATGGTTGATAGCTAGCTGGTGCCTGTTGCTCTTGCATTATAGAGTAGTCAACAAATTGGCCACCTTGATGTGCGTATACTCTAGCTTGAGGATTTAACACTGCCATGGGTTGACTTGCAGCTGTGTCGCCTTGTAGCATCTGTAAAGAACTTGCCGATGGTGGCATAAGAGGCATTTTGGGTATTACCACTTGAAGATCTTCCGACGACAATTGCACAGTTGGGGAGGATGTAGCATAATGCATCATAGGGATCATCGGCTGCGAAGGCATTGCGGATGCCACAGGACCCTTCCATGATGCATTGTTACTTTGGATCAGATTAGAATCAACAGATGGATTTGGAGGCATACCATATCCCCACCAGTTAGCGGGAGTTGGCTGACTCTTAGTTACGGGTTCTGACATTGCTGATGCCACAAGATCTGTATTCAATCGAGTGACACTTGCAGGGCTCGATCTTGGCGGCGTAACCTCATCGGCAGATGGGCCCACAGGCTGGGAAGATGCTGTTGGAGCCGTCGATGGATTTGCAATAGATGCCGATCCAGGTTGATGATACGCTGGACCAACATACTGGGGTGCTTGTCCTTCCTTGAAAGATTGCATAATAGCATTGTATACAATATTGGACAGCACACTAGAGTGGGTAATTAATGCCTGATTTAGTGCAGAATTAACCATCTCCTGTAATTTACCCGGATTGGCATCGAAAGTGACCTGCCGTGGCAACGGAGGATCTTACTTCTAGATAGCTTCGCCACTCCTGTTTAGGCTGAAGGATTTCAGATACAACTGCTTGTACTCCTCCATAGCCTGCTTCTGATCATCTTTCAGATTCGCTTCAGAGACTTCGATGACATTGCTTGGATTGATTCCAGTATTCTCCATGAGATTGAATTTGTCCCACCAGGTGTGCCAAAAGAGGTGTTGACACAAAAAGCGTCAGGATCTGCGAACACCTCGGATTTATACCCGCAATCGATATCCAAGGTGTGTTAGTCGATTTGACCAATTAATCGACAAGGACGATAGCTAGAACAAGATTGAACGAGACGACAACGATACGCCCGGACGTCAAGGCTCAAATTGCTCAAAACGCGGATCTTGCAAGCTTGACAGAGATGATCCGTCGAAACTTGGAAAGAACTCGTAGATGAGCTAAGCTAATGCGAAAAGTAAATTTTGCTGAAAAGTAGATGAAAATAGTAAGGTCTTTCATTGATTGCGTATCTCTTTTTACACCACCCCTCGGTGCAGATTTATACCCCAGCAAGGGGAGTTGTAAACAGAAACGACTCATATCTTTCCTAAACAAAACTCCTATTTTTAAGGAAATAAACGACTCGTGCAAGAGTCGGACTCAACTATAATAATAACACTGGTATAAACTTCACCAGTTTCCATATCCGTCTCCTTTACGATGTGACGGAACCGCCCAAATTATAAGATATCAAGTGCTAAAGTAGCTGACTTAACTACCACTTAAAACACTTGAGACCATATAATCTCGGTAGTCCGGAAATTTCGAAGGATTTCTAACATCAAATCAGGATCGCGTACATTCAGATATGCACATTCGAACGAGCCACAAATAAACCGAAAATACTTAATGTACGAAATAAAGTTATTACAACACTTTGTTCCAAATAAAAGTAGTACTTACGCCACAACACCTGTGGCCGAATAAAACATTGTTTGAAACTGAACTTGAAGTTTTAAAAGACAGGGGTGCCCATGATATCACGTCCGACAATAGCAAAAGATGAGCTTGTAGAAGACCTTGCCCAAGGCCTACTCCTCTTCTCCTTCAACAGGATAGAGACAGTGCTTACAATAGCCGAAGTATACTTGGCCATCTGCAACAAACGGGATAAACCCTGAGTACGGGAATGTACTCAGCTAGACTTACCCGTCTAACTGAAAAGAAAGACTCCAAGGATATGCATGGCTGTATCTGGAGTTGGGTAAGCTTTACTTTGCGGAAATGCTTAAATTAAAGGAGTTTACTTTAATGATGCGATGAGCAGTCATCTTTTATCCTACTAATTATCTCTAGGTTATTGCACCTGTACTAGAGCACTCACTTGAACTACTCAAACAATATAATAACATATATCCAATTTCCTTCATCAAAATTTTAGTAGAACCATTACGATGTCACATGGAGTTGTACTGTGGTGAAGCTCAGCATAATCCCCCATATCCAGTGGGGGTGGCAATTCGAATCGATATACACCAGCTGGTAAGATTACCTTTAACACACGCCCATACTTTCCCCGTCGGGTCAGCATTAGGTTACCGCTCAACAAAGTCCAGGTGGTAATCGACGCGGGCTCGCATTGGTCCACCCAATTGTAGAAAATAGATGGCCACCACGGGGCAGATCGTATCTATAGTTGAGAGGGTGCTCACAGCAGATTGAGCTCCGGCCCGGACAGTGTTTACTCGGCTTCGGGGTCGATACTCACAACGACCCCTATGTGAAAGGGCGCATTCAAAGATGTAAGAGGGCCACCATCGTGTACAAACCTACACGATCCAACGGACGGACTGCCCCCAAGTCTAAACCACTTGGTGCACTTGCCTTCCAGTTGACCGCATTTCATTACTACCATAGGTTCTTTCCACGATAGCGAATATAGCCAACCGTGATAGTATTACCCCCAAGGGATAATACGAAACATAAAAAGAAAGGTAACCATTTATTCTAAGCATGCTAAGCGGTTGCTTTTACTTTATTATTAACAGGGTAGCAAGGTAGGTAAAACAATAATCAAGGAAGGTAATGCATCAATTGGGATTCAAACAACTCCTATCACCTAATGCATCACAGTATAAAATACTCAAGTAGATTAAATTGTAAATACTGGGAGGCTTAAGAATGCTCCGGGGCTTGCCTTGAGAGAAGGTGGAGGGCTGGTGGTCAGGGCACTCAGGGAGGTTAGTGTCGAGCTCTTGGTTCTCCTCGTATAGCTCCTGTACCTCCTGGACTTCTGTCTCTGTGGGCTCCTGATGTTCCTCCACGGATCCTAAATGATTGCAATGCATAAATAAATAACTGACTGGTGCAGGGATGATGCTTGAACAAGATTTAACACACTACAGAGATTCTAAGCATACAACCAAAAGAACTACCACAAAGCTACTTAGGGCTAGAGCTACTAGCTAGCAGGATAAAACATGCTATAACTTATGTTTAGCAGAGATTATACTTTAAAACATATCTACAGATCAGGACATACAGAAACTAACAACAAGATTTCACTATTTTAGGATTTACCAAACTCTAGGTATAAAGAAGACAAGCATGGCATATATATTACTGAAAATAGAATAGGAAATCATTTCGGGAACTGGCTCGAGACACGCAGAGGTCCATCTGCCGTTGATTACTCGAGGATAGGCAACTGACGGGCATGACCCTCGATTACTCGAGGTCCAGCTACCGTCGAGCAGGAACAGAGAACGGTGCTGATTGACGTGCTCTCGCTGTCAGTGAGGACTCCGGCGGTGGGGTTGGTTGTGCTAGGCTCGGGATGAGTACGCGCATCCACTGGTGGTGTTGGTTGAACTGGCGCGACCATGAAGAGGGGTCGACGGTTTGCGGTGGCGGCGCAGCTTGGCGGTGCTACCCGGCGAAGTGATCACCGGCAACGTGAGGCTCGGCGCTGGGGTGCGTGAGCATCATGGTGAGGTGGTGAGTGTGGCTCGAGGGTTAGTTGAGCCAGAAGGGCTCTGTGGAACCTTGGCCACGTGCAAGCTCTGCGGCGGTGGCAATGGCACACGGCCAACGGTACTGTGTTGATGAAGGTCGAACTGGAGCTAGGGAAAGGCGTTCTCACCTCGGCTATCTCTGGTGAAGCTTCCACAAAGATGGAGGCGTCGGAGACGAGACGACGAACGGTGAACGCTGGTTGATCGGTGCGGTGGCGACTCGGAGTCGAAGAACGGCGGGGACGTTCCGGCGACTGGAGTGCTTGGTTGGGGAAGAAGAGGCGAGCAGCGCGGTTGCGAGGCAAAGGCGAAAGCTAGAAGGAGAAAGATTGAGCAGAGGAGCTTGGGTGGTGGTGGATTTAAGAAAGGAGGCGCTTGCGGTGCTCGGAGCTCTCGGCGCGGCGAGAACAGAGGCAATGCGAGTGATTGAGCGAGTGCGGACGAGTGTGGGAGGTGGAGGAGGTATAGGCGCTCCTCTTGCACGGTCATGGCCGACCGGCGCGGACAGTGGGGGCCGTGACGTGATGGTGCGGTGGTGGCAGCGGCGCTGGCGTGCTTGCGGCGAGCGAAGCAGAGCAGGACTTGGTCGACGCGCCGTTAGCGCGGATTCGCGCTCGATTGCAAAAGATACGAGGCGAAGAACTGATCGGACGCGGCACTACGATGGCGAAGCAGGGCGTCAGCGGCGGGAAAAACGGTGCCGACTTGGTCCTAGCGCCGTTAACGTGGATTTGAGCGAGACAGAGCGAGCGGCAACAGCGATGTCGGTGCAGTGCCGCAGCGGCGACGATGGTGTGTTCCACTTCCGCGGTCAGGTATCGTCGGCCACGCGGCAGACGACTCCGACGTACGGTTCAGCCGTGGTCGGGTGAGTGCGCGCGGCCGTGTGTGGCACGTGCATGCGGGCGAGCGCACGGGAGAGGGGTCGATATCGAGGGTAGGGTCGATCGGTTGATCGAGCCTCCGACTCGGTCAAGCCTTCCGTGCGGGGTCGTTCGTCCAAGCCTCGGTTCGCCATATCGAGGGGTCAAAGTCGAGGGGGGTCGATAGACTGGCTGATCGAGCCTCTGGCTCGGGGTCGTTCGATCGACCCTCGGTCCGTCACCTTATTGAGCGGGGGTCGAGGTCGAGGGGTGGTGCTCGGCCTATTCCGGTTTTGAGTTCCTATTCCCATCTTCTTTTATTTGATAAAACTAAACAGGGTAAACCAACATAAAGCAAACCCTACTTTACTCTAAGCATAGCGAGGTTTAACTAAACAAGTTGATCACAAGATTAAACACAAAACACCTATTCAATTCTAGTTTCAAAACATACAAACACACACATGAAATGATAGCATATGCAAACATGAATGCAATGAAATGTTGTACTTAGTGGCTAATGATGATCCTAATGCAAGCTTGACACAGGCTGTCACAACGATGAAACATTCCACCGGCAAACTTTTTGTCGAGTACAAAGGTAAGGGGTACCCTAAACCTGCGATAAACTAACGCTCAACATAGCAACCATTTTTAAGACAGGATCCGATCAGCCGTTCAAGTCAATGGAGAAGGGCCCATCACACAAAGGCCTCCCTCACCGGCAAGGACAACCAGTCGTGGGCTGGCCCATTACTGGAAAACCAGATGGACTGGGGTCGAACGAACGACCCCCCGCCTCTACCCCGACTGACGGACAGGGGTCGAACGGACGACCCCCCGCCTCTACCTCAAATGACGGACAGGGGGTCGAACAAACGACCCCTGAGAAGGAAGCTCGACCGACTTACCTGCTCCCGGTATGGGTTAAAGGGGATCCGATGCGCCTACCTGCCCCCGCCTAACGCCATGGGCGCCCACTATCGCGGTCAAATCCATCAGCTCACCGCCCAAGCCCTGGACCTCCGTTGATCGTGCAACCGCTGTAGCCACATTGCAAGTACGGAATCCAGAGGCACCCTCTCGAGCCATGAACAGGGCAGCCCTCGACCATGTCTTCAGGGATACGACAGGGTCACGCCGGCCTCGACCCCCCCTCGACCGGGGGGCTCAACCACCGTCCCCAACCACTCCGGCATGGCTCCCATCCAATCCGTCCTGCGTCAACTATGGGACTCGTACCAGTCTATAGAAGGTCAACCCTGCTGCGCCATGACGTTCGGCAGCGTCCAGTCTGCCATCACCATGCCCTGGAGCCCCAGAAGGACAGGGAGGCCATGCCGCTATAGCGGTCAATGTCCCACCGCAAGCATGGACCACGGACATGCCTCCCATGCCGCTACAGCTTAGGACTCTGTACTCCCGTACCTCCCCTTGATCTATAAAAGGGGACACCGGGATAGAAGAAAGAGGAGGCCCATTCGTATCGGCTAAGGCATGCGCACTTGTATCGGCATGCGCATCGGCATCGGCATGCGCATTCGCAACACCACTCCACACCCAATTGCTTGATCAACGTCTCAAGCTATCAACCGACTCTCCTAGGATAGCCCTGCTAACCCTAGGCCTCAACTCATCCTGAGCACCCCCGTGTAAACCTGTTTGTACCCCCCCCTGTACGAGCACTTCGATGCAAGATAATACAATCCATCCTCCCCCGCTGGACGTAGGGCCTTCTTTGCCCGAACCAGGATAAATCTTGTGTTCTTCTTGCATCACGTTTGGGAGAGGGAGCACGCAATATACAAATTTACTAGCCGGTGGTCTTGACCCCCTGGGTCATAACACCGACAGTTGGTGCACCAGGTAGGGGGGCTTTGTGTGTCGATCAACTCCAAACTACTCTCCCAGATGGATTCCACCGTGCCACCATTTCCATTCGCCACCATCGTCTGGTTCGGGAGCCTAGAGTTCATGTCCACGGGCCACGACCACGACATGGTTCTACTCCCCGGTGCTGGCATGGATAGCAGCAGCTCCGGAACGCCGGAGCCAAGAGGGTCCAGACGACGATCCCACCACTCACTCCTTTCGCCTGCGACCAGGAGGAGGCGTGAACGACGCCGCCGCATCTTCACCGCGCGGATCCCGAGACGCTGGATGCCATCTCCCCGGCCTCAGCTGGTGACACAGTTCCTCCCTTCGGGAGCCCGTTTGACCCATGCTTGCAGGACGGGGGCGGGTACCTCGCTGAGCCTGACTTTGTCTTTGCCATACCGTCATCTCAGAAGGTCCCCGCGGCTTCTCCAACATACTCGGCCGCGCCGCTACACTTTCCACTACGCGGATCCTGAGACGTCGGACACCATCTCCCCGGCCTCAGCTGGTGACGCAGTTCCTCCCTTCGGGAGCCTGTTTGACCCATGCTTGCAGGACGGGGGCGGATACCTCTCTGAGCTTGACTTTGGCTCCGCCATACCGTCATCTCGGAGTGTCCCCGTGGCCTCTCCGACATACTCGGCCACACCACCGCGCATCCTGCTTCCGCACGGGCTTTACAACAGCGCCAGACTCTGTTCTGCCTTTGTAAACTCGCAGATGCAAACACGTTATGGCTCCCCAGGGAACCTGCTACGTGCGACGATTAACCGTGTCACCACCCCTCCACCAGACGAGCGCCTGGAGCCACGACGAGCCCCGGCCCTAGGGTGTCACACCCGGGGCACGTTACGGCGACGACTGGAGGAGGAGCGCAGGGGATCTCTCCCCGACCTCTACCATGTCTAGCCCGATCCAGACTCACCCGATGAGGATTACGATCCCACGCGGGAGTGCTTCCACCTCATCGATCCGGTCAACTCCCAGGATGACATAGACGACGCCGCGGCTACGAGATGAAGGAGGAAGGGGCAACGCTACCCCGACGCGAGATGCCGACCCCCGAGTCCCGACAGAGCCAATCCACCTCAGGACGCCCGGATCGCGCAAGCCCGAGAGCTGCTCGCCAAGCTCGAGGAGGAGCGCCTACAGCTCGAGCGCGCCCTCGTGCGAGATCATGGGCGGCTACAGGATGGAGGAGCCCGTGGCCAGGCTTGGGAAGACCATCGGCAGATAGTCGAGGAAGGAGCGAACGAACCCCGCTACTACAACCGCGCTAGTCAAAATATCGTAGCAGCCGCAATGCTGCTGTTGACACAAAAAACGTCAGGATCTGCGAACACCTCGGGCTATTACCCGAATTCGATATCCAAAGGCGTGCCAGTTGATTTGACCAGTTAATCGACAAGGACGATAACTAAATCAAGATCCAAACAAGACAACGGCGATACACCCAGATGTCAATACCTCAGACTTAATCGAGATAACTAGAGCAGAGCTAAACGAGACAACAGCGATGCGCCCGGATGTCAAAGCTCAGATTACTCCCATGCGGAACTTGCAAGGGTTTGACGGAGATCGAGGAGATGCAGCCCGTCGAAGCTTGAAGAACTCGTAGATAAACTAAGGCTAATGCAATAAAAGGGTAAATTGCAGTAAAGGTAAATAAGAGTAATTGATTTGTTTGATATATGATTCTATTTCTCTCACGACCCCTAGGTACATATTTATACTCCGGCAAAAGGAGTTGTAGACAGACACGACTCGTACCTTTCCTAAACAAACCTCCTATTTTTAAGGAAACAACTAACCCGCGCAGGAGTCGGACCCAAATAATATTTTCCTAAATAGACACCTCTATTTTTAAGGAAAATAAATGACTCATGCAAGAGTCGGACTCAAACTTCTATGACAATACTGGTATGAAATAACCAGTTTCCTTATGTCTTCTCTTCGATGAAACTTTCCATCAGCAGACTCTTCAATCCGCAACTTCCTTCTATTGCCATCGGCAATCCTCGTTGACGTCAACTGCTACATCATCCTGTGCCCATCGGCATCATCTCCTTATCGGTAATACCTTCCAATCGGCATCGGCAACTCTTCATCTCCATTGGAAACTTGTCTTTACCAATTCACTCCTATCGGTAAGAATCGTCCAGCTTCCATCGGCAACAAACTTATCACTTTCGCAGCATTCATTCTCATCGGTAACATTAACCGATGATCTTCCGATGCCGATAGAAAACGGCTACCGATAACGCATGTCTTAGCTCATTTGACACGTGCCGAAAAATGGTGTCAACACATGCCCCCCAATTTTGGAGTGTAGGATACTTTACACGCCGAAATTTTCTCTACTGTAACCTTCCCTCCAAGATAATTGCACGACCTCCTCGATTACTGCGCGTAAAAATCGCAATTTATCAACAAAATTCCGCAACTGCAGCATGAACAGTTGTAAACCCAATCATATCTCCTTGATTGCCGCACATACCTATCGCATACCCTTCCATATTCTTGCTCAGTGCGAAATAAAACTCCAAAATACCCCTGACCAGGCTTATAAAAGTTACCACCATCCAATCTGTTTTTACCCAGAGCCTGCATTCCCCTTCATTTGCCTTCATCTTCAACCTCGGTGACGACTCTGAAGAACAGCTCTGCAAACTCAAGCGACGGCGACTTCCCCAAACAGAGCACGAACCGCAAGGACCTCCCCAACTTCAATGGCGATCAACTTTGAAGTTCCCAAAGTAAATCTGCTCCCTTCTTGCTTTATCTTCTGCAAATTTCTTTTCCGCATTAACTTCGTAATCCTTTTTCCCCTTTCTCTCTTTGATTTTTTCCGAAACCTAGGAAATGTACAACAAAGTAGTAATCCCCATTGAGCAATCCAACTTCAACTGCCTAGGCCCAATGGGAAATCCCGACCCTATCAATCTGATTAATGCGGAGACCAACCGTATTCCCTTTAGATCCGAGTGCTTCAGCCTAGGGTTATGGAAAGATGTCTTCCGTTCATGGCCCAAACCAACCAAGGGATGGAAGAACTGGTATCTCAGGATAATCAGAACATAGCAAGTTTACTTGGCAGAGCGCAACCTAGATCAGTGCATTAGACTCTCTATTGTCGATATGGCAAAGAATGAGAATATGATGATGGCTGCTTCTTATTTCTGGTCTGATACAATGAATGCCTTCTTGTTCAGACACGAACCAGCTACTCCCACCCTTGCCGATGTGCATATGCTTACCGACCTTGATGTTTCTTCTACCGATCCCTCCAACCTTTTCGGTAGGAAAGCCGAGTACAAAGTGAACACACGGAATATCGGCGGTTGGACTAGATACATCCGAGAGAACCAGAAGACTGGATCGGTAGGTCAGAGGAAGTACGCCACCTTCTTGAATATGTGGTTAGAAAAGTTCATCTTCTGTGGCAGAACTGTTGGACCTACCACCATGTATCTTCCCGCAACAGAACTTCTGGCCGATGGAACAAAACTCCCTCTTGGCCGATACCTTCTTGGATCGGTATACCACCTCCTGCACCAAGTATCCAGGAAGCTATTGCTAGGTGAGTCCTTCGGCAACCTTGGAGGTCCTTGGTGGTTTGTAAACATGTGGTTGAACGCACACATGTACAAGGTCCTCCAATTTGACTTATTCACTCAGCAATTTCCAAGGGACATATCGGAGGACTATGTATTTGATGATGATGAATCGACAACCCGTCCCCCACTCAATTTTGGGGAGGCTATCATAGTGCTACCAGGAACCGATGCCAATGCAGATCAATTTGGTAGGTTCTTCCAAAAGCTTTACAATGGAATCCCCGTCGCAGAACGGCTTTGGTGGCCTTACGTTGATGAGAACAACCGATTCCTGTTGTTGTTCAACCTCACCGATTGGAACGTGCCACAGAACGAAACAATCATGAAGGCCAACATTGTTCCCCGAGCCATTCCAGTCAACATCTTCGGAACCGGGAAGGACTCTCCTCCATCTTATGAGTTCTACTATCAATCAGCAGCAGCAAGGCAGCTGGCATTCGGCCAATTACCGATCAAACTTAGCTTCGCCAATGTGATAAAACCAAGAGAAATTATCTCCAGTGCCATGGATTGGAACAGGATTGTCAACCTTTCTCCCTATGCCGATACATCAAACATCGACCTATCCTCCTGGGCACCAACATCTTTTATGACTGAGTTATACAAATCTTGGTGGCAAGAATGGAGAAGCCAACTGTTTGCCAAATCATCGCACCACTATCGGCATTTGATCGACGCCGATCATATCATTCCCGATGATGCAGTAAGTTCTTAACTCTAATGCATTTCTCATTATTTTTTACTATCGGCATCTGACCTTTTTCTTTTTAACAGGTTGATGATCCAATCCCCCGAACGAGCAAGAGTGACAAGCACTTTAATCTTCGAATAATGAGCCCCACATCAATCATCGGCAACAAGGCTCCTACATTGGCTGCCTTCACACCTCAAAAGGGTACCTAAGTTTACCCTCAAGCCCAAGCCGACACCCGCAAAGACCATCGCTACTCCATCGGCTGCCGCTGCCATCTTGGCGCGAGCTTTTGCAGTAAGCTTTTATTTCACTTATACCGATCACAAACTTTCATCGGCAATATTTACTTCACTCAACTTGCACTAAATATTTTACAGGCAACGAGGTCATCGGCAGCTATTCCGAATGTACAATTTTCTCCAACTCATGCTGCCGATGTCCCCCAAGCTTCGCAACCGAAACGCACTGGCTCACCAACTGCTGCCCCAAAGAAGAAACGCTTGAGGCACGCCACCCCATCTGCGCCATCAACCCCAGTTGCATCACCAATCTTTGTTGATGCACCAACTCCAAAGCCGAGATCGGCGTCTATCCCCGAGCAACCCTTGGAAGAAACTCCCGACCAAGCAACGATATCAACTCCGCAGGAACCAGCTACAGCAACAGAGACAGCATCGGCATCGGTACCAGCACCTACACCCGATGAAATTCCTGATCAGAGGACAACATCATCGCCACAAAGGTCAACTGCCACAACAGAAGCAGCACCAGCAACAGCGCCACCAGCACCAACCGCTCCTCCCACGGAGGCAAGTTCATCGGCAACCGCTGCCGATCTTCAAGATGACACCATGCCATCTGCCTTCCCAAGTCCCAGGCAAGAGATCCGTTTCAAGATGGTAAGCCAACTGTCATAGAACTCGCAACATAAACTTGTGATCGACATACTCTAATTTCCTTCTTTTCAGACCCAAGACTCTCCTGAAAGCTTATTTTCCTTCGCCGTCAACCTTCATGATGAAAACGAAGACAAAGAAGTCTCTGCTCCAGCGAATAGCCTGTTCTCCTTCGCCGTCAACCTCCCCGATGAAGACGAAGACGAAGAAAGCTCTACTCCAGCTCTATTGGCAGAAGTTAAACTCAAGCTCGAAACATTGCTATCTTTACTGCAACAAGACACATCTCTCCTCGTCCAAGACTCCACTGCAGCAAAAGTGGCTTTCAAGGAGATTCAAGGTCATCTGCCTGCCGATATCGAAGAAATTCTCTTCCAAGCCCCATTGAGCCGACAACTCCAATACCAATGGGCCTCACGCCGCATTGCCGATAGGAACACTCAATCAAAGCTTGAAGAGGAAATGCTCAAGTTCAAGCAGGTTGCCGATGAGAAGCACAAAGGCATCAGCCATTTAGCAGCTTCTGGCATTACTCTTGAGCAAGAAATCGTCCACTTATCGGCAAGGAAGGAAGAGCTGCTGGCTGAATAGAAGAAGGTTGATGAAGCCCTGAATGTGGCCAGCTAAAAGAAAGCTTAACTGCCCGATGCGGTTAAAGCCCTTCAACAAGAAATAGATGTAAACGCCCGACAAGCTATTCTGTTGAAAAGAAAGATCAAGCCAGTTGAAGAGTTTGCCGATGATGACGCTAGGGAGATAGAAGAAACAGATCAGATTCGCCTGCGTGCGATAACATCCATTCAATCCCTGTTGTAATCTATTGTATCGGCAAGTGTAACACTGATACTTGATTTTGCTTTGTAATATAACGCCAGTACGTTTTTACTGATGTCTTATAACCTTTTCTTTCATCGGCATTCAAACGGATACCTCATGCATCTACCCAAATACTAGGGTAATATTTCTTCAAGTATTTACCGTTGATCGCTCTAGGAAACGCAACCCCTTCGAGGGTTTCCAAAATATATGCATTACCTGGAGCAGACTGATTTATCCAAAACGGACCCTCCCAATTAGGAGACCATTTTCCAAACTTAGAACTCTTAGTCCCAATCGGTAAAATCAATTTCCATACCAGGTCTCCATCGGCAAATTCTTTCACTTTTACCTTCTTGTCATACCATCTAGCAACCCTTTTCTTATTCTCTTCAATGTTGATCAAAGCCCTCAACCGATGACTTGCTAAGTCTTCTAACTCATCCTTCATAAGAGTATCATATTCATCGACTGTCAATTGATCCTGAGAAAACAGTCGCCTAGAACCAGTTTTAACTTCCCAAGGCAGGACACCATCGTGTCCATAGACCAACTGATACGGCAAAACTTTGGTCGCACCGTGACACGCCATCCGATACGACCACATGGCTTCATTCAACACTATATGCCACCTTCTAGGGTTTTCTTCAATCTTGCGTTTAATAAGTTTAATGACTCCTTTATTAGTCGCCTCAGCCTGACCGTTAGCTTGGGCATAATAAGGAGAAGAATTCAATACCTTGAACCCCATACCAACAACAAACTCATCAAACTCTCCCGATGTGAACATGGTTCCTTGATCGGTGGTAATAGTTTGAGGAATACCAAATCGGTAAACAATATGTTCCTTTACAAAATCTATCAGGTTTGCCGATGTCACCTTTTTCAAAGGAATTGCCTCTACCCACTTCGTGAAGTAAACGGTAGCAACGAGTATGAACTTATGCCCCTTGTTCGATGGTGGATAAATTTGGCCGATGAGATCAATAGCCCATCCTCTAAATGGCCAAGGCTTGATTATAGGATTCATTGCCAATGCAGGTGCCCTCTGGACATTACCAAACTTCTGACAATCCTGGCACCCTTTAAAATAGTTGAAGCAATCTTCAAGAATTGTTGGCCAATAATATCCATTCCGCCTAATCATCCATTTCATCTTGAATGCCGATTGATGTGCTCCACACACACCTTCATGGATCTCGCCCATCAACTCCTTTGACTCTTCTCTACTAAGGCATCTAAGCAAGACTCCATCAATTGTCCGATAATACAATTCATTGTCAAGGAGCACATACTTGGTAGCCTGAAACCTTAGACGCCTTTCAACCTTCTTAGACGGATCCCTTAAGTAATCGGTAATTTCTTTTCTCCAGTCATCGGCAACCATTACCGATGTCATGACTTCTTGAATCGGCTGATATCCTAAAGCATTCTGCGCTAACCGATTGGCCTCTCCATTATGGAACCTAGGAATATGATCAAGGCGGTACTCTTTGAACTTCTTTAATAACTACAAACACTTTTCATGGGTTGCAATCAAAGCTTCACTTCGGCATTCATATGTCTCAATCAATTGATTAATTACTAACATGGAATCACCGAAGATTTCCACAACATCGGCACGTATTTCCCTGAGTAATTCCAATCCCTTTAGCAGAGCCTGGTACTCAGCCTGATTGTTCGTCGAGGTAGGAACAATTGACAGTGAAATTTCGTATTTCTGCCCTCGGGGTGAAATTAAGAGAAGACCGATACCTGCCCCTTCTTTGCATGTAGACCCATCAAAGAATAAAGTCCAAGGAGCAATCTCTACAGAGCTTACCACATTGCAATGTTGAGTAATAAAATCGTCCATCACCTGACCCTTAACTGCCTTAACCGATTCATATTTCAGATCAAACTCTGAAAGTGCTAGAATCCATTTGCCGATTCTCCCATTTAATATCGGCATCAATAGCATATACTTAACCACATCATCTTTACAGATAATAGTACATTCGGCCAACAATAAATAATGCCTTAATTTTATGCAAGAGAAATATAAACATAAGCATAATTTTTCTATGGCCGAATACCTTGTTTCAGCATCTACCAGCCTTCTGCTCAAATAATATATCACACGTTCTTTTCCCTCAGATTCTTGAATTAATGCTGATCCGATAACACTGTCATCGGCAGACAAATACAACCTGAAAGGCTTCCCGTGTTGAGGTGGAACCAAGACTGGAGGGCTTACCAAATATCTCTTGATCTCCTCCAAGGCTAACTGCTATTCCTCTTTCCATGTAAACTTTTGATCGGCTTTCAGCTTTAACAATGGACTAAAAGATTTAATCTTACCAGATAAGTTGGATATAAATCTTCTAATGAAATTAATCTTGCCGATCAAAGATTGCAGCTCAGTCTTGTTTGTAGGGGCAACCACCTTATTAATTGCATCAATAGATTTTCTGCCGATCTCGATGCCTCTCTGATGTACCATAAAACCCAGAAACTGACCTGGCGATACACCAAATGCACACTTGTTAGGATTCATCTTCAACCCATGCTCCCTTGTGCATTCCAGGATTTTTCGCAAATCGGTAAGATGATTCTCAAAATTTCCAGATTTAACCACCACATCATCAATATAGATTTCGACTATCGTTTCGATGTACTTATGAAAGATAAAATTCATCGCTCTTTGATAAGTAGCGCCAGCATTCTTCAAGCCAAAAGTCATGATAACCCACTCAAATAAACCGACATGACCTGGACATCTAAAAGCAGTCTTGGATATGTCTTCTTCAGCCATGAATATTTGATTATATCCAGCATTACCATCCATGAAGCTAATGATTTGATATCCGGCAGCAGCATCAACCAGCAGATCGGCAACGGGCATCGGATAACCATCCATCGGTGTAGCCTTGTTGAGATTCCTGAATACAAACACGAAGTTTTCCATTCTTTTTATACACAGGAACCACGTTAGAAACCCAATCGGCATATCGACACTGCCGAATAAACCCAACTTCAATTAACTTTGTAATTTCAGCTTTAATGTCAGGCAACACCATAGGATTGTATCGGCGCGCAGGTTGCCGATGTGGTTGGAAACTAGACTTAATAGGCAACCGATGTTCGACTATTGATCGGTCTAAACCAGGCATCTCTATATAATCCCAAGCAAAACAATCTTTGTATTCCTTTAATAAATCAGTTAACTGTTGTTTACATTGGGAATCTAACTTAGCACTAATAAAAGGAGGCCTATGCTTGCTACCATCACCGATGTCTTCTCTAGTAAATCATCGACGGATGTGAACCCCTGTCCCAGTTTTCCATCATCGGCGAATCGATCCATTAAAACTCTTCTTCAAGACTGACTGGTTGGATTGGTGTAATACGGTAATCGACAACTCTGAGGAACTCTGTGTCCCAAGCTTCACCCGATATGCATCTGGTTTGCTCGTAAGTTTCCGATTCTGCCGATACAACAATTGACGGGGTCTCACTCTGGACGACTTCAATTTTGTCTCCGAACCACTACACAAGGCTCTGATGCATGGTGGAAGGAATACAACAATTGACATGGATCCAATCCCTTCCTAGGAGCAAGTTGTAGGTACCTTTGCCACTGATCACGAAAAATGTTGTCAGCAAAGTTTTACTGCCAATAGTTAATTCAACACACACAGCTCCCAAAGCTGGCGACACATTGCCTTCAAAATATTTAAGCTTCATGTCCATCTTGACTAAGTCTTGGTTGCCCTTCCCAAGCTTCCTAAACATGACATACGACATTATGTTGATCGACGCCCCACCATCCACCAGCATCTTCGTCATAGGCTATCCATCTACTTTGCCCTTAACGAACAGAGCCCTTAGGTGCTGCCTTTCATCATCGGCAGGCTTCTCAAAGACAGCCGCCATAGGATCCAACACCAATTGTGCCATTTCAGCAGTTTCTTCACCACCGCTGATAGGTGCCATGAACTTCATCGGCAATATGACGACCATATTGATTTCTGCCGATGGATCCCTATCTTTGCGCTTTGGCCTCCACTGCTTTTCCCTTGAAGGATTTTCGCTGTCATATAAGTCACTTTGGCGTTCGCGCTGGATTCTCCTTTTCTAAGTCTTTGTCAGACCCCTAGGGCACCATTGAGGAAGCTTTGTTTTCTAAACAGGTTGGTGTTGCTTTCCACTACTTGCATCGACACTACTCCTTATGTTCGGATCTCTGGATAATATTTCTTCATCGGGCACTCTTGCATCGGCCATCTCCTCAAGTTCCTCTTGATTAACACGCCTGCCAAGCCTGTTATGTGCGCTGAGCTTGCCCCCCAGTCGGTCATGTACCGATTTCTTTTCTCTGAGCGGCCTAGCATACCTGGATGTCCGATCGTCAAAGTAGGGCTTCTTTTCTAACCGATCGGTAGGGTAGTATCCATTGCATTCAGGACAATTATCGGCAGTAGGTAGCTTGATACCTTCTTCCCAGCAATGAACGAAGAAGGGACACTTCCAGTGGTCCTTATGCCGAAGCCATTCTTGGTGCTTCTCCTCTTCCTGCCAATATCGCTCCTCTTGCGATTGCCGATCATCTTGTCTTGGCCGCCTATGCGTGATTACAACACCAGGAGCCCTCTTGGCACTACTACTTTCATCAGCAACTTTCTTGCCCTTTCTGTCATCGGCAAACCTCCTCTTATCACGTTTAACTACTTGATGGTCAGGATCTACCAATTCATTCCTCCTGGCAGCTTCCGATGTCAGTACTTTAGTTTTTCCACCAGTTTCTACCATATTATTTGGAAACGGGTGTTGATCAATCTTCATCGATTTCTGGGCTTTAGAATTTTCAAATTTTATTCGTCCAGATTCAATTTCTGACTGCAACTGCTGCCTGAATACCTTGCAGTCATTGGTACTGTGCGAAGTTGCATTGTGCCACTTTCAATACCTTATTTTTCTGAGCTCTTCGGCCGATGGAATTACTTGATTAGGCGCCAACTTGATCCGCCCTTCTTGGAGTAATAAGTCAAACATCCTATCGGCCTTGGTGATATCAAAGGTGAACCTCTCAGCTTCTTTCTGGCCAAACGGACAAGACACAAATTTCTTATCCTTCACCCATTCAACAGCACCGATGCTTAGCTCTTCATTGGAATCTTCTTCTTGCTCAATAAAGGTCACCTTTTTATTCCAAGTTTTTCTAGGTTCAAAAGTCTTGAGATCCTGATCGGCAACTCTCTGCACAAGGTGGCTCAAACTTTCAAACTCTTGAGACGCATACTTATCTTTGATGTGCGGTAGTAATCCTTGGAAAGCCAAATATGCCAATTGCCGATCATCAAGCATCAAGCTGTAGCACTTATTCTTCGTGTCTCGCAGCCTCTGGACAAAGCTTTCCACCGATTCATCATTACGTTGTCTCAGCTTAACCAAATCAGTAATCTTTTTCTCATGTATGCCAGCGAAGAAGTATTTATGAAACTGCCTCTCCAGATCGGCCCATGTGATTACAGAGTTTGGAGGCAATGATATAAACCATGTGAATGCCGATCCAGATAATGATGATGAGAACAATCTCACTCTCAGCTCTTCCCTGCTGGCAGCTTCTCCACACTGGATAATGAAGCGGTTGATGTGCTCCATTGTTGACGTGTCATCTTGGCCAAAGAACTTGGTAAAATCCGGCACCTTGTACCGACTTGGGAGAGGAATTAAGTCATATGCCGGAGAATATGGCGTCCGATAAGAGTATGTATTAACCTTGGGTTTAATGCCGAATTGTTCCTTCGCCACTTCGGCAATCTTATCGGTTCAATATGTATCCTGCTCTTGCCGACTCATTGGGTGATTGTTGACTGGTGGAGTCGGCTGATGCGCCCTTTCAGGTCCTAGTGGAATATGATTTGGAATAGTTGGCATGGGCGCAGCACCAGTCATCTGGACGTTGTGCATCGGCTGATTGGCCGATGGATAACTTTGCACACTCACTGGATTATGCTGTTGTATCATATTCATCGGTTGCTGTACCGATGCTCCACTCTGAGTGTTTGCTGGACTTTCATACTGATACATTAGTACACCAGGCTATTGAACCGGCAGCTGATTGGTCCATCTAGGATTATGAATCATCGACATGTGACTTACCGATGGCTGATAGTTAACCGGCGCCTGCTGCTCCTGTACCTTGGGGTAATCAACAAATTGGTTACCTTGATGTGTTAACACTCCGGCTTGAGGATTTACCAGCATAGGTTCACTCCCAGTTGCTATACTTTGTTGCATCGGCACAGAATTTGCCGATGGTGGCATCAGAGGTACTTTAGGAATCACCACCTGAAAATCCTCTGACGGCACTTGTACAGTTGGAGAAGATGTAGAGTAATGCATCATAGGGATCATCGGTTGTGATTGCATTGCCGATGCCATTGGGCCCTTCCAAGCTGAACTGTCTCCCTGCACCAAGTTGGAACCAGCAGATGGATTTGAAGGCATACCGTATCCCCACTAGTCGGCAGGAGCTGGATGATTCTGTATAGCAGACCCCGACCTTGCCGACGCCACTGGATCTGCACTAAGCTTGGTGACGCTTTCAGGACTTGGCCTTGGTGTAGCCACATCGGCAGACGGATCCACGGGAGTGGAAGATGCCATTCGGGCTACCGATGGACTTATAGATGCCGATCTAGGTTGATGATACGCTGGACCAACATACTGGGGCACTTGTCTTTCTTTGAAAAATTGCATAACAACATTGTACACGGTATTGGACATCACATTGGAGTGGCTAATTAATGCTTGATTTAAGGCAGAATTAACCATCTCTTGCAACTTACCAGGATTGACATCAAACGTGACCTGCCGTGGCAATGACGGATCTTGCTTCTGGATGGCTTCACCGCTCCTGCTTAGGCTGAAGGACTTCAGATACAATTGCTTGTCCTCCTCCATAGCCCGCTCCATAGCCAGCTTCTGATCATCTTTTAGATCGGCTTCGGAGACTTCAATGATGTTCCTTTGGTTAACGTTAGTATGATCACCCATGATAGATGTATAATTGGTCCCACTGGGCGTGCCAAAAGAGGTGTTGACACAAAAAACGTCAGGATCTGCGAACACCTCGGGCTATTACCCGAATTCGATATCCAAAGGCGTGCCAGTTGATTTGACCAGTTAATCGACAAGGACGATAACTAAATCAAGATCCAAACAAGACAACGGCGATACGCCCAGATGTCAATACCTCAGACTTAATCGAGATAACTAGAACAGAGCTGAACGAGACAACAGCGATGCACCCGGATGTCATAGCTCAGATTACTCCCACGCGGAACTTGTAAGGGTTTGACGGAGATCGAGGAGATGCAGCCCGTCGAAGCTTGAAGAACTCGTAGATAAACTAAGGCTAATGCAATAAAAGAGTAAATTGGAGTAAAGGTAAATAAGAGTAATTGATTTGTTTGATATATGATTCTATTTCTCTCACGACCCCTAGGTACATATTTATACTCCAGCAAAAGGAGTTGTAGACAGACACGACTCGTACCTTTCCTAAACAAAACTCCTATTTTTTAGGAAACAACTGACCCGCGCAGGAGTCGGACCCAAATAATATTTTCCTAAACAGACACCTCTATTTTTAAGGAAAATAAATGACTCATGCAAGAGTCGGACTCAAACTTCTATAACAATACTGATATGAAATCACCAGTTTCCTTATGTCTTCTCTTCGATGAAACTTTCCATCGGCAGACTCTTCAATCCGCAACTTCCTTCTATTGCCATCGGCAATCCCCGTTGACGTCAACTGCTACATCACCCTGTGCCCATCGGCATCATCTCCTTATCGGTAATACCTTCCAATCGGCATCGGCAACTCTTCATCTCCATTGGAAACTTGTCTTTACCAATTCACTCCTATCGGTAAGAATCGTCCAGCTTCCATCGGCAACAAACTTATCACTTTCGCAGCATTCACTCTCATCGGTAACATTAACCAATGATCTTCCGATGCCGATAGAAAACAGCTACCGATAACGCAAGTCTTAGCTCATTTGACACATGCCAAAAAACGGTGTCAACAACTGCTTCGTGACATGCCGGCACCATCGACGCCCCAGGCGCAGTGCGTCAGAGACAAGATCCAGGGGCTTCTCCAAACCGTAGCAGTTCAAGAGGCGGAGAGCTCGGCCTCGAGGCGCAGAGGAGCTGCTTCCGAGTGGCAGGGTGTGCCCCCTTGACAAGATCGAGGGATATCTGTTCACCAAGACAAGGCGCCCCAAGGCGGGGCGGAGCGGCAACTAGTTCGAGACCGCACCCTCGACAATCGACAACCGCGAGATGCGCGACACGATATTAACGACAACAAATGATGCCGACACGATGACACTGAGGCTCGAGGTTGCAGTGCCCATCGAGGTGGGCGCTATGACAGTGACGAGGATCGACGTCAATCCCCGGAACCACCAAGGCCACGAGTCTTCAGCAAGGCGATCCGGCAAACCACCTTGCCTGTTCGTTTCCGTCCACCCACCAACCTAGTCAAGTACAACGGCGAAACCAAGCTGGAGCTCTGGCTTGCCGATTTCAGGCTGGCATGTCAGCTAGGAGGGGCCGACGATGACCACGTCATCATTCGGCAACTCCCGCTCTTCCTCTCCGACACCGCTCGAAGGTGGCTCGAGGAGCTCCCCCCGGACATAATACATGGCTGGCCCGACCTGGTCGGGATCTTCGAGGGGAACTTCAAGGGCACCTACGTGCGGTCAGGAAACTCCTGGGACCTCCGTAGCTGCAAGCAGAAGACAGGGGAAACCCTCCGTGACTTCACCCGACAGTTCTCCAAGCAACGAGCCAAGCTAACCCACATCTCCGACCATGATGTCATCATGGCGTTCGTCGCCGGGATGACCTGCAAAGAGTTGGTGCGGGAGCTAGGACGTAACACCCCCAAGACCGTCACCGAGCTCATGGACATCGTCATCAATTACGCAGACGGCGAGGAAGCCGTTGACGCGTTCTTCGGCATCGACGCGCGGAACAAGGAATAGCTACGTCGTTTCTAGCCTTAGGCCTCAAGGCCTCGTACATTTTTGCATTTATGTACAATTCTTGCATCACGAATAAATAGAAAGCCCGCGATCCTAGTGCCTTCATTTTCATTCGTGACTCGAGGTAGATTCTACTCTACCCCTCGACGCCTCTCTTTCTTCTGCCCCTCGAAGCACGCTTAGCGCAGGGTAGGAAACTCGCTCGAGACCCACAAGGGTCGAGGGGTGCCGAGCCAGGAACTCTCCTATGCCTCAGGGCTAAGGTACTCCCACTCGCTCCTCCCTTCTCGAGAGCCTCGGGCGTACGTCCAACAACTTCACCAAAAAGTGGAGCACCAAGGCTGGTAGAAGTAAGAATGGCTCGAGAAATCACCGCTCGTAGTCGTAAAGGTAGACTCGACCCTGCTCCCGTAGAGTCGAGCCTCCCTCGAGGGCTAACCGAGAATATCCCCTAAGAAAGTCCCCGAAAACCGCTTTTACCCCTAAGTCGATAACTTAGGCCTTGTACATCTTACGCGTTATGTACATTTATCGCATCGTGAATGAATAAAATGTTCTCGAAAAACATTTCACGTTTGTTCATAACTCTGAGGTAGCCTCGACTCTGCTCTTGCAAAGTCAAGTTTCCCTCGGGGGCTGTCAGGGGGGGTCCCCCTCCCTATGTCCCTTAAAAACCCGAACGTTTTTTGAAACTCGACGCTTCTTTTTCCATCTTTGCCCCGAGTACGCTTCATGACTAAGTAAAGACGCCTCGAACTCCCTAAGGGTCGCGGGCCGTTGAGCCGGGGACTCTCCTACGCCTCAGGGCTATGGTACCCCCACTCGCTTCCCCCCCTCCAGGGATACGAGAGCGCGTCGAACACTTAGTCTAAAAGCAACAGCTCAGGCAAAGAGAAATTGAGATGGCTCGAGAAGTAAAAACACCCAGATGCATCCTGAATAAAATGCGTTAAGGTTTTGAAGCCCCCAGTGGCTCAACATCATATTGTCACCAACCTAATCTATTACATAGACCTTTCTTGTCCAGAGCTGGCTCACAGGCCTCAACTATTTCCACTCGTCACCATCATCCGGTCCGGAAGTCTAGAGTTCATGTCCTTAGGCCACAGCCACGACATGGAGGAGGCGTGAACGGCGCCGCCGCACTCTTCATCACGCGGATCCCGAGACGCCGGATGCCATCTCCCCGGCCCCGGCTGGTGACACAGTTCCTCCCTTCGGGAGCCTGTTTGACCCATGCTTGCGGGTCGGGGGCGGGTACCTCTTTGAGCCTGACTTTGGCTCTGCCCTACCGTCGTCTCAGAAGGTCCCCGCGGCTTCTCCGACATACTCGGCCGCGCTGCCGCACTCTTCACCGAGCGGATTCCGAGACGCCGGACACCGTCTCCCCGGCCTCAGCTAGTGACACAGTTCCTCCTTTCGAGGGCCTGTTTGACCCATGCTCGCGGGTGAATCCGACGAAAGGCAGGTATGTCCCCACATTTAATATACCTACCTACCTACCACCCCCTTGTATTCCACAGGACATGACGTTATCTTCGGAGGTAAGCAACGGATGTCGACCCGTCCGTCAAAATCTCGAGGGAGCGAAGGCTAGCCCTCAGTCAGGGCCTCGACAACCGCCCACGAGTACCTGAGGTCAGGGAGGACCCAGGGTTACGGACTCCGGTTCACCCCCAAATCTCAAGGGGGTGAAGGCTGGCCCCACAAACGGGGTTCCACAGCCGCCCTCGAGTACGCGAGTCAGGGATGACCCAGGAGGGGCCGGCGCGAGCCCCTAGCTTGAGAACGAACTCTCGAGGCCCTCCGGGACATATCCAAGGCATAACCACGGAATACCGAAGGATCCCTTCGACGGGAGGCATCAGGCCACCGACTCTCATTGAACAGAGTTGGCACCTAGGTAATCCACGCGGTGTTGCTTGAATGAGAACGCCTCAGGGCTTCTATCGACCCCTGTCGAAGGGGGCACGAGTTCTCACTTGGGTTTCACTTGAATTTATACCCGTTACCAGCTCGCAGAGGACTTCGAGGTTCGTCCTTACGAAGGCTCACAGAGGACTTTGAGGCTCGTCCTAACGAGGATATCACGATGCTCTTCGCCCCACAATCCGAGCGCAAGGATCTGTGGGAAGGATGCTAGCAGGTAGTGAAAGCCCAGCCACACGAGGCTCGAGGACTAGACTACGCACGACACCCCTCGACGAAAGAGGGTCGAAAACACTCGTAGCCTGGTAGACAAAGTTGACCCCTCGATAGGGCACTATGACTCCAGTTTAACACTCGAGGGAGCGAAGGCTGGCCCTCGGAAGGGTTTCGACAGCCGCCCTCGAGCACCCCTTTTTTAGGAAGTGGGACTCTCGTAGCCTAGCGAACGTAATCGACCGCTCGATAGGGCGCCACGACTCCAGGTAATCCTAACTCCTCTCGATAGAACACACATCAAAGCCCCCAGAGGAGTTCTTAATCACTCCTTTGGGGTCTCGGGGGCTACCCCCGCGGGGTGCGCTCGCGCGCACCCCGCGGAGAATCAGACCTCGGACTAACCCTGCAGATCATCGGCAAAAGCCTCTATACGGATTCTTCTTATCCGCATAAAGGCTCGGGGGCTACTGTCAGGTACAAAGGTAAGGGGTACCCTAAACCTGCGATAAACTAACGCTCAACATAGCAACCATTTTTAAGATAGGATCCGATCAGCCGTTCAAGTCAATGGAGAAGGGCCCATCACACAAAGGCCTCCCTCACCGGCAACGGCAACCAGTCGTGGGCCGGCCCATTACTGGAAAAACAGACGGACTGGGGTCGAACGAACGACCCCCCGCCTCTACCCCGACTGACGGACAGGGGTCGAACGAACGACCCCCCCCCCCCCCCCGCCCCTGCCTCGACTTACGGACAAGGGTTGAACGAACGACCCCCCACCTCTACCTCGAATGACGGACAGGGGGTCGAACGAACGACCCCTGAGAAGGAAGCTCGACCGACTTACCTGCTCCCGGTATGGGTTAAAGGGGATCCGATGCGCCTACCTGCCCCCGCCTAACGCCTTGGGCGCCCACTACCGTGGTCAAATCCATCAGCTCACCGCTGTAGCCACGTTGCAAGTACGGAATCCAGAGGCACCCCTCGAGCCATGAACAGGGCAGCCCTCGACCATGTCTTTAGGGATACGACAGGGTCACGCCGGCCTCGACCCCCCCTCGACCGGGGGGCTCGACCACCTTCCCCAACTACTCTGGCATGGCTCCCGTCCAATCCGTCCCGTGTCAACTGTGGGACTCGTACCCGTCTACAGAAGGTCAACCCTGCTGCGCCATGACGTTCGGCAGTGTCCAGTCTGCCATCACCATGCCCTGGAGCCCCGGAAGGATAGGGAGGCCACGCCGCTACAGCGGTCGACGTCCCACCGCAAGCATGGACCACGGACACGCCTCCCATGCCGCTATAGCTTAGGACTCTGTACTCCCGTACCTCCCCTTGATCTATAAAAGGGGACGCCGGGATAGAAGAAAGAGGAGGCCCATTCGTATCGGCTAAGGCATGTACACTTGTATCGGCATGCGCATCGACATCGGCATCGGCATGTGCATTCGCAACACCACTCCACACTCGATTGCTTGATCAACGTCTCAAGTTGTCAACCGACTCTCCTAGGATAGCCCTGCTAACCCTAGGCCTCAGCTCATCCTGAGCACCCCCGTGTAAACCTGCTTGTACCCCCCCCCCCCTGTACGAGCACTTCGGTGCAAGATAATACAATCCATCCTCCCCCGCTGGACGTAGGGCCTTCTTTGCCCGAATCAGGATAAATCTTGTGTTCTTCTTGCATCATGTCTGGGAGAGGAAGCACACAATATATAAATTTACTAGCCGGTGGTCTTGACCCCCTGGGTCATAACACCGACACTTTTAATCTGCAACCTTCCTCTAATTCCATCGGTAGCACCTCTGCTCCTATCGGTAACACCTTCCTTCTCTCATCGGCAACATCCCTTCTGCTTTCATCAATAGTGCTATCCTACTTCCATAGGCATCAACACTTAATCGGCAATCTCTACTTATCGGCAAGTAGCTTCTTTTCTTCTTTAACGTCTCCCTCAATCAAAGCGACCTTCTTCTGACCCCATTGGTAACCTAACCAATAACATTTCAATGCCGATGGTGAACAACAACCATTCTCCTGGCGTTCGGCACACTTGGTTTACATTGACACATACCGGTGTCAACAATACTATTTAAATAATTAAAATATATTGTACCATCGCGAACATCTTAGTTTTATATATCCATCTATAGTATGGAATGTTTTCACCATTTTAGTTTTCCATACTAATATGATTCTTTCATATACAAACATTCATAATATAATTATTACATATGTCACAGATATGCATGATAGAGTAGTTGGAATCAACATTATATTTACTTAGGGTTTGGGACAACTTTGAGCAAACAAAGTGAGGTCTTGAATGATGAAGGTGGAGAGTTATGGATGTGTAATATCGCCTTTGACATCCGTATTTATAGATTATCGCTCAGACATCATGAGAGGGGGATGATATAGATGTCGTCCCTAACAAGCTCTTAGCTTGAAACTGTGCTGCATTGTTTACAAAGACTAGCGAATTGGCTATCATGTGCCTGATTTCTCGTACATCAAGATGCAATCTTTACGTGAGAGTAATTTGGACGTGGTGCAAGTAAGTGAAAGGATGGCGAGAGTCAATCAAATGGATGTGGTAAGTTGTGTATGCTATTAGAATCTTGTTTATTTTTTTGTTATTATTATATGACTGTTGTATGATATTATTTGTTTCTTCGCTTGCAGGTTTTGCTCCATGATTTTACTTATGTTGCATGTGGCTTGCTGGCTACACTAGAGCAAACTATTCGGTGACTAGGGTATCCCTGGGAGTACGATGGATCCCTAGGCCAATATACCACGCAAGGACACCACCTATGCATGAAAATTACTGAGTACAGAAACATCAATAGTCTGATAGTAGGTTACATCTATGGGTGACCATGTCCTCAATAACGTTGTGAGGCAAGAGAGTGTGCATTAATGTGGGTGTTGAATTATATACAAAAAGAACGTGTATCCGAGGCATCCACTATATTCAGTGGAGACAATTGAGATTTGTGGCTGGTTTGTAAGGTGTTATATTTAATTAGGTTTATTTGTATAGGTATGTTTAATTAGATTTAATTGACAAGTTATGCTTATTTAGGTTTATTTGTATAGGTATAATTAGGTATGTATGGTTTGTATAATTAGGTTATAATTATGTTTAATTATTTTTCGCATACATCAAGATATCGTATGCGATCTAAACTTTTTCTCGCGCTTTTATATGTCACAAGCTAACGAAACACTAGGTTTCCAAAATCCATACCAAAATCTACATGTACAATTATATACTTAGACAGATATACCAAATAGCTTTATTACCTACCACATACACATGAGCCCGGTTGCAACGCCTAGGGTAGGCGGAATAATCTAAGGGGCTATTTGGATCATTCATTTGTAGAAATTAAAATATAGTTTAATAAGTTAAACTATTTGGCTTAGAATTTTACATTCCATCACTTTCTAAAGTTTCACATATAAGCTTAGCTTAAATTTATAGGATAGGAGATAGAAATTGATTATATAGATCATCATTCCAGTTTTCACTTTGCAACTTATAATAAGTTCTTTAAACTCACTCTCATACGATAGAAATACAATAAATAAATATGTCTCCCATATAGTAAATAATAATGGGATTTGCTAAATTTCAGGTGCCTGAATTTTAGTTTTTTTTAGGCGATGGTTATTGCATATATTTTATACTAATAAAATTATTGTTTTAGTTCGCTGCAATTCCTGTAGACACAATCTATAATTTTTTATTTCAAAAAAAAAATATGTTAGACAAAACCATAAATCTGACAAAATCTTATATATGTTGGCACAAAACCACAAACATGACAAAATCGTATATATGTTGGCACAAATACAATTCAACAATTTGCAATTATTTCCATACTGAGATAAGAACAAAAATTTGATATGCTATGACACAGATAAATAATAAATCACAAAATTGACATTTTTTTTGTACTAATCAGTAGTAAGAGAGTGTTGTCTCAAATCATCTTAAAATTCAGACACCTGAAATATAGGAGAAGTTAATATATAAATATAATCCATATACAACCATATTTGCTTAATTAATATATGTCTAAATTATGATTATTAAAATGAATTCAATTCCAGTTATACAAACGGGTCTACAAGGAATAGTTATTGTACTTTTTCTTTTGAACCGACAATGTATGAAGAATTAGTTAGTACAATAATATGCTAGAAGCAGAAATTCTAAGAACCAATTAACTGAATTGATGCTGATTACAAATTCAATTACACGGGATATATATGATGCAGAAGATGCATATGTTAGACTACGGCCCCGGATTTCCCATGCACGCGTACGTAAATCGACGGCCAAAGGTTCCCATGGCGTCCCCCATGCAGCCGAAGATCTCAACAACATGGTCTTTTCCACCACGGCCGTTGGGCTGGTGGTTCTGCTGGCTGGGGCCATCGCCTTCCCCTTGCAGGCGGCATGGAAGGCAAAGGTGCACGTTGCACGCTGTGCACTGGTACGACCACGTCGGTGCTCGCTTGCCTTTGCCTTTGTCTTTGTCTTTGCCTTTGCCTCTGCTCCGGCATTGAGGGTTGAGGCAGGTGCTTGGACGCCGCCCACCATGGCGGTGGGGCGGCGACAGCAGTGTTAGCTCATGCTTGTGCAACGCGGAGTCCATGAGCGTGCGCGACACGTCGAGGCAGCAGCTCGGGTGCGCGGAGAATCCATGGTAGTCATGGCCACCATCGCCGGCCGTACCGCGGCGGCTGCAGACGTACGCGAAGGCTTGGGGGTCCAGGGCCTCGGCGCAGAGGGTGCAGACGACGGCAGCAGGATCGTCGTCGGAGGAGGGGCCTGCTTGTCGATTCTGCAGGTGGCCGGTGGTGGAGAGGGTGAGCGGGTGGCTCGGTTGCTCGGCGTGCGCCCAGTGGTTGTCGATGGTTTGCGGGCGGTGGAAACAGACGTCGTGGATGAGGAAGCCGGACGAGGACGAGCACCGCTGGCAATGGTAGTACGCTGCCACGCCCGACTTGATTTCTTCCCAGCACATACTGCAGCTCACCTTGGTGCTCAGCTCCTTGCTCTCCACGCGCTTGAAGCGGTGGCCTCGCTTGGGGTGCGCGAAGTGGGGGTAAAGATGGGCACGGGCCGTGCCGGGCCGGGCCCGTGCCGATGGCCACCGGGCCGACGAGGCACGCCGTGCCCTGCGGGCCGTGCCTCACAGGTCCGCGGGCCTGTCCTTCGGCCCAGGCCCGGCCCTATGGGCCGTCGGACCGGCCCGTGAGCACGCCGTGTCTGGCGGGCCGTACTATCCCATAGCTTATTTGACATATTTTTATGTTGTTTTTTGTGCAAATTTGGCTTATTTTTATGTTATTTTACGAATTTGACGTATTTTGATGTTGTGTTGCAATGTGAGATAGATGTATGTTTGAATTTAGAACTATTATATATTAAAATTTTATATATTTTCGACATAAAATTTACAACGGGCCAAGCGGGCCGTGCCTTGTTGGCCCGCCGTGCCTGGGCCTCACCCAGGCACGGCCCGCACACCGGGCCGGGCCAGCCAGGGCCCGCACAAAACCGGGCTCGTGCCGTGCCACCGGGCTCGAGCTTTATGCCCAACTTTAAGTGGGGGACGGAATGGGAACCCCCCATGATCTCTCTCTTTGGGTTGTTCTACTAGCTGTGCGCGCGTGGCCTGCTGGGTTGCTAGGGCGTTGGGATATGGATTTTCATATTATATATATATATATATATATATATATATATATATATATATATATGTGTATATATGTATATATATATATATATATATGTATATATATATTGAACGGGATCTGCTGTAGACATGCTAGCTAGGGCTCGGTCGTTCTGGTGTGACGCGTGGATAGAGTCCAATGTAATTAAGGAACGCGGGGAGCAAAACTAGCGCTACACTCGGATCGTGATGGGCAACTGCCTCTGGAGGGTGTGGCATCCATCAGTCGTCGTGTCAGTGTACAGTGTCAGTCTCAGTGTCCATCTACGACTACTTCTGCGTCGAAGCCGTGTGCGTGTGCGTCCTTCTGCTTCATGGAAAGGACGTACGTGGACTGCGTGACTTGTGCTGTTATTGTCTACGTACTACGAAGAATTGTCGAAGACGACGACGCTGCACATGCACTAGTAGCTACCTAGCTAGCTGCTCCCGTCGATGAAACGAGAGATATGATATAGAGTTGAATTTTGTTTGACCACACAAACCATCATTATTCATTTGGAGCCCGTTGTGTTAGAACTTATTAATCTTCATTACAGGATCTTAATCGCCTAGCAGCTCACCATTAGAACACCTAGGACTAGATTATAGGAATTTGCTGATCTTAGTTCGTACTAGCTAGCTACCTTTAATTAGATCGGAGGTCCCTACAGGGGCAGCAGAAGCTAGTCCCGTGCCTGCTTGTCCAGCAGCAGGAGGTGTCAATCTCCTCCGCCAGGGGTGTCGATGAGGAAGATGGGCACACAATGGCTGGCGATCTCGGATTCTGGTCTTCAGGTGGTGCGCGCTCCGAGCTCCCTTGACCGGTAGGGTTAGTAGTGGTAGCTAATTATTATGGTGTTAACGCTAACCACTTGGTTAGTGTCACCTCTTACTTTATATATAGCCGTTGGGTCGTCATTAGTCGCTGGGTCATTATGTCTATCGGTCATGGACGTACTGTTTGACTAGGACTAAGCCGAGATCGTTCCAACATGTTGTGTCCTTGTCCCCCCTTCCTCTCTCTTTCCTGTCCATTTGTTGACCTTGCGGGCGTAGCACGAGCTCGAGAGATAGATCCATCAGCATCAGTTAGCGAACAGTATTACAGAAGTTTGTAGGTTCTAGAAACTGTACGTACACGTCGTTGAAGGGATGTAGAGTATATGGGAAGAATATCTCTGACTTAATTTATATTCATACACATGCAATATCATCCTACTTGCCCCAAGGTCAAACTCATCGTTATTGATCACCACTTGATGCCCCGCTTGTACTTCCTAATTAAGTCCCTAGACACCTCTCAACAACTTACATTATTAGTTAGTTTTGCATAAATAAATAAAAGTGATCTTTTCATAATTAATTTACATTTCAGATATGAAGGGACAAAGATCAAGAGAGGGGCACAGCCACGCGGAAGTTAGATATATGTGTGTCAGCCACTTGTGCTGGAATTAGTCTTCTCATGCCGCATCTCTGTCCAAGTCTGTTTACTTGCAGCATGTGCAGTATATGGCAGAAATATGTACTAAACTTTCCAAGTTGTGGTTTCGGTTTATGTTAGTTGTGAACTTGCCATTAATTGGTTGAACTTATCTATCATGATGTGACGTCAGTGAATATAGGAAAGGAGCGAGTAACTAACCAAAATGAAATGATACAGAGAAAGGGAGGAGATCAATTAAAAGATGCCTAGTTGTAATGCTATTTAATTTATTTGGAAACTAAAATCCGATCGACACGGTATCTTCTTTCAAAAATAAATCCGACGCGGTATCCCTGTCCCTCTTCTTTCTCGATCGCGAATTATGTGATGTGTGGGCATGGTTCATCTATTCTCTACGTACACACCTCCTAAGAGAGCTAGCGGTACCGTATTAATTATGTGATGTGATGAATGTTTGCTTTAGGTTATGTTTTTCCTTTTGTCTTTGCCATGAACTCTCTATGCATGGTATACAAACATCTAATGGAAGCATCAACCCAAAAGCTAGGATACTAACTAAGTAAAATAATGATGTGACATTCGAATTAAGGAAGATAAAATTAAAAGGAAATGGTTTCTAGCTTGTGCAAGAAACTATGTGTGTGTGTCTATACATGAATCTAGATATATAAGAAGAAATGTGAGAGGTGGGTAGGAGAGAAGACATGGAATTGGATAAAAACTATTTTGGAGAAACAATCTAATGGAAATATGACTTTTTTGTTTAATATATTAGCAAGTAGTGGAAACTATATCTCATAGTTTTGGTTTGAAATCCCTTAATTTAGCTGCTCCTACGGCCTGTATCCAAACCGTTCTCCTTCCAGTAAAGAGAAACACACAATTTGTTTTTGCGTGTTTTGAACAAAAAAATTGACATTATTAATTGGGTTCCACCAACATAGAAGCGGCTCTGTTGATCAATGATCACTTGTCAGTAGCTAATAATAGAAAAAATTAGGTGGAAATATACTACAGATTTGAGTAGTTTTTTGGCAAGGAAAAAGTATTTCAAATTTTACAAACATTTCTTTGGAAACAGTTACCAATACCAATACACAGTTATATATACCTTATACAACTCACACTAATAAAACTGACACTAGGTTACTAATAACGGACATCGAGAGTTGTAATCATATGCTATTACGTACGTAATGGGAATTAGGTTGTCTTGAATTAATTGTACAAAATAATTCGACGGTATTATATATACACTGGCTCGTCCACTAAATATTCACTACCAAAATCAAAAACTTTTCCCAGTGAGGTGGAGTTCTCCTAGTGTTTTTGATAGTTAAAATTTAGTACGAACTTTCCCTAGTAAATGTTTCCTAGTGAAATTCCCATATGCTATGACTAGTGGTAGTGTTTTAATACTAATTAAAAACATTAGGAGAAGTCCACCTTTTTTATAGTGATTACATGCATATGTGGGTGTGTGTATATATATATATATATATATATATATATATATATATATAATTATACATAATTTTCAGATGAAAAAAAGAATCATTTGCAATCAAGCTTTATGCTAGCTAGATTTCCACGATCATCACTTTCGGTATCTGGGAGCAGGTTCCATGTCACCGGCGGGGTAGAGCTGAGTTGGGATGATGCTGCCCCGGACAGCCCATTCCAGACAAGAACGCACAGAAGAACACCCCGGCCAAATACCCAACCCAGCCCACGGCTGCAGGGTCGACGGCGCAGGACGGCAAGCAGCAGCAGCAGCGCACGGTGCTATCGCGGTTGCCGAGCACGCAGTCGAGGCAGTACTCCACATCGGCGCACTTGGGGCACTGGTACGACCACGGTGCGGCCTTGCTGGCCGTGTTCTTGCAGCTGAGACATGTTCGCCGCCGCGGCCGCGCATTATTCCCACCCGCCGCCGCCGACGACGACGGCGGGCGCAGGACAAGCTTGGTGTGCTCGTGCAGGTCCGGCGGCGTGCTCATGCTCTTCGGGAGGTGGCAGCAGCGCGGGTGAGCGCTGAAACCGGCGCACCTGCTGCTGCCGTCGGCGCAGCTGTAGGCGACGGTTGGCGTGCCGAGCGGCTTGGCGCAGAGGCTGCAGGAGAGGCCGGCGCGGGTGTCGGCGCCCAGGGTGATGTGGTGCCCCGGGTGCCCGAAGTGGCGCTTGATCGTCGTCGGACGTCGGTAGCAGGCGTCGTGGAGGACGACGCCGCAGCCGGGCTCCGAGCACCGGTAGGCCGCCGCGCCGCTGTCCATCTCCACGTTCTTTTCGCACATCCTGCACGGCGACGGCGGGGAGTCGCTGCTGCCGACGCGGTTGAAGCGTGCGCTGTGCTCCGGGTGGGAGGGGTGGCCGTGGCGGGTGGAAGATTGAAAAGCGCCCATTACCGACGAGGAATTGAAGAAGATGAAGAACCTGCCGGCGGCGGCCGCTGATGAGCAACGCTGGTTGAGCAACTACTGGTATGCAGCAATTTTAGCCAGATCGAGCTTGGGCACGAGTACGACTGCACGAACAATCCACGATATATATACGTGTGTAAGTGTTGGCATGCAGACTTGGCACTGCATGCACTGATTGAGATGCCTCTGCGAATCGACGCGTACGTATATTGACGTTAGTAGTATATGTTTATTACCAAGACCTGCTCCTCTACGCGGAAGCAGAGATCGAGCGCATCCGTACCAGTACTACGTGCCCACGAGACGGAAATTTCTTGCTCTCCTTCACTCAACTTGATGGGATGCACGCAGTGTACACTCTACGACGACGCGCTAGCTCGACTGAGCAAAGCGGTAACCTCTTCCTCAACCACGTTGTGTTTTCCGAAGACCAAGTCTAAGCGAGCACCTCCAAAAGATTAGAAAAAAAAAAACTACTCCCTTCATTCCAAATTATAAGACATCTCAAGAATCTTGGAGAGTCAAAGTATCTCAAATTTGACCAAATTTATATGACAATATAATAATATTTATGATATCACTAAGTATCATTAGATTCGTTATCAATTATATTTTTATAGTATATCTATTTGATGTCATAGATCTTTATAGTTTTCTCTATAGTTATTGGTCAAACTTGAAATGCTTTGACTCTCAAAGATTCTTGGAATGTCTTATAATTTGGGATGGAGGGAGTAGTTAAATTTATTAATTTGGCTACTCCACAAAATAGATTTGATAAAATAAAAATATTGGAGCATCTATTGAGACGATCAAAAAGTAGAGAACGAATAGAGTGGGATAGAGAGCTACTAAATTTGAAAAGTCATTTGAAGAGTCTGTTGAAGACGTTTTTACTTTCATAATAGTCAAATTTATTTTTAGAAAACAATTTGACTAATATCTTGGAGATGCTAATATTATCTCACAATTTGGATGTTGTTTGGTTCAACGGTGGTGGTGGGCGTATGGCAATGGTAGTGCAATTAGTTGTCGGCACTAGTTGTTTTTTTTTCCGACGAATTGTCGGCACTAGTTGTTAGTGCATATTACATATGGAACTATAAACACTAGTGCTTGTTTGGCTTGTGATGCACTAATAACTAGTGCCGACAACTAATATGTCCTAAATTATGTAACATGCATGTGATCCCTCCGTGAAATTGTGAATATTCTCGTTCACGCGTACTAATATGTTGGAGGTGTTGCTGTGTTGTAGTATTATTAGCGCGCTCTAACCCTAGGTTAATTATTCCATGTCGAGACAGATCTAGCTCAGCACTAGTTGAGACAGCTCTCCAAGCGACTTGAAATTGTTGGAATTGGAAATATATCAACACGATCTTTCATGGCGATCGAAGTTGGCATAAAAAGATAAGGAACTCTACACACATTTTTTTTTTCAAAGCGAGCCATGCAACAAAGGAAATAATTACCGGTAGTTCTTACGGTCGGTGCAACATCTTCCTAATTGATAGTTATCCCACCAGAACCGAGTGCTAATTAAAAAACATAGAACTTATACAAGTCACTCATGTGAGAAGTAAAGTTGTGCTCAAGTTAATTCTTAGTCTCAAAATATCTTCTCTCACGAAGAAGATAAGGAGCGGAAAAATCATGTGTGTTAAGCCAGCATATGAGATTGTCATTTAATTTGCCAACAGAAGCCAGCATGCATGCTCTCTAGATGGACTAACAATAAAAAACACTTTATTAACTAATAATTTATATATATATAAATATTATATTTGAATAAAAAATCAAGATTATAAAAGTATATATATGTTTCATAATGAATGGAGTAAAAATAATGCCAGTAATATGTTATCGACCTATATAAAATTTGATATATTCGTAGTTAAAGGTAAAAAAATACTTAGAAAGACTCATACTTTCGGTAGGTCGATCAAGGAAGTGTTTGACACTTTACCTTATCTATATACGATAATTTTTTGGTCTAGAATTTTTTTCGTCTGTTGGGCCTAATATTCACGACACTAACGGCCCTTTTCAGATTGCATTGGTAGCCCACTCAGCCGGACTAGCGGCCCACCAATCCATTGCATTGGTAGCCCACTCAGCCGGATTGAACCTGGTGGCCCAACCCACCAGGCAGAATGGCAGCCCAACCAACCAGGCGTCCCACTGCGGCCCAGCAGCAAAAAACCAAAAATAATCTGTCATGCACAGGATTTGATTTGAATGGTCTCCACCCCTACAACAACAAGACTTACCACTGCACCACAATAGCATATATACAACAATTAGTGAACTTATCCTTATTTATCATTGTATAACACTTTTAAAAAGACAATGCCTTTTCAAAGGTTGGCAAGAAAAATAAATAAATAAATCTTTCTTCCTTTACTTAGCGAATAATGGACAATGTCTTTCCTTCGGACTTATACAAGTTTGAATATCACTTCTCTAACTTGAAATCGAACTCAAAAACGTAAAAGTTTAAATAGCTCTTGTCTAATATGATACAATTTTTTTTTTCCAAAACCCATTAGATCGTGTATATCACGGACTCGAAAACCACCCGACACTTATATCCACATATTTTCATTAATGTTTCTCCCGTTGCAACGCACGGGCACATTTAAAACTGTTCTTATTTATTTCTGACATAATTACAACTTGTGGTACAGGAAAAAGTTGTTACACGGTATGGAAAATCAAATCTCCTCAATTTTGCTTTAAATTTGTACCCTCTACGATTGAGAGAGGACTGCGCAGCCAGTCCTTACATTTGAACGATTCAATTCTCGTCGTCAACACACGACCAAATAAAGCGCAAGCGCCACATATGTACTATCACTCCAAATAACAACTTAATTTGGATTCCTCGTGCTATATTACAATTTACAGTCGAGAAACCAAACACGTTTATTAAGGCGTTGTTTGGATGTATATTTATCTATCTCAAAACATGTGTGTGTTAAGTGGACTCTTGGTTTGAGGGAAATCCAATTGCATCCAAAAACAAGGTCCAAGAAGTTTGAGTTTATGACTTTGTATTCCTCGGCACTACGAAAAACATATGTAGAGGTGATTGGGAAGCCTCTATGGCCGAGCTGGTACCTATGCATATTTACAAATCAAAATTATAGACAGTTTTCCCATCACACATTTATTTTTTTTTAAATTACGTTGAACACGTGCTTCATTAAGAGAAGTGGGAAGTTATTGAAGTTCACGAAGTCACCACAGGCGTCTTGTTGTCGACGGAAACGTCGCCTACCACTTAATGCGTAGCGCCAGAAAATCCTGGAATAAATCCAGAATAAAGTGCCGCACTCAGGAATTGAACCCTGGGTGGGAGCTCCTCAACCAATGACCTTTGTCATTGCTCCGTGAACGCCTTGACAAAGCGAGATGTCTTGTCACGGAGCACAACACAATGCACAAAGCAAGAAACATGATGGGTGGGGGACCCTCCACCAACAACTCCAACAACTGAGCCTAATACAAAAGTTAACTCGACACCTAGGTAGCCAGCAGTGATAGGAGCGAATCCAAACAATCTTGGCAGCAAAGCATCTGCCGGAAAAGACCTCGACGGCAAAGCATCCGTCGGAAACTGATTGCTCCTCCGAGTCACTTAGGGCCACAACCCTGAGGACCACGGGCGAGGAGAACCTACCTGAAGAAACACCGGCGGCAAAGCACCCGCCCAAGCAGACGTTTACGACTACCACTAGCACCAACTGACATACCAAGGTGAGGATCATGAAGTCCGAATAGGCGCAACGCAGCACCCACAGAGCCCAGGCGGAAGGAGCAACAGATAGGAGACGGGCGTGAGAGAGACATATAAAGAACATCAACGAAGCCTCCAAGAAGGGAATGACGTCCGCGGACGCCAACTTCACTGTGAAAAGCATCAAGATATTTTTCTCCACAAATAGCCTCACGCCTACAAGAAACAGCCAGGTTCCTCCAACCACGCCACCATGGCGCCACTGGCGTCCCTGCTTGGCTATTGTCGGCGACACCACCACGGTGTCACTGGCATCTTCCAAGCAAGCCATCGTCATTCATGCCACCTCGACAAAACCGACACACCTCTACAGCTGGCCAGAATGGGAATACACCATGACAACGCCTCCAAGGAGGAAAACGACGCCAGAAGGCGCCGCCATCATGTTGCCGGTAGATCCCAGTAGATCCGACATGGCTTTCGCCGGTGTATCACATATCCAGCACAAACGAACAGGGGGTCTTGAAGTCACGCCACCCACACCGCAACGAACGCATCACCGCCCGTAGCGGCGAGCCGTCCGACTCCGCATGGGCAACCCGCAACCGCGTAGTGTACAGATACGGAGGAACAGGAGCCAGAGCCGCCACACGCCAACCGTGTAGCGCACGCCCACCAGGTCCGCTCTTTAGAGTTGGTTCTAAATCCAGCTGCTTCTAGAATTTTTTTTAGAAATTTCAAATCAGACAAAAAAAGATTTTTAAGAGCACCTCCAACGGTTTTGCATTTTTTGTTTGGTATAAAATTAGAAATTTGCCAAGTCCCAAATGAATATGGCAAAGGTAAAAAATCAATCTTCAACAGTTTTCCATTATTCACTTGGCAAAACTAAAAATTGTACGTGCGAGGGGAAAGTATCCCACGAGAGTAGCGCGCGGGGAAATTGTCAAGCGAACTGCAGTTTGAAGTTTATTTGAAGAGCCAGTGTCGTACGCGCGCGCGGCTTCTTCCATTCCATGGCGGCGATGAACAAGTAGTACAAGGAGTGGGAAGTAGTGTCGTCCAAGCATGAAAGCACGGCAAAAGCGAGCACCGCGTGCCCAACTTGTTCGACGAGGTCGAGGTGGGGGTCCGCACCGGCCGCGCCAGGATGCTCGCGGCTGCTGCCCCACGAGTTGATCGCAGCAGCGCTAGCTCATTGATCAAGGAAGAGAAGAGGGCGAGTTGGCCGGCCGAGGTTCTGAGGGCGCGTATGAGAGAGCTCTCCGGTCCGGTGCCACCTCGACCGACCGCTGTCCTCGATCGGTAGCCATCACACCGGGGCTCGTCGTCTCTGAGCTGAGACAGGAGCTGTGCCCGTGGAAGGGGGCGCTTGTTGATCACCTTCAACGAGACGCACCATGCAGCTGCACAAGGCGCTCGGCACGAGCCTCAAGCTCAAGGATGCGAACACATGGTGGATAAGTACCCATGTATGTTCAGTTTTGTGATGAGTGATTGCCCAACACTTGAGCGTTTCAGTTTGAGTGGCTTACTACTAATCTTTGCGAAAGCAAATGTGTGCCTATCTATCGGTTTGTGGTGTGCAGGTACTATGCCTAGTGACAGTGGTCAATGGCGTGGAGAAGGTCGAGTAGAGGCATGCCGTGCCGATGGACTGAGAGCGGTGAAGGGCGGAAGCGGGGCTCGGACTGAGGGACCATGGGCGCCGGCGGACTAGCTGTGGTGGCTAGTGCCTGGCACCGGCGAGTGTGAGAAGACATGGAGGTAGACCGAGTCGACCAAGTCAAGACGGTGGACGCGCGAGTCGAGCGGAGGCTCAGGGGACTCGGAGTCCGACCGGGCGAAGACAAGGTGGCTCGCATCGAGTGGTTTGGTGGTTTGGGCCTCAAAACCATCCGCGTCGGTTTCCGAGTTTGGGCCGCAAAACTCGGGGTTCGGTAGTTGAGCCCAAAGCTACCGGTGGCGGGTTTCCTGGGTTTGGGCCTCAAAACCTAGGCGGAGCTTCCAAGGAAGCGGGGATGGCACGTGGCAAAATCCTGGAGGTTGTGTCGAGGCGACGGCAACTCCTGGCAGAAGCGGGGCCGTCCATTCAAATCGAAGGAGATATTTACCGGAGCTTGGACTGCAATGCTTAGGCTAGGTAGTTCACTCATTGTATCTAGGGGGTCTTTGGAAAATAGCCAAAGCCTCTGATAAATAGAGGATGAAGGGGTATCCTCATCCTATCTCTTGAACCCTAATCATTTTGCCCCAACTCTCTCTCTCTCTCTACCCTCTCTCTACTTCATGAGATCCCTAGGTTGATTTCACCAACCTCTGTAAGAACTTGAGTTTGTTGTGAGGAATCGGAGGTCGTAACCTCCGTAAGCCATGGTGGCTTCGATTTCTTGATCGTGTCCCCGTTTTGCTTGTGTTCTTCGCGTGTTGCTTTTGCTCCCTCTTTTTCCCGAGATGATTTCTCTTTGAAGGGAGTAGCTCATGCAAATCTGCTTGAACCAAGTTGTTCGTATTCGTGAGGAACATCTTTGCACCAAAGGAATTCCCCTCAAACCTCACGAGTGCGTAGATCGGGTGATTTCTTTGCGGTGTTCTTCGTTCTTGCCCGTTTTCCCCAAATCCTCGTTTCCCCTTGATTCTCACCGAATTAAGCGATGATTTCTTCGGGATAGATCCTCCATAGCACTAGAATCATGCCTACCAAGTTGGGTTGCTAGTGGAGAACATTTGGTCGAGTTTTGGGAAGATTTGGCGGAGAGAAAATCACTTTTCGAGGTTTCTGCGTTTCTGTCGGGGGCGTCGGACGCTCCGAGGGTTTTGCGTCGAACGCTGGTACGTGCTGACGTCAGCGTCCGTCGCACGGCTTGTCTGTGTCTGTCGGTTTTGGCGTCGGACGCTCTTCAGAGTCCGTCGCCCAGCGTTCATCGGGTTGTGTGTGATGTGAAGCAGTGTGCTGCTCTCGGGTAGGCCGACGGACGATCTCCCAAGCGTCCGTCGCCGACCGTCCGTCGCCTCTGCCGTTTTTCAGCTTCTGTCAGGCACTCTGGAAAGCCGATGGACGCTCGCCTAAGCGTCCGTCGCACAGCGTCCGACGCCAACGGACGCTCACCCAAGCGTCCGTCGCCCAGCTCCGACGCCCTGCCTTCTGCTTCTCCATTGCAAGATTTTCTGGAAGGCCGACAGACGATCTCTCAGCGTCCGACGCCTAGCGTCCGACGCCCTGTTGTCCAGCGTCCGTCGCCTGTTTTTCTGGCTGTTTCGCTTGGAATTCTTGCCTTTTTCTCATAGGGGTTGAGAACTCTTCTTGGGGGTTTCCGGTGAGTTTTCCTCCACCGCCGGTGAGCTCTCAATTCTCCGTTTTCGTCTAAATCCCCGCTCGCGTTGCTCGGGGGAGGTTGAGCACCCAGCAACTAGGTTTGGTTTTTGGGAAAAGTGGCCCGAATATTTCGAGAGAAATTTGAGGATCCCATTCACCCCCCCCCTCTGGTCGCCGTTCTCGGTCCTTCAATTGGTATCAGAGCCGGTTAAGGATCATTCCACCTTTCACGGTTCTTGATCCGCGAAGGCGACATGGAGCGAGGTGCTGGCAAACCTCCGTTCTTCGATGGAACGAATTTCGCCTATTGGAAGGTGCGCATGTCCGCTTACCTTCAAGGGCTTAATTCGAAGATTTGGGAGATTTGTGAGAATGAGGACTACGTGGTTCTTGGCGTTCGAATCACTGAACTCCAAGTTACGCAACATGCTTCAAATGCAAGAGCCCGTAGCATCCTCTTCTCGAGTTTGTCTCTTCCTGAGTTTGAGCGGGTTTCGAGTCTCACTACGGCACGAGAGATCTGGCAAACACTTGTGCGATATCACGAGGGAAACCCTCAGATCAAGACCAGACTCTTCGACACGTACCGTAGGGAGTACGAGAACTTCGTTCAGTTGGGCGGCGAATCTGTTGACGGGATGTTCACTCGCTTCCAATCTATCGTCAACAAGATGCGTGCTAATCGAGCCAACTTGTCTTATGATGATCATGAGATGTCTATCAAGCTTTTGCATGCTCTTGATCGGAAGGTGTGGGAGATGAAGGTGGCTGTCATCCAGGAGTCACCGAGCTATGACGCCCTGACCGTGGACGAGCTATTCAGCAAGCTCAAGTCCTCGGAGATTGACCACCAGACCCGGACCAAGCTTGAGAACCTGTCGAACCCATCCATGGCATTGGTTTCCGGCCCCGGCGGTGTGTCTTCTTCTTCCTCTAACCCTTCACACTCTTCGTTCGCTTTGTCTTTGATGTCTGTGACAGAGGAACAAGTGGAGGTGCTTGGAGATGATGAGCTGGCCTTGGTCATCACTAAGTTCTCACGGTTTCACAACAACCGTTTGAACCGACGACGTGGTGGCTCGGCCAAGGGGTGCTACCGTTGCAGTGATGAGGATCACTTCATCGCAAACTGCCCCAAGAAAGTTGCGGGTGACTTCACCAAGCGCAAGGACAAGAGCGAGCACCGCTTCGAGGACAAGCACAAGGCCAAGGGCGGCTACAACCGAAGGTCCTCCAAGAAGGTGATCGACAAGGTGAAGGCCAAGCACCGAGCCTTCCTCGCCTCCCTCAGCAACATCGATGCCTCCTCCGACGGGGGCTCTTTCTCAAGCGATGATGAGTCGAAGGGAAAGGTTGAGGACAAGCTCAACGGCCTCTGCTTCTACGCCGACGCCAAGCACGGTGGTTTTTGCACTATGGCGATTGAAGAAGGCAAGGTCGGGAAGCGCAAGGATGGCCCCGACTATGACTATGACTCCGACACACCCGAGGTATCACCCACCATCGAATCCCTCTCTCTCGAGCTTGAGTCTCTGAACGATACATTGCTTAGTTAGGATGCTTTGCTCAAGCGTGCCGCTTGTGAGAGGAACGATTTCAAGGCGAAGTACCTTAGCACGTTTCATGAGCTAGAGTTTGCTAAGGCACAAGTGGTGGTTACCGAGGAGGTGGAGTGTGATGCTTGCGCCATTCACATGTCTGATCTTGTCACTCTCCAGGACAAGTATGGCACTCTACTTGAGGAGGTCAATGAGCTGAAGGCTAGGCCTAGCTTACTTGGTGCGTGCAAGTCTTGCTTAGGCTTGTGTTCTGAGCTGGCACAGAAGGATGCTAGGATCGCTGTGTTAGAGAATGTCAGCTCAGATAGCACTAGAGAGTCGGATCGCTTTGAGGCTTTGGAGCTTGAGATCGCGTCATGCAGACACGACAAGATGCGTACCGAGGAAGAAAACACATATCTTCGGTCCATCTTGAGCTGGGTGTCTTGCCGAGAGCCGCAGCTGGGGATGATGCTTAGCCAATGCAAAAGGGCTGGCGGCACGGGAGTAGGCTTTGCTATAGGTGGGAAGGACGATAGCTTGTTCGGTAAGATTGGTGAGTGCAGTGGTTTGAGCGAGAATGAGAAACCCACCACAACACCCAAGATTACCAAGATCACTCCACCTAAGCCTACCGACCCCTCCAAGTTTCCTGTGAGAGATGGTGTGTTTGAAGAGCCACCCAAAACCACCCCACAGAAGCAAGTGTGGATTGCCAAACCGAACCACCTTCGCAACTCACTTGACACACTGCCAGACATCTCTAGTGATCCCCTTCCTAAGAAAGCTAGAGCTACCCAACCCAACAAGAGAGTGCCTACCAAGAGTGTGGTGAGGTACCATTGTGAGTATTGTGAGTGGGATGGGCACTTGGCTGAGTTCTGCTTTAGGAGGAAGAGAGATGATCGGAGGCAGGTTGAGTTGAACAACCGGGACATGTACCACCCACGAGTTGGGGTGCATGAACCGGAAATTCAGAGGCGCACTTCTAGGCCTAGAGGTACAATGCCTCAATGTGCTAGGCCTCAGGAGGCGAGACCACACGGTGGTCGTGCTCGGCGAGGTACCGGTCGTGACCCATACGACTACGGGCCTCGTGGCGGTGGCTTTACTCCACCCTCCTTTAGCGGACCACGTTTTCCCTATCGTGGTGATCGCTATCCTCCCGTGGGGCAGGAGATGTTTGGTTTTTCTCCTAACCCATTCTTTGGGCAAGTGGGACAACACTGGTATCCTTCACAGTTTACTAACCCCAGTGTTGGTCCGTTTGCTCATCCTATGTCTTTTTATTGATGTAGGAAGGAGGACTGGAGGAGACTTGGCTTGTGGATTCCGGATGTTCACGTCATATGACCGGAAGTGCCAAGTGGTTCTCCAGCCTCGACCCCGTGCGCCACACCGAGTACATCACTTTCAGGGACAAGAGTAAAGGTAAGGTTGTCTCCCGGGGGTCCATCCGAGTCAATTCGTCTTTTGTCCTCAAGAATGTTGCTTTGGTCGCGAATTTGCATTTTAATCTTCTCTCGGTTTCGCAACTCCTTGAAGACGGTTTTGAGGTGAGTTTTAAGCCAAACTTGTCTTGGATTTTGGACTCTAGTGGTGATCTTGTTTGCCGGATTTTACCCTTCAGGAAGGTTTTTCGTGCGGATTTTTCTATCTCTTCCGAACCTTCTCGTTGTCTTCTTGCCGGTTCTTCTTCCGAGCTTTGGAAGTGGCATAGGAGATTGGGACATTTGAGTTTTGACTTGCTTGCAGGCTTAGCTCAATGGACCTTATCCAAGGATTGCCAAAGCTGAAGTTCAAGAAAGATTTGGTTTGCCATCCTTGCAGGCATGACAAGATGGTTGCTGCTTCTCATCCTCCTGTAACTCAGATTATGACCTCACAACCCGGCGAGCTCTTACACATGGACACAGTTGGTCCAGCTCGGGTTAGGTCGGAAGGAGGGAAGTGGTATGTTGTAGTAGTCGTTGATGACTACTCGAGGTACTCTTGGGTGTTCTTTTTGGAGAGTAAGGATGAGGCTTTTATGCATGTGCATGATCTGATTTTGAGATTGCAAAATGAGCTACCTAAGCATGCTATGAGAGCTATTCGCGGTGACAATGGCACAAAATTCAAGAATGCTCAATTTGCATCTCTTTGCTCTTCCTTGGGTTTGGATCACCAATTTTCCTCTCCTTACACTCCCCAGCAGAACGGTGTTGTTGAGCGCAAGAATCGAACCCTTCTTGAGATGGCCAGGACGATGCTCGATGAGCATAGGACTCCTAGGCGGTATTGGGCCGAAGCGATTAATTCTGCTTGCTATGTTTCCAATCGCATTTTTCTCCGGGCTTTCAAGAAGAAGACATCTTATGAGTTGCGTTTTGGGAGACCACCCAAGGTAAGTCACCTACGGGTGTTTGGGTGCAAGGGTTTCATCCTCAAAAAGGGCGGTAAGTTGGACAAATTTGAATCACAGTCTTCTGACAGTATCTTTCTTGGTTATTCTACTCACTCTTGTGCTTATCGTGCTCTTAACCTTGAAACTAACCGAGTGATGGAGACTTGTGAGATTACTTTCGATGAGACCATGCCTTGTAGTTCCATTGCTTTTGAGCTTGCAGGTGATGATGAGGTGAACACCAGCATCTTTGTGGAGGAGGAGTAGGACGACGCCGATTGGGGTGATCCCGAGCCGACTCCACCGGCTGCCCCAGTCGACCCTATGACGTCTACTTCGGCTCACGGCCCGGACCCTTCTACTTCTTCGACATGGGGGCAGTTCGAGCAGCTTCCTCAGTCGGTGCCCGTTGCACCTGAGGGAGCTCCAGCTGCTGTCGAGGGGGAGGCGACTTCTTCATGTGAGGCACCGCTACACATTCAACATCGCCACCCTCCTCAGACTATGATCAGCGACATCAACGAGCGTACCACACGCTCCAGGTCATATCGTATCTCTCACTTTGCTCATTCGGCTTTTGTCGCGTCTTTTGAGCCCCGAGATGTTGGACACGCATTGATGGATCCGGATTGGGTTAATGCCATGCATGAGGAGTTAGAGAACTTTGAGCGAAACCGCGTTTGGGTCTTAGTGCCACCACCACCAAGTTGCCACCCTATAGGAACCAAGTGCGTTTTCAAAAACAAACAAAGTGAGGATGGGGTGGTAGTGCGTAACAAGGCTAGGTTGGTAGCGCAAGGCTTTTGTCAAAAGGAGGGAATAGACTATGAGGAAACCTTTGCTCCCGTAGCTCGTTTAGAAGCCATTAGAATCCTTTTAGCTTTTGCGGCTTCTAAGGGTTTTAAACTTTTTCAAATGGACGTTAAAAGTGCTTTCTTAAATGGCTACATAGAGGAGGAAGTGTATGTTAGACAACCTCCTGGTTTGAAAATCCCAAGTTTCCAAACTATGTTTTTAAACTTCACAAAGCTTTGTATGGTTTGAAACAAGCCCCTAGAGCATGGTATGATAGATTGCGAACCTTCTTGCTTGCTAAGGGTTTTAAAATGGGATCGGTAGATAAGACGTTGTTTCTCCTCAAGCAAGGCAAAGACAATCTCCTAGTCCAGATTTACGTGGATGATATCATCTTTGGTGGTTCTTCTCATGCTCTTGTTGCCAAGTTTGCAGATCTTATGAGCAGGGAATTTGAGATGAGCATGATGGGAGAGCTGACCTTCTTTCTCGGGTTGCAAATCAAGCAAACCTGGGAAGGGACGTTTGTGCACCAAGGCAAGTACACAAAGGACATCCTGAAGAAGTTTGACATGGGCGAGGCTAAGCCCCTCTCAACGCCCATGTCAACCACGACTGCCTTGGATGCGGATGAGGAAGGAGAGGCGGTGGATCAGACGGAGTACCGGAGCATGATCGGGTCGCTTCTGTACTTGACAGCGACTCGGCCGGACATTCAGTTCGCCGTCTGCTTGTGTGCGTGCTTTCAGGCGTCCCCATGAACTTCGCACAAGCAGGCGGTGAAACGCATCATGAGGTACTTGCGCTTCACTCCCGAATTTGGACTTTGGTTTTCCGCCTCCTCCTCTCTTGTGCTTTGTGGTTATTCTGATGCCGATTTCGCCAGTTGTCGTCTTGATCGGAAGTCCACTTCTGGGACTTGCCAGTTTCTTGGATCTTCTCTGGTGTCTTGGTCTTCTCGTAAACAGTCTAGCGTGGCACAGTCGACGTGCGAAGCTGAGTACGTTGCCGCGGCTAGCTGTTGTTTGCAGTTGCTTTGGATGATTGCGACTTTGAAGGATTTTGGTCTTGAGCTTACTAAAGTGTCTCTGCTTTGCGATAGCACGAGTGCCATTAGTGTAGCCAAAAATCCCGTGCTTCACTCTAAGACCAAGCACATTGATGTTCGCTTTCACTTCTTGAGAGATCACTATGAGAAGGGCGACATTGTCCTCCGGCATGTCGAGACCCAAAACCAGCTTGCGGATATTCTCACAAAACCTCTCGATCAAGCTGTGTTTTCTCGTCTTCGGGGCGAGTTGGGTGTTTGCTTTCCTTTTTAGAGGAGTAAAGCTTTGTGTATCATAGTTATTTTTGGTTCTTATTTTCCTCTTCTTTCTCTTTCTTTAATTGGTGTCTTTTTAGTTGTTAATAGGTGTCATTGCATTTTGCATCTCATTTGCATTTATAACATAGTTCATTTTAAGCTTCATACCTATAGCCGATATAATGAATCTATGCTCTGTTTGAGGTGCTTTATGTGTCTATGGTGTTGCCTAACTTAGACTCTCTTTGATCTCTTGATATGCAATAGAGCTAAGTTAGAAAAGCTTTAAAACTAAATTTAATTCCCCATGTCACCTCTGAAATGGCACTAGCATGTGTAGGCTTTTGAAGATCCTTCTTGGCTGCCTTATATATAGCTTGTAACTATGGCTCTTCATTGTTTCATTCACTTCCATTGAGCACCATGCTTAAAATTGATCTAAAATGAAATTGCTCTCTGTTTTGTGAATTGGAAAGATCGAGTTGGGTTTGCATTGTGAGCACTTCACCGTGTGTTCGAGACTGCTTCCATATGGGTTGATACTTGAGCGGTGTCGTGTATGACCAAAACCGGTGTGTTAAGTCCTTTGACTTTGCCCAGTTGGTAAGCAGTGTCATCACTTTGCTTGCAACCACTCACATACAACTTAAATGTGCCTAAAACTAAAATTTGGCTGCAAAACTCAGAAATTTGAAAAATTCATTCAGTTGGGTCATTGGCTTGTTGTATGAACTTTGCTAGGGATAGTTTTACTTGCTATACATGAGATTGCTTTGATATAGGTCCTATCTTGTTTGCCATGTCTAGTTGTCTCTAGGAGGTGATACCCATTCCTTGCTCACACATGTAATGCTCTCTAAAATAGCTTCTAAAGTGATCTTTAGCTCAACCTGAGTCTTAGTTGGGCACGTAGAGCTTTTCCTATTCTCACAGGATCACATCACTTAGAGCATCCTTTCATTGTCTTAGCTCTATATATGAAGCTTGTTGCACTCATTTTGCATATCATGGCATTTATGACCGGTTCTTGAGTTTTGAGCTTTGATGAGGTTCATGTGTCAACAAGGGGGAGAGAGATGTGCATTTCACTCCATCTACACTTAAGGGGGAGAGTTGTGCATTGTGGGAAGAAAGCATGGGGGAGAGGTATGTGATCAAGGGGGAGAAAATGTGCATTTTGTAAAAATCTTGCTTCTTTGGCTCTTTTCACCCTTCCTTGGTATCTTGTGTATGCTTTTGCCTAGGGGGAGCTTTTGCTAGATGTGTTGAGCCTTTGCCTCTTATGGAGGGTCTAGCTTGTGTTTTGGCTTCGATAGGTTTCGATTGGCTTCTTGAGTTTTATGCGTTTTAATTGGTATCTTTGAGTTTCCTTAGTGCTTAAATTGGTATTCTGAGCTTTGAGAGCTTTGATTGGTATCTTTGGCTTGCTAGCGGTGTTGAGCCCGTTTCTTCCTCTTCTTGAGGGCTAGCTTTGTTTTGCTTGGTTGCGTCGAGTCGTTGCCCATGTCTTTGGGAACCAAGTTTTGGATGCGTTTTGCTTCTCTCAAGTGACCCCGTTTTGGCTTTCTTAGCTTTTGGTCATTTCGAGACCTTTACCTTGTGGCTCAAATCTGAAATGCACTTGTGTTGACAATGCACTCATCAAGGGGGAGATTGCGAACACATGGTGGATAAGTACCCATGTATGTTCAGTTTTGTGATGAGTGATTGCCCAACACTTGAGCGTTTCAGTTTGAGTGGCTTACTACTAACCTTTGCGAAAGAAAATGTGTGCCTGTCTATCGGTTTGTGGTGTGCAGGTACTATGCCTAGTGACAATGGTCAATGGCATGGAGAAGGTCGAGTAGAGGCTTGTTGTGCCAATGGACTAAGAGCAGTGAAGGGCGGAAGCGGGGCTCGGACTGAGGGACCATGGGCGTCGGCGGACTAGCTGTGGTGGCTAGTGCCTGGCACCGGCGAGTGCGAGAAGACATGGAGGTAGACCGAGTCGATCAAGTCAAGACGGTGGACGCGCGAGTCGAGCGGAGGCTCAGGGGACTCGGAGTCCGACCGGGCGAAGACAAGGTGGCTCGCGTCGAGTGGTTTGGTGGTTTGGGCCTCAAAACCATCCGCGTCGGTTTCCGAGTTTGGGCCGCAAAACTCGGGGTTCAGTAGTTGAGCCCAAAGCTACCGGTGGCAGGTTTCCTAGGTTTGGGCCACAAAACCTAGGCGGAGCTTCCGAGGAAGCGGGGATGGCACATGGCGGAATCCTGGAGGTTGCGTCGAGGCAACGGCAACTCCTGGCAGGAAGCGGGGCCGTCCATTCAAATCGAGGGAGATATTTACCGGAGCTTGGACTGCAATGCTTAGGCTAGGTAGTTCACTCATTGTATCTAGGGGGTCTTTGGAAAATAGCTAAAGCCTCTGATAAATAGAGGATGAAGGGGTATCCTCATCCTATCTCTTGAACCCTAATCATTTTGCCCCAACTCTCTCTCTACCCTCTCTTTAGTTCATGAGATCCCTAGGTTGATTTCACCAACCTCTGTAAGAACTTGAGTTTGTTGTGAGGAATCGGAGGTCGTAACCTCCGTAAGCCATGGTAGCTTCGATTTCTTGATCGTGTCCCGTTTTGCTTGTGTTCTTCGCGTGTTTCTTTTGCTCCCTCTTTTTCCCAAGATGATTTCTCTTTGAAGGGAGTAGCTCTTGCAAATCCGCTTGAACCAAGTTGTTCGTACTCGTGAGGAGCATCTTTGCACCGAAGGAATTCCCCTCAAACCTCACGAGTGCGTAGATCGGGTGATTTCTTTGCGGTGTTCTTCGTTCTTGCCTGTTTTCCCCAAATCCTCGTTTCCCCTTGATTCTCACTGAATTAAGCGATGATTTCTTCGGGATAGCTCCTCCATAGCACTAGAATCATGCCTACCAAGTTGGGTTGCTAGTGGAGAACATTTGGTCGAGTTTTGGGAAGATTTGGCGGAGAGAAAATCACTTTTCGAGGTTTCTGCGTTTCTGTCGGGGGCGTCGGACGCTCCGAGGGTTTTGCGTCGAACGCTGGTACGTGCTGACGTCAGCGTCCGTCGCACGGCTTGTCTGTGTCTGGTGGCCGTCGGGTTGTGTGTGCTGTGAAGCACTGTGCTGCTCTCGGGTGGGCCGACGGACGATCTCCCAAGCGTCCGTCGCCGACCGTCCGTCACCTCTGCCGTTTTTCAGCTTCTGTCAGGCTCTCTGGAAGGCCGACGGACGCTCGCCTAAGCGTCCGTCGCACAACGTCCAACGCCAACAGACGCTCACCCAAGCGTCCGTCGCCCAGCGTCCGACGCCCTGCCTTCTGCTTCTCCTTTGCAAGGTTTTCTGGAAGGCCGACGGACGATCTCTCAGCGTCTGACGCCTAGCGTCCGACGCCCTGTTGTCCAGCGTCCGTCGCCTGTTTTTCTGGCTGTTTCGCTTGGAATTCTTGCCTCTTTCTCATAGGGGTTGAGCACCCAGCAACTGGGTTTGGTTTTTGGGAAAAGTGGCCCGAATATTTCGAGAGAAATTTGAGGCTCCCATTCACCCCCCCCCCCCTCTAGTCGTCGTTCTCGGTCCTTCAAAGGACAAGCTGCGGCCGCTGGTGGAATCCGCAGCATAAGAAGGCCACGAACCTACCTGCAGACGCGGGCGGGCTGCGCAAGGACATGAAGACTGAAGAATGATAAATCTAATGGATCTCTAACAGTAGATTAGAAGCGCCAATTACTTAGGATAAAGGGTGTGGTTCTGGATCTGAGAAGAACAGAGGGAGGAAGAAGAGATTAGGGTTAGTATAACCTGGATGAACTCCCGACCGGCACTGCTTCGTCGATGGCGTCTGCGCACAGGCAGCGACAGTCGATGAAGAAGGTTGGTGCAGACGCAGTGGCGGTGGCGGAGGTGCTCCCCGTCACTTGTTGTGCCACCCACTAGATCGGTCTAGGGATAGACAGGTAGGGGCGCCGACGGCTTAGACAGTCGAACCTCGTAACCAGTGCCCGTAGCCCCCACCTTCCCTTATATAGGCACAGCGTGATAGGGGGCCTCCAACCCTTAGTTGGGTTGGGCTCCCCTATCAAGAGCTGATCAAAGTCCTAATGGACCGTCGGGCCCTTTAGGGGAGAGAGATCAATACTAACATTCTCCCCCTTGATCTCTTCTAATAACTTATCTTAATCTTATCTTAATCTTATATTAATCTTAACGTAAATGCTTAGCACTTAGCTCTGTCTCATTATAAAGAAATGCGTAGAGCGTGTCTCATCATTACAGAAAAAATTTCCGTTGGACTTGACAGCTACATTACATCTCTCTAATTTGAAATAGAGTTCTAACTAAGGGCCCTAAGTGTTCAGGAATCATAGGCTTTCCCTTAAACCCATGCTAGCTACGTATTTTCTAAACACGTTGGGTGGTAAGCCTTTTTATGAGCGGATCCTCTAATATGATATCTTGTACTTATATGCTCAAGACTTATGACATGATCCCGAACTTTGTTCCTCACAACATAGTACTTAGTGTCAATGTGTTTTACAGCACCACTTGACTTATTGTTGTGAGCATATTATTGTAGTATGACTTAAGTGGTTTTTCTCGATGCTGTCTACCACTCTTAACCCGGGTAAGAACTTCTTAAGTTAGTTCACCTGCCCCGAGGCCTCATGATATGCTACAAACTCAGTGTACATCGTCGATGACGTGACGAGGGTTTGTTTTGAGCTTTTCCACGATATAGCTCCACTTGCGGGGTGAATATCTAACCTGACGTGGATAGAAATAACTTATTATAACTTAGCTTTCACCCCAGCCCCCACCCCACCCCCCACCCCCCACCCGCATAATCTAAGTCAGTCTTATTATAACTTAGCATGAAGTCTTTTGTGCCCTGCAAAAGATGCAGAACTATCTTAACTAACTTCCAGCGTTCTACATCTGGATTCTTTTAATATCTGCCAAGTAACCCGGTAACATAACTATGTCAGGGTGAGTACAAATTTGAGCATATTACAAGCTTCTGACAGCTGAAGCCTAAGATACTGATCTCATTTGCTCGAGCTCGATCTGATTATTGGGACACTGATGTTCCCTATACTTATCGCCCTTAACAATGGGTGTAGGTGATGAACTGCACTTATGCATACTATATTTCTTAAGAATCTTATCTATGTATGCTTTCTGTGACAGTCCTAAAACCCCTCTATTTCTATCACGGTGAATCTCAATCCCCGGAAACTAAAAAAAAAGGAAACTTCACCGAGATCTTTCATATCAAAATGCGAGGACAAGAGCTTCTTAGTTTCCATTAGTAGACTGACATCATTGCTTGTTAGTAAAATATCTTCCACACATAGAACTAAGAAGATGAACTTAGCACTCTTAAACTTTGCGTAAACAAAATTGTCCTCTATATTTGCCTTAAAACCCAAACTTTCTTATTGTGTTATCAAATCACTAATAGCATTGTCTTAAGCTTATTCTGATCCATAAGTAGACTTCTTTAGGCGACATCCCATATTTTATTTTTCTTCCACAACAAAACCTTTCGGTTGTGCCATGTAAAACATCTCATTGTAGATCCCCACTAAGGAGTGTCGTCTGTACATCCAACTGACGTAACTCTAAGTCTTAGTATGCTACTAGCGCCACTATAATTCTAAAAGAATCTTTACATGAGATTGGAGAAAAAGATTCTCATTGTAATCAATCCTTAATTGTTCTCTTTGCTTAAAGCCTTTTGCTACGAGTCGCACCTTATGATTCTTAACTTTCCCTTAGGAGTCACGTGTTGTTTTATAGACCCATTACAGCCTAATGTCTTGGATCCCTTAGAATTATGCACTAAGTCCCAAGTATTATTGAAATTCTTGCATTTTATCTTATACTTCTCATGGCTTGTTCATATGTGGTGGGATCAACCTCCATATGATGCTTTTCAGTTTCATAAACCTCTAAATCATCATCTGATATAGCTAATCTTTTAATTCTTTTTGATCTTCTAATATTCTTATTATTTTGGCACCATATGGGGTTGTTGTTATTCTCATGCTCGACTTGTGGTTCTAATGTCTCCTGAAGGACAGGTTCCAGATTCTTATTTATTGTCGACAAAAGAGAACTGACAACATGTGTTAGCACTATGGTGTCTCACACCGTTTGTCTAGCAACAACAGGTAGCATAAAGTATGGTTCTTAAAATATTGGAGTAGGGGCTTGGAGACCCGTTTCTCCTCTAAACTGATCTTTTGTGCTACCTTGCTCCCCCTGATCACATCATCTTCTAAGAACTTATTATATCTTGTTTCTACAAACTTTGTATGCCTGATCTTTCTGAGTAGCCATAAGATGGTAACTGACTGTCTTAGGTCCTAATTTTCCTAAATTTGGGTTAAAGAACTTTAGCCTCAACTGGACAACCCCACACCCTTAAAAGCTTAAGTGAGGGTACTCTGCATGTCCATAACTCATACGGTATTTTATGCACCAACTTAGTGGTACTTGATTAAGAATACGAATAGCGGTTTTAACACCTCCATCCATAAGCTTATCGGTAAAGTAGAGTAGCTAATCATCCGAACTTACCATATTCGTTAAGGTACGGTTTCTTCTTTCAGCCACTACATTTTGCTGAGACTCACCTGGCATGGAATAATTGGCAACTATGCCATTTTCCTGAAGGAACTTAGCAAAAAGTCGTGGAACTTGGCCATACGGGGTATGTCGCCCATACCATTCCCCGCCAGGGTCTGATCTTACTATTTTAAACTCTTCTAAAATTTCTGTCTGTCTTAATGTACTTTAATCAACACATTGATCTAATTCTGAGAGTTCTAAGGGTAATGTCTCAATGTACTTTAATCAACACATTGATCTAATTCTGAGATTTCTGAGAATTCTAAGGGTAATATCTGAATGTACTTTAATCAACACATTGATCTAATTCTGAGAGTGCTGAGAGTACTAAGGGTAATGTCTTAATGTACTTTAATCCACACACTGATCTAATTCTGAGAGTTCTAAGTGTAATGTCTTAATGTACTTTGACTAATCTATTCTCCCCTCGAAATGTGGTCTAATCTGCTAAAACCACAATTTCGAAGAGTCAAAACTGTACATTCTTACGCTTAGATTCATAGACGATGAATCTTTCTCATTTTCATTGGATACAACATTCACATTCTCAAAAACTGATAATAGATCAAATGTTGTCTTGCTTGAAGGCAAGACCAACACACTTATTATAAAATAATATCTTACATTTGCTATCTCCAAAAATAGAAATTCAATTCATCATCATCTAACTGAGAAAGTCTTACTAAATATCTATGCAAAAAAGGATAATATGGAGTACATTAGATATCCTAAGAACAAAACCACTTAATAATTCTAAGATAACTCTGCAACGGTTTCATTGTACTTGTATGGAATCCCATTCTTTGTCAATTTCTTAGTGCCTCCCTGAGGTTTGTTATAGTTATCAGTCTGAGTACTAGAAGAGGAGTTGTCATCCCACTTCGGTGGTTTGACATTCTTATATTATTCTTAAGGCTCTCCTCCTCCTAAATGACAAATGATCCTTGAAGGACCATATGCATTGATGCAAGCTTAGCTGCCAAATTTGTCAAGCTCAGTATGTGCTCTTTAACACCAGTGTATTTTTTAGTGCGTAATTCCTTAGTAAATGATCTCTTCTGCATTAATTCTACATCACCATTGGGTAGAAGATAGAAATAATGCATATAAATTTATAGGCTAAACATTTATAATATTTATATCATCGACGTTGGTCAAAAAATACAAATATTATAAAATTTTCTAAAACTTAATAATTGTTCTTCCAACTAAATTCTCCCGTTGGTTTGAATTTAATTAAAGAGACAACTAATATCTTAGCGGCGGAAAACATGATTAAATAGTCTCATACTAATTCTTAGAGGCATTTCTAATCACTCATACTAACTCTCAGAGGCATTTCTAATCTCTCTCTCTGAAAAATTTATCCCGTTGGTTCAAAATTTACCAGAGAACTAACTGTAAAACTGATTAAATATCCTGCAGATTAACTTATGGACTAAATAATTATAATATTGATATTAGCAGCGATGGTTAGAAAATAACAATATTATAAAGAATTCTAAACTTAAAATTGCTCAAAAATTAAATTCGCCCCGTTAGTTTGAATTTAATATGAGAACAAAATATATACTTAGCAGCGAAAAAATGTGACTAAAATTATTCTAATAATATTTTCCAGAAAATGTACTAATATTTTCTCTGCAAAATTTGTCGTGTTGGGTCAAAATTTGACAGAGATTTGAATCTAAATTAATAGCTTACTAATCTGAATTTTCTGGAAAAAAAAAATAAATTCGAAAACCTTACTATGCACTAAAAGGACCGGCGCCTCACTTTGGGCCCGGCCACTGATGTGGCCCACGGCCGCGGTGCGATCACGCCCACTTGGGCCGAGCTTGGCCCATCTGATGGCGGCTGATGCTGGCCGTCGATCACGATCGGACGGCCGGCCGGGCGCTTCGCGGGAACAAAACCCGTCGGCCAGCCGCTCCCCCGAACCCTAACGCATTCTGCTCCCCTCCCCTTCTCTCTCTCAAACTGCGGCGGCCCGAGAGCAAAACGGCGGCGAGCCCTCACCCGGCTGAGAAGGGAGAGAAGGAGAAAGAGGATGGCGGCGCCGCCGCGGGCCCCGATTCCGGCGTGCGCGCTCGCCCTTGGCTGAGCGCGCTGCCGTCGTTCGGCCTCGCGTGCGGTGCTAAGGCCCCCCGCGCTGAGTTCACTGAAGACGCCCCCAGCGAGCCCAGGCTCAGCCGCGACGGCGCTCAGGCCGGTCGCGGTGCCAGGCCAGCCTCCGCGTGCCGGCAGACGGCGGATTTGAGGCCGAAAGACCGTGAGGTCACGGCCCCGGCGGCGGATCTAAGTCAGTGAGTATAGGTAGAGGTGCCCTCCCCTGGATCCCGGTGTTTGCTTCTTATGGATTTGCATCCGTCTAATCTGAGTTCGCGGGTACGGAGTTCTTAGATCTGATTGCGGGTATAGGGTTAGGGTTAGGGTTCGAATCTGAGGAGTATAGCCCGGGACGATGCTCAAGGCATGTCTCTCGGCGGCTAGGTCTTAGTGCTTAGGAACCCTAATCTAACCACTGTTAAACATGGATCTGATACCATTGATAAATCTAATGGATCTCTAACAGTAGATTAGAAGGGCCAATTACTTAGGATAAAGGGTGTGGTTCCGGATTTGAGAAGAACAGAGGGAGGAAGAAGAGATTAGGGTTAGTATAACCTGGATGAACTCCCGACCGGCACTGCTTCGTCGATGGCGTCTGTGCACGAGCAGCGGCGGTCGGTGAAGAAGGTCGGTGCAGACGCAGTGGCGGCAGCGGTGGTGCTTCCCGTCACTTGTTGTGCCACCCTCTAGATCGGTCTAGGGATAGACAGGTAGGGGCGCCGGCGGCTTAGACAGTCGAACCTCGTAACCAGTGCCCGTAGCCCCCACCTTCCCTTATATAGGAACAGCGTGACAGGGGCCCTCCAACCCTTAGTTGGGTTGGGTTCCCCGATCAGGAGTTGATCAAGGTCCTAATGGACCGTTGGGCCCATTAGAGGAGAGAGATCAGTACTAACAGAGAAGAGCCGAAGACTTTGACGTTTCTCTTCAAGGCGACATTTCGTCGGGCCGGGATGACGTCAACCAACGGTGCGGGACACTACTAGTGCTTGACCCAAGATGGGTGAGGGACATTTCTGGGGCTCCCACTACGCAAGTACTCCATGTTCGCGTCATCCACTTACAGGGCATTCTTCAGAAGCTCTTGGGAGCACGACAGCAAGGGTTCCGTCATTTGGTTGGCCTTGCACCGGCGGCTCTGGACTGCGGCGCGTTCGCAAACGGCCGGCACGGTCTACAGGACGACGACGCTTGCACAATTTGCGTCAAGGAGCAGGAAACCATCAGTCACCTCCTCCTGGGGGGGACTTGGATGCGGCCGCTCCAGCCACTTTTGGTCTGGCCGGTCTCAGGCCGACGAGCTCGTGTCGTGGTGGGTAAAGAGAGCTGCTGGCGAGGCAATTAATCCGCAAGGCGTTTGACTCGTTGCTACTGCTGCTCTGCCCACATGCATGGACCCTATGGAAAGAACGTAACGCCACGACCTTTTGATGCAAAGCTTTGGAGATCATCTTGCTAAAATGGTTTTGTGGAAAATAATTTTATGGCTTTGCAGAAAATAAACTAGTCAGGTTTTAGTTTGCTGTAAAGTTTTAAAATTAATGTTCAAATTCTTTAGTGGTTTTTAACATGATGCAAAACACAGGGTAGTACAATGGTAAATACACTTGAAAAGTCTTTGATATATACAATGCACATGGTTATTCATCGCATCAGCGTCTTTAACCTTTATATTATATAATATAAGCATAGATATACAAAATGAGGCACGGAATACGCACTCTGTACCAAACAATCTAACTCGCAATTAGGCAAGCATACCACATAAACACTTTTGCAAAGTGGGACTTAGGCATGTTCTGCAGCCCGACAGCTTGGAGATACGGCAATGGGCAGAGGACACAGTTGAAAAAAATACCAGATTGGCGGCTACTCGAATTTCCATGAAGATAATGGCGGGGTCTCAGAGTCCTTCCAAGTGTTGGCCACATGAGCATACCGGTCACCCAAGACTTCACCCGCCGCAGCATAAGACTCAAGCTCAGCCATCTCATCTGGTGTAAGCTTCACAGACAGTGCCTCCACGTTCTGGTTCAAGTTCTCGGTTTTTGTTGTGCCAGGTATGGGGCAAACATCGCTTCCTTGGTGGTGAACCCAAGCCAATGCCAGTTGTGATGGCGTGCAACCTTTTCGAGCTGCCATTGCGTTCACGCGCTCGAATATCTGAGCATTCTTGACGAGATTCTCTGGTTGAAATCTAGGCATACGCTGCATGTAATGTAAGATCAAGGAAAGACACACATCAAGGATAACCTAGCTATGTAGGAGTATATATTATGCGTCTTAATTACGAAGAAGTTGAACCGAAGGATAATAATAAATTATGTACCATGCTACCAAAGCCAATCAGTGTTCAATAGGTAGTAGAATGAGTTCACCTTGCGGGAGTCCTGCTCAGACAGTGAGTCAACTAGTTTCGCTCCACTAGAGAAGAAACCTCTGCCTAGTGGACTGTAAGCCACAATTCCAATTCCAAGTTCTCTGAAATTGTCACAGAAAGGTGGCAAATCAGAGAATAAAACTTCCTAGTTATTGACCGCACAAGTCTAGTGTTTTGACAGTTCATGGAAGTACCTGCAAGTGGGAATTACATCTTCTTCTACATCTCTAGACCATAATGACCATTCAAGTTGAACTGCGGTGATAGGATGGATTGCATGAGCTCTTCTGATTGTTGATGCAGATGCTTCAGATAATCCAATGTACTTTATCTTTCCTTCTTCCACTAGCTTCTTGAGTTCACCAATCTAGCAGCAGAAAAACAAGACAATCTCTTTAAATTGGAAGATAAAGTAACAGCACAAACAGAACTTCATATGTGAAATGACAATAACGGTAGGAGCGAACAACAGGGGCTAATAGTAGTGTTTAGCCCCAAGCCTCCAAACAGAAGTAGGCCATATGTAGATAGGAAAGTACTCCGATATGAAGCTGCTACCGATTTCTCCAGCCTCCATTTGTATGTTCACATCAGCCTCCATAGCTACCAAATGAAGAAATGCAAAGTGCACAAGGGCTACTACTCACCGTGACCTCGATGGGCACCCTCTTGTCGATGCGGTGCTGGTAATAGAGGTCGATGCAGTCAACGCCGAGCCGCTTGAGGCTGCCCTCGCACGCTTCCCGCACGTAAGCTGGGTCACCGCGGATCTCCCATTTCCCATCGGCGAAGGAGATGCTGAACTTGGTGGCCAGCTCGACCTTCTCCCACACCCCACCTTGAAGCGCCTTCTCAGAATGAATTCGATCAGAAGCATTACGTCGAACATCTTCAGTGCAAACTGGACAAAAAGGGCCAAAGATACATATCCAGAGTTCGAAAGGTCCGAGAGAGAGACCGACCTTGCCTAGGAGAATCTCGTTGGTGTGCGGGCCGTAGATGTCGGAGGTGTCGAGGAAGGTGACCCCGGTGGCGACGGCGTGGTGGATAAGCTTGATCATGTCAGGCTCGGGTTTTGGCGGGCCGTAGAAGGCGGACATGCCCATGCAGCCGAGCCCCTGCGCGGAGACCTCCAGCCCCTGCGAGCCCAGCTTGATGCGAGGCACAGACACGGGAGCGGCAGCCATGGCAGCCCTGCAGGGAGCAGGGTGCTGGTGACTGTTGACCTGTGTGCCGTGTGGAGGTCTGCAGGTGTGCCGTGTGCGGACAGAGGCACAGAGCGACGCCCTCCGTGGCTCTGTCCGCTGGCCAGTGGACTACTCCTAGATTTTATAACGTCACTGCACATGCCAGCTTGTAGTAAGAGGTGACGTCATATATATATTACTCTTTGTCTTCTACCTTGTCCATGCATGTCTGCTAGCTACTGTCTGGTACTGTGCGCTTCGAGGTCGTCTCCTTTGCTTCAGATTGGACGTGGAAGATCCATGTCGCCAGGCCGTGCTGCTAACTCGATGTCCTGAATGTTGTTGGCTGTATGAATGCTGTTGTTATCTGGTACCTGGGTGGAGGGTGGCCGGTAAATGCTGATCGATGAAACTGTATAACAAATTGTGCATTGCTGTGAATGAATTCACTTGTAAATAAAGGATTTCATTACTTGAGTGAAAACAAATCACGATTATACTTGAGTAGCTAATTGTTCAACTGGATGAAATATAAATGTGTTGTGCCTGGTAAAAAAAAATTGGTCGTGGACCTTCTTTTGGTTTTGGCAAATTAAAAATACTAATCTCTTGGAGATGGCCTCTTTTTTTGCATGAAAAATTATTTTGGGAGTTAACAAACCACAAAATTTGCCAAATAAAATTTGTCAAATTCTTAAAGATGCTCGTAAATTAAAAAATAAAGAGCTCTAGGTGAGAAAACGGTAATAAGAGGCAAAGGAACTACGTGTTAAAAAGACTTTGTTAGTTAGAAATTCAGGTTCCCAATTCAAAATCGTTTAGAAAAGTAGTATAGAAAACTATTGGAGAGAAAAATAAATTGAGGTTGGTACTTATTTTATTAACTCGCTAAACTTATTGATTTAGCAAGTTAATTCTAGGAAATACCTAGAGTAGCTCTAAGTTATGCCGGTTGAAATTATCTTATTATTCCGCACTATTCTTAATAGGATTTTCTTTCCATTTATTAGCTATGCTCATATATTTAATGATTTGCCTCTTGAGTAATCATAATTGTTGCAAATGAAACATTCTGTCAGCCCGGAGCAAGCGGTAATTCTCCAGCTAGCATGAGGGGGCTGGTGGCCAGGAGTTCATAGCGATTCCTGCACACTGCAATAAGATTTTGCCCTACACGAAGTCTCAGTCAGTAGCAGATTTATTATCGTACAATCATGCAAGTGTGCTGCAATCTGCACCTCGCTCCAGAAAATCATAACAAAACAAATCTGTTTTTTTTTTTTTGAAGGAACAGGAGGGACTGAAGGAGTCCCTACTAGAATTAAATTAAGAGTAACCAAGCGGATTACAAAGCAAACAACAGAGATTACAGGGAGAACAGGGACAGGGAAAAGGGAAACAAGAAAAAGGAGAAAAGGATAAAAGAGTCAAAACTACACAAATTGCTCTAGCCATAATTCAACAGCAGGAAACTACTTCTTAAATTATACAGTACAATCTTCCTTTTTTGGTGATAAATGCAATAGGCCGCAAGAAGTACCACCTTGACGGCGACAGGTTCACTGCCATGGACAGATAAAGAGCTACACCTGGTGTTTTGCATGCACCGCGGAGGTGTGTCTGTATGGGGATTTCGGCGTGCCATCAGAGATTCAGAGTCGGCATGCTGGCTATTTGCTGTGAACAACCGCCAAGGACAGCGTGTTATTATCTGCAGGTCGATCGGAGCTTAGAATGCCAGGTGCAAATCATGCAGTAGTTGAGTCCAACACACTAATAGTGGTTAGGGAGACTTCGTTTTACTGAAGGTGCGATTGCAGTGATGTCTTTGCCTCTTCTTCTGCCATCGAAATCCTGGTTGCATGCAAAATCAGCACACCTGCATTGAAACAGAAAACGAAACAGCAGTGGACTCTGACTTAGAAAATATTACTGACGTAGGAATATATATATATATATATATATATATATATATATATATAGATATATATATATATATATAGATATAGATATAGAGAGAGAGAGAGAGGTGATAGCTGCTGGAGAACGCACCTCAATTACTCTGAGAGTCACCACCACCGCACAAGGGGAGAAACCTCTTCATTGACTTCTTCATTTGGGGTTCTGTTGCTGCGGATATGTGTTTATCTGGAATTGGAGACACAAAGTCGAAGTACTCCCCACCTTCCCTGCAACGTCTCTCCAGGTCGGGGCAGCCCCCTATGTGCAGGGATTTGAGGGCTGGGAGCCGCTGGAGGAGGCCCTGTGGAAATTTATTAATCCCAGGACAAGAACCGATCATCAATCCCTCAAGAGCAGTGAGGCCATCCATCCCGTCAGGCAGCGCTTTCAGTTCATCACAGCCCCACCACAGATAGAGATGAGTCAGCTTTGCTAGATCTCCAAGGTTTGAAGGTAGCGCCACAAAACTTTTGCACAAAGCAATATTCAATTGCCTAAGTGAACCAGGCAGCTTCGGAATCTCCAGCAAACTTTCACAGCTATAACCTTTCCAAATTGGGCAGAGGAAGGATTTCCTCGGATGATGAGCCCTTCCCCTCTAGCTTGGTGCACGATCTAATATCCAGAGATCGAAGGCGAAACAAGCATCGGAACTCCTCCACTGGCCAGCGGACAATATTGTTGCATGACCAGATTTCCAATTTCTCCACGAATGCCAGGCAATCCCCGAGACCAAGTTGCAATTTGGATTGGTTGAACACTGATATGAAGCCATTGTCATTGTATACATATAATCTTCTCAAGGAGTCTATCGGACGTCTCTGGCCTTGGTTTTGGTCATCCTTTACAGGCATCATCATGTCTACCAGCATCCCAATGTCCAAGCGAACAAGAGATGGATAAGATCCCAAAGGTATGCTCATAGGAATAAGACCTTCTACAGACCCACTGTAATAACAAGATAGAAAAGTGAGAGCGGGGCTCTCCGGAAGAGTAGCAATTTTGTGGCAGTTGTAGATCGACAGCTCTTCCAGCCGGGGAAACACCGCCATGCTATTAGGCTCTCCCGCACTGTTCTCTGCCCATCTCTCCAACACCGGCAAATTATTCAACCTCATAATCTTTAACTTCGGAAAAATTGGTAGAAAGGTACTATTATGCCCTGTAGTTTCCATGTCAATGTTCTTACATAATGCAGACAGGCTGTCCATGTGGAATAAATGTAATTGCTCAAGAGAGGACGACAACCACACTAAAGGCAGATCCTTACATCTTGGGCAGTTGTCAATGTATAGTTCTCTTAAACACTGGAACATTTGTGGGTCTCTCATCCATTGTGAGATGGATAGGCCAGCATACCCATGTAGCCCTAGTGTTTTTAGCTCAGCATGAGGTACTAGAGATTCCAGTATCTCTTCCTCATTACTACTGATGACCTCATCACCGAATGGATTGCGAATTATGCCACGGTCCCAATGAAAAAATAGTTCAGTTATATTCTTTTTCTCATGGAGATTGCCCTCTGACCCATTCTTTACTTTCCTCAAATTGAACAGTTCCAACCTGTTTCCAAGCTGTCTCATGTCTTTGAGCTCCTCAATACCAAAGCCATCTCCAGAGTCCACAATAAATTTTGTAAGTGTGCAGAGGTTGTGTAGTAGACCCAGTTTTGGAGGCATCCGGTTCAACCTATGACACCCCTTTAGATAAATGTGGGTGAGCTTTCTCATAGTTCGTATTCCTTCTGGTAAAAGCTCTAGTTTCCGACAATGATTGAGAATCAATGATTGCAAATTATACAACAGACAAACTGAATTCGATAACCTAAAAATCGTTGACCCAGAAAGATCAAGATACCTTAAGTGTGTTGTATATATGGGCTCACTATGGATAACAGATGGGTTATCCCAACACAATGCTCTTAATGATGTTATTTTTAACTTCTTAGGCACTTTGTATTCACTAGGATTAGAATACAAACTGACATATGGATTTTCAGCTAATAAAGTGCGGAGAGGAGATGAGTTTTCCATTAATCTAGTCATTTGTTGTTCCAATTCAGACCATGACAACTGGGTGTGACGCACATTGTTTATCAATGTTTTCTGCAGAATCAACTCTGTTCCAAAAGCACACTCATCTGTAATTTGTTTTGCTAAGTCATGCATTAAATCATGCATTTTACATCCAATTTCCTTGTATGGCCCAAGAATAGGTGCATCAGATATCTTGACATTCACATCTTGAATAAATGACCTCCACACCAACTCGTTGAAAACAAATTCACCTTTCTGTACCAAATCTGCCGTTCCATCTGCATGAATAAAATTGTTTGCCATCCATAGTTGGATTAACTTACCCTTATCCATATCAGTCCTTAGGGAATATCGCGCAGAAGGCAAAGCATTGCTTCATTTCGGATGACAAGTGTCTGTAGCTCAACTTCAGAATGGACAGTACTTCATCTTTGCCAACCCTATCATCCTCTGCGATGGCCTCCCATTCCTTGATTTGACCTTTTGAACTCATCAAGCCACCCATTGTCTTCAAAGCAAGAGGTAGTCCCTTGCACTTGCTAACAATAAGTTTACCGGTACTTATCAACGCTGTTTGCTTTTGCACTCCTTTACTAAATGCTTTCTGTGAGAATAACTCCCATGAATCATCTTCGCTCAAGCATGCTAGTTCATGTGGTGGAAGGGTGCCCATTATAGAGGCCACTTTTTGACTTCGACTTGTGACCAGTACCATGCTTCCCAATCCGCCAGCACTGGAAGAACATAGCAGCGGCTTCAGGTCATCCTCCCACATATGTTGTTCTTCATTCCACACATCGTCAAGAACCAGTAGGAACCTTTTCCGGCCAATAACTTCAAGCAGCTTTGCTCGCAGTAGCTCGATGGTGTCAGGTAGGTCACATCTTGCATTTGTAGCCAACTCTATGATGGATCTTACAACATCAATGGCGTCAAAGTTGTCTGAGACACAGTGCCACATCTTCAACTCAAAGTGCTTCTGAACTTTGCTGTCATTGTACACCATCTTAGCTAGTGTGGTCTTGCCCAAACCTCCCATTCCAATGATGGGCAGAACCTGCACATTCCGCTGATCTTTCTGGTCAAACAACAGCTTCACCACGGCTTCCTTGTTGTCGTCCCTTCCAAAGATATCTGAAGACTCGTCGAGCGCAGAGTGTGTTTGCCGATAGAGAGGTTTTGGCGCCTCTGCGCGCTCCACCAGACCAAACGTGTGCATCTCCGTCACCAGCTCATTGATTCTCTTGAGAACTTTGTTCAGATTGGAGCTAACAGTGAGGCGGAACAGAAGTGGGCTCTGGAGGGTGAAGTACCTCCGTACCTTGGATGCCTTGGAGTCGCCGGACTGGGCCTCGCGTCGCAGCGCCTCGTACTGGAAGTCGTCGAGGACGTCGTCGGCCTGGTAGGCGACGGCCCTGAGCTCCCTCATCCACGCCTTGACCGCGGGATTGATCTCGCTCTTCACCTCGGCGTCGGCCAGCAGGGACTGCACGGACAGCAGGTGGCGCTCCAGTTTGCGGCGGTCGCCGTCGACGCCCCACATCCGGGCGACGGTCTGGACGAGCGCGTCGGCGACCTTGCCGACCACGCCGCGCACCACGGGGAGGAGCAGCGACTCAGCCATGGGGACCCGCCGGTGCCCTGCTTGCCGGGATGGATCTCAGCCTCTCACTTGTCTGCAAGCTGTGCGCGCGATGTGGAATGCGAGATTGCGAGAGACAGGGTGGGGCAATCTGGAAGGAAGACGAAGGGGAGAATCCGTGGGACTGAGGGGCGAAGGAATCATCAGTTCCTTTGTCGTCAACGCCAACGAGCGCGTAGCTTAGCACTGCGCCTTTTAAATACTAGAATAAAATCGCTAGTGCGTCACCTGCAACTTTCGTTTAAAAAATTGAAAATTTACATCCAAAAGGTATCTATGAAGTTCAGATCTGCTTTAGCTCTCCTATCTAATTTTTGTATCTGCTCCCAACTTTTTTGGCCACCAAAACAACTTTGAATTGAAAGTTTATCAACTACTAACTCTATTTTAAAGTATAGCTTGTTTCACTTTTTTAACCTCAACTTTGATCATCCTCGTATTCAAAAATTTGAGGAAGCAATAATGCAATCTATTTTGAGTAAGCAAGGCACAACTTCCGTATAAACCATCCACACCATGCTCGTATCTCATATACCACAACAGCACATCTCGATATGTACAATCATCTTTCATCAGAATGCCACATCTACTTCATGATGAAAGATGACTACTGTAGAAAATAAACAGAAGCAACTCCATTTACAAGCTTACTATGCATCACCTGCAGCAAACAAAACCAAACCGTTTGCCAGATGACTAAATAAGGACCACTGATGCTAAACAAGCAAAAGGTTGCTTTCATGCCATAAATTTGGATTTGTCTGCACGACAAGCTGGGACCGGGCGGGGCTGGGAGCCCTGTTAGTTGAGTCGGCCACACCAAGAGGGCCTTGATTTACTGAAGGTGTGGTTGCGAGATTATCTACCATGGTCCTCTAACAATGCAAGAATGTCTTCGTCACTTGTTCCGCCATCGATTGCATACTGTAATGCTGTCCTACCATCTTGATCCATGGCTTGTGAATCAGCCCCTCTGCATACAAACGAAAAAAGAAAATGAGACTTCAGTGTTCTGCATTCCTGCTGCTTTTGCAGGATCATTTCAGTGTTCTGCCCATAAAGAAAAGCAAAAACCACATTTCGCTAAAAAAAAAGTTCTGATGATGATTATATAGTATTATACTTGTAGTGATTCGAATAAACCTTGCTGACAAATCAAACATGTGGTCCAAGATCAAATTCCTGAGTAAATTTTCATACCTAGAGAGGAGAAGCTTTGCATGCCGATGTCTTCCTTTCAAAATGCAGTGATGAAGGGGTGTCCGACCCCTAGAATCAATCATATTTACACTAGCCCCATACTGCAATAGTAACTCAACCATCCCAACATCTGCAACACGGCATGCAAGATGGAGCAAGGAGAGACCTTCACAACCGTCCTCCATGTCATCTGTGCGTGAACTTGTGCTAGCAGGGGAAAGGGACTCTCGAGGAGAAATCTTGTCATGTGAATTGCAATCGAAAAATCTAGGACTTCCATCAGGTGGTGAAGCCGGTTGCTCTTGCTGAAGTGCTTTTCCAAGAGTCAAAAAAGGGCCACAGGGCATCTCTCCATAAACTAAATTTACACTGGCACGTGATCTCACAATGAGACTGTAGGCTGCTTTCTTGTCATTTGCAGCTACACTATTCCACATCTGTTGAGCTAGCTGATTCTCATCCATGCTATGGTTCCGTATGAATTCTTTGTCTACATACTGCAATATTTACACCAAAAAGATTAAAAAATTCAGCAACCAAATTGGGATATATGACAATAAACATATGTTCAAACTGAAGATCTTCAAATAAGCCTATAGATACATGAATCGAACCATGTTTAACGTTATACGTATTCTAGTTCATGCAGTGTTGTTTTCAGATAAGTTTCATGGGCATGTGATCATGGATGAGCATTGGGTGGTGCCTATAGTAATTTCTTATGAAACTTCAAGAATCTTGCCAAGAATGTATCCCCTCCAGTCACCGCTAAGTGTCATTTTGGAATGCATCATGTCCACACATATTTTGCCACCAACTTCTACTGTAATATATTTAAATAAAAAAACCAAAAGGAACATTATATAAAGCTACTTTTGAGACAAGCACAAGTTTATTTGTACTATTTCTGCATGGTCTGTTTAATATAATTAAATATATGAGTAATATTCACGGTGGCCCTTAACTTGTCAGGTTGTGCCATCGAGGTCCATCAACTTATAAATTGCATTTTTTTGGATCCTTAAGCTTGGAGGTGAACCACTTAAAAAGGTTATGTGCCTAAAAATGCAATTTGTAAGTTGGTGGACCTGGCAAGGGTCAATCATATATTTCACTCTAAATATATATTTGGATAAAGTTAGAATGGTGTGACTGAACAGATTCTTGGATGGAATTTTTTTCTTGATTGGCAAGAGTATTGATCAAAATACCAAGAAAATTACTACCGTGAGTAGTTTGCAGGACGAACTATTATTTTTTTCTTTTCCTTTTGATAATTATTCCCTCTTCCAAATTATAAGTCATTTTGGTTTTTTCTAGGTACATAGCTTTTGTTACATGTCTATATGGAGTGATGTCTAGATACACAGTTTTAGAAAAGCCGGAATGACTTACAATCAATTTGAAATGGAGGGAGTAGTTTCAACTCAAAAACATCATGAAGAGTAAATTATCTAGTTCACATATATAGCATATATGAGTGCAGATTTGATGCCCAAGGGGGGGGGGGGCTGGCGCCCTCACTACCTAAATACCATGTTGCAATGTTTTTAAAAAACATCACAAAAATCAAGTATGTAGTACACATAAGTTAAGTATAGCCGCAACAATTCAGTTTGAAATTTATCCTAGATACCAAGAAACAAATAGACAAGCAATCGATTTGGCACTGTTCAACATGTGCTTACAGTGACACTTCTTTTTTTTATATAAAATCTCAGCATCAAAGATGGATTTCGATATGAATTGTTGCGGGTACACTTAACTTTAGGTGTACTAAATGATTTTTGTGATGATTTTTGAAACATTGTAGCATGATGTTTTAGCTAACGAGGGCACTATATGATTTTCCAGAATATATAGTGTCAAAGGAATCCATACAGTGGATCTCAATTTATGAGGAAAAAAGGAGGGTGAGCATATTGGCCGATAAAACAAAAAAAAAAACATCCAATCAACTCTCAGCTACAGGAGCATGTTGTCTCTACAAAAGTGTATGCAGGACTTGACATTAACATTCTTGATTCATATGAGGTCTGGGTTCTATGATCATGTGCGAAACACTACAAAACATCAGGTGAGATTTTTTTAGCAAGGTATGCAGAGAATTTCCTTTACGCGATGAGATACGCGTAACTGTGTGATCTGGGAGAAACAGAGCCTTTTAAAAAAAATATGAGTGGATGTATAAAGCCCTCTAACTATATGGAAAAGAATTGAATCAACAGAAGGAATATCTAGAGCCAGCAGCACATCCTAATTGGCATTATCCATGTTGGGATTGGAGGAGTCATTTGTGCAACCATTCTTCACATGGAGACTCTTTGAGACAATTTGGTTTTTAACACCCCATCCATTGCTAAAGGCCAAAGGAATGCAAGCAATTGTGAACAGTGTTTTCTGATCGTCCAATTAATCGTCCTTACCGGTACCCAACACTCAATTAGGGCCTCCGATTCGATCAGAAACCTGATCGTCCGATTAATCGTTCTTATCTTCTGATTAATCGTCCTTATCTGTGTCTTGACTCTTGACCGATCAGAAACCAATAGGCATACGGGCTTTTCAGCTTACTGGGCTATATTTATTTGGGCCATGGCGCCCAGGGTTTCCTTCTCTTTTATACCTCTCCCCCACTCTCTCTCACCTCCTTGATCCCACTCTCCAGCCGTCAGCTGCTGAGTGGCATCTCTTCCCCTCCATCCTCACTCCCTCCTCCAGAAATATGGAGTCACATCTCAAAGGTAAGTAACCAACTAACCAGAAATATTGTCTTGATGCTCTATGTCTACTATATAAGTATATAGTATATGGTATATATACCATACATATATGTATATATTCCTGCTATATACAGGACGATTATATGGACGACTAGACCGATAAGAGGTCGATTCGTCCTTATCGGTACCAGGGCAACTAGCGACGATTAGCCGATTTAAAAACATTGGTTGTGAATGTAGTGAATACCTTGGCATGAATAAACTTCTCCTTGGCAGAGAATACATCTTTGTGCTTAGGCTTGCTAGCAGAGAGGTACTGTGATGTGTCTGATCCATCAGCACTGCAAAAGAAACAATGTTGCAAGTTTGTTACCTGAAGAGCAATAAAGAAGACATTGAATTACTTCATAAAGAGATTCAAAACAGACATAATATATTACCTTGAATAATCATCTGGCAACATCTCTTCCCAAATATTGTTGACAAACATGTTGCCTAATGACTTAAAGAGATTGATTACAGATGGCTCCCAAACTCTGACATCAAGTGTCAGAGATCTTACCTGAAATAAGTTGCATGTGTTTAGGCTACTATTCTATCAAAATAAATATATAATTATCCTAAATTAGCAATACAAACATGATACTCAGCTATAAGAAGAAACCCTATTTACAGAATTTGAAAAAATAATTGTTTTGGCGACAGATTTATATTTTAGATTCTTTAGCAATTTAAGTTTTGGCACTCTTTTTTGAGGCAAAAGTACAATCATGTTTCACTTCCTTCTTTATGCGAAACATGTTTTGTAGGTCAGCACACGGTGTGATAGCATCACTGCACCAAAGCAATTTATTTGATATCATGCACACACTGGAACAACCTCTAGACTTTAAAGAAAAAAAGAATTCAGAAATCCATCTATGTGCATGACCATCAAGAGAAACAAGCATCTATTAAAAAAAATAACAGTTAAAAGTCTTGTGGTTACCTTTGATATATGCACTCCCAGATTTCTATGCACCCCAGAACACTCTATGCATAGAAGTGCACCAAGGTTTAATGATGCCCAATCAGGTTCCGAAGCACCACAGTCAGCACACATATTATTGCCATCAACTTTCCTAAGCAAGTCAATTGGTTTTTCAGGTTTCATGCTGGTTCTGTGATGATGTGTGCCTCTGACATCATGCTGCCCATTTCCAGAGTTCTTCTCCAGTACTAAATCATCGATTACGGAAGGTTCAAATTCCACTGAACTTGTAAAGGAGCTTCCATCACTAGTACTCCTATCATGACCACTGCCCTTAGGGCTTGACATAAAACACTGAAACAAAACAGTAAAATATTGTAAACTGAATACTCCAGAATACATGCAATCCCAACAGAGGCCATCCATTACTAACCTGTTCTGGGGATTGTGAGCTCAGTAAAGAGGCAATAACACCAGTTATCTTTTCAATCCAATCCATCTGATCTACTGCACTCTCTGCCTGCATAAATAGCAGATGTGTTCATGAAGTATGAAAGTCTCGATCATATTCAATAAGACAGACTGCTCCATAAACTTGTGCTATACCTGCAATGTGTAGATCTTTGTGGGTGAAATAATTCTGAAACAGAACCTTAGATCTGATTGCTCAGCATCAACTTTAATAGTTGATGTCAACAAATTTACAGTATGCCGTGCAACAGACTTTTCATCATGTATAATACCATGGTAATGAGAAGAGAACAATCTGCTCAACAACCCAGAACCATGTTCAGGGGGGTTAACACTTCTTTGCATGGAGCAACCAGCCTATATGATCAAAGGCAAATGGTTGAGGAAAGTATCTGAACTAAAATATATCATGCATCATGGAACAAAATATTATGCCAACTTAATGAGCATTTCAACACTGAATGTTACAACGGAGACCTACAGGTGGCCTAGTAATTTGTTTTCGATAGTAGTACAACATTCCTCGACTATCAAGTACGAAGAACCTTCTTTTCCAGTCGGCTCTCAAGTTTGAAGATCTTTTCGAAAGATAACCTTGACGAATAGTCTGAACCTGGAAGTAGTACATCACGAATTTAACTTTCTTTTTCAAGCTGTAAACCTGTTTTGGATCTCCAGTGTATTAGTGTCTTACCTTGCCTTTTGAAGTTGACTGCATAACTGCCTCGATCTGTTTATGTGAACTTCTGCCAATTGCCTGTAGTCCATCACCATTATAAGAATCATTCAAACCATTTATAGAAGACCGACTTTCCCGGTCTATCTGCCTTTTGTACTCATGCATCCTCTCTACAAGAGAAGCTTGTTCCTTGTTTGCCCTTTCTCTTGATTGCTGTGTATAAGCAAGAACCTGAAGAAGAATTTAAAGCAGGTCAAAAGGAAAACTTTTTTGTCAATATTTATGAGTAAGTAGATGAAAAAAAAGCATTGAAGAAACAAGCAAAACTGTGCTGCGTCTTAATGAAGCAAAGCAGAAACAAACAAATCTCAGTAAGCATGGCTGGTTGACATAACAAAAATTTTGGCTATAATGCTAGTAACAAAACAAGAAAATGCAAAATAAAGCGACAGAATTGATCAGTGAGGTAAATACTAGTTAATAAGCCGTCTAGATCATATTATCATAAACCAAAATCAACAGAGCCTTTTGTTATAAAACTGATCCATGTAATATATTTCATTCTATTTTAAAAAAAGTGTCAATTCTTAGTTACATGGGGATAACTCAGTCCAATTATTTTCTTGTAATAATCAAGATCATCATCAGTATATATAAAAGTAACTGCAAAGTTGCACTGAGCACTGGAATCATGTGAAGACCACCTGTCCTAACTAGTGAATCGAAAGCAGAAATGCAGGGTGATAATATTTACATGTTAAGATATGTAACTACTAGAGCAAAGCATTAACACCATAATACAAAGGGAAACGGTTTAAGAGTTACCTGATTAATATATGGCTCCATTTGGTGCAATAGTTCATATCCCTGAAAATAGCAATTGATGGTATTAATCTTATTCATGCATAACATAGCTACACCACAAGGTAAAATATGCAAGGACGTACTTGTTTAAAATATCGAAGATGTGAGTCCATCGTCGCACTAACAGCCTCCAAAAATTCAAATCTCTTCTTTGCCTCGACATGGGAAAGTGAAGTGACCTGAGAAATTAACATGGAATGGCAAACAACGGCATGCTAAGCATATAAGCTCAGAAACTAAGGAGCAAATTAAGGGACAATGCAAACCGTACCAGGTTGAAACGCGCTTGCTCAAATGAAGATCTAGCACTGTGAAGCTCCTGGTCATTACCAAATGCTATTTAGTTAAGGGGGAGGGAGAGATGCCTTAATCTGTGTTAACACTGTAAAATGTTGAATAAGAATGGTTTTTACATCTTCAATTGCCGTAGTTATGTCCGGCCGAGTACCTTTCTTCAATGATAGGTACTTCTCACGAATCTATAACCAAACCAACCAGTTCACAAGTTAACAGCATACTCTCTCTTAGAAATTCAGCAAGAAATAATATTACAATTATGCAGCAAAGCAAATATGGCTGAAAAATATGAAATTAGAACAAATTAGCAGAAAAATAACAGAAACATAGGGAAAACATCGAGTAACGAACAGTTCTAAATTTCGATCAGGTGTCTTGCTATCAATCACTAAACAGACAGCATAGAAATCACATGCACACGTTATGCCCAGGAGAAACTTGTCAAATTCCACAAATATTGATGGGTGGGGAAAGAGGTAGGTTTTGCTGTTATCCATGAAACAGCGCAAAATGAAAATACATCACACACGAGGAACAACGTAATAAGATAGCCTACCTGGTCATATGAGAGGCTAGCCTTGTCAAAGCGCTTATGAGCATCCTGAAAATGCATTGAACAGAACACTATATCATTCAATTATCCTTAATGTGGATTTTCATGATTTCGTGTTAATGGAAAATAATACTAGTACCTTCACATCATGCAAATCAATGTCAACAAAATTCAATAATCTGTCATTTAACATGTGCTCAACCTGTCAAGAAACCAAATCAGAAAATAAAGCAGGTAAATTACTAAAATTTAGATGTGTCATGGCATGATATAAATTAGACTTTCAATAAGGGAACGTCAAATACCACATTCCACCCTAATGATATGACTTTGTAGTTTCAACATCAAATGATGCTTGGGAGACCAAATTCTTACATAAGGTGTGTGTTCAGAAGAAAAGAGAAAAAGGTATAAGAAATGTAAAGTATAATGATATTCCTCGCCATAAAATATCATCAGGTAACTCACATTGACATGTTGATATTTCAATAACAGACTATAAAGGGACGTTTCAAGGTGCAGTCACTTGCAGGCCTTCCTTGTATAAGCATCTCATTATGAGGGAAAACAAGAATTTGGCCTAATTAATACGTATAATCACATTCAAAATAAGAAATGCACTACCTGGGAGCGCAGGACTTCCTTGTAGGTTCCAATTTCTCTTAAGGCAATTGTAAATTTGGTCATTACAGGCCCTGGAAAGGAGATGAAAATTCAGTATGCTCAGTAGAGGAACTGACAACATTAAGTTCAACTCTACTCTTATGTGGGGAAAGAGTAATAAAGAAATGAGAAACAGATAATATAAGCTGGTTGAAAAATGAAAGCAGTTAAAAGAAACAGTAAAATACTAAAGAATTGAACATTATTTTTTTCATGGACCAAGACATGGTGGCAAGAATAATTAAGCAAAACAAAAACAATAAAAAAAATCCTGCTGCATACTTGCATGGTAAGTTTATAAATGCTGCTGGGAAAGGCAGACAAAGAAAATAACATGACTAACCACCAAAAGCAACACTAATTGGATCATTGTGGCCTCCTCCAAATGTTTCAAGTGAGCTGGCAAATGCAATGTCTCCATCGTATGCTTCCCCTAACCCTTCACTGAAACAAAAGGGCATATGGCACAGGGGGAGTGAATTGCAGCTCACCATACTCCCTCTAACAAAATAAATGCATGGGCAATGAATGGTCACTTACGTATACTTACGGCAGCCTTTATGGAACTTCAAACATCTCTCTCTCAGCAATTCAGCACTCTCCTCAAGTGATTGTATCTGTTTTCAGGAGAACAGAAAGGTGCATACAATTAGTCATCAATCAAAGAAAGTAAAGTTTCATTCATGACTGCAACCAGGAAGAGAATTCGTTTTTTCAAATGGGAGACCTCTTCATTTTAAAGGCATCAAAACAAACAACCAGCAATATATGAAGCAGGGCTCACCAGCTTAGCAAATTTTATGAAATGATGAGAGAAGAGACCAAATTATGGAAATAATGCACAGACAGAAAACAGAAGATTCACCAACAAAACCATTGAGTTAGTTCCATGAATATTGAAAAGCTAAATAGTCTGCAGTAAGCATGAACTTGGACTGACACGGATAGGTCAGCTGACCTACATTATAACTTTTTCCAAGAAGCACATTTGTTTTAGTGACAAATTGAAATCCAACTCCAGAAAACAGAATTAAACTGCTTTAAAGCTTTTAGTGTTAACTGGTAACGAGAATTCACATTGTACATCAAACTAGCGCCAGTCTACAACAAAAGATACGCAGCAGACAGAGATGTGCCTACAGCCGCAGCACTATGGAACATTAGTTCGTGATGCCCCTTCATAAAAAAAAAAAGTTAATTTTGAAAAGAAATCGAACTAATCACGGACCACTCATTGTGGTGCCATGGAAAAAATCGCAAAATAATTGCAAAGAAGAAAACCAACCTGACTAATTGACAATCCAACAACACGCTGCATTGCAGATGCACATCATACACTCGCACGCACAGGGGCACACTTACAGTAAAAACAAGTAGATGCGACAATACAGAGCCGGTCATAATAAAATGGAATCCACATGCTGCGATGCAGACATGCTGATCCGCGGAAGGGCAAAATCAGAGGGAAGGAATTTGGCTTTATTTCCACGTGCATTCACAAAACAAACAAATGAGGAGATTCCGGGCACGCGAGCGACGCGCATCAACCGTGCGACAGAGAAGAGAAGCAGCGGTGAGTTGGCCAAGTTTCCCTCACCGCAGTCCACCACAGGAGAATAAAATTTTGGGGCGGAGACACGCACGGATCAGCCCACCGCGACAGAATCCAGGAGCAGCTACGAATCCATCCAGGCAAAGGTGGCAGAAGCCCACGGGCACACGCACGCACGAGAACGCTTAGAGGGACCGAGATCCGCCGGGATCACGAGGGTGCGGCTTTTCTCACCTGCGTCCGGAACATGGGCGAGTCATCGAGCTTGGCGAAATACATGGCTGCCGCTGCCGCCGACCGCTGGCACAGTGACCGCCACCGCCACCGCCTCCGCAAACTCGCCACCTCCCCCTACCAGCCCATCCGCGGGCAAGACGCGGCGCTCCCTCCGCCGCCGGCTGTGGCTTCCTCCGTCCGACCAACCGACCCACGCCGCCGCCGAGAGCCGCGAAGGTAGGCAGGTGGGTGGATCGGAGGAGAAGGTGCGGTGCGGTGCGGTGTCCGCGGGCGGCCTCGTCGCGGCAGGGCGGGGAAGGGAATGGCGGCGATCTGGGCGCGTGGAGGGCGGGGGAATTGGTCGGGTGGCTCGGCGAGAAGCGAGGCGAAGAGGGAGGGAGGGGAAGAGGGGGAGCGGAACGAGGTGGTGGAAATGCGCAAGAGGGGAAGGGAGGGAGGGAGGGAGAGAGAATAACGGTGCGCTCTCTCTCGCTTTCTCTCTCCTCCTTCCGAGTGCGAGAGGGAGCGGTAACTGGCGAGTTTAATTAATTATTAATCTCGGTCCAAATTGTAACGATTAGTCAAGTTGATTATTTCTAATTCTAATCCAAATTCAGCTAAATTGTTTTCTTCTGTGAGGAGCAGTCAGGAACTGCGCATTTTTTTAATTCCGTCGTTATCAGAGAAAAAAAATAATGTCATTTCTATTTAATGATGCCGTTCTGTCACCGTTAATGAAAGCGTGGTGGGGGGGTCAAGCAGAAGCAGGGGTGAGTCAGAGTGGCAGCCTGACAAATGGACCGGTTGGTGATCTGCCAAATTCGTTAGGAGTTGACGATTGCTGTTTCACTGTCGCATCAACAGGACGGACACACACACGACCCTGCACACAGTGCTCCTGACGACGGAGATGTCGAGCTGGTCTCGTCTCTTCTCCGTCGTTTTTTTTTCTTTCCCTTTTCTCCTACTGCGCAACGAGTGGTTGCGCCCACTAATGCGACAGTGATTATGACACCGCCACTCAGTCTAATCCCCTGATAGTGCTGGACTGCTGGTGCTATGCTACTCGCTCCTCTCTAATCCTCCTGACAGCCCTGACGTTAACACTAGAGGCGCACTCAGAAATACAGTACGCAGGATTTCGTCTCCATCGTACATTGCAACCTGCCTTGAATTAGTTCATCTTCGGCGAAAAGACAATGGGCTAGATAGACGGGAGATCAACTTTATTTAAATATAAATAAATATATTTTACAAATTTGTCTTTTTAGTGTGTCAATAAATTAGGCGCGTGGGTGGGCCCATAAATGCTGGCTTTTTCTCGGCCTGCCGCCACGCGGGGCCCCGCCGGGCCGTTCGGAGATTCCGCGGCCCGCTGTGCGCGCATGATGGCCCGCAAGGCCGGAAGTCTCGTTCCCGCCACCGCCAGTCCGCAGTCCCACCACCCATCCACCGCCACTCCTCGCATCAAGATTTTGTTTGGACTCGTCAAATCATGTCCATGATTGCTAGCTACGCATGCCCTCCCTTGTATAAAACTGAATGGATTGTTGTACTACTAAACAGAAAATAAGAGTTCCAAACAATTCAGAGCCAGTTACTTGTCACCAACTTCCTGGATCTCTAACCCAAACAAAAATGCGCGGAAGAAGCCTTCTTCTCCGGAGGATTTTCATTTGGCCATTTGTGTATACTAATTATTTTTTGTTGCTTCTGAGACCTGAGTTATCTGCTGATCCAAGATTGGATGCATCTTTTCTCCTTGCTATACATCGTGTCTTCCAAAGACACGAAACATGACCGCTGTCTGCTTTGAAGAGTCGGATGACGTGACACGGGGAATCTGGCAGCTCAAACCCCAGACCCAGAGCGAAAAAGAAACAAGAGCAGCAGCCAACTAACTACCAGGACCAGAATGTGGGAACAGAAACATAGACCACCAAACGGAAGAAAATGTCCAGCGTTTTTATGCACAGATGAAGTTAAGCAGTGCTCTTCAATTCTCATTTATTAGTACTTGTTATTTTAGCTCTGAACAAAACGCAACAGCCGCTCCAGCCGAACAATTTCAAGAAAGAAAGAAAAAAGTTTGCTTTGGTACGCCGAGTAGGCATGTTCGTACAGAATAGCTAGCGCCTTTGCAACGCAAAGGGTCAGCTCTCCAGGCTTTGTCGACCGCTTTCCTTCTCTCCAATCGCAAGGACATGTCTTCGTCAACTGATTGGTTGCCATGTCGACCCCGAGACGCAAATCACCCCCACATTTGCTCCGTCTCTCTTTCCATCACAAAAGGTCTCCAGTTTTTGACATTTGTGTGACTTTGTGTCCCTTCATGCCCAACCTGAGTAACTATAACTGGTGCAGTGCTTCCTGTACTGTACAGAATAATCGCCAACTTCAACAAATATTTACCAAATGCTGCTCGGCCTTCCGTTCCCTACTTCAGAACTTCATAACAATCACAGCTGCCCATCTGTCAACCATGGCTACAGTTCCTGGCACGAGGAGACCCTACTGGAGATAACCTGGACTACACCCACCCAGGACAAGGATCATACAATAGGCGAACGGACTGCACACCTGAAGCAATAAAATAGAAATGATGAATCTGCAGAGCCATTTGGAAAGTGAATGGCTGCTGGCCTGCTACTACTACTACAAGACAAACACCCACTAAAAACAGAGACTATTATGTACTCTGTCCATTTCGATAGTTTTACACTCTAAACATTATGAGCTTACTTTCCTACGATGAATGAAGGTAAAGAAAAACATGGATGAAAAACTGAACAGTAGCAATATCAACATAACTTCTCCGCAGTCAACACAATGTTAAATCGTTGTACCAGAGTAAGACTTACAGCAGGTAGGAAACAACTAACTCGAACGACGGCATTAGCACACAAAAGCAAGTTTGCCACCTTTGGCAGCACACAGGCGAAACATGACTACAGATTTCTAGACAGTGTGCTTTCTCAACCAAGTGATGAAACTAGCCATGAGCAAAATTCACTTTGGGTAGAGAATATCGTAGTGACCAGGCCGGTAGAGCAAAGTGATGTAGGGTTTCTCAGTAGCAGGAGTAGATGTCATCGCAGCATCACCCTCAGAAGCATTGGCCGAAGGGATGAAATCATGGTGATTCACGCTCAGATTGCCAGTATCACACGAGCTTCGGTCTAGGTACATAACACGGATAGGTACACCTAGTGCATCCGATAGAGCAATTATGTGCACATGGTCACTTTCCTCACCCATAGGTTCCACAGAAGCCTTGCAGAACTGCAAAACAAAATTATAAACCTGGGTCATTCTTGCAACTGCATATTTATCAAAATGTTTACTGAAATAGAGTACAGATTCAGTGCTGGAAATAACAGTGTGGCTTCAACAATTATTTAAGACAAAGTAGCTTATTTGCCCACATGGGCAGCAGCATAAAATCTTTCCTATCATAACATTTGTTACAGAGTACAGACTTACAATAAACTCCACCATTGGGTAAAAAAAAAAGTTTTGCTCAAAGAGTTGCTACATCATTATATCAAACCGACAATATCTGATCTTTAGGTAAAGGAAAACAACTCTGGAAATAATGGCTACATGTGATCCAGAACAGTTTAAGGCAACAATGAAAGAACATACTGTGACTGCCAATCGCCACAGATACTATTCACCAGGGAGTAACAAATAGGGTTACAGATTGATGTTACTTGATGCACGTAAATGATCATGAATTTAATTTATGTAGTCCATATACAACATGTGATAAGGGAATATGGGACTTACCTGAACCACAGTTGAATTTGTCAAGCCAGATATGAATGGTTCAAAGAAGTCAGACCTCCTTTGAATTTCACCAGAAGTGACAAACCTAAAGAACATGACAACTGAAGACAACAGTGTTAGATAGCAATACCAAGATAGTGTAGAACTACAGAGTTCGAACACTTAAATGTATACAAACCATAATCAGAAACTTGTGGATCCCTGGTTCTTTCTAGAAGCTCTTCAGGCCTAAAGATGTTGGAAAACAAATAGATTTACTAAAGATATACAAAGATGACGATATGTATTGTTATATTTTGTGGAAGGTTCAAAGAAAAATGTGTCTTAGGTATCAACAACTCAAAACACTTCTTCAATGTATTCAGGGGACAAAATACAACTCTATGATATTTACCCTATAGGAGTTTCATGTCCCTGCAGAACACTTTCCAGCATATCAATGAATATCTGAGCAAAATCAGAGAGCATAATTCAGTATGGGGAGAGATTACAAAAATCTATGAGGTGTGGTGCAAAAGAGGACTCCCTCCAGATATAATGAAATTATTTTCATGATGAATATAGTACCATGAATTTTATGTTATAATACAGTTGGTTTTCAACTTTTAACTGTTAATGGTCAAAGCTAAAAGATTTGACATAGGACAACCCTAAACCAAGTAACCAACATATATTGTGATTAGAAGGAATAAATTGTTTTGGCTTTTCTAGATACGTAGTTTTTGTTATGCACTTAGATATAAACTATGTCTAAGATACATAGTAAAAAACAATGTATTTAGAAAAGCCAAAACGTCATATAATCTGGAATGGAGTATTTTGTTTTCAACAAAGTTATATTTCTTACAATTAAAGGCATACATTAGTCAGCAAGGTTCAACTCTGCAATTTTCAAATATCCTTATTTTAACTAAACTACACCAGCATCCTTTCAGACAACTATACACTAAAACATAAGTCAACAGTCATCCAGATGCATTTTACACTAGTACAGTAAAACCTTTGTGTGACATACTTTGTATCAAGCTGATAGCTTATGTCCTGTGGAAGACGGTTAGTATTCCTGAATCCTGACTAAACTAAAATAAGTTGTGTCTTAGTTAATTTTTCACATAAAAATCAGCATTCATGAGCCTCAAAGGATCGACAAGAAGCATGCGCTACAATAACCCAAACCAGATCTATTCTACAGATACATACATCAGACAGCTTGTAAGCCAATTCCTATGCAAATACCCAAAAATCATCTGGAAATGATCGCGGCACATAGTAGACAAACCCACAAACAGTAGATGATAGTTCCATATAGAATTTGTTAGAATAAAACAAGCGGGTTATAAAAAAAAACTCTTTTTTTTATCCACAAAACAAAAAAGGTTCTTATCAAACCCACAATAAAATTGGAAAGAAAGATAAAGTAAGTAGACCTGACCCCTTTCTAAAGGAATTAAAAAAACAAAATAAGAAAAAATACTGGAATTCTGGATTTTTCAAATTTCTCTCAGACTGAGAGCCCTCACAGCCCAGGCACAACGACGCAATTATCAGGGGCGCGCTCTACCACTGAGCTAATAGCCCGTCGCGCGGGCCTCCCAAAGGGAGGCTTGCTACGCCAAAAGCGAGAAAAACTCCAGCAAGGACCACCTTGCAAGGCTAAATACTCCTGGGTGACCGATAGCGAAGTAGTACCGTGAGGGAAAGGTGAAAAGAACCCCCAGTGGGTAGTGAAATAGACGAAGAGCCGACATCGAGGTGCCAAACCTTCCCGTCGATGTGGACTCTTGGGGAAGATCAGCCTGTTATCCCTAGAGTAACTTTTATCCGTTGAGCGACGGCCCTTCCACTCGGCACCGTCGGATCACTAAGGCCGACTTTCGTATGTAGAGCAAATAAATTGGAAAACCAACCTAACAGAAAATGTGACTGAGGGAAATATGCGAAAATAACAGTTGAATAAACTTACTGCAAAGAAATCCTCAAAAGTGAACTCGATATATCCAAGAGACAAGAGCGTCTTCTTGCATTCCTCAATTTTTACCATGATGCGCTCAGCCTCAGCTTTGTCTTGTGTCTCCAAGATGTGTTCCTGGCAGCAAATATAAGATAGGATCATCGCCACAATTATGAACAATAATACTTGTGAAAAGCACAACGCAGATACTACCAAGTAGGAAAACATAAAGCTTCGATAAAAGCAGTTTCCATCTCCACGTGTCCGTCTTAAAGCACCATATTGTTCGCCAAGCAACTACAGACAAAGCAGGAGACTGGTTGAACAAACTAGACAACGGCATGCTATATCCACAGAAAATGCAGTACATATTAGATTTTCCAGACACACAAGAACCTTAATTTTCTCTTGTAAAATGGGGCTGCCAGACTGAAACTCAGCTGCTAAAGAGGAGAGAGGTTCCTGCAACATTTACAAGATGCACAATGATTAGTATGGAAACCACCATGATAATCAGAACATGTTAGCCTTCATAACAGCTCAGAAATGTTTGTCATCATTCAGGAAAGGTGCTTAACCATCATCACAAGATGCTCTTTTAGAACCGGAAAACAAGGCACTGTCCCATTTCAGTAAAATGGGACATGAGAACAGCAGTTTTCGTCCAGTTCAAACAGACCACCTACTAACTTGACACAGCCTAGAGATAACACCAACCAACAGGTGACCATAAACAGTGTAAGCAAAACACAACCAACTATTCCTTTTACGGACTATGAACTTTTGAAGAAGCCCTGAAACTTCAAAACATCAGCAAGACAAGCTCAAATCAGAGATCATAACCAACTGGTTGACTTAAATAATAGATCAATCTCAATATACTATTTCTATTTCATATGCTAAAAGAAACATGTGACAGGTTTTTTGGTAGACAATGAATCTGTGTACAGTAGCTTGAGCAATGTTGTGGAAATAAACCCAAACAGTAGGCATACACAGGGGTAGGCAACAAAAGACTCCAAAATTATCCACCTCCACCTACAGTCCTACAGATAACTTTATTTGACACTTTCTGATCTCTGAACTTAAAAAGGAAATAGCATAACCCCGTGGTGTTCGGACACTTTACAGGGCAAAACTTTCACTTCACTTGATCATACAAGTAAATGGTGTACCAGTTTCTCTGTTGAGTAGCCCCCCTATCAACAAATATGCGAGTCTAAAGAAGTAAATGTAATCACCTAGACTAGAACCCCCCCCCCCCCCCCTCTCCCCCAATCATCTCCAAATCCCCATCACTAATGCTTACCAGCAAAGCAAAACTATAACACCAAGTAACCAACATTCAACTGCACTAGAGCAACCTGATCCCACCAGCGCCATAGAGATGGCCACGACTAGCATTTCCACTAGATCACTGCAACTCTGAAAGCGTGATGGAGACCCATCCCACTACACAGCTGGCCAACCAATAACCGATCGCGAACAAGTAAGGATGGTGGGGGACAGAGGGGCTCCTCCCTCTCTCACCTTCTCCCCAACGCACGGCAGCTTGGGCCCCTCAGGGATGTCGGGGTCGGGGTCGCCGCAGCAGGCGCGGTAGTAGTCCCCGCCCATGGAGAGCTCCACCGACACGGGGTCCGAGCAGCCGCCGAGGCTCGGGCTAGGGTTAGGGTCCGACCCCGCCCCGTCCTCCAGTCCTCCTCCCGCGGCGTGCGGCGCCTGGGGCACGTCGCCCATGGCCGCGTCCTCCCCGGGGGCCGGCGCCGCGGCCACCACCTCTGCCGACGCGGCGTCTGGGACCTCGCCGCCGCCGTCCGCCGCCTTGCGCTTGCGGGCGCTCGCGTCGGCCGCCTCGCGCGCCAGCTTCGCGGGTCGGGGTTGGGGGTTGGGCGTGGGGGTCGCGTGGCGGCTTGGATTCGGGTGGGGAAGCAGCAGCAGAAGCGGAAGCCTGCTTCTTCTGATCCTGCGGTGCGTCTCTTCGAGATCTCGGCGCAGGTGGAAGCGGAAATACGTCCGTGTCGTTTTGCGGATAAGCCCTTGTTATTTACCGTTTACTTACGTCTAACCCCTCTCCAACCGGATATGGATATACTCACGTGAGACTGACAAGCGGGGGTAGACCAAGCACGGTCCCACCTGCCACACTGATATAGCCGGCGACGGCAGCGAGTGAGAGCGATTCCTATTGGCTACCCGCTCTACTAGTACTTACCCCAACAGGCCAACACCATTTCGATTCGACGTGTCACTGCTTGTGGATGACGTGTGGGGCCCGTATGTGGCCGTGGGACCCATTTCTCATCTGCAAAACGCCTGGTGCGGCTCCGCCGCTCCGGTGTGCAGTGTGCTAGTGGGATTCGTATTCTGTTTCCTCATCACACGCAGCCACCGGCCGATCAGATCCAGCGCCCTCACCCGGTGGCTCCGGCGACGGTGAGTCGCCGGCGGCCATGTCACCGGCGGCGGCGTGGTGCGCGCAGCACCGCCTCCGGTTCCTTCTACCGTCCCTCTTCCTCACGCCCGTCCTCTTCTTCCTCCTGTCGCCGCCGTCGTCCTCTCCGCCCGTCTTCAGCCTTCCCGCCCCCGGGTACGCGCCTCGCCCCTCGTGTAATTCCAGTCCTGTCTAGAATGTTCTAGCGCAGTTCCTTAACCCCGCATCCGGTTTGTACTTTGTGACAGAGAGCTGCCCCCTCCGGGCTCGCGGCTCATATGGGCGCAGCGGCGGCTGGTGGAGTGGCGCCCGTGCGGGTGGTGGCGGACGGCGCCAGTGCAAGGTAAGGCCTCGCTGTTTGGGGGTGGAATTTGGATACTGGACCTGGATGCAATAATGATTGACGTCTGCGCTCCGTGTGGCAGCTCCGTCCAGGAGGAACGGGTACATCCGAATAGACTGCTATGGCGGTCTCAACCAGCTGCGACGTGATGTACGTTAAGAGACCTCGGTTAGAGTTTCCTCCTTCCTGTAGAGATCAAATGGCTTAGCCGAAACATGTTCTGTTTGTGAGTATAGTAACAGCACTGCATGGAGTAGTGACTCCCTGATACTGAGAGTGCTAAACTTTCAGTCTGAATTTCTTGATGTTCCATAAAGCAATTGTGCTTTGTTTTGTTCATAACGCCATATATCTTGTGCTTCTGAGTTCTGGAGGGGCCACCGAATGATCCCATTGTGATGGTTCTGCAGCTATGTGACGGAATTGGGGTTGCACGTCTTCTGAATGCAACAATGGTTCTGCCCAAGTTTGAGGTTGCCGCCTATTGGAATGAGTCTAGGTATGCTGATTGAAGTTCTGTAGTTCAGTTCTGTTTGAAATATGCTTACAGTACTTCTTATTGGACTGTTCTGTCAGTGGCTTTGCAGATGTTTTCGATGTTGATTACTTCATTGAGCAGACTAGAGGATATGTGGACGTTGTGAAGGACTTGCCTGCAGAGATAGCATCCAAAGAGCCGTTTAAGGTTGACTGCAGTAAACGGAAAGGACATTTTGATTATGCTGAAAGTGTACTTCCAGCTCTCTTGGAGCATCAATACATCTCACTGACACCTGCCATGAATCAAAGAAGAGATAGGTACTCATTTATTTATCTCGTTAATGATGAGGACATCACCGGCTTAGATATGACCATGCCAACCACTTCTATACCAAAGGTGAAACCATTCTATATAAGGTTTATCATTGTTACATTTGATGAATGGGTGCTGCACTATGAAGTGTGTATGTTTTCATTTTCAGAATTGCTTACATGGATCAAGGAAGGGTTAGATTGCATATGGAAAGCATGGATGGTCAATGAAGTTGATTGGGGACCAAATCCAAGTGTTCCTAACGTTCTCCACCAGGCCACCACGTCATATTGGATCCAAGGAAACAAAGAGTCCAAGTCCAACACGTTTTGGAAAGTTCAATTCGGACTGCAGAAGAGTCCAAACTTGCGACGGTTGCCACGACTTCATACGGACTCCGATTGGGACGTTATAGGACTTTTTGGAAAGCTTATCAAGTCTACTTTCCAATGGGTCCGGACTCATACCTATATCCTATCAGATGCGTGCGCAGTAGATAATTTAATACCGAGATCTTTTCTGCCAACGGTGTTGCGTCACCCTATTTTGGGCCGATGGCTCGTGTATCAAGTTGAGTCCATTAGGGACTCATCCTAGGGTTGTAGGACGACACTAGGACCCTTGTGGTCGTCCTCCCTCTTCCTTATATCCCCCTAGAGCCGCCACAAACAGATTGGGTTTTGTTTAGATGAAAGTTTAGCTGCTGCTACTTCCTTGTAGACGCGTGTGTCGACTAGACCATCCGTTCTACTTGATTCGGAACCCCACCTTCGTGTGTATCACATCTGATCCTTCATCTCTTATTTGCAATTGAGTGTTTGTTCTACTTGTTCTTGCTTGTTCTTCGATTGCTTGCAGGAATAACCCTAGTGGTTTGGTTGGTTGTGATCCGCAAGATCGTGAGCAACCGCTGGATTTGGTGTATCGATCGCTAAGGCGCAGCGTCCTTGGATGGTTGTAGTCGGATCGTGAACGTCTCTCCAGTCAAATCGTAGTTATCTATCTCCACCGAAAGATCGGGACACCCACACACTCATCAAGTGGTATCAGAGCAAGGATTCATCGGTGAGAGATTTCAGTTTGCTTTTAATTTCCTAAAGTCCAGAAAAAGCCAACAAAAAATAGTAGATTCGTTTCCCATAATCCCATAGACCTTTTGAGCCTTTTACTAGTATTGATTAGTTCGGGCTTGTTGAGTTTGGTTTACATCGGTTGAGTCGTGTTGCTGGTCTTAGGGTTAGGCTTTTAGAGTTTCGAGTTCTTGTCACGTTTTGGTCACTATATTTGTAGACATATCCACTGTCATCACCACCACCATACATATTTCCACTACATCATATATATTTCTTTTGCAATCTATACCTTTGCTGCACCATATCCATCTCCGCTATTTTTTTTTCTACACCACGAAAATCTGATTTGGGCACACACAGATAAATCTCCATTGCCATCATTGCTACCAGATATATCTTTGCTGCACCATATCCATCCACCTTTTTTTTCTCATCAAGAAGATCTGATTTAGGCACACAAAAAATCAGGATTGCTAGTTCTATTCTTGTTCGAGAAACACATTGTCAATTGCTTTACTGAAATCTGATTTGTTAAGATTCAGATTCTTGCTAGTTGTGCAAAGTAAAAGAAAAGAAGAAGAAAAACTAGAAAGAAAAGAAAAGAAAAAAAGAAAGAGGAAGAAAGAGAAAGAGAAAAAAAAAATAAAAACAAGAGAGGAGGAAAAGAAGGAGAGTGTGCTGTTCTTGTGCCTTTTTTTTCTGCTGTACCGTGACTTCATTTGTGTCTAGGCTCGCGTCTCTAGCACAGTCTAGCCTAGGACCAGCACGGTACCTCCGTTGAACGATCTCTCAACTTGCTTTTGCAACTAATGTGGTGCTAGTACTTCCTTGCACATTATTTTTGAGCCCTCCTATAGCTCCACATATCCGGATACAGCTTGACAGGTGTTGTTGCTACGGTGTCGATACACTACATCCAAGGTTTCCGACTTGCTGGTTGCTGCAACCCCCTGTTTTGCTGGGTAAGAACTTGTAAGAATTTGTTTGATCGAGTTTAGAGTGAGAGAATTACAGCAACCACATCCTACTAGTTGATAGGAACATAAATACTACTGTGTATATTTCTTGTTATCTTCTAATCATGGCAGGAATCTACATGAAAAAACGAGATGATCGGGTTGCATATTCTAACCACTTTGCTATAGGTGTGGCAAGTGATAACCATGCTGCTCATGAGGTATGTGATGTTTGGCTTGATAGAATAAAATCTGCACTACCTTATTTTGAAGGAAACTATGATCCTCATGCATATATTGAATGGGAGCTACATGTAGACAAGGAATTTAAAAACTATGATCTATCTGAAAAACAAAAGGTTAAAGTTGCTTCAAGTGTTCTTATCAAGTATGCTTTAACTGAGTGGAAACACCTTTGTAGATTTGCTAATGCTCCTCAATCATGGAAAGATATGAAAAGACATTTTAGAGATGTTTTTGTTCCTAGCTATTATTCTGAATTTTTGTATGGAAAATTGCAATCTATAAAACAAGAAAACAAAACTGTAGCAGAATACTTGGAAAGACTAAAATTATGTTTGCTACGTTGTGGCTTTGAAGAAAATGATGAGTTTCTAGAACATAGATTTTTGCAAGGTCTTAACATGCAAATTCAGAATATTCTTGTTGATAAACATTATGATACTTTTGATGAGTTGTTTTGTCTTGCTTGTGATTCTGAAATGACTCTAAAAAAGGATCTCACAAATACTATAGCAGCATGTATCTCTCCTATTACTAATAATTTGCAGCAAGTAGATGACAATATACAAATGGACATTGATCAATTTGAGATAGGAGGTGAAACATTTGAAAAAAGCATGAATCTGGCTACACATACACCATTTGAGAAGAGCATCAAAGGTAAGTCAGATAATTATAACATAAATCAAGGTGAGCATACTTTAGTAGAATTACATTTGTCCACTAATCATGATATTATAGATCAATCAATTGTGGAACCCATCGCTGATTTTCCTTTGTCACACTTTCATATGCTTGATATTCCATGTGACAAAGAAGAGTTGTGTGATAATGAATTACTTATATCCATACCACAACTACCGAATAAAGCTAAAAATTCTAAATCAATGAGTGCTGAATTCCAGCATATTGTTCATATTGTAAATGAAAAAGAAGAAATTCAATTGTTTTCATCTTTACATACAATAGGGTACATTGAGTTTGATGATCTTTGTGAGCTTAAATATTTGCAGAATAATCTGACTGATAGATTTGAATTGCCATGTTCTTCTAATATCAGTTTTCATGCTATTGGCAAATATAATTATGAAGATGAGTATATGGTAAACCGAATTTACATTTGCTCAAATATACAAACTCCTTTTATAGTGAACAGAACTAATCAATTAGAAGTATGCAATAACAATAACCATGCCATGTCAAGCTTCCCTAGTTTTATTTTAAAGAAACAGGATAACTATCAAGAATGGGAGTATGGTTTGCTTGTATCTACAACACATCCTCCGACAGTGGTCAAACCGAGGACGGTTTGCTGTCAAGAAAGGGAGAATGATGAGGACATCACCGGCTTAGATATGACCATGCCAACCACTTCTATACCAAAGGTGAAACCATTCTATATAAGGTTTATCATTGTTACATTTGATGAATGGGTGCTGCACTATGAAGTGTGTATGTTTTCATTTTCAGAATTGCTTACATGGATCAAGGAAGGGTTAGATTGCATATGGAAAGCATGGATGGTCAATGAAGTTGATTGGGGACCAAATCCAAGTGTTCCTAACGTTCTCCACCAGGCCACCACGTCATATTGGATCCAAGGAAACAAAGAGTCCAAGTCCAACACGTTTTGGAAAGTTCAATTCGGACTGCAGAAGAGTCCAAACTTGCGACGGTTGCCACGACTTCATACGGACTCCGATTGGGACGTTATAGGACTTTTTGGAAAGCTTATCAAGTCTACTTTCCAATGGGTCCGGACTCATACCTATATCCTATCAGATGCGTGCGCAGTAGATAATTTAATACCGAGATCTTTTCTGCCAACGGTGCTGCGTCACCCTATTTTGGGCCGATGGCTCGTGTATCAAGTTGAGTCCATTAGGGACTCATCCTAGGGTTGTAGGACGACACTAGGACCCTTGTGGTCGTCCTCCCTCTTCCTTATATCCCCCTAGAGCCGCCACAAACAGATTGGGTTTTGTTTAGATGAAAGTTTAGCTGCTGCTACTTCCTTGTAGACGCGTGTGTCGACTAGACCATCCGTTCTACTTGATTCGGAACCCCACCTTCGTGTGTATCACATCTGATCCTTCATCTCTTATTTGCAATTGAGTGCTTGTTCTACTTGTTCTTGCTTGTTCTTCGATTGCTTGCAGGAATAACCCTAGTGGTTTGGTTGGTTGTGATCCGCAAGATCGTGAGCAACCGCTGGATTTGGTGTATCGATCGCTAAGGCGCAGCGTCCTTGGATGGTTGTAGTCGGATCGTGAACGTCTCTCCAGTCAAATCGTAGTTATCTATCTCCACCGAAAGATCGGGACACCCACACACTCATCAGTTGATCCCTTGGATTTTCCAACCATTACCATAATACTATTGCTGTTACTCATGATAAGTAATTCGTTTCACAAGTTATGTTGGGTTTTGCATGACACCCACAGAATATGTTAGTCTATATTCATTCTATTAGTATGTTGGAAGGCCTGATAATAATTCAGTTAGTAATAAATTTTTGTACTACTACAAGCTTCACATCTTGTGTGCAGCATATTATAGTTTTATAAGCAGTTGATATACATACCAAGGGGGGAGATAGTTTATGAAGTATATTAATTTTATCATTACTGGAGTGCTGAGTGCTATGTGTAAAAATACTACAGCTAAGCGATGATGAACTATGAATCGGTATATTGATTTAATCTTTTATGCTTTGATGGTAGCATCTGATGTGACCAAGTAGTTAGTCATTGCTGCTTTCCATGGATAAGGTCTGTTTATGGATTTTATTGTTTGATTGATATATAACCTTCCTACTCTATTAGCGTAGCATATTTTTGTAAACCTTCAAAATCTGTTTGTTGGCTGGATTTACTTGATTTCACATGTTACTGTAAAAAGCTGTAGTGATCTGCATTTATTAGTTCTGTTTATCCCTTTGCAGTAAGCAAACCCGGCCTTAGTTGGTTGGAGCGTACACACTATGAATGTGATGGCAATATGAGAATTTGGGTATCATTTATTTTTTGGTTATATGACTTTTTGTATGACATCATCCACTTCAATTTACCTAATCTTAGTTTCCTATTGTCTTCTAAAGATTGGCATCTTCTGAAAAATCCTTTCAACTATAATGCCAAAGATGTAGGTTGACTGAAATAAGATAATAAATTAACAAGTAGTTTAGTCATTCCAGCTTATGTATGTACCTAAAAATTTGTGAGGTTAGCTATTCTACACTTCACACGATTGTGGCAATGGCAATGTATATTCTAGAAATTATTGTATTAACTCTTCTGTTCTTTGTATTTCTATCAGCAGTTCCATTATTAGGCTCTTTGGGATGATAAATTTTTAAATGTAATGTTTGTTATTCATCTTGAGCCTGATTCTGCACCAAACTGATATATGTTTGTGTGTTTTCAGAAACCCCACGTATGCAAAAGCTTCATACTGTCAAGGCTGCTACAGTGCTCTCAGGTTGAATAGGAAAGTGCATTCCAAAGCTATTGAGCTTCTCCAGGCCATACCAAAACCTTTCTTATCCCTTCACCTGAGATTTGAACCAGATATGGTTGCCTACAGTCGGTGTGCATACACTGGTCTTTCTTCCAAATCAATGGACTCCATTGAAGCTGCACGTGGGGAGGGGAGGAAGGTATTGACAGGTGATGCTGCCCGCCTGTGGAGGAACCGTGGCAAGTGCCCTCTAACACCAAGTGAAACAGCATTTATCCTCCAAGCGCTAGACATTCCTACAAATACAAACATTTATTTAGCTGCTGGTGATGGGCTAATGGAACTTGAGGGTTTCACGTCCATTTACAAAAATATATACACTAAATCATCTCTCCTGACCCATGAAGATTTTGAGAATATGCATGGCAACACAAAAGCTGCTCTTGACTACTATGTTTCAGTCAACAGTGATGCCTACATTGCTACATTCTTTGGAAATATGGATAAGATGGTGACTGCAATGAGAACAATGCAAGGTCTCCAGCAGACACTGGTCTTGAGCAGGAGGGCTTTTGCAAACTACACTGCTGCTGGACTAGCAGGAGAGCAACTGGCTAAGGCTATGTGGGATGCTCATCGAGAGGAATATATCAGAGGCAGGGGGTCGGCTCTGCCCGAGTACTGCTTTTGTGAGTTCAAATTGTAGCACTAGTGGGCTAGTGGCATGATGTTTACCTAGACTGACATCGGTTGGCTTAATTCAACTCATGGATTGCCATGGTTGTGTAAATATGAATGAGCTGTTATTGCAATGAGATACTGCTTGGGCTTCACAAGAAAATGTTTTTGATCACTTGGGCTTCAACTGGGTACAGCTGAGACAGAGATATATCATGACCTGGCCTTCTGCATGAGTCAGCTGCTCTGGTTGGGATTCATTGGATGCCACATGCTAGGACTCCCGTCCATTGTTCATGGACTGGGTCCGTTTGGTTGCTGCCCTGCCAGGCTACAAATTCAGGCAACCGGCTGGATTGCTGCCTGGTGAGCAACAAACCAAACAGGCAAACCTGTTTGACGTGCTCATCATCATCACTGCCTTTGTGGTATGTTCTGTTCATCTGCTGTACCGCGCTGTCCCTAACACTGATTTTGACAACTGGATTTTAGCCAACCTCTTTGATTTTTGCTAGGTTTGATGAAATTTCAGCACATGATTTGCACAAATTTATATGTGCCATAGCTGTAGCTAATCTAGTGATACGTGACGATGGATTGTTTTGTTACCCCAGGTTGGTGATGTTCGTACAAGTGTGATATGCCAATTAAAAATTGTAGCATGTTCACTTATCAAAGTTTATCAGTTATGGTGTATGTATTTTTCTCTCACAATAAAATAGTCAAAAATAATAAGCTGATTTATCAGTGGCACAAACCATCGGCTGAGCAGGATGCAGATTATAAAACATTTGACTTTTTTCACCTCAAGTCTGAGCACTTTGTCTTATTCAAAATTTTCGTTCCAGGTAGTTTGAGCGTTGGACAAGATGACAATCTGATCCTTGTTATGGGCCTGTTTGGTTATTCCCTTTGATTTTTAGTCCGTCTTATCAAATGTCTTATCAAATGTGTAGACACTAATTTGGAACATTAAATATATATTAATTACAAAATTAATTGCACAGATTGAGTCTAATTTATGAGATGAATCTATTAAACCTAATTAGTCCATGGTTTGATAATGTGGAGCTACAGTAAACATGTGTTGATGATGGATTAATTATGCTTAATAGATTTGTCTCACAATTAGTTGTGGATTATGTGATTAGTTTTATTATTAGCTCATGTTTAGTCCTTATTAATATCCGAACATCTACATTTTGCATTCTTAGGACGTCTCCAATGGTCTAGCTTATTGCTAGCTCATAAATTTTTTAATCATGAAATAATACAAAAGACAAGAGACTAGCATGGAGTTAAGAGATATGTAGTCTTAGAGCAGGTACAATAATACACCTCAACTTGGTTTATAGCCAAGTCAACTCAGCAAAATCCTACGTGGGAGAGAGAGAATAAACTTGGCTCTAAACTTAGCACCAAGCACATCACATTCTCCTAGGCTACATGCAGGTCTCCACCACCCCTCTCATACTTACTATTGACTTATTTCCCTACCACATGTGGGTCTGTTTAATTAAAAAATAAAATTTCAAGTTACATGAGGAGTCTAACTATTGTACAGCTTATCTTTTCAACTTGCTTTAAGATGATGTGGCTTGGCTTAAAGCTAAATTTATTGAATCTGCTCTTATACACTCTCTTTTCTTACAGCACGATATTCAAGACAATCTCTCTGTATCATATATGAGTTAGCAGACCAGATAACTGGGCTGAGACAGTTGTCAGGTCCGTGCCCAAACTTCTATCTGTTGAATAGGCTGAGTAGTCAACAAAATCATGCGCCTTGCGTCTCTAGTTGAATAGGCTGACTGGCTGAGTAGTCAACAACATCATGCGCTTGCCCGTCAACCAATTGTTAGCCAAAACTTGCTATCTTCGTTTGAACCACTTAAAGCTTACTTGTTTCAGTTTATTCTTTCTTACTGAATATTATTCAATCAGTCAAAATCAGCTCAGCTGACATGTCATACAATGCTTGAATGAACCGCTCATGCTGGTAGCTAAATTAGTTATTCCTCTTCATTCACAACCGTAGAAGTATACAATCAAGGCCTTGTTTGGATTGAAAAAGATTTAGAAAAACGATACTATACCATTTTCGATTGTTTGTACAATTAGTTATTTTTTACCTATATTTAATATTTTATTAATGCATCTAAAAATTCGATAGGATGAAAAATCTTGTAAAGTTTTGTAATTTTGGAGGGACCTCAATAAGACCCAAGTTTTTGTTGTTATTTTGTGATTTATTTTTTATCTATATTTAATATTTCATGAATGCGTCTAAAAAAATCGATATGACGGAAAAATTTTGGAGGGACCTCGATAAGGCCCAAGTTTTTGTTGTTATTTTGTGCAAACAAAAATGCCGCGTTAGCTTCTCCACGCGCTTGTTGACGAGTACAGTCCCCCATTTCCATACTGAGGCCTCAGGCCCGCCCGACCGGCACCCCCACCTCCGCCTCTCGCCGCTCTCGCTTCCGACGCCGGCGCACGAGATAAGTGAGACAGAGTGCTGCCGATGGCTGAGTCGCTGCTCCTCCCCGTGGTGCGTGGCGTGGTCAGCAAGGCCGCGGACGCGCTCGTCCAGACCATCGCCAGGATGTGGGGCGTCGACGTCGACCGGCGCAAGCTGGAGCGCCACCTGCTGTCCGTGCAGTCCCTGCTTGCCGACGCCGAGATGAAGAGCGAAGCCAACCCAGCCGTGAGAAGGTGGATGAAGGACCTCAAGGCCGTCGCCTACGAGGCCGACGACGTCCTCGACGACTTCCAGTACGAGGCCCTGCGGCAGGAGGCCCAGGCCGGCGACCCCAAGGCGACCAAGATGATGAGGTACTTCACCCTCCACAGCCCGCTCCTGTTCCGCCTCACTGTCAGCTCGAATCTGAACAAGGTCCTCAAGAGAATCAACGAGCTGGTGACGGAGATGCACACGTTTGGTCTGGTGGAGCGCATGGCGTCGCCGTCGCCGCAGCCTCTGTATCGGCAGACGCACTCTGCACTAGAAGAGTCTGCAGACATCTTTGGAAGAGACAACGACAAGGAAGTCGTGGTGAAGCTGTTAATCGACCAGCAAGAGCAGCGGGATGTGCAGGTTCTGCCCATCATTGGTATGGGAGGTTTGGGGAAGACCACACTAGCTAAGATGGTGTACAATGACAGCAAAGTTCAGAACCACTTTGAGCTGAAGATGTGGCACTGCGTGTCAGATAACTTTGAAGCCATTTCTATTGTAAGATCCATCGTAGAACTGGCTACAAATAAAATATGTGATTTACCTGACACCATTGAGCTGTTGAGAGGAAAGCTGCTGGAAGTTGTCGGCCGGAAAAGGTTCCTACTAGTTCTTGACGACGTCTGGAATGAAGAGCGACAGAAATGGGAGGACGACCTGAAGCCACTATTGTGTTCGTCTGTTGGTAGACCAGGAAGCGTGATAGTTGTTACAAGTCGAAGCTGGCAAGTTGCCTCTGTAATGGGCACCCTTCCACCCCATGAACTAGCATGCTTGAGTGAAGATGATTCATGGGAATTGTTCTCAAAGAGAGCGTTTAGCAAAGGAGTTCAAAAGCAAGCAGAGTTGATAACGATTGGTAAAATTATTGTTAGCAAGTGCAAGGGACTACCTCTTGCTTTGAAGACAATGGGTGGCTTGATGAGTTCCAAACATCAAATCAAGGAATGGGAGAGCGTTGCAGAGGGGGACAGGGGTGGCAAAGATGAAGTACTGTCCATTCTGAAATTGAGCTACATGCACTTGTCATCTGAAATGAAGCAATGCTTTGCCTTTTGTGCAGTTTTCCCTAAGGACTATGAGATGGATAAGGATGAGTTGATCCAATTGTGGATGGCAAACAATTTTATTCATGCAGAGGGGACAACAGATTTGGCGCTGAAAGGTGAATTCATTTTCAACGAGTTGGTGTGGAGGTCATTTATTCAAGATGTGGGTGTCAAAAAAATCAATGATGATAAATACTATACTTTGCCTCCATACAAGAAAATTGTATGTAAAATGCATGATTTAATGCATGACTTAGCGAAAGATGTCACAGATGAGTGTGCTTTTGCAGAAGAGTTGATTCAGCAGAAAGCGTCAGTACATAATGTATGTCACGTGCAGTTGTCGTTGTATGGATCGGGATCGAAACAACAAATCATGGGAATAATGAAGAATTTTTCATCTCTCCGCACTTTATTAACTGAACCACGACCTGAACACATGGATCTTAAGGAGTTTAAAGTGACATCACTAAGGGCGATGCGTTGTGCAGACCCATATGTTATCTATAGCAAGGTCATAAGTACAAGACATTTAAGATTTCTTGATCTTTCTGGGTCAGAAATTGTTAGATTGTCGAATTCAGTATGTATGTTGTATAGCTTGCAGTCATTGATTCTCAATCATTGTCACAGCCTACAGCTTTTGCCGGAAGGCATGCATACTATGAGAAAGCTCAACCATATTTATCTATTTGGATGTGGTAGTTTGAAGGAGATGCCTCCAAAACTTAGTCTGCTACACAACCTCTGCACACTGACAAAATTTATTGTGGGCACTGGAGATGGCTTTGGTATTGAGGAGCTCAAAGACTTGAAGCACCTTGGAAATAGATTGGAACTGTTCAATCTAAGAAAAGTAATTAGTGGATCAAAGGCCAATCTCCATGAGAAGAAGAATCTAACTGAACTGCTTTTGTATTGGGGCATTGACAAAGAATACAATCCGTTGCATGATGATGTCGTCAGTAGTAATGAGGAAGAGGTACTGGAATCTCTTGTACCTCATATTGAGCTCAAAACATTGGGGCTACATGGGTATGCTGGCCTATCCATCTCACGGTGGATGAGAGATCCACAAATGTTCCAGTGTTTAAGAACTTTAATCATTTCCAATTGTCCAAGCTGTGAGGATCTACCACCAGTGTGGTTGTCGCCCTCTCTTGAGGAATTGCGTTTAGAGTACATGAACAACCTGACCACTTTATGTAAGAACATCAACATGGGATCTGCAGGATATAATACTTCTTTGGAGATTTTCCCTAAGTTGAAGACTATGTGGTTATATCACTTGCCAGAGTTTGAGAGGTGGGCAGAAAATAATATAGGAGAGCCTAGTAGCTTGCTGATGTTTCCCCGGCTCCAAAGTCTGTCCATCATCGGATGCAACAAAATTGCAACTCTTCCGGAGAGCCCAGCTCTCCTTTTTTGAGTTGTTGGCGTGAGCTTAGGGCTGTAGAAGGTCAAGTTCCTATGAGCATGCCTTTGGGATCTTTGCCATCTCTTGTCTGCTTGTCGATTGCATCACTGGCAGACCTGGTGATGCCTGCAAGGGACCTTGAAAACCAAACTCGAAGACCTCTAGACACCCTAAGATGCTTGAGTCTATCCACTGACAATGGCTTCATATCAGTGTTCAACTTATCAAAGTTACGGCTTGGGCTTGGGGATCGCTTGGCCTTCGTAGAGCATTTGGACATCGGGAGATGCCACAATATTGTTTGCTGGCCAGTAGAAGAGTTTCGTTACTTGGTTCGTCTTCGATTTTTGCAAATTGGTTATTGCACCAAACTCGAGGGGAATGGTTCATCATCTAACGAAATCCTCCCTCTGCCCCAGTTAGAGTCGTTAACAATAAAATCATGTGGTAGCTTGCTGAAGATTCCAAAGTTGCCTACTTCACTTGGAAAAATGGAGATTAACGAGTGCAAAAGTTTAGTGGCGCTGCCTTCAAACCTTGGAGATCTGGCAAATTTGAGCTATCTCGGTCTTGAGCATTGTGATGAGCTGAAAGTGCTACCTGATGGGATGGATGGCCTCACTTCTCTTGAGGGTTTAGGGATTGGGTGGTGTCCAGAGATAAAAGAGTTGCCGCAGGGTCTCCTCCAGCGGCTTCCAGGCCTCAAGTTTCTGGATATAATGGGCTGCCCCGATCTGCAGAGACGTTGCTGCCAAGGTGGGGAGTACTTCGACTTTGTCTCTCCAATTCCAGATAAAGACATTCCTGCAGTAACAGAACCTCAAATAAAGAAGTCAGTGAAGAGGTTCCTCCCCTGGTGCGGCGACTCTCTGAGGTGTTGAGGTGCGTGTTCCTGCATCTATCACCTCCAACTATCTTTCATATTCCTACTCCTTCCTTCCTAAAGACAGATCACTTCAGTTTTGGTTGTTCTTACTGCAACTTTAAAAGCAAATTGTAATTTAGTTGCCAAAATATTTCTTGTACTGGTGGTTCTTGTTGTTTGGTACACCATATTCTGCATAAATGATTATACTTTTTTTTTTGTGAATTAAATGATTATACTTTGATTTGGCTAAATCAACCACATTTTCCTCAACCATTTCGTCTTATTATCCTCAACAGATAGCAAAGGACCACCTAGTTTCCAAGCCTTGTAAGCTCATACTGTTATCTTGAAAGTAGGATTCTATCTTCTACTGGCAACTTCAGCCAGAGAGTTATTTTTGCTCATAGCTAATCTCATATAATGCAGGGAATTGCTCCTTAAGGGGAACCGGTTCACAGCATGTACCTGATCAGATGTCTTCCCTTATCATTGCCAACAAGCATAATCCACCCTTTCAAATACATGCCCTTAACTTTGAGGCCATCGTTCCACACGAGCGAATTGGAGATTTGTGTCTCAACTGAACTACACAAGAACTTTTAACATAATTTTTACCGGAGGATCTTGTGTTAGAGTCAGGCTTGGTTTTTTTTCTGGGGTCGTTCAACGTCGACAGTATCAGGTCTTACTCTCTATAAAGCTTATGGATTTAAAATCTGTTGTAATTTGTGGTTTGTTGCTTATTTCCTTTCTTTCTTACTTTGTTTCTTTAACCAGCCTGTCCAGCTATTGTAAAAAATCTCATAAGGTATATATGAGTGCATCTAAATAAGGCCTCGATGGCATTGAAGGCTCTCACGGTCTCACGTCTCGATTGGGCCACCGAGAAGCGCCACCGGCAGTGAGGAGACAGCAGCCAACATGAAGGGCTCGCCGAGAACTGAGTTTTACCAGCTCTCGTCAGTCTTTAGTCTTTACCAACAAACATTCTCACTGTTGCCTCCTCCCAAACTAAACTAAGCATGCAGTTTGTTCAGGAAAGGGTTTGATTCGCTTGTCCTTCTCTTCTGACCACCTGCCTTCTCATCCGGAAATGTAGCTCCTGGTGAGCTTTCAACTACTGACTAGAGAGACTCACGGATGGCAGCATCTGTACATATTACAGAACTGCAGATAGATGCCTATGTTGCTGTATATGCGCTTGTTTAATTAATTTGATTCTACTGCAGGATGGAATGGATAGGATGGAAGCTAGCTTTACACTTTGTTATGTATATCTTGATCTTGACAACGGAGTTGTTTGGTACCCAAGTTGTTTTGGTTTTCTAGAAGGAGAATCAGGTCCCAGCAACTACTTTAAATTGGTTCCAAGTCAATGAGATTAATGCCCAACAACAGGTCAAGAAACATACACACTAGTAAAGTGAGTGTTCAACAATCACCCATTTGTTGAGACTGAAAACATTAATCAAGACTACCAGTTGCATGACTCATAGTCATCGTTACTCCATGCTTATGTAAGTTGAGTAATCTATAGGGTTAGTGTCTGTCTTCTATTTTTCTATATAATTAGCAGCTTGGTGTCCGTGATTCAGTATAGGTTTCACAGTTTTTTTACCAATGATCAGTCCAACTTCATCATTAGTTTATACGGACACAATGGTGTGGTACCATCAGGACAATATTTGAATACATTGAGCCCAAATGCCATTAAGACCCTACTCATCCTATTCATCCTATGGCATCACTCGATTTTTCCCGTTAAGTCAACAAATAAGAGTTGAGACCGAGCCACGTCACCTCAGAGGTTGAGGTGATCCAATCTCAACTCCATGTGCTCACAAAATATTGTTCAGTGGTCGAATTCAACACACGGCAAACAAAAATGAAAGTCGTGTTGGTCCATGTGCTCACAAAATATTATTCAGTGGTCAAAATTCAACCACACAACAAATAAAAATGAAAGTAGGATACATTAGAGTGATGGAAGTTTAGTTGAGAGTTGAGCATGTGAGCTTTGTGTATTAACCACAGCAATGCCAGGTTTGGATGGCTACTGACTTCTTTAAACCTGAAAAGGTTATTCAGTGAGACACGGAAGTGATAGGTAGTTAGGCCACATCATTCATTCCTTTTCTAGCTGCACTGAAACCATTTGAGACACTTGTGTTACGGCTATAGGTCATTAAATATTTTTCTTTATAAAAAGATAGTCATTTAGTATTTTTCCTTTGTACAAAAAACTATCGTTAAATATTTTGACTATATAAGTGTGAACAGAAAGGACTGCAGAGCAACGACTTGATCACCTCAAATGCCGTGCTGAAGCTTCCTTGTAGTTCTGCTAGCTTACAAGAAAGCTGCATTGTGGCCTAGTATCAAACCTTATCTTTGCTTCAAACCATAGGAGATTAACATCAACAAGGAAATTAGTGACTATATAATAAAGTGAATATTAGATAAATATCATTCTGAAGGAAATCAAGAAGTCATCTTGGGCACGCGATGGCCCTAGCTTGGGTTGCCGGTGTGTGTACGTAAATAATTCGCCATATATGTATTGAGTATAATCGTTGGCTTTATTACAGGATTGCAAATTTGCAATCAGACACACTATTGATGAACCCATGAATATCATGTACGATCAGGCGTTTCAGATGGTGCCAAACCTGTCACCGTGGGACGTCTAGATACATTGCATTATCAGCACAAATCGACTACACGTATTTATAGACGTCGGTACATCAGTATGGGTCAGGATGCTCGATCCACATAACAATTCAATCCATATGCACGTTTTTCAGAGTGGGACAGTGTTTACCTCTTCTCTCCAAGAGAAACATATGTATCATGTGCTACCGTGCAACTACCATCAGTAACAATGGGTGGTTCGAATTGCCTGAAAAAAATCTGGTAGCATGCGCATTTCATTTGTCCATGCATGTTTGATTTGTCCAGCAACCTGTTTCATACATGGGCTAGTAATTTTGAAATAGATAAGTGCTAGTAATTGTGTGCCTTCTCTTATCTATTGTTGGCCCTGTTCGGTTAATGGTTTTTATGATAAGTCGGCTGATGCTATTTTGTTATGAGAAATAAACATTGTTTCATAACTGATAAGTTGTGCTGATAATGTTCTAGCATAATACTTTTCATATTAGATATTTTGTCATCTTTGTCTAGTTAGCAATTAGTTTAGGTTACTTTTCGTTATTTGTAAAGGTGAGTAAGTTAGATATAGATCTAGGGGGGGGGGGGGGGGGGGGGGCAAACGTGTTTGCTTGTAAGGTTGGTTACAAGGACTAAATGTGATAGTATGGGGAAATCCTTTTTATATAGGCATTTGGTTTGGATGCTACTATGATGGAGTCATCCTTAAAAGTATATTCCACATATATTTGGGCAGCCTCATCCCTCTAAATCAAAGTTTGCCTTATACCCCGCTGGCTGTTGATTGAGTTCAGTGCCATTGATTCCAGGACAGATCCAAGTGGAGGCACAAGAGATGAGCACAGTCATGCGACGAGCGAGGCCGGTGACCGAGCGATAAGCGCTGCCCCACACGATTGGACGAGTGTGGCCATGGCGAATGGGGGCGCGACCACACAAGGTAACCTTTGTTAGAGCATATCCATGATACCATCTATGTGGTGCTTTATCATAGAATTTAAGCAAGCTAAAAATTGGGGGCCAATAGAACCATTCAACATCTTTTTAGATCTCCAAAACCACCCTAGCTTCTCGCACTCCAATAATGGAGAGGCTATATGGTAGTTTTATCATGATTTTTTGTTCATAAAAGGAATAAGCCATTGAAGTTTAGAGAATAAAAGTTGGAGAGCCTATTGGAGATAGTAGAAATATCTCAAGAGAGTATTCATGTAATGGCTCTTCAAATATAGTAGTAGAAATTAAAGTTCAAAGAAACTCTTGAAGTTGCTTTTAACAGGTCAAAATCAAGCATACCTCCTACCAAAAAAACATAGGGATGACTATCATTTGAACCAAATAAAAATGCAGAATTACTCCATCAAGAAAACTAGGACAAATGCATCTCGTCCTGTCGTGTCCTCCTCAAAGCAAACACAATCGTGCTTTATTTTAATATAAAATAACTACGACTTAGCGATACAAATCAGAGACATGGAATGACCCAAAAAGATAAGACATGGAATGACTTGTAATTTAGAATGAAGGGGTACTTTATAAGAGTATACTTTGAATTTGTAACCAATATAACTTGTATATTGAAAGGTCCTAGATGGCTAGAGGGGGGGTGAATAGCCTAATAAAAATTCTACAAACCACTAGAGCAAAGGGTTAGAAAACACTAAAGCGAAGCTTTTTGCTCTAGCTCTACTAGGGATGCAAAGCCACCTATCCAAGCAATTCTAGTTAGTTAAGTGCCTAACACACAATAGCAAAAACCTAAGACAGTCAACACAAGCAAGCAAAAACTACTTAACAAGAGAACTATCTAAAAGAACTATAAGCTACACAAGCTAGCTAAGCAAGATATGAAGGAATGTAAATACAAAGGTAGGGGTGATTGTTATACCGATGCCTTGTGATCGATAGATGTCAAGATGAAGAACCAATCACAATGAAAACCAATGAGTAGCCGAGAGACAAGATGACACAAAGATTTTTCTCCCGAGGTTCACTTGGTTGCCACCAAGCTAGTCCCCGTTGTGTCGACTACACAAGTGGTGATTCGGTGGCTAATAGGCAATCACAAGCCTAGCCCACTACCCGGGCGCCACAAGAATCCACCCAAGTGAGAGTAACTCAATGACACGAGCAATCCACTAGAGTTACCCTTTGGCGCTCCGCCGAGGTGGGTACAAGCCCTCTCACAATCACCGGGATCAACCACGAACAATCACCAACTCGTGTTGACTCCTCCTTGCTCCAAGCCGTCTAGGTGTTGGTAAACACCAAGAATAATAAGAAAACTGTAGCAAGAACGATTACCAAGTGCTTCTAGATGCAAATCACTAAGCAATGCACTTGGATGCACTCTATCTCTTTTGGATTGAGCAAAGGATCAAAGAGATGAGTGGGAGAGGTGCTCAAGAGCTCACAAGAGTATGCAAGAATGAAAAAATGAGGTGAGAGAGAGAGCTCCAACCGGCCACAATCCTTTAAATACGCACCCCTCAAAAACTAGCCGTTATGCCTAAGTCGGGGCGTCGGACGCTGTTCAAGTTTGCGTCGGACGCTCCGTCGCTAGCGTCCGGCGCCAACACAGAGAGCATCCAGAGAGCTCCCATGTGCGACGGACCGTCGGACGCTCGACAACGTCCGTTGCTTACGTCGTTGAGTTCTTCAAACTGGCAGACGCATCTTTGTCTCTGGCTCAGCGTATGTTGCATTTTTCTCAGCGTCCGTCGACGTCGTCTGTTGCGCGAGCAGAGAGCACCAGAGAGCACCCAAATCCGTCGGACGCGTCTGTAGCCTTGTCGACAGACGCTCTCTCAGCGTCCGTCGCGAAGACTACTTCTTTCTGAGTTGTGGTAAAGCCGCCGGACGCGTCTGACTCCTAGGGTCAGCATCTGTTGCCAGAGTCCGTCGCCCTGTCTTTGCTTCTTTCTTGTTTCTTTCTTTTCCAAACTTGCTCCATTGTGTCAAACACTTATGGTACTTCCTTAGAGCAGATGTTTAACATATATTTTATGTCTTTTAAGCAAGGCTATGTTACTAGGTGAATTAATGCACATGCATGAATGACCACACCTAGTAGCACTTGATAACCGCAAATGATACGAATTTTCCCTTCTTGATAGTACGACTATCTATCCTAAAAGTGATCACACTCTCTATAGTGTCTTGATCACTAAACCAAAAATAGCCCTATGATATACCTTTGCCTTGAGCTCATTTTTGTTTTTCTCTTTCTTCTTTTCTTTAGTCATGGAGCACTTGATCTATCATGATCCTTCACCTAGCTCCACTTGTCAATTTGGATCACCTATCTTGAATATACACTTAGCAATAGGGTTAGTCCATAGATTTCATCAATTAACCAAAACTAAACTTGGGCTTTCAATCTCCCCTTTTTGGTAATTGATGACAACCTTTCACAAAAGAATAAATATATAATGAAAATTCCAACTTTGGTAGTATTAGCTCCCCCTACATATGTGATATATGAGTTTTGTTCATTTTGATCATATATGCATGAATGAGAAATGTGAGAGAGTGAATGCTACTAAATGATGCTAAGGTATAAGAGATGGACCTTTGAAGCGTGACACCAATTGGAGTGCCATATTATACCATCCTTAACACCATGAATGCCTAGAAACCACTTGAGAACACTTTGAGAGAACTAGATACCACTTGAAGACTTAAAAACCTAATATGCTAGTTCTTCAAGCACCATATTATTTAAGTTTCTAGCATTCACCACACAATCATATCATAAATATAAGTACATATGCAAACAAGCACTTATGAATGCACAAAGATATGCAACAACTTGATTCATAGGCTTGCTCCCCCTACTTGTGTGCTTTTCATTTTTCAAAATTTTCAAAATATTTCTTACTCTACTTACTTCTCCCCCTTTGTCATCTATTACCAAAAAAAATGTGCTCAAATTAGGATTATTGGAGAGAAGTTTAGATGTGGTTCAATCTAGATTACTTTCCCCAAATATTTAACTCAGTTTAAACCATGGACAAACTTGTTCACACATCCTAGAATGGTTATCTTGCCCATGTTGAGCTAAAGAAAAATGAAGAACATACTCTAGATCAAACACTAGGATTGCAAGCCCACAAACATGTCATATGCTACCACTAGATCATATAAAGCATAGAAGCAATAGTGGTACCATATAAGCATCAAAACATTTGATTTTCATAAATGAGCTTAATGAATTGATGTCTAGATGCACTACACAAGTCCTAATATTGGATGAATAACATGTCAATCAACTTTTACCTTGCATTGCTCGAAGGAGAGGTATGTCATATATGGGTGCATTCAACACATGTTTGAGAAATCAAGAATATTCAATTCATTCCTTAGCTTGCAAAATCTCTTCTCATCAAGTGGCTTGGTGAATATGTCGGCAAGTTGATCATCGGTGCCAACACTTGTGATCTTGATATCACCCGTTTGTTGATGGTCCCTTATGAAGTGGTGTCTGATGTCAATATGCTTGGTCCTTGAATGTTGAACCGGATTGTTGGTTAGCTTCACCACACTTTCATTGTCACATAGCAATGGCACTTGCTTGAATTTGATTCCAAAGTCATCCAAAGTTGTTTTCATCCAAAGCAATTGAGCACAACAACTACCCGCACTTATGTATTCGGCTTTGGCGGTAGAGAGTGCAACACTATTTTGTTTCTTTGATGACCAAGATACAAGTGACATGCCTAGCATTTGACATGTGCCTGATGTGCTCTTTCTATCAACCTTGCATCTCGCATAGTCGGAGTCCGAATATCCAATCAACTCAAAGGTAGACCTCTTGGGATACCACAATCCAACATCTTGTGTATGCTTCAATTACCTCAATATTATATTTGTAGTTTTCAAATGACTTTCTATTGAAGAGGATTGGAATCTTGCACACATGCATACACTAAACATAACATCCGGCCTTGAAGCGGTCACATAGAGTAGGCTTCCAATCATAGACCGATACAACTTTTGATCCACCATATTGCCACTAGCATCACTATCCAAGTGTCTATTTGTGCCCATAGGAGTGCTAATTCCTTTTGATTCTTCTAGGCCAAACTTCTTCATCATGTCCTTGATGTACTTGCCTTGACTCACAAAGGTGTCATTCTTCAATTGCTTGATTTGGAGACCAAAGAAGTAGCTAAGTTCATCAATCATTGACATTTCAAACTCATTTGCCATCATCTTGCCAAACTCTTCACAAAAATCTTGATTGGTTGAACCGAATATGATGCCATCAACATAGATTTGGAGCACAAATAGATCCTTGCCAAGCTTCTTGGTGAAGAGAGTAGTATCAACCTTCCCCATGATGAACCCTTTGGATAAGAGAAAATCCCTCAATCTTTTATACCATGCTCTAGGTGCTTGCTTCAAGCCATATAAAGCCTTCCTCAACTTGTACACATGGTTGGGCTTCTTGTAATCTTCAAAACCAGGAGGTTGCTCAACATATAATAGCTCATTGATGTATCCATTGAGAAATGCACTCTTCATATCCATTTGGTATAACTTGATGTTGTGAGCATAAGCATAGGCTAATAGAATTCTAATTGCTTCTAATCTTGCAACCGGTGCATAAGTTTCTCCAAAGTCAAGACCTTCAACTTGAGTGTAACCTTGAGCTACCAATCTTGCTTTGTTTCTCACAACTATACCATTTTGATCTTGCTTGTTTCTAAATACCCATCTTGTGCCAATCACATTGTAATTTTTGGGTCTTTCAACTAGCTCCCAAACTTGATTTCTTGTGAAATTGTTGAGCTCTTCATGCATTGCATTGACCCAATCAACATCTTGTAGGGCTTCTTCAATCTTGGTTGGCTCTATGGATGATACAAATGAATAGTGTTCACAAAAGGATGATAATCTTGATCTTATTTGAACACCACTTGTAATGTCACCGACTATTTAATCAATGGGATGATCTCTTGCAATGTTGGTTGGTTAAAGGATAGGAACTTGATGGCTTGAGCTTGGTTGAGATGAACTAGCAACTTGTTAATCTTGCACTTGAGAACTACTAGCTTGCATATGAGGTGAGTTGAGCACTTGATCTTTATCGTCTTCAATGTCAATCACTTGCTTTGGCCTAATGTCACCAATATCCATATTCTTCATAGCATTCGCCAATTGAGGTCCACTCACATCTTCTAGATTCTCATTTTCAACTTGTGAGCCATTGGTTTCATCAAATTCAACATCATGAACTTTCTCAAATATACCAGTAGTCGAATTCCACACTCTATAGGCTTGCTTGTGGTTGAGTAACCAAGTAAGAACCCTTCATCACACTTTTTGTCAAACTTTCCAAGTCTTGTGTCTTTCTTCAAGATATAGCATTTGCAACCAAACACTCTAAAGTATACAATGTTAGGCTTTCTTCCATTTAATAGCTCATATGGTGTCTTCTCCATTAATAGGTGACAATACAATCGATTGCTAGAGTAGCAAGCCGTGTTGATAGCTTCAACCTAAAAGGAGTGACTCACATTGTACTCACTAAGCATAGACCTTGTCATATCAATCAATGTTCTATTCTTCCTCTCAACAAGGTCATTTGATTGTGGAGTATACTTGGCCGAGATTGATGTTTGATTCCACGCTCATCACATAGCTCTTCAACTCTTGTATTCTTAAATTCACTTCCATTGTCACTTCTCACTTTCTTGATGGTGGTTTCAAATTCATTGTGACACCTCTTGATAAAAGATTTGAATGTGACAAATGTATCACTTTTGTCATTGAGAAAGAATACCCAAGTGTATCTTGTAAGATCATCAACTATCACAAATTCATATTTGTTGCCTCCAATACTTGTGTATGTTGTTGGTCCAAATAGATTCATGTGCAACAACTCAAATGCTCTACTAGTACTCATCATGCTCGTCTTAGGATGGGTGTTACCAACTTGTTTGTCGGCTTGACAAGAGCTACAAAGTTTGTCCTTCTCAAATACAACATCTTTCAAGCCTCTTATTAAGTCATGCTTGATCAATCTATTCAATTGCTTCATGCCAACATGACCAAATCTTCTATGTCATAACCACCCCATACTTGATTTAGTGAGCAAGCAAGTTGACAATTGAGACTCACTAGCATTGAAATCAACTAGATAGAGGTTCTCATATCTAAAGCCTTTGAAGATCAAGTTTGAACCATCAACACTAATGATCTCAACATCATCTACCCCAAATATGCATTTGAATCCAAGACCACATAATTGAGCCACGGATAGCAAATTGAAGTTCAAGCTCTCAACTAGCAAAACATTTGATATGCTCAAGTCATTGGATATTGCAATCTTACCGAGACTCTTGCCCTTGCCCTTGCCCTTGCCATTATCACCAAAAGTAATACTATCAATGTCATCATTGGTGTTGGAGTTGATTGATTTGAACATTCTAAATCCCCGGTCATGTGTGGAGTGCACCCACTATCAAGCACCCAATGCCTTCCTCCGGCTTTGTAATTGACCTACAAAACAAATTAGTTCTTCTTAGGTGCCCATACTTGTTTGGGTCCTCCAAAATTAGTGACCAAGGATTTTAGCACCCAAATAGCCTTCTTCTTTGGGCCAATAATGAGTGTGCCAACATACTTAGCCATGACACCATCTATCCCTTTGGTAAGCATATAACATGAATCAAAATGTATAGAGGTGGCCTTAGCAAACTTGGTTTGGCTCATGTTAAGTTTACAATATTGGTCAACATGCCCCACTTGCTTGCAACTATTGCAAACCGACCATTGCTTCTCAAAGCAAGCATAAGTTTGCTTCATCATATCTATGAGTTCCTCCTTGGAGTACTCTTCCTCATCATCACTACTATCATCATCACTATCACTATCATCATGAGATTGTATCTTAGATGGCTTAGCCATGAAGCATGATGGAGTGTCGAAGATGGATGGCTTGTTGTTGATAGCAATGCTAGCCAATGCCTTCTTCTTGGTCTTCTTCCTCTCATCATCACTAGAATCATAATCGGAAGAGCCACTGCTATCCCAAGTCACCATATATGATTCACCATTCTTCTTCTTGGCGAATGATAGCTTCTTCTCCTTCTTGTCATGCTTGCTCTTCTTCTTCTCATCATCATTACTTTGATTAGGGCAATCCGCAATCATGTGATCAGTGCTCTTGCACTTGTAGCATTTTCTCACATATTCTTTGCTCTTGATGTTGGCTCTTCTCTTTCTAGCACCATAGCCTTTTATGTAAAATATTATAGCGTTTCGTTTGTATTTAATAATTTTTGTCTAATCACGGAGTAACTAGGTTTGAAATTTTTGTTTAAAAAATTACGGATAAATTGTACAATTAGTTATATTCTTTATCTATATGTATGCGTCCAAAGATTTGATATTACAGAAAATCTGGTAAAGTTTTAAAATTTTGAAGAGAACTTAACATGACCCAAGTGCCAACTTTTAGCAAATCAAATAAAAATGACTTGTGATTTTCACAGCAGTAAAGATATAATATAACCACTTCAACCTGTTGCGGTAACAATAATCGCGCAAGCGCGTGTTGTCGGGAGGCGGTTGGTTATAAAGGATCGGAATGGGGAAGCCTTCTTGAAGTGCCCCCACGGCACGCACTCGACTTTTCACCCCCGTCATTACTCTCTACTCGAGTCCCCCCATCCATCCTTATCGCCTCTGCAAGCTGCAAGCATCCATCTCCTCTATTCTCCTTGGACGCTAAGCTAAGCTAAGTTAAGCCAAAGCCCAGCGCGCGCGCGACACGTGAACACCACCACACGCATATGGGCGTTGCGTTGCCGCCGGCACCGGCACCGCACACGACACGCAAGCGTGGATCGCCTCAGACCCAGCAGAGAGAGCGCCCGTCGCGACGACAGGGCTCCGCCGACGACGACGCAACCGGCTGGCCGCGGCGAGGCGGCGGCGGCGGCGGCAGGAGGCGGCGGTGTCTGGTGGCGCCCCCCGTCGGTGGCGCGCGCAGAGGACGAACACGACGTCATCGTCGCGGCGCTCGCGCATGTCGTCGGCTCCGGGAGACAGAGCTCGGCGGCGCAGCCGACGCCGGCCGTGCTCGCCCACGGCCAGCAAGGTACGCACACACGTGTTCTCTGCTTTTTACAGTCTCTCTCTGAATAGGAGGAGCATGTCATTCAGCTAGCTTTGCACTCTGCCCATGTTTGCAAATTGCAAACGAATTAAAATTCAAAGAGACTTTGGTTGTTGTTCCCGAATTATATTTCTAATAATGATAAGTACCATAAATATTGATATTTTTTAATATATGTTTAGTTATTAAAGTTGTTTTTTTAAACGACAGATATTTAGATATTTAGACATAGAGGAGTCACAAACTATCAGTAGAAGCGACTTCTTCCGGGGGTAATTAAGTAATAATAAAAACACAGCGCGTGCGCCTCGCCTAGTAGCAGCCGACGTGGCAATCCGATCGACTCTGTCGTGTGGGCCCAGGCTATATGAACGGTGGCAGTGGCGCTCCCTGTTACATTTCTGACACGCTCCCTCTGCTGTGTGTGGATTCAGTGACGCACCGGACCGCGGCGGCGGCGCCGGTGTCGGCTACGGAGCCGCAGCAGCGCCTGCGGTACCGCGGCGTGCGGCAGCGGCCGTGGGGGAAGTGGGCGGCGGAGATCAGGGACCCAGTGAAGGCGGCGCGCGTGTGGCTCGGCACCTTCGACACCGCCGAGGCCGCCGCGCGCGCCTACGACGCCGCTGCGCTCCGATTCAAGGGCGCCAAGGCCAAGCTCAACTTCGCCCCCGTCGGACACCCTGCCGCCGGTGCCTCCTCCTTCCATCTCCGCTGCCAGCAGCCGGCGATGGCTTCGACGTCGGCGGCGCTGGCGCCGAGTCCGCGGCAGGGGCAGGGGACGCGCCACGCCGCAGGTCCGCCGAGCGCCGATCAGGAGGACGAGTTCCCGGACCTCAGCCGGTACGCGCACATACTGCAGAGCGGCGGCGACCTGGACCTGCAGCAGGCCATCGCCGGCGCTGGCGGGCTGACGCCCGGGCGGTCCTCGACCACCACGGCGTCAGCGTCGTCATCGTCGCCGGCGCCGGCGGTGGATTGGTCGCCATGGCGAGGTCCTACCTGAGTACCTGACCTGATGCATACAGATACTGTAGGAAAGTTGACATGTTTAGGAGTCTACGATTTTGCATGTGAATGGAAATGCTACTAATAATATACTTGTAGTTCTAGTACCAGTTTAGGAGTATATTTGTAGCTGTAGCCTGTACAAGATTAGATCATCATTAGATAATGCATGCATATACTTGCTTCTATCAATAAAAAATAGTCATGCCATTTTAAATTTTAAGTCAGTTCTAGTTTTTCTACTAGGTATTTTACAATACATCTAATTTATCCTTTTTATTTACAATAATGGTACATAGTTTTTTTTAATTATGTATCTAAAAAAATAGAATGACTTATAATTTAGACAAATGAAATATAATTTTGAAATTATATCAAAGTTGAACTATCTAAAATTTAAATTTGACTAATAGTATAAACATGTATGACTCCAAGTAGTTCTATGTTAAAAAGCATGTATCCTGACTAATTTAATGATGCACATTTAATATGATAAATACTGGTAACATTTTTTGTCATATTCGCTTGACTTATCTTGACTTATCATCCTGCTTATTAGCCACCAAAACTATTTTTCTCTCACAACAAAACAACAAAAAACAACATCAACAGGCTTATCAACCACCAAAACGATCAGGCGAACATGGACCAAAACATATTTTTATTTAGATTACATAACTTAGCTCTATTTTAGAATTACTGTATCGTTTATAGTACACCTCAATTACCAGTAGCTTGCACACATGACATGATCTGACATGTCCAAATAGACACATGTCGTACTCGTACGGGTACGGAGTATTTGGTTCTCTTCTCTAACCAGCTTGATTAGCATTGGTATGCTGGGTCCCGGTTGCCCAGGCTGAGACGATGTAAAGTCTGTGTGATAGCTAGGTTGACAATACATAAGTACTCTACTACGTGACAATTGTTGTGTGTGACAGCTAGATTGAGTGATTGACAATACATAAGTACTCTACGTGGCAATTAATTGTGATCTTGTTTCGATACATCCAAGTAACTATTAGGCACTGTCCGCTTTCCAGATTGTTTCGGCTTATTTCTTTTCACAGAACGTTATTCAATTAGTCGGAATCAGCCGACTTTTATACTAGTTGAATAGAGCTAACAAAAATTCAGCTAACTTCTACTCTCTCCATTCTAAATTATAAGTCATTTCACAAATATTATAGAGTTAAAGTATTTCAAGTTTAATCAAAATTATATAAAGAATTATAACTATTCATGACATACTATTAAAATATCAACCAAGGCACCCCAACGTTCAAACCTTACCCCTTATTTCAACTTTCTTTCTTTTGAACCCTCAAAACACGAAGAATGTAAAACCTACATCACCGGAAATGAGGATCGGAACCTGACTTCTGGGTGAGCTAGCGTATCAGTCAATGTTGTAGATCCCTCGCCACGGCCATCTGGTTCACGGGTACTACCCAAAAGTCTTATGCTTACGCTATGTCGGATGTAAAGGAAGGATAAGATAAGAAGGGGTATAGTACTAGGCTAACAACAACTTAATTTAATATTCATTTAAAAAAGAAATATAATTAATAAAGAATCTAATAATACTTAGTTAATATCATAAATATTAATACTCCTCGTTTTGGGTGTTCGTGTCACAAGTTTAACTCGATTTGTGAAAAGTACGTGCAGCATTTGAATCTCTAAATAAATTTATTAAAAAACTAGATTCAAAACTCTTTCCAATGATACTAATTATATGTCATAAATATTAATAATTTTTAATACATAATTAGTTAAAGATGTTTATCGCAAAGCGAAAATGATAGTCCTTCTAGGATAGAGGGAGGATTTTATTATAAGAATTTGATTAGACTTTAGATGCTTTTACTTTGTAAGATTTTTAGAATGATCGAAACAAATATCTAGTATTTGTCTACTCATACTATCCTATCACCAAGTGTGTGGTCAAATACTCTAAAAAAAAGGTGTGTGGTCAAATGCTGCAACTTCTTCCATCCATTGCTTATCGACGGGTACAGTACAGTAGTGCAATTTGCTCAATGTGGGGATCGAAATTGAGGACTCGGGGACCATGCCCATCATTCTTATCTGATTTTCATTCAGGCTCCCTGCTGGACTGGACAGTACACTGGACAGACAGGATAAGAAGGCGAAGGCGAAGGCGAAGGCGAAGACCGAACTGATAAGCCCGCCAGCTACCTGTTTCCGGACGGTTTTGTACGCGTGGATGAGAGTGGGGCTTTGGTCGCTGCTTTTACCGAAGTGCGCCGTGTCCAAAAGTCGCCGTGCCAAAGAAACACCGGCGATTTGAAATTGCTACCAATACGCTTTCTGTGTAGCACGACAATATTGTGCTGTGAGAGAAGAGTGTAGGGTGAAGTGTAAGAGACTATCTTTTAAGTTCAGACTAGTTTTTTTTATCTTTTGTGTTATTTAATGATTAAAACAATTCATGAGCTACCTCTCAAGAAATTTGATTAAAGTTAAAAAAATAACTTAATCTAAGAAATCTCTTTATTCAGGGACATAGAGAGTATATAAATTAGCCAAGCAATCTAGCTAGGAATAGTTTATTGTATCTGTTTCAAATTATAAGATATTTTGACTTATATATATATATTGTTATGCGCTTTAATGTATATTATATGTATATTATATCCAGATACATGGAAAATCAATGTATTTAGAAAAGTCAAAATTTATTATAATTTGGAACGGAGAGAGTAGCTTTTTACGAAGAGCCACGCTCATATAGTTTTGTATGAATCACGTGTCCATGACTACACATTTTTTCTATATGACACATGTGTCCATGACTCAGTTGCCATTAAAAATCGGTTTCTAAATGTAGTTGTCAATTTGAAAAATAGGTGGAACATAGTAAAAATCATAATGTTTCCAAATAAAGACAAACTTTATATCAAATCTGTTTACTTGTAAAGATCTACAACTTTATAATTGATAAAAAAATTTCATTTATATTCGTTAAGGTCCAGAAATTTTAGATTTAAGTTTTCATATTTTGAAATTTATTTATTTTTTTCCAATGACATGTAGCTCTCCTATCAGTTCATCGGAAACCAGAGAGGTACGGTCTTCAAGTAAATAAATATAATCACTCTACGATCCTATAGGACTGAGCAAGGGATTTACTTGTGTCTGGGTGGGTGGATTTTTCTTCTAACCTCCAACAATCCAACTACCTCAACTTGCTCCACCATGCTATATGGTGTTGCATCTCGTCACCGTCACAATCTGCCTCACCACCATCCTCCTAGGTGTATAGCCGACTGCTCAATTATCTTTGACTTATTCTCAAAAAAATATCTTGACTTAAATCTCAAATAGCTAGGGTCAAGTAGCGACTCCATTAATTGTCTTTGACTTAAGTTCAACATGTTGAGCAAGTATAGCGACTCTATTGTCTTCGACTTAAAGCTCAACTTGCTAAGCAAGGAGCAGCCTTCAACATTCTTAATAATGGACAAATATTGTAAAAGATGTGGGTGTTTGATTCCTGGTCAAAGATTGCCTTGCTATGCATACGACTGTCGGAAGAGTTTAGCTGTTGTTTGGTTAATGTGCAAGTTCTGACAGCCACATATTCTCCAATTCATTGCCATGTTTATTTCTGCCAAAGGTGTGGGAGCTATCTCTCACGCTATAGTCTTTGAACGGTGCCACAACTTGAGTAGCTGGCGTGGGATGTGAATCAATCAGTCAAACCCATGGACAAACAAAATGAATAATCAAAACCGTGAAGATAACAATATATCAACTCAATCCTATTTCAACCAGTTGTTCTTGTCCTATGATCGTCAATACACAATATATTTCAAGATTTATCACGGGGAATGAATGAATGAAGGATTGGTCCAAAGGAGTCCTAAGGTATAATCTACTCCAGATTCTTTTCAACTTTCAAGACATGAGCCATGAGCACAGTCTTTGAAGTATATTTTGACCTTCAATAATTTTACTTCCCAACAACTATTATGGCAAGAAATTTCTAAAATGTGAATCTAATCTAATGGTATCCTTTTCGTTGCACAAAAGTTCCATCATGAAAAAGATAATTGTTGATCCAAGATTACAATGTTTGAATAATCTTCAAATTTGTGTACGTCTTATTTTAAAAAAAAAGAAATCAGAGGGAGTCCAGAAATTAGAGACTGACACGACGCTGAGTTGCATCCACACCGATGAGAAGAAATAGATTAACGAGAGAAACATGCCACCGAATCAGATTGGATGGGAACGGGATGACATCCTCGTAACCATTGGCGGCCGCGGCCGGCCATTTTGATTCCCGAGAGATGGCGACCCGTATCGGCGTGCTCCCATCCTCCGGGACCAAATCCAAGCCGTCCACATGAGACCCCATCGTATTGGCAATGTTTCATATACACCCTCAAAAGAAATAATCAAGCAGAATTACAGAACTACAAAACCCGACCGAAGTCAATTGAGCTTTTTTCATACTTAAAAATTAAACCAAAATACGAGGGTCCAAATGCACATTCCTCAACGATCTTTGTGCGTCTTGCTTTCGTTGCCACGGCCGCATCCATCAATGGTCTTTTTGCGATTCCGCCCCCAGCTCATCTTCTCCTCACTCCACCGCTCCACCGCTAAACCCAGAACCCAGCCCGCCGCAACCCTAGCCGCCGCCGCCCGCCGCCGGAACAACTCAACCGCCGCAGTCACCTCCATGGCCGCGCCGTCGGAGGACGCGCTGCGGCGCGCGCTGGCGGAGCGCCAGGCCGCCGCGGACGCGCAGGCCGAGGCCGTGCGCGCGCTCAAGGCCGGCGGCGGCGCGTCCAAGGTCGACGTGGACGCTGCGGTCGAGGCGCTCAAGGCGCTCAAGGTCGAGGCCGGCGCCGCCGCGCGCCGGCTGCAGCAGGCGCTCGGCGCGGGCGGAGCGGGTGGCGCCGCGAGGGAGGAGCTGCGGCAGGCGGTGGTGAACACGCTGGAACGGAAGCTGTTCTACATACCTTCCTTCAAGATCTACCGCGGTGTCGCGGGGCTCTACGACTATGGGCCGCCTGGGTGCCGCGTCAAGGCCAACGTGCTTTCCTTCTGGCGCCAGGTGACGCCCGCGATCTCTGCCTCGAAATGTTGGATTGTTTTCTTTTGCCTGTAGTTTCGCCTTTGCTGATGCGCGTGATTGCTGCGCGTCAACGATTGTGTCATGTGTGGCCTTCAGATGGTTTGTTTTATTCGTTATAATTGGTTGGTGTGTAGAATTCTGTTTTCCCCTGGGATTTGTATCTATAATCTGGGTTATGACAACGATTTTCCTATTAGGACAGGAGTGCTGCATTGGTCTAGCTGATAAACGTGCTTTAGTTGTACAATTGGTGGCATTAGTCTTAACAAAACTTTTTCCATGTCAACTAGTAAGTACTAATTGGAAAATGTGCTATGGAAAATTAGATTTTTTTTTTAGCGTTCCTTGGTGTACACTGTGCTGTTAGTTTCGGTTCTAGGTTTAAGATGTGAATTGCTAGTTTTTATTGGAATTGGCTACAGTTTAGTTATTTCTTGTGTTTGATGATTCATTTTGTTCTACTTTTTCTTTGCTAAGATAAGATTGCCTGAGATTCTTAATTTCTCTCCCAGCACTTCGTTTTGGAAGAGAACATGTTGGAGGTTGACTGCCCCTGTGTGACGCCTGAGGTTGTCTTGAAGGCATCAGGCCATGTTGAGAAGTTTACTGACCTCATGGTTAAAGACGAGAAGACAGGCACATGCTACCGTGCTGACCACTTGTTGAAAGATTTTTGCAAGGAGAAGCTTGAGAAAGACCTTGCCTTGCCCCAAGAGAAGGCTGATGAATTCAAGCGTATTCTTGCCATTTTGGATGACCTCTCGCCAGAGGAACTTGGTGCAAAGATTAAGGAATACGGCATTGTTGCCCCTGATACAAAGAATCCGCTTTCTGATCCCTACCCATTCAATCTTATGTTCCAGACATCTATTGGCCCCACTGGTCTTAGCGTGGGGTAAGAATATCTTCATTGTCTCTGTAATTATGTTCCTGTTGTGGTGATTGGCTAAAAGGATCCAATTTTGTGTTGCCGGAAATAGGTATATGCGACCGGAGACTGCACAGGGTATTTTTGTAAACTTCAAGGACCTGTACTATTACAATGGCCAAAAGCTCCCCTTCGCAGCTGCTCAAATTGGGCAAGCTTTTAGAAATGAGGTTTGTGTTTTTTTGTCACATTCTGTAAGTGGCTACTACTACTAATTGCTGTGTTACATGCCATTTCACTTGTTACTTCTGCAATGGCATGCTCTAGTCACTGTTCGTTCAGTGCTTCCTACTTTGTTCTTGAAATTAATAAAGGTTCTACACTAATTGGGTTTTTGTTAATATGCTTGAAATAATTTATACATTCTGATAGTTGACAGTACATTTTGTTACTTGTTGTAGTGTTAGCATGCTTCTAAAAAGCAGTTATTGGCTATTCATTAGTTGCTTAGATATTCTTTCTTTTCAATGTACTCACTACATCTAGAACTTGACAATCAGATCTCTCCACGACAAGGTCTTCTCCGAGTGCGTGAATTCACGTTGGCAGAGATTGAGCATTTTGTGGACCCTGAGGACAAATCACATCCAAAATTTGTTGATGTTGCTGATTTGGAGTTCCTGATGTTTCCAAGAGAGCTGCAACTCTCTGGGGAGTCAGCCAAGCTAATGAAGCTTGGGGAAGCAGTTTCAAAGGTTAACAACTGCTGGCAATTTTTCTCTATCCAACTTAATATATTTCTTTGTTCTTTTGTTTATATTTATTTTGTTCTTACCCTGGATATAATTGTAAACTATTACACTACTGTTATTTACAGGGAACTGTTAATAATGAGACACTTGGTTACTTCATTGGAAGGGTCTATCTTTTCCTGACATGCTTGGGAATTGATAAGGGTCGGTTGCGTTTTAGGCAGCATCTACCTAATGAGATGGCTCATTATGCTGCTGACTGTTGGGATGCTGAGATAGAGTGCTCTTATGGCTGGATAGAGTGTGTGGGTATTGCTGATAGATCTGCATATGATTTGAAGGCGCACACTGTAAGCTTACTGTATCTTTTTTCACATCCTGGATAATTTATCAGATACATATTTTTGTCCTTTGGATATGTTCCTACTGCAATTGAAGTTACCCATCTCATGTTGTAACTGCACTTGGTAAATGGAATTTGTATTGTTGTCCTCTGTTTGGTTTGCAAATGTGCTACTAATATTACCGTGATTGTCTGCTCACAGGAGAAAAGCGGTGTCCCACTTGTTGCTCATGAAAAATTCTCCAAGCCTAGAGAGGTTGAGGTGAGATATCATATCCACTTTTCTAGTTTTTGTAGTAGCTATATCTTAGTTTTGATGTTAGATACATGACAGCGCATTTGCTTACCAATTAAAGGACATGGTTCAAGATCAACTAAACATTACAAAAAAGTACATGGTTCAAGTTCACTACTGTTCTGAGTGCCTTAATATAGCTTTTCCCTTTATACTTTAAATTGAACCCATTTTTTATGGCATTAACATGTGCTTGTATGTTTGTTGATATTCTTTATTGCAGAAACTTGTCATAGTTCCCTCGAAGAAAGACCTGGGGCTGGCTTTTAAGGGCAACCAAAAGATGGTCCTTGAAGCATTGGAGGTATCAAGTCTTGTCAATTATCCTTGTTATATGTGACTGCTAGCTTTTCTGATGTGAGTAAACTATCTTTATTCTGTTGGTATCACCATACCAGGCTATGAGTGAGAAGGAAGCATTAGAGATGAAAGCTGAACTAGAAACCAAGGGGAAACAAATTTTAAAGTCTGCACACTTGGCAAAGATGTGGTGATTACAAAGAAGATGGTATCAATCAGCATGGAAAAGAAGCTGGAACATCAGCGAGTATTCACCCCTTCGGTCATCGAGCCGTCATTTGGCATAGGCCGGATCATCTACTGCCTGTTTGAGCATTCATTTTACACAAGGCCTAGCAAATCAGAAGAGGAACAACTGAATGTTTTCCGGTTCCCTCCTCTCGTGGCTCCTATCAAGTGCACCGTGTTCCCCCTTGTAAAGAACCAGGAGTTTGATGACGCTGCCAAATTAATTGCTAAGGCATTAACAACTGCTGGTATCTCACACATTATTGACACTACTGGTATGTGCGATACGTTCTTAAATACTCCACTCCATGTAACGTAAGCTGAATGGACTATATATGTAAGCATAAGCTTGTGTTTGTTCTCTTGCAGCAATTTCTATTGGGAGGAGATATGCAAGGACAGATGAGATTGGTGTTCCATTCGCTGTAACAGTGGATTCGGCAACAAACGTGACAATCCGAGAGAGGGACAGCAAGGAGCAGATCCGTGTGGACATCAACGAGGTGGCATCCGTAGTGAAGCAGCTGACAGAAGGCCAAAGCACCTGGGCAGATGTTTCTGCAAAGTATCCTGCCCATGTTGGTCCCCAAGGTGACCAGGAGTGAAAAATCCTGCCACCCTGTCTAGCCATCAATGGAGAAGGCGTCACGATGGATTGTCTTCATTCTCCAATTGCCGAGAAGACTGACTAGCCTAAACATAACAGCTTTTGGTGTTGACACGATCCAGCAAGGCAGTTTTCCCCTCATACATACATGATACGTGCTATAGCAGTTGGAAGTCATGAAGTCTGCAGATATCACCAATGTTTTTTTTAATCTCTCTTTCTTGATATATTCTCACCCATACAAAACTTATCGTTTGAGTTACTTCTGAACTAGCTGCCCGTTTGTGAGGTCAGACTGAGAATTGTTCATCTATGTGAGGTCAGACTGAGAATTGTTCATCTATCTACAGTGGAATTGGAATTTCAGTTACTTGTCTCAGTAGTCCTGTCTGTTGGTCTGTTGGTGCTCACCGCTCAGCTGAAGTCTTACCAAACAAGATGCTTCTGTTTGGAATTCTCTAGCCTAGCTAATGACTCATTTCCTTAGCAATCAAGGCAAAGTTACGTCTACAAAGCTGCTGGACAATTCAATGCCCTTGTCACCTTGTGTTCATGCTTTCTCAAGCCTTGCACCTGCTCCATTGAAGTGCTTTGGTCATATTCATAGATGCTATCGTTGCTAGTCTTCATCACAGATTTTCGATGGCGATTGCCCCTTAATAACGCTGTTGGTTTTTGCCGGTGTTTCCAATGGTCTAAAAGGTGGCTCCGGTCTTTCCAATGCAGTCGCGGAGCTTGACTGAACAAACAACAGAGTTAGTCCATGCAATTGAGCTCTAAACACTCATAAACAATACCAAAATTATTGTTCAATCAATCGAGATTTGAGCTCCAAACACTCACATAAGTGGCACCAAAATTACTGTGTATTCACTGCAAACTCCACAAAGAGAGATGTTAATTAAGAATCACTTTCAACCAATTTTTTCTTGTACTAGTCCATAGAAACATCTAAAATCTTAGCCTCTTTAATATTAGGTACTAGAGATAGATATATCTAGAAATCTTAGCTCTTTAATATTAGAGATAAAGAGATATATTTAAAAATCTCAACCTCCTTAATACTAGAGATAGAGATAGATATGTATCAAGAAATCTTAGCCTCTTTAATACTAGAGATAAGATATAGAGATATGTAAAGGGAAAGATATATATGTACCATTTCTTATTGGCCTTTTAAAATGTCATCCTCATTTCACGGCCATCTTTGGTTAGGGCACTCCCAATGCAAGACTCTATCGTAAAGTCCAAGACTATTTATTATCACTTATTTATGGCATTTTGTTGATGTGACAGTATATTTATTGAAGAGAGATGATGAAAAAACAAGACTTCAAGTCTTATTTAGACTCCAAGTCCACAATATTCAAGGTAATAAATAGGTTTAGTCTGCATTGAAAGTGCCATTACTGAACAAATTCTATACAAAACCAATTAGAACTTGTGTTTCTAATTCATCACGTATAGCTACTTTTTTTTTATTAAAACCCAACGGGGAGAGAGCGCATGACCAAAATTTAGAGTTTTTTCTTTTCTTATTTTTATACTAGATATAGAATGGATTATATATATATATAGATATAGAATGGATTTATATATATATATATATATATATATATATATATATATATATATATAATATATATATATATATATATATATATATATAGAATTGCTACATTTTTGGGTGCCTTAATTTTCATACTATAATCCCAGATAAACAACTAGTATAATTAAAGTCGCAAGAGAATAATATTAATATTTTTTATAGTCAAACCATGACAACACTGAATGTTGACTGAACAAGAATAAAACATTAGGAACCATAAATATTATAGCCAAACAATGATGACAATATTGCATGTTGACTGAGTAATAACAAAAAACGAGGTACCATTAATTAATAATATAGTAAAGCAATGATAAAATTGCTGAATAATATTAAAAACAGGACCCCTACATAAAGGACACATATATAAAATACAGTAGCTAGCATTTCTAACCTGCCCTGTCTCATGTGACTCATGGACTCTCCTCTAATGGAGCCCCTACTAGCGCCCAAGGACCACGCTCCGATCGCCGCCGCCATGCCAGGTGAGCACGGCGGTGCTGCGGCCGACGAGAGCAGCACCGTCGTGGACACTACCAGTGGCCTGTCCAGAGCACTGGCCGACGCCGAGGAGAAGACAAACGACGACGGAGAGGTAGAAGGGGACGAGCTGTCGGCGTCCGTGCAGCGCCGGCTGGACGAGAGCAGCGCCGTGGAGAAGGAGAAGGAGGATGACGACGACGAGGAGGAGATCGGTGACGACGCGGAGGCCGACGACATGGCGGCGCGCATGGAGCGCCGCCTCGCGGCGCTGCCGGGGAAGGCGCACGAGAGCGAGCCGTTCACCGTCTTCCGCGTGGCGGGGCCGATGCGCGAGCGCAACCGGCACCTCTACGACCCACAGATGATCTCCATCGGGCCCTTCCACCGCGGCGGCGGCCACCGGCACCTGGCGGCCATGGAGGCGCACAAGTGGCGGTACCTCCGCGACATCCTGGCACGGCCCGGCGGCGCGCCGCTGGCCACGTACGCCCGCGCGGCGCGCGCGATGGAGGCCCGAGCGCGCCGCCGGTACGCGGAGCCCGTGGCGCTGTCCCCGGGCGAGTTCGCGGAGATGCTCCTCCTCGACGGCTGCTTCGTGGTGGAGTTCTTCCTCAAGGGGCAGGACGGCGAGGAGGAGGCGCTGATCGACGCGACGTGGGCGATGCAGAACGTGTACAACGACATCCTGCTGCTCGAGAACCAGCTCCCTTTCTTCGTCCTCGAGCGCTTCTACGACATGGCCACCGGCGGGATGGGCCGGGACTACTTCGTCACCAACGTCCTCGTCAACTACCTCACCGTCGACATGAACGCCGGCCCGCGGGATCCGGAGAGCACGCGACCCCCCGACGGCGAGATCCACCACCTGCTTCACCTGTACTACCACTGGTTCCTGCCGCCGGAGGACCGGCTCGGGAGCGGGAGCAAGAGGGGAGGAGGAGGAGATGATGATGTCCAAGTCGTCGTCCGTGGATGACGACGACGACGAGCGCAGGGCGGCGTGGCAGCTGCCGCCGGCGTCGGAGCTGAACGACTCCGGGGTGACGTTCCGGGCGAAGAAGTCGCCGCGGAGCATGGTGGACGTGACGTTCGAGCGACGGAGCGGGACGCTGGAGATCCCGGCGGTGGAGAGCTACACGAACCAGGTCATCTTCGCGAACCTGCTGGCGTACGAGCAGAGCCGGGGGCGGTGGGAGCTGCAGCGGCTGGTCAGCTACGTGCTGCTGATGGCGTCGGTGGTGGACGCGGCAAGGGACGTGGAGGTGCTGCAGCGGTCCGGCGTGCTGGTGCGCGGGGACGCGGAGACGGCGGCGTTCTACGCGCACCTCGGGGAGCTGTGCCCGCCGCCCGAGTTCGTCAACAACTGCTACGCGGGGCTGTTCCGTGACGTCAGCGAGTACTGCGGCCGGAGCTGGAACCGCCACCGCGCCGTGCTCGTGCACGACTACTTCAGCAACCCCTGGACCAGCATGTCCGCCGCCGCCGCCGTCTTCCTGCTCGTCCTCACCGTCGTGCAGACGGTCTACACCGTGCTGCCATACTACAACCCCCCGAATTAATTAAAATTAAAAAGGGGATAAGCGATTCGATCTGCGGATCAACCAGAACCGCTTCATTCGTATGTTTTTTTTTTGTTTCCCCTTCATTTCTCCAACAATCCAAAAAGGGGATCTATTTGAATTATAATCCTACTATGTTTGCTTTCTTTGTTAGTATTCCTCTTATTACAGTTCCTTTATTTTCAGTATATCTAGTTCGAATTTAAACATGCGGGATTTCAAATGTAAGTAGCATTTTTTTTTTCTATATAAAATGAGGCCGATCGAGCCTATTGGCAGATCGAAGCATGGATTCCGCAGCGGAGGACTCGGTTCTGGCTCTGGGCGCGCCGCGCGCGTTCCCGCGCTCCGCTCCGCCTCTCGCCCGCCGCCGCCGGCGTCCAGTAGTACCACTACCACGGTGACCGAGCGGTGCGCCGCCTTGAGTTTTGTTAAAATGGTGAAGCACCAGTTCAGACAATTCATTAAATTGAACAAACAAACAAACTGGTATTTCTAACACTGAACAAAGTAGTCTAGTTTTTCTGAATTGGACACGGAACAGCTGAATCCATCTATTTGTACATTCTATTATTCTTAGCATATACTGTACTGCAAAATTACTGATGTGCAAGATAAAATGTGAATACAATCAAATCATGTAATTCATTCAAACAATCTACCTCTCTTTGTCTGTAGCTTTTTTCCTAGTAGTCCTATATAACCAAACAAAGCATAACGTTTCCTGGAGCACGTATATATAGAAACCCCAAAAGCATATACATGTTGGAGACTAAATGGCTAAAATATATACAGCAACTATTAAGAACCTAGTGCAAAAATCCAACAAGAGGATACTAGATGTAGTAACTAGCCAACAATGTATACTCAGAACTATGGAAATGTATATGAACATCTCAGCTAAAGTAAATGGTAAGCAGGTTACAATTTCTACTGTCATCAGTGTAATACTATGATCCATCTCTTGTTTTTCAGAGGGGAACATTTATTCATGTTATCACCTATTAGGGATGAAAGTGCCAATTACAACCACTGAAACTGGGCATCACTGTTCAAGCATTATTTCCAAATAACGCTCTCACACATTGTAAGTTCTGAATCTTGATACACCAATTCGAACCACTTCAAGTGAGCAGAACACATCAAACCAAAAAACAAGAGGTGTTCCTGAGAAGTGCGGCCTATTCTCATCCCAATGCTGTTGTCAGCAATCTTGATCCGGCATTCTGCTACACTGCATCAACATCTGGGTGCCGCAACTCCATTTCCACTGAATTTGAATGGAACAAGGGAAATCAGTGATATAGTTACGCACAAGACAACATATTGCAGTTTCGCTAGTGTTGAAACAATTAAATATTTATAACAAGATCAGCCAGCATATTAGTAGACAACAGAAAAAAACTGTAATGTCTGGAATGTGAACCAAAGTTACACAACTGAATGTTCTGAATGGATAGTTTAGAGCCAGGACATTCAGTAACAAGAGCAGAACATTGAGGCAATTTTTGCATCATGCTATTACGAACTGTTTGTGGTAATATGTTTGTCTGAAATGGAGCAGTAATTGTTTGTTTCGCTTAATGGTAATTAACGAATTTCTTTATGGCACTTAAGCCAGTTTAATAGCTATTATGAATTGTTGTAGTGTCACTTGCAGCTCTGGTTCGATCGATGGGTTTTAGGCCATGTAGTGAGCATGTTTTTAATTTTCTAACAAACGAGCAATCACTTAGGTGACACCGTTTGGTCATCAGACACACTGCTGCGTACAAATCTAGTACTATCAAACATACACATGATACGCTGAAACTATGCCAACTCAGAATTGGTTGATGAAAGGAATTCAAACAGATACAGTAGAAGATTACTCTAGTAGTCTAGCAACAAAGTGATTACTCTAGTACTCTAGAATTGGTTCATGTTTTTACTCACGTGTATCAAAAGTGAGCAGCATTACTGCTGTAGTTCTGAAGAAGTTAGCTATCTATATATACTACTAGCTGTAGCTGTAATGCCGAACAAAATACTGAAGAAACTGCAAATCTCTCACCTGCTGACCCGGTGGTCAAGACAACTATGTCCATCATTCTTCCAAGGGATCCGGCCCTCACACACAGCGTGATGTTGTTGATGTTCTCATTGAGTTTCTCCGCCAGGTCGTCCCTCAGGTCAAGCAAGTCCCGGCCTTCGAACTGGAGCGTTCCCAGGCTGGCCAAGATAAAGATACCGGAGTTGTCTGCCCGGATGTACCGGATCATCCGCCTCAGCGCCATGGGGCGTCAACACCGTTCTGCATATTGCAATAGAACACTTATGTTTAGCGAAACAAAACTAGATATAGCATAGCACTGATAGTAGCTGAAGATATGAAGAAATATGAATACATGTCGTTGCAATGATCAGAATTAGTTAGCTCCAGAACAATGGTTATAACAAGAACAGCAGTCAACAGGTCAATCAGCACACATAGCAATAGCTGCAATACCTTGCAAGACGATATCAGAATCAATTTCTGGAACATACGACCCGTTTTTTTTTTATCACTGGCAGGAAACTAGGAAAGGAAATGCAAGGGAACACGAAATGGATCAATGTCATGGCTGACTCAAAAGTACTTCAAGAACTACATAGAATCCCCCGTTCAGGTTTCAGTAGTTCTTACAATTGCAAACTGACTCAAAAGTACTTCAAGAACTACATAGAATCCCCCTGTCAGGTTTCAGTAGTTGTTGCAATTGCAAACTGACTCAAAAGTACTTCAAGAATTACATCGAATCCCCCTGTCAGGTTTCAATAGTTCTTGCAAGTGCAAAGTGACTCCAAAATTCGCAGAGTTACGCAAGCAAGGAGTCGGAACTTGCGAGCAGCGGGACCGCAAGCTCACCGGAATCTGATCGGGAAGTTGGGGCGGCGCAGGTCTGGGGGCGATCCTCTCAACAGTGCAATCCAACATGATATACTGGTGTTCCTCCGGATGGCCTGATTGGCGCAGGACCACGCCCCCACCCGCGCCCTCCGCCGCCGGGAGGGCCTCCCATGTGACGTTGTTCTGCAGCGGCGTGTTGTACAGGCACTGCACCGTGCGCCTGACGCCGGCGGGTTGGCCTTGCCCTTGCGCTTGCGGCAGCGCGGCGGCGTCGTCGTAGTTGATCCTGAGGCCGAGGTACCGGCCGTAGGCGGCGCTGTGGAGGAGGACGTAGGTGGCGGCGGCGTCCGCGTGCGGGTGCGGGTGCGGGTGCGGGTGCGGGTGCGGTAGGAGGTGCACCGCCCACGCCGTGTTCAGGGACGCGCGGTGAGGGCTCAGCGAGACTCCCCACCCGTCCTCGTCGGCGTGGACGTAGGACGCGACGCCGTCCACCTGGCAGCGCAGGCGGACGTGTGCCCGGTCGGTGAGGAACTCCATCGATCGCCGCTGCCTATACCTCTGGCTGTCGGCCGGCCGGGGCGGAGGCGGACGGTGGCGAGGGTGGGGTTTCTCGGGCAGCAGTTCGTGCTTGCTGCTCCGATCGATGGCGAGCGGAGAGAGGTGGCCGGGGGGAGGGAGAGCAGGTGTTGGTTGCGACGGTTAGTTTTGCTTTGGGCGCCGAGCCGGGGTATTTGTATTTCATTCTCAATCAACGAACAGCAAGCGCAAGTCGGTTGCTGAATATGCCAGCTGTCCATTCGCAGGCAGGGCTGTATGGACGGGATCCATCGGATGCTGGAGGCACTGGCCCGTGGGACCGACCGACCCAAGAAGCTGACATTAGGGCCCAGGAGAAACTGAGCAAGAATTCAAGAAGGCCGAGGAAAACTGAAGCATGCATGTTCGTTATTCGTTTGAGATGAACAAGTTGACGGCAATTAGGCAGCTCAGCTTCACTAGTGAAACTTTTTTTTTAGAAAATAACTTTATAAGCAACTCTCTAGGTGAAGAATAGCTTCACCAACAACTTTATGTATGCATGTGAGAGAGAAAGGAGGGAGAGAGTTGTGATAAGCTACTATTTTCAGTTTCACCCCACTTCATATCTTTGTAAGAGAGGAAGAAAAAACAGCTTCATGGGTGAAAGCTGTTTTGAAAAGAGGTTGTCGGTGTCTAAAATGGTGGGGTCTAGACAGCCAACGAGTAAATTTCTAAGTGTGTCGGAGATCGGATGGTTACGCCCGGAGAACACAAGGTTTATACTGATTCGGGCACGAACGACCTACGTCCAGTTTGCTGCTGAGTCGTGTTACCAAGAGTAGAAGAGCTCGTAGGGGAGAGCTACAAGCTTTGATGAGAGAGGGAAGCAGGTTCCCAGGTCTCGTGCGTATGTGATTCGAGGTTCGTTGTGGGAGCTCGCGTGGATGCGAGTATGAGTGTGTGTGAATGAGTTCAGAGAGAGTCGAGAGGGAGAGATTGCAGGTCCATTCTCCCCCTTTATACGTAGGGAGAGATGGAGGAGTACAATAGAGATAGAGGGAGGAAACGCGGGCCTGGTGTAGGCTGTTGATTTGGAGGATGCTCCAGGCTTCTGTTCCCCTTCCTTCCCGGGAAAGGCTTCGCTTGTTAGCGCGCTCCTGATCCTGTTCGTCCTTGATGTAACTGTAGCCACGCGCCTTGTACTTGGTGGTGCTCCTGTTGCCATATGTGGGCATGGGCGGAGGTTGGTAGAATAGGGCTCGGTACCCCTGCGTTCCGTCATACAGAGACGAGTACGCCTCAATTCCTGTTCGGCTGTCCGTCGGAAGGATGGTGAATGTCATTCGATGGTACTGGAGCTTGTACCGCAAGGGTTCTACAGGGGCAGGCATGGCGATCCATGTCTTTAACCCCCATCCCCAAGGACGAGTCTGCATTGTGGACCTTTTGACTACGGGCTAAAATGCACCGTGGATTGGGGAAGCCTCCGAGGACAAGCGACGTCACAGATGACGTTTCCCGCCCTCGGACGAGGCAGAAGAGCCCCCGAGGGCAAACGGCGTCAAGGATGACGTCATCCTAGCTCGGACGGGGCGGGTGGTCCTCCGAGGGTGTGTTGTTGCCTTAGCCAGTTTTGGGACAGACTTTGCCCTAGCTCGGGCGAGACAGAGAGGCCCCCGAGGGTCAATGACGTCGCGGACGACGTCACCCAAGCTCGGACGGGGCGGAAGGCCCTCCGAGGAGATGTCGCTGCCTTAGCCGATTTGGCTAAGGCGATGTGTCCTCAGGAGTGATGACGTCATCCTAGCTCGGGCGAGTCGGAGGGGCTCTCGGGGATGATCTTGTCTTCGCGAAGTATGAAGTTGGGGTACCCTATTCTCAGGTATCCGACAGTAGCCCCCGAGTCTGCGATGTAGTGATGGACTACACCGGAGGCCTCCGAAAGTACTTATGGTGTTTGGTTATGTTTTTTGGATTTCGGTGGGTGCGCGCGAGCGCACCCGCCGGGTGTAGCCCCCGAGGCCTTAGGTAAGGGCTTACTCGATCTAGCCTATAGCGTTTGTCCTTTTGCCCCTCTCAAGAGGTGAGGAGCGGAAGAGGACTGCCCTGCTCGTACGGGATCAGAATCTTGCTTGCACGCCAGCCCTGCTGGGGGTGTACTATGGTACTTGGGCTGACGTGTCCTGAAGTGACGAATCGACACTGTGCTGTTGTAACGATCTCGATTTTCCTCAAAGGGAAAATCCACAGATGCAAAATATAACACGATAGTCCCGAAGATCATCCCATCGCATTATCAAATTACAGTCAATAATCATAGTCATACACGAACTGAATTTAAAGAGTATATTAAGAAGTCTAATTTATTTAATACATCGCCTCCTGGGCGGAATCACACGAGCACGCAACAGAAAGAACAGCGCAGGGAGGCGTAGATCTTCAGCATCTCCGGTCCTGAGCGTAGCACGAAACCCTACTCCTCCGAGTCGACGTCCTCGAACTCGTTCTCCGGCTCGTCACCTGAACCAAAATCTTTCAGTACGATTTGTACTGGCCACTGGCTCCCACCCCATGCTTTGCGTATTGCTTTGTGGAAAGTGGTATGCAAGGGGTAGAGAAAAGAACCTATATCTGGCTGTAGGTTTTTCCTATGCAGGTTTATTAAGTAATTAAACAGTAACATAAAATATATAAGTTGTTTCTCAAGTTTTAACACATTTCCCACACATATCCATCCCATCCACACACATCTCAACACACCATCTCACACTCTCTAGGCGACAAGACGACCCCCTCTCGTCATTGCCTCAGCGGCTCACAGCCGGACCTACAAAATCCAGGGGGGAGAAAAGAAGGGACTCATCTCAGTAAAGCAAGCGAGGCGTAGGTCACGAGACGTCCATAACCGGGGACACGGCTATACGTATAGATCGATCAACTCTGCAGAGGGTGTACACCTGTACCCACAAGATCGCCATCATCGACGTTGCGCAACGCCTAGGCCAATAACGGGCTATCGCTTGATCCGGTTCGACATCATCCTACCACTCAGCCCTGGGGCTCCCCGGCGCACCGGTAAACTGAGACTGGGAGACGCAGCACCTGGCCAACGTGGTACTGCGCATCTAGGATGGTGCGGTCCCCATGACGGCACCACCCACCCTTATCACCTAACAACCTGGCAGTAATGATATCGCCCAAACCGATCGACATCCGACCCCGCCCATTCAGGGACGAGTGGTGTGCACAAAAATAAGCTCATGGTTCCGATTCTCTTGCTATTCCAGATCCTAGGAATGATCAGACATGTCATGTTCTACAAGTGGGGTACTCCCCCGTGCCATCACAACACCTCTATCTCGGGGCTCGCCCCGGGATCTCTTCCCAAAACACATGTACCCGCCACAGGTACCTCTCGTGGGGATGCCCAGGTCGCACCCCCGGCAAGACTCGCCTCCTGGACTCGTCGTAGAACCTGCCCGATCGACTCGACCCTCACCACACACCCAAGACACACGCCAAGATCTCCCCAGTTAAACCATCACATTTTAGTGGCACACCGTGCCTAATCCACACACAAACAAGTCCTCTAATCATCATCATGATAAAAGTATGAATAGAGCATGTGACATGGCATATGTAAGCGGTGTCTATCCTATGAGCAGGTGTACAGGGGATAGGTTGCGACAAGGTAATGGCTTTGCAATCATTCTACCATGCAACCTATTCAGAGCAAATTGCATAAAGTAAAGCGCTAGCAATCTACTCAGTAACATGATATGTCTATTAGGTCCTACGATGGTGGGTGGGACGTGGCACCTGTCCAGTCATTGTCGGCGTCCTCTGTGTAGTCTGGGTCCTCCTCCTCAGCTGTCGGCTCCTCCGGGTCTGAATTGTAACACATACCACGACTTAGACATTCTACGGATAATCACAAAGATGCAAATAGAGAACGAAAAGACCGAAATACACTCAAACACAAGCCTATGACCTAGAGCTCGATTTTATACGAATTTGGACACCAAGTTTGTAATTTTTCGAAAAGGGATGAATTTTCTAAGTCAAACTTGATTCTGAAAAAGAAAAAGGGGAAAAACAAAGGGTTTGGGCCGGCTATGGTTTATTTGGCCTGGTGGCGCGCTTGCGGGCTGCTGCATGCGCCTGGACTACCTTCTGCTTTGGGCTGCTTTGGCGCAGAGGCCCTTGCGCACGGCTCAACTCCCCCTCTCCTTCTTGGGCCTGCTGGCACCCGAGACCCACTTCCTCCTTCTGCTCTTGGCCTCGGGCCGGTGGAACATACGAGCCCATCTCCTCCTCGGCCCACTCTCCCCCCGTTCCTCCTCTGCTTTGCGATGGACCGCACACACACCGCGCTGGAGCGCGCGGCCGGCTCCTCCGCTCCGCCCTTGCTTCTCGGCCATTGCTGACGCTCGGCCTCTGGCGTGTTGCGGCAATGCACGCTGGCGCCATGCCTTCCCTCCACCTCTTCTCTGCCTCTGGTGAAACGCGCGCACGCGCTGCCTCCCCTGCTCCGTCCCAGGCATGGGCGCGCCGTGCGTGCGCATGCTTGCGGTGCTCGTGGCTCGCTCTCCCCCCGCCTTAGCCTGCTGGTTGGTGCGGACAACGAGGCGTCCCGCTCCGCTTTCCTCCTACGGCCGGGTAGGCTCACGTGGCTGGGCTCGCGTGGCGGCGGCAGGGACGCACCGTGATGGCGATGACAGGGTCCGGCGGCGTGGGCACTCTGCGGCGGCTTGGCGAGCTGTGGCGTGCGCGAGCGAGGGCTGAGGCTCGCAGCGAGCGCGTCGTGGCGAGGCGCGCCACGGTACGCTGCGATGGCCCGGACGGTGACGGCACTAGGGGCTAGGGCGGTAGGATCGCGTGCGGCTCCCATAGGTGAGGCGGCCGTGTTCATGCGGTGGTGGCGAACCTCAACGGCCCATACCCGGCGGGCGAGGCGGCCGGAGTGTGGTGGAACAGCGGTGACCCAGTGGTGCTCGCAGAGCTCGGGCGCGCCGGCGTGGCGAACGCGGCGGGCCCTGCTCAGAGGTGGTTGGGGGCTGGGGTGCGGTGTTTGGAAGTGCCCTGGGGTCGGTGGTGGCCTCAGTGGAGGGGGTTGAAGCTCAAGGGGCGTGGCATGGTGTGAACGTGGCATTGCCACAGCTAGGACCGGCCATGGCGAGCGCAGACAGAGGGGGCGAGACGAGCGCGGCGACTCACCGTAGGTGGCAGGGTAGGAGGCTAGCGACGCAGGGCGAGGCGATGCAGTGGCGAGGTGATGTTGTCCCATGCCGTGCCGTCACGCCGACGTAGTCGTCGTCGCGGTTCTGCCTCCGGCGAGCTCGGACGACACCGTGCGGCTGGCCTTCTCCTTCTTCTTCGTCCCTTCCTCTCCTTCCTTCCCCTTGTTGCGGTTTGGTGCGTGTGTGGCCGCTGGTGGCAGCTGGGGCTGGGGACACGCGGGGCGTCGGGGCCTTGCCTCTTATAGGCCGGCACCGATCATGGGGTGGCGATGGACAGCCGCGGTTGCGCCGGTTCAAATGGAGGGCGGATGGAGGGTGGATGCGGGGGCTCGGCTAGGGTTTGCGAGGGCGGATGCTTCTCCGGCTGCCGCGACGCGCTCCAATTTCGAGCGGTGCTGGTCAAAAAGACGTCGCGACTGCGTCATGGTGGTGACGAGGGCGTCGTCACCGGCCAGGCCTGCGCTGCTTTGGCTGCGAGTGGCAACGAGTGGGAGCGGGGGTGGTGCATCTGCTCCTGCCTCTGGCGGCTGGGGCTGACGGCTCGGTGCTGGCTGGGGGCGGGCGCGGTGCCGGTGCTCTGCCCTGCTCCCACTGAAAAAGGGAAAAGCAGAGAGGGGGGAAGGTAAAGGAAGGGGATTACAGGTGGGGTCCATGGCCCACTTGTCAGTGAAGTGGAGAGGGAAAAGGGCGCGGTGGCATTTGGCCTGCGCTTTGCCGGCCTGCTGCTGCTGCTGGCGGGCTTTGCTGCTGGGTGGGCCGCGCGGCTGCTGGGCTGGAGCGGTTGGTGGGCAGGCTGGCTGGGCCTGCTAGGCCTTTGTCTTTAACCCCTCTCTCCTTTCTCTGTTATTTTCCAAAAGCAACAAGTTAACTTAATTAATTTGATTAGCAATTCAAAAGATCCACAAGAAGCAACTCAGGGTTAAGTTAGTCACATGCCATGCAACTATAGTTAGCACTAATGGGTTCTACTTGTGTAACTAGGTAAGGTTTTCTATTATGCAAACACCAAACATGGGTTATCTAAGAAATTTGTTTTTAAAAAAGTTGTGATTTTGTGTTGTTTGAAAACCTGGGTTGTTACAGCTGTGCTGTCACTCGATTGCAGAGTTAAGTGAACGGGTCAATGCCGTGCGGTCACCTGACATTGCCCCTTGTCGGTCCAACACGGGCGCGCCGTGATTTTCCGTCGGGGTACGGTGCAGGGCGTCGCTCCCCGCCGATCGAACTCCGAATGGCGAGCTCTGGACCGTGAGACTATTCGGCCATTTATGGCCCTGCCGTGTCCCCTCAGAAACCGGCGCTGGTGTGCAGTGCGGTTTAATTTGGGGGGGGGGGGCGAGTGGCACGGCCTTTGCGGGCCGGCTGTCGCCCGAGCGCCCCGGCGGTTATAAATAGGGGCGGCCCCTTTGCGGGGTGAGGCACACAATCCCGCCTCATGGCGTGTCCCATCTTCTTCCCCCGAGGTCTCGTTGGAGACACCCTCGAACCGCCCTGGTGAGCAGTCTTTCTGAGAGCGCACCGAGATCAGAGGAAGTTCTGCGTTAGGGGTGCGGATGTCCCCTCCCGGGCGGTGGCGGAGATCAGAGGAAGCTCTGCGAGGTGCGCAGGGCTCTCTCTTACTCTGACCGCCGGCGAGCCGGGAGGTTTTCACCACCCCCTGCACGCATCGCCCCTAAGGGCGGAAGGTGTGGAGTCCATCCGTTCGCCGGATGGATCCTGCTCTCCGCTTTTGGGGAGTGGTGGCGTGCCATCCCTTCCCGGAGGGCAGCCGAGGATATGCCCACTGGGAAAGCCATGTCAGTTTGCCTGCTTGGTCCCAGGGGTTGGCTCATCCTTGGCTGTTGGTTGATGGCTATGTCGCCGTCGGCAGGGTTTGCGAACTCGGACCTGCCAGTGTATGGCGGACTCGGAGTCGCTTGCCGGCGGCGTCCTCGACCATGGAGCGGCTGGAAAGCGCCCGACCAACTCCGGGAGAGGGAGCAGCGCCGTCGCGGCCCGGGGTTCCCTGAAGACGAGGTTGCCGTTGTTCTCCCACAGTTGCCGCATGTCGGGTCAGGGCGACCGGTGGGTCGCGACGCCGCCGTCCGACGCGGTCCTGGCGACCAGGTAGGCATTCCCTGGGCCCCGCGGCTGGGTTGCCTGACCTGGATAATACAGGTGTCGGGCGGCGATGCCCTTACCGTGGGCATTTGTGTAGTTTTTCTAGCTTTTGGCCTTTCGATCGGGGATTTCCGTTCAGCCCACCTTGTAAACGTTTTCGTGTTTACCTGTTCGGACCTCTTATGCGTGAGGCTTGCCCCGTGGTGCGACGCCAGCCTCCGAGTCTTTACCCGTTGTAAAGAAAATCGTCTCGGGTCTGTGTCATCTTTTTTGTTCGTTCCCCGCGCATCTCTTCGTAAGAAGGGGGAAATATGAGCCGGACCATGCTATCCTCGAGGCAGATGAACCATGGCTGCCCGTCGAGTTACTAGCGGGAAAATCTAAGTGGGGTGCTTGGTTCCCGTTCGCTGGGGTTCCGGCTCGTGGCCCATGTCGTGGCTCACCCCAAATCGGTTTCATCTAGTAGCCGGGTCCGTTCGATGGGTCCCAGGGGCCTGTTGCCTTCCTTTGATAGGAATACCATGAACCAATCATCCGCAAGAACGGACCCAAATACGAAATCTAGGAATGACCTTAGCATCCGATTGCCAGGCTAATGGCCGCTAGTGTGTCCATTCCCTATTCGTCCCTCGCTCTGATGTCCTGAGTTGGCCATTTCGACCCCCGCTGGGGTGGCCTCCGTATCTCTGGACCGTAATGGGCCGTCGGGGCGTCTACAACCCCTATCCCTTTATCTTACATGGGCCCATGGGCCGTCGCCGCTGGTTGCGCCACGTGTGCGTCCCTCTGGTCCTTGCGTTTGTTGGTCGGGCTCGGACGAGCCAGTGGTTTCGTTGAGGTGTGCTGAGGACGCATACGGGAAAGATCTTGCGTGCGCGGCGTGGTGGGCCCGGGGTGGATCCTGTAATGATGATAGATACAGGATGCGGGATCGAAGCGAGGGAGAAGGCAAGTGGTGTCAGTTATCTGCCGCAGTGCGTGCGGCTCCCGATATTCCCGCGAACACTGGAAACGATGTAGCCGAGCGGCCGCATTTAATGCGGCTTGAGACGTGGGGTCGTGGCGCTAAGAATCAGTGGTGCCGCTCCGACTTCTCGGTCCCTATAAGCATCCGCCCGCCGTGTCATCTCCCGTGAGCCTGCACTTTTCGTCCTCTTCGCCTCCTTGTCCTGCTCGCATCTCCTCCCTTCTCTTTTAGGGTTCACGCCACCGCGTCCTCAACTTAGCCTCGTCCCCCGTCGTACCGCAAACCGTTCCCCCCGGCGCATCCTCCATGGCAGGGGAACATCCCGAGAGGAGCTGGGCCCGGTGCGAGGCGGAATATGGACGGACACTCGAGCTGGTGGCCGCGGGGTTGCTACGCCCCGAGCTCTCTGCCAACAATGTTGTCGAGTGGATCGTTCCCACCGGCGCCGACGCGCCGGTCCCACTGGAGGGGTATGTGGTCTCTTTCCTCCCGTTCCACGAGCGCAGGTTTGGGACCCCGCCGACTCGCTTCTTCCTCGGGATTCTTAACCACTACGGGATCGAGCTCCATAACCTCAATCCTAACACCGTCCTTCACCTCGCGGCCTTCGCGGCCATGTCGGAGGGGACGTTGGGGGTGGAGCCGGATTTCGTGCTGTGGAAGTTTTTCTTTCGGGCGTCGGTGTTTCTCGTCAACTCTGGTGGCGAGAGGTCGGTGGCGTCCTACGGGGGGTGCGCTATCAGCCTTCGTTCCACCACCTCGGGGTCCTATATGCCGGCGCGAGCGACCTCGTCCAACCGGGGTTGGCACTCGCAGTGGTTCTATATCAGGAACCACCCCGAGGCGCCACTCCCGGTCTTCACGGGCCGACGCTTTGCCGGGGAGCTCCCCAGCTAGCATCACGGCCCGACGCCCCGGGAGCTTACGAGGGTGGAACCCCACCTCCGGAGCATGACGCAACTCCAGGACCAGGGGTTGAATCTGGCTGGGGTCGTCGCGCAGTTCCTTCGGCGCCGGGTGCTCCCGCTCATGGCGCGGCCGCGGCCGCTGAACGACATGGTGCCCGACACGTCGCGGGCGGGAAGCGCCATGGCAGACGAGGAGCTGAGCTTCGCCCGCATGGTGGCCCTTATGAGGAGGTTATTGGGGAATACATTCACCCCTGACGACATCAACCGCTGCCCTCCGATGCGCCCGGACCCTGCGTTCGTCCCATTGGTGAGTTTTAGACATCATGGCGTCGATTTCTTCCCGTGCCGCCTTTATTTTGCTGTCGATAACCCGCCTGCGCGTCTTCTGGTCCTCTTCCCATAGGGCCCCCATTCGATGGTTCGCCACACGGCCGCTCCCCTCCCCGTTCCGCCAGTGCAGCGACAGGCGAACAGGGAGCGGAACGGCCAGGAGCGGGCGGATGCCGCCGAGAGGAAGAGGAAGAAAGCCGACCGAGTCTGGAGGAGTACACAACTGGACATGTTGCGGGCTAGGCAGTGCCAAGCAGGAGAGCCGGAGGAGGAGTCGCCCTCGGAGTCTAGCGAGGACCGGGAGAATCCCAGCGGCGACCACGACGATGACAATGACGACGACGATGATGGTGATGATGAAGAGGACAGGCGTCCTCTGTCTGAGGTGATGCCAGCGCTGTTCGTAGCCGGGACTTTGCGCTACCCCGTGGGGGATGCACCGACGGTGGAGGTGCCACTGGTGGGAACGCTCGGGGAGCACCTAGCCCCCGGGGGCTCCGAGAGCGATGTCGCCGGTGAAACACCGGTCACTCCCCGTTCCACCCCGTCTGAAAATGGCGGACAGAGTGGAAACTCGGGCGTCGCGGGCCGCGGCGAGTCAGAATCGAGGCGGAAGCGCGTCCACATCTTGTCCCCACGGTAAGTTTGTAGTTAACGATGTGTTCCTTCGCTCTTTTGTTGGAGATAGTTTTAGATCACGCTCACCGGTGTGTGATGTTCATTTCAGGATCGCCGGCAACTCCGCGCACGCGGGGTGGAAGAGACTGCGCCGGAGGGTGATGCCTGCCGGCGAGGGGCAAAGCGACGCCGCCCCGGTCCTTGGTCTGGCGAGTTCCGTCGTGACCGGGAGCGAGTCGGCCCCGGGCGGCACCGCCGCTGTTGACGTGACCCCGCCGTCCCCTACAGACGCCAGGCCCGCGGTTGTCACGTCGCCCTTTCCCCCGGAGGTGGCGGTCGTGGACGACTCCGGGGAGGGGGCGGCCTGGGTGACCTCGTGGCCATGGATGTTGAGGTGGCTCTGCCGACCGCGGCGTCGGAAGATGCTGCGGATGTGATCACGGCGGGCGAGGCCGTTGAGGGTGGCCTTGATAGGGTGGACGACATTGCAGACGTCGTGGACGCGGCGTCAGAGGGTGAGGCACTGGTGCCTGGGGCGAGCGAGGAGAGGCCCCTGGACAGCCCCCTTCCTCCCAACATGCCGGCCCGGGGCGCGGCGGCTCCTCGGTCCTTCACGGAGGAGGAGGTGACGGCCGCGCGTGCGGCGAAGGTCGTTCACTCCCAGTCCAGTGTGACCTCGTCGGGCGAGGTGGCTGACGCTGGGGGGAGGCCGCCCCTGGGACCCTGCGCCGTCTTCGCCCCGATCATCGCTCCTTCGGGGACAGTGACCAGCTTGCCTGGGTTAACCAGGAGAACTTGGGAACCCCCGTGTTCGTGCTGGACGACCGGCGTGAGCTTCACCACTGGAATCGTGTGGCGGACTCACACCGGGAGCATGACCTCCTTATTGCGCGAGGCTTGGGATTCATTCAGAGGGCGGTCGCGTCGCTCTCTGACGACTTCTCTCACCATGGCAATGTGAGAGGCCGCTTGATCGTAAGTGTTTATTTTTACTCCTTGCCGTCGATTGACTTCTCCTTTTGCGTAGATCTTGATGGCGACGAGCGTTGAGAAGTAAGAATTTATCCGTCGCGAGGCCGGCCGGTGGGCTCCTGAGTCGTGGACGTCCGTCAGAGAGGCTATCATGGATGAGGACCTTGTCGCGGCTCGCCGTCGCGTGGTGGAGTTGGAGGAGCTGTTGGGCGCTTCGGAATCGAAGGTGGTGGATGCCCAGATGCTAGCACAGCAGAGCGCCGCCGACGTCGAGCGGGCCGAGCAAGCGCGGGACGCGGCTCGTGCCGACGCTGAGGCGGCCCTCCAGGTGCTGGTAGATGAGCACGCGGCGCGTCAGGTTGAAGTGGAGCGCCTGGCGGCCGAGCGCGGTGCTGAAGCAGAGGCACGACGCCACGCCGTCTCGGCGCTGAACTCCATGGAGGAGGAGCGCAACGTCATGCGGGGCCAGCACGACGTCCATCGTCGAGAGCGTGATGACGCCGTGGCTCATTTTGAGGATCTGTCTAGCATGGCTCGCGAGCGCAGCGTCGACGCCGACCGGAGGATTCTAGAATTCTCCTCCCAGGTCGGTGAGTTGACGACGGCAGCCTCACAGCTCCGCGCGACGATCCGTGGCTTGGGGAGGGAAAACAGAGATATATTTCCTTCATCCGTCCGTTTGACTTGGTGTGATGTACCTTTTTGCTTGAATGTTGAGTCTTCCTTCTTGTCGTCCCAGAGCTGCGTGCTGGTGTGCAGGAGTCGCAAGCGTTGCGTGAGGCCGTGCATGGCGCGTGCAACCTCTTCGGCGTGCCAGCCGTCGAGGGTGGTCCGGAGGCGGCCAGGACCCGCGTCGACCTGCTCTGGGAGCGAGGCCAAGTGCGGATCCGGGAGGCACTGCACATCGGGGTCCATCGCACGATGACGATCGCCGCCTGCCTCTACGACGCGGTGACTCCTACGCTCGTCAGTGAGGATTACCCCTTGGATGCCTCAGAGGATCTGCTCGACCGGATTGAAGCCGCCGTGGAGGAGCCCGCGACGACCCTGGCCGCCAAGCTCGAAGACGAAGTGTTTCCGCCACCGGAAGAGTGACCCTGCATGGTCAGTGATCAGGGCCGAGTGCCCTTGTAACAAACAATTTAGGTTATCCTCAGTACGATGCACCCTGGTGGGATTTTGGACAAATTTCTATTGCTCCTTAGCGAGCTTGCTCTTAAGTTTGCTTGTTTTCTAGTTTCCGCGTCTTTCCCGTTTTATCCTACTTGCTTTGCCTTTCCTGATAAGAGATTCGATCTGCTCGGATGGGCAGTCGGTGGAAGTACTTGGCTCCGGGGAGTCGGAGTACTTCACAGACCGTTGCCGCGGTCCGGTGAGACTTTCTCCCTTGGTCAGGGAAGACGAAGTTTTCGTTCGGCGGGAAAATACGCGAATGTTTTGCGTGCAAAAGTTTTTGGAGAGAAAAAGCAGGGAGTTCCCCCCTTCCCAGCCCCCGAGCGAGGTGCGCTCTGGCGTGCACCGGGAGTGCACCTTGCTAAGCGATTGGTCCGAGAGTTCCCCAGTTTTTATTCCTCGAACTATTTGCTTATAGAATATTAAATGCGTATGTACAATGTGCTGGATTACTTAGTAAAGGTAGATAAACGACATAGCTGTTGGTGTTGTGGGAGTCTGAGCTCCTCGCGCTCTAGGTCGACGTCCATCTTGTCAGCGGCCTCGATCGCCACCACCAGCTCCTGGCTGCGCACTTCCTCCATGGCGTTCTCGCAGCAGTCCACCTCGCATTGGTAGGCCAGCTTGAAGTCGGAGGTGACTGTGATGATGCCGCACGGTCCCGACATCTTGAGCTTGAGGTAGGTGTAGTTGGGGATGGCCATGAACTTCGCGTAGCACGGCCTTCCCAACACCACGTGGTAGGTCCCGCGGTAGGCCACCACCTCAAAGGTAAGGACCTCGCTTCGGAAGTTGTCTGGCTCCCCGAACGTGACGGGTAGGTCGATCTGCCCCAAGGGTACCATCTGTCTTCCGGGGACGATTCCCTGGAAGGGAGCTCCTAAGGATCGGAGCCTCTCCCTTCGCAGGCCGAGGGCCTCGAAAGCGTTGAAGTACATGATGTTGAGGCTGCTGCCCCGTCCATCAGTACCTTGGTGAAGCGCACGTTCCCTATGATCGGGTCCACGACGAGTGGGTAACGGCCCGGGTGGAGAACGTGGCTCGGGTGATCGTCTCGACCGAACGTGATGTCGAACTCCGACCAATCGAGGAAGGCCGGAGTTGCCGAGGCGGCGGCGAAGACCTCGCGCCGCTCCTGCTTCTGCCGGCGTTTGCAGCCGTAGGCCTCCGAGCCCCCGAAGATCATGAGGCACTTGCTTACGTGGGGGTAGTAGTCATCGTGACCCCCGTCCCCGTCCTGACCGTATGGCTGCTTCGGCTCGCCCTTGTCGGGGACGGCCTTGAAGTACCTGGCCATCATCTCACACTCCTGGAGCGTGTGCTTGACCGAACCATTGTGGTACGGGCATGGCTTGGTGAGAATGTCGTCGAATTCCCCCCTTCTTGCCGCCCTGGGGCCGGGGAGCCTTGCGGTCTGTCGCCGCGACCACGTTGTCATTGCTGCCGCGCTGCAGCCTGCCCTTCCTCTTGTTCCTGTTCTGGGCACGATTCGAGCCGCCTTTGCCGGCGGTCTCCACTTTTTTGCCCTTCCCCTTGTCGGGGTGGAAGATCGCACCGACCTCCTCCTCACCTGACGCATAGCTAGTGGCAATGTCAAGGAGTCACTCGGTGGTGCGAGGGTTGCTGCGGCCCAGCTCGTAGACCAGCTGCTTACAGGTGGTGCCCGCAAGGAACGTCCCAACCACATCCGCGTCGACTGCGGTCGGGAGCTTTGTGCACTGCTGGGAGAAGCGTCGGATGTAGTCCCGGAGGGACTCATCGGTCTTCTGCCTGCAGCTGCGGAGGTCCCAGGGGTTGCCTGGGCGGGTGTAGGTGCCTTGAAAATTCCCAACAAAGGCTTGTCGTAGGGAACTCCACCCGTCGATGGTGTTGGGAGGCAAATGCTCGAGCCACGTGCGAGTCGAGTCCGAAAGGTGGAGAGGCAAGTTGCGGATGATGAAATCATCATCGTCCGCGTCGCCGGCCTGACAGGCAAGGCGGTAGTCGTCGAGCCAGAGCCCGGGGTTCGTTTCCCCGGAGTACCGGACGATGTTGGTCAGTTGTCGGAACGGATGCGGGAACGGTGCACGGCGGATGCAGCGAATGAACGCCAAGGGGCCCGGCGGCTCCGGCGTAGGAGGTCGGTCCTCGTCGCTGTCGTACCGGCCCCGTGGCGTACGTGGTAGCCTCTGCTGGCACCATCCTGGTTGGCCTGCTTGCGCGCGTCAAGCGTGTCGCGCACGTCTCGCTTTTCGCCTACGCGAGCATGCACCGTTGGATACTGGCGTTCAGCCGGTGCGGGATCCGGGTGGACCGACTCCTCGCGGTCGTTGGGTGCCGGGCCGGTTGGATGGCCGGTGCTGAGCTCGTGCCTCCGCGACGCGGAGCTCTCGGCCTGTTGTGCTGCGGCTCGCTCCAGAAGGGTCCTCAGCTCGTCGTGAGCGAGCTTCCTGTCGGGAGCATCTGGGACCGGAAGGTTGCGGAGCAGCATCCTTGCTGCTGCGATGTTCAGGCTCGCCCGCATGAACTGCGGCGTACCGTGTTCGTCGTTGATGATGCGCTGGTGTACCGTTCGTGCGTCCCTACGAGCGCGAGGTTGTGCGGGGCCCCTGGCGGCTTCACGTTCGATCTTTTCGCGCTCGAACGTCACCCTTTGCTGGCGCTCCGCGAGCTGCTGCTCCATGTCGCGGAGGTCGTGAAGCTGCCGCTGCCAGGGACCCGAAGGCTGCGGATCGGGCTGTGGCTAAGGTGCCGGAGCACCCATCTCGTGTACGGGCGTGTGGACGGCGTCGCCATCATCGTCCCCGTCGTCGATGAGGGTGGGGTCGATAGTGGCTCCAGGTGGCGGCATGTTGCACATGAAGCACTCGCGGCCACGACCCTCGCTGCGGTCACTCAAGCCGGAGTCGAGCAGGTAATCGCTGGCGTGAAGAAAACCGTTAGAAGGCCTCCTTATCCCCCAGACCGTCGAAGTCCAGGGGGTCCCAGGGATCAACGCTCCCACGGCTAGAGTCGGCGCAGGAGATGGCCTCAGAACTTGTGAGGAGGTCGGAGACGGACCGGGGGTGGTGAGACGCAAGCCTGATGCATGTCCCTTCCGCGGGGTCAGCCTGGAACCGTGTGGCCACAATCTCCGAATAAGACGCGACGACATTCCTCATGCCGAACGGTAGTGCCTCCGGAGCGGGCGCTTCGATGTGCCTGGGAGAGAGCGTCTGTCCTCCCGCGAGCAGCGCCGTCATGTCGGCGAACGCGCTGTAGAGGTTGTGCAGGGACTCCTGGGTCGGCTGGGGTCCCATCAGCGTGTCGAGCTGGCGCTCGAACCGTGGATAGTCGGCCCGCTGGACGGCTGTCCTGCGAGCGACTTGCTCCTCGGAGGGAGGCAGGTTGAGGTGGGCCATGGATGCCGAGATGGTGTCCATGGCTACCTCGGAGGATACCGTAGGGCGACGGAGGACCAGGTTGTCCCCCTGCCCGTGGCACTGGAAGTCCAGGCTACCAAAACGAACAATAGAGCCCGGAGCGAAATCAGCGTGGCGAGAAGCCATCCGATACTCGAAAATACAGGTGACACGCAAAGCCTCCTACCTGGCGCGCCAACTGTCGGTGTCTAAAATGGCGGGGTCTAGACAACCAACGAGTAAATTTCTAAGCGTGTCGGAGATCGGATGGTTACGCCCGGTGAACACAAGGTTTATACTGGTTCGGGCACGAACGCCCTACGTCCAGCTTGCTGCTGAATCGTGTTACCGAGCGTAGGAGAGCTCGTAGGGGGGAGGTACAAGCTTTGGTGAGAGAGGGAAGTGGGTTCCCAGGTCTCGTGCGTATGTGGTTTGAGGTTCGTTGTGGGAGCTCATGTGGATACGAGTATGAGTGTGTGTGAATGAGTTCAGAGAGAGTCAAGAGGGAGAGATTGGAGGTCCATTCTCCCTCTTTATACGTAGGGAGAGATGGAGGAGTACAATAGAGATAGAGGGAGCAAACGTGGGCCTGGTGTAGGCTGTTGATTTGGAGGACGCTCCAGGCTTCTGTTCCCCTTCCTTCCCTGGGCTTTGCTTGTTAGCGCGCTCGTGGTCCTGTTCGTCCTTGATGCAACTGTAGCCACGCGCCTTGTATTTGGTGGTGCTCCTGTTGCCATATGTGGGCATGGACGGAGGTTGGCAGAACAGGGCTCGGTACCCCTGCGTTCCGTCATATAGGGACGAGTACGCCTCAATTCCTGTTCGGCTGTCCGTCGGAGGGATGGTGAATGTCACTCGATGGTACTGGAGCTTGTACCGCAAGGGTTCTACAGGGGCAGGCATGGCGATCTATGTCTTTAACCCCCATCCCCAAGGACGAGTCTGCACTGTGGACCTTTTGACTACGGGATAAAATGCACCGTGGATTGGGGAAGCCTCCGAGGACAAGCGACGTCACGGATGACGTTTCCCGCCCTCGGACGAGGCGGAAGAGCCCCCGAGGGCAGACGGCGTCACGGATGACGTCATCCCAGCTCGGACGGGGCGGGTGGTCCTCCGAGGGTGTGCTGTTGCCTTAGCCAGTTTTGGGCCAGGCTTTGCCCTGGCTCGGGCGAGGCGGAGAGGCCCCTGAGGGTCGATGACGTCGCGGACGACGTCACCCAAGCTCGGACGGGACGGAAGGCCCTCCGAGGAGATGCCGCTGCCTTAGCCGATTTGGCTAAGGCGATGTGTCCCTGGGAGTGATGACGTCATCCTAGCTCGGGCGAGTCGGAGGGGCTCCCGGGGATGATCTTGTCTTCGCGAAGTATGAAGTTGGGGTACCCTATTCTCAGGTATCCGACAGAGGTGTTTGACAAAAAAAAAATAACTCACAACAGTACCAAACAGACCCTTAATGTTAGATAATACTGTACTACTTATCTGCTCTGCCCTTCATCATCTCTACAGACTACAGGCAGTCAGATCCTTCATTAGCAGAGTGTGGTGTCTATTCATGACTGATAACAGTTAATGACCTTTGAAGTGTGGAATTCTCAAGTGGTAATTAATGAAACTATAATATGCTCTGCGCTTCTTTGCTTGCATATATACTTGACTGCTTACTAATTATTAGTGATTATATAGTATTGGTGATTGCATACTTGTCTGCTTACTAAGTAGTGTGTCTACTGGTTGTGAAAGAAACTGGTGGAGCAGTGGAAGTGATTCAAATTCAGTTTTGTGCCTCAAACTCGAGAGTGTATATGGATAAGCAATATAGATGTGCTAAAGTCTGACAGCAGTGCCTATGATAAGCTACCATTTATAATGTTAGACTAGTACAACAAGATCTGTAAAATACCTGCAATACATACTTACTGGTGTTTTTAGACTAGTACAACAATATAGTATTTGATGCCTGTAATTCTGTTTATGTGGCTATCATACATCTGAATTTTAGACTGACTAGATCATTTATGTGGACTGCAGCTGCTTGCTTGCTTGCCTAGAGATTGATGAGAACAGATGATTTTGGCTGGAGCTGCAACTGCTTGCTTGATTGCCTGGAGATTGACGAGAACAGATGAATTTGATTGGAGCTGCAGCTGCTTGTTTGCTTGAGGAGAGGAACAGAGAGAGGTGGTATGCACAAGGACAGGTGATGCAGAAGAATACTTCGGCAGTATCATCAAAGTCAGCTTATGTAAGTGTTCATGTTGGTTGTACTCTTTTTTTTAAAAAGGAGAATTAATTCTGCTTTTATAAAGCACCCAACATTCATACAGCGTACGCTGGGGTTACCAGCAACACCAGACAACACATGCAAGTCCTGATTACAAGTTAAATCTCTGAAACATCAGACATCAAAATAGGACTAGGAGAGAAGCTCTTCATCCCTGAGAGCAATGTTGGTTGTATTCTTCCATATGGTTTCCACCATATTAGAATACATGGCACATTATTGAAACAAATGAGAATTCGCTTCACTGGAGGTAAAATGATGGCATCCATGTGCTATGACCATGGCATCCATTTTCAGTATATCTAGTTCAGATTTAAACTATGAAATGAGTCAGTGTAGTCATCATTTATCATGAACAACTGAGTTCCCTTTTTTCAGAAAAAAAATCCCCTTACCGGTTGTCCCGTGTCTGCATTGTACTATGTACTCTCAAAAAAAAAATCCTCCTCACTTCTTTTCAGATTCGATGATGGCTTTGCGGAATTGTTCATGTCTCCCTTTGAGTTCCTCGAAAGAACGCGCTGACCATGGTTGTTAGGTCAGTCTCAATGCAATATTTCACTGCGCGCTTTCCTAGTTGTATGAAACTTAACATGAAATGAGTCTCTCACAATGCATAGTTTCATTGCATAGTTTCATACGGTTACCAATATCTCTCTCTTTCTTTTCTCACTCATCTCCACCATACATTGCTTTGCATGCATACCATGAAACTAAGAAAGACTCTCAATAGGGATTTCACACGGTTTCCAACATTTTGAAAACAACGTTGTATAGTTTACCATAAAACCTTCTCCCTCTCTCTCCTCATCGTGTTATACAAAAAGTGCAAATCTGCTGACGTGTCACCTTATTTAATGTGTATGAAATCTTCTATGAAACCCCATTAAAACTGGCCTTAGAGTACGATGTTGGCACGTACTGTATTAGCGTACGTGTCAGTGTGGGGATGGATCGCGGATGTGCTGCTCGTGTCGTCTGTCGTGCTGTGTGTTGAGTGTTGTGTTAAATAAAAGGAAAAGTTCAATTTTCATCTCTTAACTTTTACGAAAGTCTACTTTTCTTCCCTAAACTTCAAAACCGGAAAAACTATCTCCCCTAACTTTTGAAACCATGCGTTTTACCTCCCTCACCCAGTTATAAGCGATTTTGTCTTTTTATTTTTTTACATATTTTTGCTAAATCTTTAAAAAACATAATAAATTATAAAAAAATCATAAAATAGAAAATCAAATTTTATTGGACTACACATGAGTAGATCTACAAAGTGAATATACAATATTATATCCTTTAGTATATATTTTTGTTGTAGATTTAGATCTATTATTTTTATACTTAATTTGAATAACTTATAATTTCATTTTTTATGTTCCAATTATTGTTATATTTTTATGGTGGCCTAGCTACATTAAAAATTTCATACTCATTGAATCATGTAACAAGCATAAACAATAAATAAATCAATAACTAATTTATACCTGATCCAATTAGTATAAAATTTTTACTATAGTTCAAGCATACAATAACTAGGTCACCATAAAAATTTCATAAATATTGGACCATAAAATTTGCAATTATGAATTATTCAAATTAATTATATAAAAAATAGATCTAAATCTATAAAAATAAAATTATACTAAAATATATCATTTTATATATTTTCTGTGTATATATATTCATGTGGATTCCAATAAAATTTTATTTTCTATTTTATGATTTTTTTATTTACTATGTTTTTTTAAAGATTCAACCATAATAAATAGAAAATAAAAAGACAAAACCGTCCTTAAAACCGCTTATAACCGGGCCAGGAGGTAAAATGCATGGTTTCTCGTCTGGTTTTGGGATGGAGAAAAAGGACTTTTCCAAAAATTGAGAGAGGAAAAGTGGACTTTGACAATGTCTTTTCAAAGGTTGACAAGACAAATAAATAAATAAACTGTATTCCTTTACATTTGTCTAACTTGATATTGAACTCAAAAAACATAAAAGTTTAAATAGCTCTTCTCTAGCATGATACAAAATTTATTTTCAAAACCTATTAGGTCTTGTATATTTTTCATGATTGATTTCAGTAATGTTAGCATATTTTTATTTTTATTTTTATTTTCATTTTCATTAACATTCGATTTTTTTTCTCTCGTTGCAACGCACGAATACATTTGCTAGTAGAAAATAAAAAGACAAAACTGTCCTTAAAACCGTTTATAACCGGACCAGAGAGGTAAAATGCATGGTTTTTCGTCTGGTTTTGGGGATGGAAAAAAAAGTAGACTTTTGCAAAAATTGAGGGAGGAGAGGTGGACTTCTTCCTAAATAAAACGCATCTAGCTACTTCCGCCGGGCGATCGATCGAGCGGGCCTGTTGGCAGATCGAAGCATGGATTCCGCTGCGGAGGACCCGCACAGCGCGGATCGGGCCGCCGGCGACGTCTACGACGACGAAGACCTGATCACCGGTCTGCACGACGACGTGCTCCTACACATCCTGGAGCTGGTGGCCGACGCGACGGACGCGGCGCGCATGGGCGCGCGTTCCCACGCTCCGCTTCGCCTCTTGCGCGCCACCGCCGCCGCCGGCGTCGTCGTCGTCGTCCAGCAGTACCACCACAACCACGGCGACCGATGAGCGGTGCGCCGCCTTGGAGCGGTACGTCTCCTTCGTCAACGACGTCCTTGCCCGGCGTAGTAGTAGTATCCAACAATCTGGCTGCGGCGCCGCGGCCGTCGTCCAGAGCCTGGAGATCTCGTACGCCGTCACGGCCCTCTCCGAGAACCTGGAACAACTGATGCCTCCGTTGATCCATGCCGCGCAAGGGTGGATCCGGTACGCCTTCTCTCCTCACCACGGTCTGAAGCGCTTCATCCTGGATCTAGATTGCCATGACGCCATCGAGAAGAAGTACGGCCACCTTTTCAGGAAGCATAAGCAAGGCGACGGCGAGCGTTGGAGAAAGGAGCTCGTGGTAGTGCTTCTTGACGACCTACTTATTGCTAGCAGCAGCATCCCTCCAACTCCAACTCCAGGGCTGCTGCTGCTGGAGACCATGCGTCTGGCATTAGGTGACGTAAGGCTCCGGCTCCCCACCGCCGCCACGGGATTCGCATCGCCAGGGATCTCTCGCTCGAGAGGATCAGGATCGCTGACGGCGTCGGCGGCGGCGGCGAAGGCGGCGGTCACCTCCTTGCCCGCCTCGTGTCGTCGGCGAGCTGCCCGTGCCTGCAGAAGCTGCGCTTGAACAAGGTGCGGCTCTCTGACGACTTCAAACAAGGGACGATGATGCGGCTGGAAGCCGACGTGCTCTCGGAGCTGTGGATGGAGGAGGTGCACTCGGTGTCGATGGAGCTGAGCACTCCTAGCCTCCGTGTTCTACACATTGCCAGCTGCTACCACAAGGCGATTAGGATCTCCGCGCCGAGGCTTGAACAGCTTGGAATGTTCTTTCGCGTAGCCATGTCGCCTAAATGTATTGAGATCGACGACGATGACGGGGACGACTCGCCGCCGTGCATGCGAAGACTCAAGCTCCGGCTCTACTCACATGGCTGTCATGACACCCGCTACGGCGAGGCCGAGAACAATAGTAGCGCAATACTCCTCCATCACTATGGCTCATCCATCACATGCGTTGATGTCACTCTCTATGGTCGAAAGGTACATCTCTAGCTCACCCCACTGCACACATGGAGATATTTATCATAATGTTATCGTAAACCTCATAGTAAAAAGTTATTATAATCTTGTAAATAAGTATATTAATTATCGTAAATCAAAGTAGTTATAGAATAAGTTATTTTGTAGCCAACTATAGAGTAGTAGTTCTATATATATATATATATATATATATATATATATATATATATATATATATATATAGACGCACACACAAAAATATACGGTACTAATCGCCAAATCCATAAAACACATGTATGATCGCCAAATATTCAGTTTGTCTTGTTAACGCTTTACTTTGTTTTAACTAACTTTGATTGATCAAGGTATTCCCGCCGGACGTGGACTTGATGGAAAGCAGGATACCGCACCTACCTCAGATCACATCTTTGACCGTTAATGTTGCTTCTTCGTTTGAGCGACATGACTTTGGACGGGGCGTGGCAAACCTACTCACGCGATTCACCAATCTTAGGCACCTGACTCTGCATTTGCCCGTCTTCCTCTCCCTGGTACGTGAGCACATACTACTCATCCTAAACTAGCTCATTGGTCTTATACTCTTATATATTCAGTTGCTCTTTTTGTTTGTAGCTAGACGTTTCCTCTCTCTCTCTCTCTCTCTCTCTCTCTCCAATATATCTCATCGCATTTTAAATTAACCAACATATATATATATATCTGTGCTGCAGCACCATGACTTAAAAGCTGGATTAGGTCTCGAATGCCATCACCAAGACTATTGGACATCATATGAAATCTCCATGGATCACCTACAGGAAGTAGAGCTTAGCGGATTGACAGGAACAGACTGTGAACTCTGGCTCATGAAAGTCGTGCTCGCAAGTGCCAAAGGACTCCGTAAAGTGGCTATAGGTTTCAACCCAAAGTGTTGGCAACATCATGGCAAGATGGATGCGTTTAAGCGTATGCTACTTGATGAAGGAATGCAGACTTCCCACCCTGACGAGTTTATGCTTCATGCACATGCATGAATTTGTAAATACAGTACATGGTGGAATAAAAATTTCATAAGACTTTTGTTTAAATAAAAAAAGTCATGCAATTAATCTTGACAAGTTAACCTCATAAATTAACTATTGGTAACTATGTGCTAACTAGTTAGCTCCAGACAATTTATATTGGGGTTTTGCTAACTAATTCTGACTATTGTATGCTTCACCCAATACAAAAATATGTGCTAACTATTAGTAACTAGACAACAATGTATATTCAGAACTGTAGAAAAGTATATGGACATCTGAGCTAAAGTAAATGGTAGGCATGTTACAATTTCTACTGTCATCAGTATATAATACTATGATCCACCATCTCTTGTTTTTTCAGAGGGGAACATTTATTCTTGTTATCACCTATTGGGGGTGAAAATGCCAATTATAACCACACTGAAACTGTGCAGCACTGTTCAAGCATTATTTCCAAATAACGCTCTCACACATTATATGTTCTAAATCTTGATACACCAATTCGAACCACTTCAAGTGAGCAGAACACATCAAACCAAAAAACAAGAGGTGTTCCTGAGAAGTGCGGCCTATTCTCATCCCAATGCTGTTGTCAGCAGTCTTGATCCGGCATTCTGCTATGCTGCATCAACATCTGGGTGCTGCAACTCCATTTCCGCTGAATTTGAATGGAACAAGGGAAATAAGTGATATAATTACGCACAAAACAACATATTGCAGTTTTGCTAGTGTTGAAACAATTAAATATTTATAACAAGATCAGCCAGCATATTGGTAGACAACAGAAAAAAACTGTAATGTCTGGAATGTGAACCAAAGTTACACAACTGAATGTTCTGAATGGATAGTTTAGAGCCAGGACATTCAGTAACAAGAGCAGAACATTGAGGCATTTTTCGCATCAAGCTATTATGAACTGCTTGTGGTAATATGTTTGTCTGAAATGGAGCAGTATTCTGTTTGTTTCTCTTAAAGGCAATTAAAGAATTTGTTTATGACCCTTAAGCCAGTTTAATAGTTATTAGGAATTGTTGTACTAGTCATTTGCAGTTCTCTAGTTTGGTCGATGGGTTTTAGGCCATGTAGCGAGCATGTTTTTAATGTTCTAACAAACGAACAATCACTTACGTGACACCGTTTGGTCATCAGACAAAACACTGCATACACATCTAGTATCAAACATAGACATGACACACTGTAACTATGCCAACTCAGAATTGGTTTTGGCTGATGAAAGGAATTCAACAGATACAGTAGAAGTTTAATCTAGTAGTCTAGCAACATCAATTAAAGCATGACTCCACTTCCACAAAAGATGAAAACACTAGCTAGGCTACATAGCCAAGCCTAAAGTTGCATTGTCATATATATTTATTATTTAAGTACCCAATTCAGTATGAAGGTATGAAGCAAACCCAGTTCTTGTCGCCATTCTTCTGTGCTACCCAGTGCGCATAACAATTTAGCAATGCCTAATGTTGGAGACCATGATGAATCAAAAGTGAGCAGCATTACTGATGTGATCCTGAAGAAGTTAGCTATATATACTACTAGCTGTAATGCTGAACAAAATACTGAAGAAACTGCAAAGCTAGCTCTCACCTGCTGACCCGGTGGTCAGGACAACGATGTCCAATATTTCCTCGCTGAGAGGAAGATCGACGACCAAAGGCGTGATTCGTCCAAAGAAGCCGGCCCTCACGCACAGCCTGATGTTGTCTCTGGTATCATTGAGTTGGTACGCCAGGTCGTCTATCAGGTAAAGCAAGGACCGGCCACGGAAATGGAGCGTTCCCCGGCTGGTCAAGATAAAGATACCGGAGTTGTCTGCCCGGATGTACTGTATCATCCGGCTCGGCAGCACGGGGGCGGCAACGCCGTTCTGCATGTTGCAATATAACACTTACGTTTAGCGAAACAAAACTAGATATAGTATAGCACTGGTTGCTGAATATATGAAGAAATATGAATACATGTCGTTGCCATGTTCAAAATTTTTAGTTAGCTTCAGAACAATGGTGATAACAAGAACAGCAGTCAACAGCTCAATCAGCACACAAGCCACATATTGTTAGCACATAGAAATAGCTGCAATACCTTGCAAGAAGATCTCAGAATCATATCAATTTCTAGAACATATATATGACCCGTTTTTTTATTATTATTATCGGCAGGAAACTAGGAAAGGAAATGCAAGGGAACACGAAATGGATCAATGGCTGACTAAAAAGTACTTCAAGAACAACATAGAATCCCCCCTTCAGGTTTCAGTAGTTCCTGGAATTGCAAACTAACTCAAAAGTACTTCAAGAATTACATCGAATCGCCCTGTCAGGTTCATTAGTTCTTTGCAATTGCAAAGTGATGGACTAAAAAATTCACAGATGAACAAGGAGTTGGAACTTCCGAGTTCCGAGCAGCGGGACCGCAAGCTTACCGGAATTTGATGCGGAAGTTGGGGCGGCGCAGGTCTGGGGGCGATCGCCTCAACAGTGCAATACAGCATGATATACTGGACCTGGAGTGCCTCCGGATGGCCTTGTTGGCGCTGGCGCAGGACCACGCCCCCGTTCTCCGCCGCGAGGGCCTCCCATAAGACATTGGTCTGCAGCGGCGTGTCGTACAGGCACTGGACCGTGCGGAGGACGCCGGCGGGTTGGCCTTGCCCTTGCGCTTGCGGCAGCGCGTCTTCGTCGTCGTAGTCGATCCTGGTTCCGAGGTACCGGCCGTAAGCGGCGCTGTGGAGGAGGACGTAGGTGGTGGGGTCGGCGTCGTCGTCCGTGTTGTGCACGAGGTGCACCGCCCACGCCGTGTTCAGCGACGCGCGGTGAGATCTCATCGAGACTCCCCACCCGTCCTCGTCGGCGTAGAGGTAGAACGCGCCGTCCTCCTCCTGGCAGCGCAGGCGGACGTGTGCCCGGTCGATGAAGAACTCCATCCCCGCTGCGCCTACCTCTGCTCCCGGCCGGCCGGTGGCGTGGCGAGGGAGGGTGGTGGGTTTTCCCGGCAGTCGGTGCTGCTGCTCCGATGGCGAGCGGAGAGAGGAGAGCAGGTGTTCGTTGCCACGGTTAGTTTTGCTTTGGGCGCCGAGCCGAGCGAGGCCGGGCGAGCGGGGTATTTGTATTTCATTTTCAACGAACAAGGCAGCAATGCCCAAGTCGATCGGTTGTTGAATATGCCAGCTGTCCATTGGCAGGCAGGCCGGGCTGGACGCTGGACGGATGGACGGGATCGATCGGGTGCTTGCTGGAGGCACTGGTCCGTGGGACCGACCGGCCCAAGAAGCTGACATTGGGGCCGAGGAGGAACTGAGCAAGAACTCAAGAAGGCCCAGGAGAACTGAAGCATGCATGTTCCCACGCACCCGTACTGCATTTCCGTTATTCGGTTGAGATGAACAAGTAGACGACAGTTAATGTCAGATAATACTTATCTGCTCTGCCCTTCATCATCTCTACAGGCACTCAGATCCTTCATAAGCAGAGTGTGGTGTCTATTAATTACTAATAACAGTTATCGACCTTTCAAGTGTGGAATTCTGAAGTGGCAATTAGTCCAGATTGTTTTGTTTCTTCTTCTGCCCTTGTTTGTTTGCGTATATACTTGGCTGCTTACTAATCAGTAGTGATTATATAGTATTGGTGATTGCATACTTGTCTGCTTACTAAGTAGTGTGTCTCGTGGTTGTGAAAGAAACTGGTGGAGTAGTTGAAGTGATTCAAATTCAGTTTTGTACTTCAAACTCGATGATTAATATCAGCGGTATGTTATCCTTGAGTGTATATGGATAAGCAATATAGATGTGCTATAATCTGACAGCAGCATCAATCAAAATATTCTGTATATGGATAAAGAATATAGAATTTTAGACTAGTACAACATGATCTGTAAAATACCTGCAAAACAGACTTACTAGTGGTTTTTAGACTAGTATAACAATATAATATAGTATTTTATGCCTGTAATTCTGTTTATGTGACTATCATACATCTGATTTTTTTTTCGAGACCGTGCTTAGCACGTTTTTCATTAAGGAGAAGTAGAGTTGTTATAGAGGTCAGTACATTTAGGGAGCTGCCAATGTACATGACGAACAGACCCACTGCCTAAAACGGAAGATTACAAAGCGACAGGGTAAAGGACTGAATAAACCCTTCGGCTAGCCAGCGATCGGCCCGAAGTCCGACATTGAACGAAACCCTGCACCCACCCAGGCCCTGACTTCTTCCTTGATATGCAGATATAGCTGCCAGGCCGAGAGGCTTGCCGACTCGAAAACGCGTCGGTTTCGCTCCTTCCAAATCCCCCAAGAGCCCAGGAGGACGATGGAGTCGAAGCCCCGTCGAAGTTGGCGTGGTAACCCTGAACGGGAGAGGAGCCACCAATCCACTAGCCTGGTGTCTTGCGGCGGAGCGAGGTGTTGGAGGCCAAAGCCCTGGAGCAGGTAGAACCATACTTGGCGGCTGAAGCTGCAGGAAAGGATGAGGTGGTCTGCGAATTCGGTTTCTTGGTCGCACAGCGCGCAGGTTGCGTCGGTCTGCAAACCATGTCGCATACGACGTTCGGCGGTCCAAAGCCTCCCGTGGAGAGCAAGCCAGAAAAAGAACTTCACCTTCGGCGGTACGTCGGCACGCCAGGTCTCTTTGGTGCCGAGCAAGCTTGTCATGCCAATGAAGAACGAGCGATAAGCGGAGGAAGCCGAGTACTCCCCGTTCTCGGTCCAGGCCCAGACGAAGCGGTCAGAGGCTATAGGATTTAGCTGGATGTGTCCAAACGGCCGTCCAAACCTGTATGTAGTCGCAGAGGACAGGAGCAGTCGTAGCCCCGACGATATCCTGCACCCAGCGACGATTCAGTAACGCTTCGGCCACGGTTCTGGATCGGGCGCCTCACCGGATGGCACTGTAAAGATGTGGTGCAAAGACAAAGATCGCCCCCTGGGGCAGCCATCGATCAGTCCAGAAACGGGTGGAGGTGCCGTCCCCTAGCCTTACAGAGACGGATGCGTTGAACATTGCTTGGACGATCGGTTCAGCTGGGGACGGCAGGGCCGCCCACGCCGCACCCGGCGTCGTCCGCCCGAGCCACTCCCAGCGGAGGCGCAGTGCCAAGCCTGTCATCCTGAGGTCCGGGACTCCCAGTCCTCCGTACACCTTTGGTGAGCAAACTGTGTGCCAAGCCACGCGCGACAGTTTCCCCCCGATGTGCTCTCGGCACCTGACCATAGGAACGCTCGGCGCCGTTTGTCAATCTCCCGGACCGCCCAAGGCGACAGGCAGCAGCAGATCTAGATGTGAACTGGGATAGCTGAAAGCGTCGAGTTTGTGAGAGTTAAACGGCCGGCGTTGGTGAGGAGCCCTGCCTTCCAAGTTGGGATGCGAGCAGCGACGGAATCCACCAATCTCTGCTCTTCAGTTCGGCGGATTCTGGAAAGGGAGAGCGGAGCTCCCAGGTAACGACAGGGGAACGGGACGACTTTGCAAGGGAATTCCTGCTTCACAGCCGCAATCTGCTCATCGGAGCACCTGATAGGTGTGATCTGACACTTGTCAACATTTGTGTCCAGCCCCGATGCCCCGGAGAACAGTTCGAGCAGCATCCTGATGCAGTAGAAATCACTGACCGCGGGGCTCAGCAGGATGACCAGATCGTCAGCATAGATCGAAGCACGATATTTGATGGCGTGTCCTGGTAGCGGGGCAAGCACCAGTTGCCTGTCCGCTTCCGCGATGAGGCAGTTGAGAACTTCCATTACCAGGAGGAAGAGGAAGGGCGACAGCGGATCGCCCTGGCGTAGGCCACGCACATGACAGATCCTTCTTCCCTGACTTACTAGATCATTTATGTGGACTGCAGCTGCTTGCTTGCTTGCCTGGAGATTGATGAGAACAGATGATTTTGATTGGAGCTGCAGCTGCTTGCTTGATTGCCTGGAGATTGATGAGAATAGATGATTTTGGTTGGAGCTGCAGCTGCTTGTTTGCTTGAGGAGAGGAACAGAGAGAGGTGGTATGCAGAAGGAGACTTCAGTAGTATCATCAAAGTCAGCTTATGTAAGTGTTCATGTTGGTTGTATTCTTTCATTTTGTTTCCACCATATTATAATGCATGAAACAAATGAGAATTTGCTTCACTGGAGGTAAAATGATGGCATCCACGTGCTATGACCATGGGCACATATAGGCACCGAGGCACGGTAATCTGTATTACCCAAATGCAACAGGCCACCTCATGCCCTTTGTCTGAATCTAACAGATAGTAGATCTTTTCCTAACACTCGGTCCTAATGTAGGATTAACAATTGCATCTTAATTATCATGGGTTTTGGGGGCGACTTATTGTTCCATGATGACAGTGGATGATCTTTGGATTGCTTTTTTCATCTTGTTTAAGAGATTTTTTTTTAATTGAGTGACTCAAGCTGTATTCTTAAGAACCTTTCATGTTCAAGCTAGGAGATTCCTCCCATCTGTCGATGGGATATCCTATAGGATACCCATAGACCGGCTTACCTAAGCTTTGGGCCTTCTTTCCTCGGCCCACAAAGAAAGACATACAGAAGAAACCGAATTCTACTCGGTAAAGACGACAAGACCAAAGCACAGCTTAGGACTCTAAGTTTGTAACCGAGTAGGATTAGAGCAACCCTCAACCAGTTCCTGGACTATAAAGGGTTGGTGAGGGTATCACCTGAAAAACAATATGAACATACCACACAACACCCGATACGTAGAGCGACACACAATACTTTGTATTACGATCAAGAGCAATAACAAGCGACTCAACTGGACGTAAGGTTATTACTCGACCTTGTCGAGGGCCTGAACCAGTATAAACCGTGTGTCCCTGCATGTCCAACCACCAAGGTTTCACTATTCGCCGAGACACGAACTACTGTCTTGGGTAACCCCGTGACAGGCTATCGGTGGTAAAACATCGACAGCTGGCGCGCCAGGTAGGGGATTTCGGCGAATTTTTTCTCGAAAGCTTGATGGACCACGACCTCAAGATGACGAAGTCGACGGAATCAACATTGATCTTCGGATCATGGATCTGCAAGATCAGCGACGATGGAAAGATTCAAGGCCGACTCCGAGAAGGAGTTGATCAAGATCTTCAAGGACTGATTCAAAAGACGCGAAATCTCACAATTTCAAAACCAACCAGACCAGCAGACGAGGAGGATACGAAACCGACTCGGAAAAAGAGACATCAACATATGACAATTCCGAGACCAACACGAAAAGGCTGATCACAAATCAAGTCGGAACACGTAACCGAACTCCAGTCAAAGACAAGAACAACTCGGAAGCAATCAAGAACTCGAGTTTATATGGGCTACACAATTCTGCATATACATATGAAAATTTTCTCCAGAAAAAGATGACAAGAAGCATAACTCTGAAAGGCGCCCAAGAGGGAATGATCATGTCAACAACTCCAGAAGGATGTATCGTGCATTGACCAAACCAATGCTCAAGGATGGAAGACCAGGATACAGAACTACCGTTTCAAGTAGGAAAAGAACTCGGAAGATACATACCATATACATGGCGGAACTAAAAACTTATCTAGAACCACCACAAATACCCGACTTGAAATCATCGGACGAATCAGAAGGGGATATCTCAGACGACGAAGAAGGCGATGACAATGAAACCAACGATCACAAGACTGCAAGGCTGAAAAAGAACAAAGCTAGAACAGGAAGGAGAAATCAAACTGCTCAGAGAAAACAAATCTGGATCAAATACAAGGCGGAATTGACAGAATACAACAAGAAGAAGGCGGAAAGAGAATCCATAAGGAATACAAAGAGAGAAAGAATCAAAGAATTGACGAAAGAACTAAACATTCTTACTAAAGAGGAAAGAATCACAGACGAACCAATCAAGGAAGATAGAGACCCCAATAAACAACCCGACGACAACACACCTCAAGGTGGACAAGGAGAGAAGCAAGAACAACCGCCCAAGAAGTCGATATTTCACAGACTAGGGAAGTCAGGGATACCACAACCATCGGAAAGACAGGAACAACATCTCGGACTGGTAAAACAAAACAACCCGGATTGGGATCAACGCTATCCAGAAGACTATGGTGAATCCGAATACATGGGGGATAGGGACTATTACCGAAGAGATTGGTCACCAGACTTCAACAGAGCAGAACAATACGACAGATTTCCATGCTTTGCAGGAAGACTACAAACTTTGAAATTACCACACAAATTCAAGTCAGCAAATCACTCCATGTATAACGGAAAAGTAGAACCCAGACAATGGATAAGGGTATATTCTCAATCCATTGAACTCGCAGGAGGAAACAATGACATCAAGGCCCTATACTTTCCAATGGCACTCGAAGCCATGCCTTTACAATGGTTCGATAAACTAAAGCCAAGGTCAATCAAATATTGGGAGGATTTGCAAGAAGCGTTCTGCAACAACTTCACGGGAATAATAACACATCCCATGACGGCGGCAGAATTGAAGAACGTAAAGCAAAGAAGAGGAGAAACCCTGAGGGAATATTACAGGAGATTTGGAGAACTCAGAGCTCAAATACATGACATTACCGACAGAGAAGTAATAGAAACATTTGCGGATGGAATCATAGCAAATTGGCAGTTCAAAGACTACTTTAATGAAAATCCGAGATCCAATGAAGACTTCAAAAGAGTCGTCGAAAAGATGATATCATCGGAAGAAAGAACTCGGCACAGATTCACCCGAGATTTTCATAAAAATAAAAGACCAGATTTCAGACCCAATGATAAAAGACCAAGACAAGACAACATGGTAGCAGTAACGGACAACAAAAGAAGATTCAACGACAATGACAAAGGAAGGTACAACAACAACTACAATAACAACAAAAACGTAAACCAGAATAACAGATACTCAAATAACAACTACCAAGGCAACAACTACACAAGAAGGCCAGCAGAAAGGATAGAAGACCTACCCTGCTACATACATCCTAACGCAAGCCACAAGCTAGTTGAATGTGACGTATTCCAACGAAGATTCACAAAGAAAGAGGATACACGAGCAAACAACTCGGAACAAAGAACGGAAGGATCAGGGAAGGATACCAAGAAAGCAGAGGGGAATTATCAAGAACCCCAACGATAAATAACAGTAATCTTTTCTGGAGCATGATACACAAGAAATAAAAGGCAGGAAAAGCTAGCACACAGAACCATCATGGCAGCGGAACCAGCTACCCCAAGATATCTGGACTGGTCAGAGTACCCAATTCAATTCATAAGAGAGGATCAATGGACAAGCGCAGCAAATGCGGGCTACTATACCCTAGTAATGGGACCAACAATAGCACGAGTGGCAGTCTCCAAAGTACTCATCGACGGAGGAGCAGGATTAAACATAATCTTCGCAGACACCCTAAGGAAGATGAACTTGGACTATGAATGCATGATCACACCAACGAGTATCCCTTTTTATGGAATAGAACCCGATAAAGCTTCCATACCATTGGGACAAATCACTTTACCAGTCACCTTTGGAACACCCGACAAATATCGGACCGAGTTCATCAAATTCGAAGTAGCCGACTTCGAATCATGTTATCATGCAATCCTTGGAAGACCAGCATTAACAAGATACATGGCAATACCTCACTACCCGTATCTACTACTTAAGATGCCGACAACAAAAGGAGTTCTTTCATTAAAAGAAGATCTAAAGAGAGCATACGATTGTGATGTACAAGACGTACAAATATAAGAAAGACTACAAGACTACCAGGAAAAAGAAGACATTGCGAAGAAAGTTGAGAAAATGAACCCGGATGAAATCCAAATACCGGCAAAGAAGTCAAGCACCTTCACACCTCCTAAAGAAGCAGCCACAAAAACGATTGATCTATTAACTGGAGATCTAGAAAAAACAACAATAATCAGCGCGAGTTTGGATCCTAAATAGGAACTCGCGCTCACCAACTTTCTAAGGGACAACAAAGACATATTTGCATGGAAGCCAATAGATATGCCAAGAGTCCCAAAGGAGTTGGCTGTGCACAAAATTGACACAAACAAAGGTTCAAGACCAATAAAATAGAAGCTACGCAGATTTGCACCAGACAGGAAAGCAACAATCAAAAAGGAAATTACAAAATACTAGCAGCAGGGTTCATTAGAGAAATAATCAACCCGGACTGGTTGGCTAATCCAGTTTTGGTGGAGAAGAAGAACTCAAAATAAAGGCGTATGTGTGTGGACTACACAGACCTCAACAAACACTGTTCAAAGGACCCATATGGGCCACCAAGAATTGATCAAGTCATAGACTCAACAGCAGGATCATCGCTACTATCATTTCTCGACTGCTACTCAGGATACCATCAAATATCATTAAGGGAAGAAGATCAAAGCAAAACATCTTTTATAACACCTTTCGGGGCATACTGTTACAAGTCAATGCCGTTTGGATTGAAAAATGCAGGAGCAACATATCAAAGAGCAATACAAACTTGCCTAGGAGATCAAATTGGAAGAAACACTGAAGCATACATCGACGACGTAGTAGTCAAAACAAAAGAACCCGAATCACTGTTGGAAGACTTAGAAGAGATCTTCAAGAATCTAAAAGCATGGAAGTGGAAGCTCAATCCAACAAAATGCGTTTTTGGTGTACCATCATGATAACTACTCGGTTTCTTAGTCAGCAACAGAGGAATTGAAGCAAGCACAAAACAAGTAAAAGCAATAATGGATATGAAGCCACCAAAAAAGATCAAGGACATACAAAAACTCACAGGATGTATGGCAGCTCTCAACAGATTCATATCGAAATTAGGAGAAAAATGACCCTTCTTCAAACTCCTAAAAGGAAAAGAGAACTTTGAATGGACAGAAGAAGCAAATCAAGCTTTCATCAAGCTAAAAGAATATTTATCATCATCCCCAATAATGACACCACCAAGAAATAAGGAGGACATGATGTTGTATATCACGACAACAAAAAACGTAGTAAGTGCAGCAATCATCGTGGAAAGAGAAGAACCTGGACGTACCTACAAAATGCAAAGACTGGTATACTACATCAGCGAAGTACTCACGGAATCAAAAGTCAGATACCCACACGTACATAAACTACTATATGTAGTACTCATATCATCAAGAAAGTTGAGGCATTATTTCCACGAGCACAAAGTAACAGTAGCAACCAACTTCCTGTTACAAGACATACTTAGAAACAAAGACGCCACAGGCCAAATATCTAAATGGGCAGTGGAACTCGGATCTCTAAATATAGATTTCAAACCAAGGACAGCAATCAAGTCACAGATATTACCCGACTTCATTGCAGAATGGACAGAAATTGCACAAAAAGAACCCGAACCAATAAGAGACCACTGGAAGATGTACTTTGATGGCTCTCTGAAACTTGGAGGAGCTGGAGTAGCTGTACTACTGATTTCCCCAGAAGGAAGACAATTAAAATACGTACTACAAATATCATGGCAAGCAACAAATAATGAAGCAGAATACGAAGCACTCATACACGGATTAAAAGTAGCAGCCACCCTAGGAATCAAAAGAGTTCTTGCTTATGGAGATTTAGCAGTAGTAATCAATCAAGTAAATAAAGAGTGGGACTGCTCAAAAAACAACATGGATGCATACTGTGCAGAAGTAAGAAAACTCGAAAAGAACTTCGAAGGATTAGAAATCCACCACGTCTTGAGAGATTCAAATGTGGCAGCAGATATCTTGTCAAAGTTGGGATGAGACAGAGCAAAAGTACCACCGGGAATATTTGTAGAAGAACTCGCAAAGCCATCAATCCAAGAAATCGGTAAACAAAAAGAAGACCCAATGGACATAGACAAGATAAAAGAACCCGACACCTCAAGACAGATCCTCAACATAGAAAGCGATTGGAGACAACCATTCATAGATTATAAGAATGAAAACAAACTACCCGGAGACAAAGCAGAAGCAACAAAGGTTATAAGAAAAAGCAAAGCTTACGTCCTCGTAAAGGATAAATTATACAAAAGAGCAGCATCTTCTGGAGTATTATTGAAATGCATATCTACGCAGAAAGGAAAAGAGATATTGGATGAAATCCACTCGGGCTGCTGTGGAAATCATACAGCATCCAGAACATTAATCGGCAAAGCATTCAGAAGTGGATTTTATTGGCCAACAACACTCAAAGACACAGAACAATTAGTCAAGACATGCAAAAATTGCCAAATATTTGCAAGACAATCACATGTTCCAGCACATAATCTAATCTGCATACCACCAGCCTGGCCTTTTTCATGCTAGGGGCTAGATCAAGTTGGACCTCTCAAAAAGGCAAAAGGAGGATTTGAATACATATTTGTGGCAGTAGACAAATTCACCAAGTGGATTGAATACAAGCCACTTATCAAATACAGCGCAGAAAAAGCAACAGAATTCATACAAGACATCATGCACAGATTCGGGATGCCCAACAAAATAATCACAGATCTCGGGTCACCATTCACAGCAAAAGAATTCCAATATTGGGCAAGAGATTGCGGAATAGAGATAGATTATGCATCAGTAGCTCACCCCCAAGCAAACGGACAAGTGGAAAGAGCCAATGGGCTACTATTACAAGGCCTAAAACCAAGGCTATACGAAGACCTAAAAGACTATAGAAGCAAATGGATAGAAGAACTAACAAAAGTGGTATGGGGCGTAAGAACCCAAATCAGCAGAGCAACAGACTATTCACCTTTCTTCTTGGTATATGGATCAGAAGCCGTATTACCAATTGACTTGATATGGCAATCACCAAGAATCGAACAATACGATGAAGGAGAAGCCGAAGAAACAAGACGACTAGAGATTGACTCAATCGAAGAAATAAGAGACAATGCAGTAATACAAAATGCAAGATACTTACAAGGCTTACGAAGACACTACGACAGAAATACGCATCCAAGAGCGTTAAAACCAGGAGATCTGGTGCTATGACTAATTCAAAAGAAAGAAGGAAGACATAAACTACTCAGCCCATGGGAGGGTCCTTTTATCATCAAGACAACAATACAAGCCGAAACTTACGAGCTAATGACAGAAGATGTAATTCAACTAAGCAATACATGGCATATCAGCCAACTCAAGAAATTCTACAACTGAAGACATAAGATACAAGACATCAAGAACAAACCGGCAGTTTGCACAATGAGAGGCACTATCTGGAGTCAGTTTTTTCGTGAGGCAACTTGACAAACCGACTGCTTGGCACCATGAGCGGCACAGTCTGGTTCATATATAAGTCTACCGTTTCGTGAGGCGGCATGACAAGCTGATAGTTTTGCACCATGAGCGGCATTGTCTAGCATTTTTAAGTCGGTTGTTTCGTGAGGCAACCCGACAAACCGACTCCTTTGCACCATGAGCGGCACAGTCTGATTCATATATAATTTTACCGTTTCGTGAGGCGGCATGACAAGCTGACAGTTTTGCACCATGAGCGACACTGTCTAGCATTTTTAAGTCGATTGTTTCGTGAGGCAACTCGACAAACCGACTGCTTTGCACCATGAGCGGCACAGTCTGGTTCACATATCTACAAGTCTACCGGCATGACATCAAACTACTCGGCGCAACAAAAAGCATTAGTCTATCTCGACGACAAACCGACTGCTTTGCACCATGAGCGCACAGTCTGGTTCATACATCTACAAGTCTACCGTTTCAAAAGGTGGCATGGCAAATACCAAACTACTTGGCGCAATAAAAAGAACAGTCTACCTCGACGACATCAAAGATAATCACTTGCAAAAAGTGACACAACAATCCTGCTTGAAGAGCAGCGCAAACTCGGCACAACAGAGACAACAAGCCAAATGCTATTACATCAGAAAGTGATATCTACTACTCCAGCATCAGAAACTACTCGTCCAAAACAACAAGACTACTTCGAAACTACCAGAAATTATCAAAAGCAACGACAAAGATCATCAAAGCCTAACTCAGAGGCACAATGCATTTTATGAACAAGAATATCTCCAGTATAGTCATCAAGGCACGAAAGTAAATAATATTACCCAGAAAGAACTCGAGAGTTCAGAAGCATCTACAAATCCTAATACAGAGGCACAATACTGCAAATATCAAAAAGAACTCAACATGGCTCACAAATATTTAGAAAATAAGGTATTCATCAGAAGGACAAGCAAGTCAATCAGAAAACAAACTGCACGATAGCAGAGACAAAAGCATACAATAGCAGGACAGAGCCTGACAATATATTAAGCAAAAATATCATTCAGAGTATATTACAAGACCATCAAGGAAAAATAAATGTTATCAAGGAGAAGACAGCAACACTTTCATCTGACTAAATATTTGGCGACAAAGCTCCTGAACCTCTAGCTTCGATCGTTCCCACCTTGTCAAGAGATCGGCGTCCATCGGATCTTTGAGAATTCGGTCCAAAGGCAGATCAGGAGCAAGGGCTCGAACAAAAGAGACAACATTGTTTATACAACGCTCAAAGCCATTTTCAACAAATTCTTTAAACCAAAGAGGCACTGCAGGAATCAGGGTCATCAGGCCTTCCTTAGCGTCCTCTTCATGACAAACAGTAGCCACAACAGGCCTCACAGCAGCATACAAAATCTTGTATCAGTCATGAACCTCCGAAAGCTGAGTCTTCAAAGATCCTTCCGATTTCAATAGCTGAAGAAAGAAAAGAAGTCAGAAAGACTAAAAGAAAAACAACAAGAAAATCAGAAGACAAAAAAATAGTTAACTTACAGTTTTAGCTCTCTTCTTCGATGATTCAAGACGAAGAGATAAATCTTTTTTCTCCTTATTCCCAGCAATGGAAGCCTGATCAGCAGCTACAAGAAAAGCAAATATGTCAGATATCAAACAAGAAAACCACGACAAAGAAAAAAATAGATAGTTACCAGCCATCTTTTCTTTCAAATCAGACAAGGAAGCATCAGCAATTCCTCGGAGAGTCTTTTCTTGCTCCAAAGCAGCACGAGCCTGAGACAACTCAAGTTGAACCCTGTCAAGTTCAGCTTGAAGAGTACTAGTCGACTGAATCTCCGAAGAAGAAGCAATCAATTCCTGACAGACTCCCTGCAGGAGATAAAAGATCAAAACAAAAGTACAAACAGACAGACAAAAGAAGAAAAAAGCAGGACCAACTACCTTTAGTTCAGCACCGAAAGACACTGATAAATCATTCTAGGAGGAAACAAACCTTTGAACTCGCTCAACTCGACTAAGTCCAATTTCTGGTCGTTGAAGAAGAAAGGGAACCACTGAAGAAGAAATCAAAGCCTTGCCAGAGAGACTCAACTCAGGAACCTCAAGTAGAGGCACACCATCAGGAGAACAAGCACCAACAAATTCGGAGGTACCAGCAACATTGGCAGCATCAAGAGAACAAAGTCCTACAAGAAACAAAACAAGAAGAGTTAAGAGAAAAACAAAAAGCAAAAATCTTCATCAACAGGACAAAAGAACCCTACCGTCCCGAGATGAAGCAGGGACATCAGAAGAAGGCCTAAGGAAAGCAAAAACAAGAATATTAGACAAAGACAACTAAGACCTAAACACTGCAAAGAAAGGCTTGACTTACTTGACCGACTTGCTGAAAGAAGCGGCAATAAAAGCAAAGTAAAGCTTGGGGATGTCGAAAGAAAAATCATCATCAAGCAATGACGAAGAAGAAATCAGAATAGCTGAAGGAATCGGAGCAGCCTCACTAGAAGACTGACCAGCAGATGATCTATGACTGAATAAAACTCACAATAAGGAAAGGATCTCTAGACAGAAATTACAAAGACATCAAGAAAACAACTCACGGAGGATGAGTGAGAGAAGGATCATCATTTGAACATTCCTCATCAAGAAGGACGGACTGGCCATCTGAAAAAGAACAAAACAGAAGAATAAAGAAGAGTTGTATACAAAACAACTCGGATGACAAACACAACGCTCACCTACAATAATGTTACCTGTGGGAGCACGCGACCAAGGAGACCGACGACGAGTAGCAGGAGCAAGTAAAGAAGGTTGAGCAGAAGACTCAAGCTTCCTTTTCCTAGAAAACATTACAAGTTGAGCAATCCGAGGATCAGGAGTATACGGCACATACCCATCGGTAATACAAAATCCAGGGAACAACCTGGAAGAAGAACTTGAAGCCACAGTGACTTCAGCTGCGGTCTCCTCAGGAACAAAGGCCTCAGGCCCAAAAGGGAAATCTAGCCTAAAAGAATGACCATGATCCTAAAATACAAAGCAAATCATCAACAAAACAAGAACTCAGAGGAAAGAAATCAAAACAAACCAATAAGTCACTAACCTGAGGAGGAGGATTTCCAGCATGATACTCAGGAATTTGGGGAGGAATGACAGACACACCACTTAGGACTCTCCCCAAACGATCAAACATATCATCTTTAGACAACTCGGACTCAGGGATGATCCGAGAGGGATCAAAAGAACCGGTATATTCAAAGCCAAGGTTTTCTCTCTACATGAGAGGCTGAACCTGGCGATGATAGAAACTGGCAATCAACCCATTGCCAGTCAACCCAGATTGTTTCAGGTAACTTATCCGAGTCAGCAGAGGTTTAATAGCCATGGACTCAGAAGAAGACAGAGGATTATTCCAACAAGGAAGAGGAGTCGGAAGAGCAGCAAGATCAGAAGAGAAATAAGCATCAGGTTTTGAAATATAGAACCATTTATCCACCCAGTCTTTAATAGACTCATAAAGGGTAAAGGCGAAATAAGTAGCCTTCATACCCTGACAAAACTGAACGGCGCAACAGCCAAAAGAGCGACTGGACTTATTCTCATGAAATCGAAGGCGAAAGAAATGACGAAAGAGAAGAAGACAAGGAGGGATGCCAATAAACGCTTCGCACAAGTGCGCAAACGAAGAAAGAAAAGGAATGCCATTAGGAGGCAGATGATGAAGCTGAACGCCATAGAAACGAAGGAACTCCATCAAGAAATCTGATGGAGGGAAGCAGAGTCCGGCACGGACAAAGGGAACAAAGAGCACAGTTTGATCAGGGGAGGGACTTGGGATGACGTGCTCACCAGGAAGAGAGTACTCAGAAAAAATCCGCGTCTGAAGCAGACCATGAGCAACTAGCAGATCCAAATCTACATCCTGAGTTGTAGGCTTGGGAGACCGCTTCATCGGATGAGACATCTCAACAAACTCAGGATTATCTATATGGTCCAACATGGTATCTTCGTCCACAAATTCAGCCTTGCTCTTGTTCTTGTTATTCTTCACCATCCGGCAGATCAAGGACAACCAGAGCGGCAGCGGCAGTTAGGGTTTTGCAAGTAAAGGAAAGAGTTTTTTACCGAAGGTAAAAAGAAGAGATAATAAAAGGGCAGATTTATAAGGAAGCGTTACCTACAGCGGAAAGTACAGTAACAGAAAAATACCATCAATTACGGAATGGAACCTAAAGCAGTTAGACAACACCGTCTTTTTAGAATACACAGACAGCTCGCAAAAGAACCCGATCATCACAAGTAAGACAGATACAAAAACTCGAAAGATTGAAACAACAATTCTTTGATTCCTCATTTCTCAAATACAAGTCTCGAGTACAGACTAAATATAAAGTTACAAACAGATAACTGCCGAAAGGAGCTAGTACAAGTCGGTAGCTAAGAACCCGGTCGAATTCGAGGTTAGGACAACCTGAACCAAGATTCAATATTGATAGACAGAGCCAAACAACTCGGATTTGTGTAATACCCAATAGAGCAATGCACACCCAAACTGTCAAAGGTAGCAGAAGCAGAACCCGGAAGCCATTCAAGATTGGCAGCGAGAGACGCAGTAAAATAGTAGTGACCAAATTCAAGTCATACAGATCAGCATCAGCACACACCAAAATGACACAACACAGGACTGTCCAAGGAATGTTTCTTTAACCAAGACCGTGAGAATAGTCAGAGGCACTGGATTAGGACACTGGTAGATCAGGCAGCGCAACATGCGATAGCCTCATCACAAGATCTACACCATTTACCTCAAAACCACCCACAGTTTGGTCCTACCCTAAAACCAGCTGTCTATTGGTTTCTATCACAAGAGCTACACCATTTACTAGATTACAACCAAGAAAGAAAAGAAAGAAGCCCAGGGGCTCGTCAAGCTCGCCCACTACAATATTCATGATACAACAAGGACCTCTTACAAGGAAAAACAGAAGATGTGTGACAAGGAAACCATACTACAGCTATTTATAGAAGAACAATGGGTGCACATACACCAAGTCCATGAAGAAATGACAACATCAGCAATAGTACATAAAGGGAGCAGTAAAGGCAAAAGATTCTACAAGGACTACATTGATGAGATACAAACGGCTACAATAAAAGCAACACATCAGAGTACTAGTGGAATATCCAGAAGAATATTCCAAGGATAATCATACAACCAGGGACACTTATTGAATACCAAAAACAACCCGGTCAGCGATCTTACAGATACAATAACTAGAAGCTACCAATACAAGACCAGTACGAACCTCATCTACAACAAGAGATCACAAGTGACAAGATATAAGGGCTAAAACCAAGGATGGATCAGATCTACCACCAAAGAAGACCCATCACTTGGCGAAAACCTTGCAAAGTAAAACAACCCAGAACTCCCACACAGCATGAGGAAAGTTCTGGTAGATAGGCAGAAAGCCACTCCTAGCAAATGAGATTGGACATCTCCAGCTCTAGCCTTTCCAGCAGGAGTTCAGTGCAAGCATGCACGGCTAGGAAAATGAAGTGTACAACTTCAATCAACTCAGGAGCAGCAACGGTTACAACCCGGAGTTCAGCAGACAGATAGAGAAGGCATGGAAGCCACATCACAAGACTTCTTCTACCTACTACACCAACTTCCCAGAAAAATATAACCGAGGAGTTAGTCTACCTCCAACTCCATTCACAAGAATTCTTCTACCCACTCGACTACTAGAAGGCGGGCATAAGCCCGGGGGCTGCTCAGTTTCACTCAACAGCATGATCACCAAACCCTGAGGATCGAGCTATCAGTGCAAGCACAACGCAATATATAGCCAGGAAGAACCACCAAAAGCCAAAAGTCACGAGAAAGAAAAGCAAGAAAACAACAAAAGCTGACCAAAGCAAACAGTGAAAGCAAGATTCCACACATCCGTGAAAGCACAATACCTACCCGTGAACAAAATCAGACAAAAGCGGAGTATTTCAGACCCTTCTGCCGAGTTCTTTTTCAAGAGAACTCGGAGAAGGCTCGGGGGCTGGAAATACATACCACACAAAGTTTTTCTCGGATCCTCCGAATACTTGTATCAAGTAATCAGAGAATCGGGGGCTACACTCAATGAGTGTACCTGTAACAACCCGAGTTTTCAAAGCACACGAAAATCACAACTTTTTAAAATTTTTCCTATATAGCCCATGTTTGGTGTGTGGCATGGTAGGAAACCCTACTTAGTTGCACAAGTAGACCCCAATAGTGCTAATTATAGTTGCATGGCATGTTAATAAAATTAACCTTGTTTTGCTTCTTATGGTTTTTGGGTGCTAACTAAACTTATTTGAAAAGAAAAAGAAAAGGGAAAAGAGGAAGAGGGCTGGGTCTAGGGAGCCAAACAACCCAGGCCTAGCACCCAGCCCAGCACCGAGGCCCAGCCACACCCTCCACCTACCGGCCCAGCTCCCTCAACCAGCAACCCGCGCAGGCCCAGCATCCACCGGTACCCATTCTCCCCTCACCAGCTGGCTGACAGGAGGGCCCAAGCAACCCACCTGTCATCCCCTTCCTCGGCCCCCTTTCCTCTGCTTTTCCCCCGCGCCGCGCCGCGGCAGAGCCGCGATTGCAGCGCCAGCGCACCCCACCTACCAGCCATCGAGGCTCCGCGCGTCGCGCCTCCCCTTTTGCAACCGCCTTCGCTCGGCACCAAGAGCCCGATGGCAGGGCATGACGCCGCCTGCAGTGACGCCGCCACCGTCACCCCTAGCGCCGCGACATCCCCTTTTGACCGCTGCGCCGTTCGAATTGGAGCGCGCCACGGCAGTCGGAGCTATCCCGCTCCCCCAAAACCCTAGTCGCGGTCCTTGGATCATCCTCCACGTGCCCTCCCCTCGCCATCTCGCCGTTCACAGCTTGCCATGGTGGCTCGGCCTATATAAGGCGGAGCCCTCCCTCGCACCAGTGCCCTTCCCCCTAGCCCGCCGCCACACCTGTGGCCTCGCCAAACCACAGCAAGAAGAGAGGAGGAGAGGAAGGAAGGGAGGAGGAGGAAGCCGCTGCATGACACCGTCCGAGCTTGCCGGAGGAGGAACCGCGCCGAGGACCACGCCGGCGTTGCGGCTCTGCACGGCACGACACCGACTCATCACAACCCCGCCTTCACCACCACCTACGGTCAGTGCGTAGCGGAGTTCCACCATCACGTCGCGCGCATCGCCATGACCGCCTTAGGCAAGGTCACGTTCACCCAGCGCCTTGCACCCTGAGCTTCTACCACCCCCACCGAGACCGCCCCGCGACCCCAGGGCACCCGCAAACAGGCACTCACATCCACCGGAAAGCTATGAGCTGAGCTCGCTGTGTTCGCCTCGTCGGCACGGCCGAGCTCCGCAAGCACCACCGCGTCGCGGCCGTTCCGCCGCGCTCCAGTCACCTCGCTCGTCGAGGACAGGCCGTCGAGCAGCGCCGCAGCCTCACACGCCTAGCCGCGGAGTCGGCAGAACCCGAGAATTTCCCTAGCGCCCTGACCACAGTCACCGCGCTGCCGCCGTCACTCGGTCGCGCGCGCCATGCCGAGACCTGCCCCGACCCCAGGGCACCCTCAAACAGGCACTCACATCCACCGGAAAGCTATGAGCCGAGCTCGTCGCATTCGCCTCGTCGGCGCGGCCGAACTCCGCAAGCACCACCGCGTCGCGGCCGTTCCGCCGCGCTCCAGTCACCTCGCTCGCCGAGGACAGGCCATCGAGCAGTGCCGCAGCCTCGCACGCCTAGCCGCGGAGTCGGCAGAACCCGAGAATTTCCCTAGCACCCTGACCACAGTCGCCGCGCCGCCGCCGTCACTCGGTCGCACGCGCCATGCCGAGACCTGCCCCGAGCCGTTCCACACCACACCGACCACCTCGCTAGTCGAGGAAGGGCCGTCGAGCTCCTTCGAAGCCACACACACCTAGCCACAGCGCCGGTTAAGCCCACGGAGACCCCGGGTGTCCCAACCGCCGTTGCCGAGTCAACCAGTAGGCTTCCCCACGCGACGTCACGGAGGGCACTCCACCCATGCCACTGTCCGCCGGCCATCCGCCCTGTTCCCGCTTGCAGAACCATCCTCCACGCGCGGCCGAGCTACAACACCGAGCCGGGCGTCGCCGCGTCCGCATCACCTGCGCCGTCGAGTCGCACCACCCGCACCGCCACAGCTGCAAACCGCAGAGCCTCGCCGCCATTGCAGAAGCCCGCCGTGCGAGCCTGTCAGCCAGAGAGCAGAGGCGAAGAGGAGTGGAGCCGAGCGCCCCCGCGTGCGTGCGCGCCTGAGTCCGCTCCAAGCGCAGAGCCGAGGGAGAGAGTGGGGGTGGCCTTGAGCGCAAGCGCGTGCGTGCGCGCGGTTCACCGTGGGCGGGAGGCAGGCCGAATGGGGAAAGGTCCACTGTGGACCAACAGGCCGGTCTGGGCGTTCCACGGACCGGCAGGAGGAAGAGAAGGGCATGGGCCTCGCAGGGTAGTAGGCCCAGAGAGAGAGAGAGAGAGGAGAGGGGGAAGTGGACCGTGCCCACGGGCCGTAGCACCGACGCAGCCCGCCAGCGCAAGCCCAGCCAGGCCACTTAGCAACAGCCGGCCAAAAAACCCTATCTCCACCCTTTTTCTTGTTTTAATTTGGAAAAGGTTTAGAAAAATTCGTAGAAAATGCATACGTTTTCGGAATAATGCAAACTTGGTGTCCAAATTATTCTAAAATCAAACCCTAGGTCATAGGCTTGTGTTTGAGTGATTTCGGGTCTTCTCATTCTCTATTTTCATCTTGGTGATTGTCCGTAGAATTGTCTAAGTCTCGGACCTTGTTGCAAATTAGACCCGGAGGAGCCGACAGCTGAGGAGGAGGACCCAGACTACACAGAGGACACCGGCGATGACTAGACAGGTGCCACGTCCCACCCACCATCGTAGCACCTACTAGACATATCATGTTACTGAATAGATTGCTAGCGCTTTACTTTATGCATTTGCTCTGAATAGGTTGCAAGGTAGATTGTTTGCAAAGCCATTACCTTGTTGCAACCTTTCCCCTGCACACCCACTTATAGGATAGACACCGCTTATATTTACCATGTCACTTGCTCTATTCATACTTTTATCTTGATGATGACTAGAGGACTTGCTTGTGCGTGGTTGAGGCACGGTGTGCCACTAAAATGTGATAATGGCAACTGGGGAGATCTTGGCATGTGTCTTGGGTGTGTGGTGAGGGCCGAGTCGATCGGACAGGTTCTACGACGAGTCCGGGGACGAGTCTTGCCGGGGGTGCGACCTGGGCATCCCCACGAGAGGTACGTGTGGCAGGTACATGTGTTTTGGAGGAAATCCCGGGGTGAGCCCCGGGATAGAGGTGTTGTGATGGCACGGGGGAGGACCCCACTTGAGGAGATGACCTATCTAATCCCACCGAGGATCTGGAAGAGCAAGGGAAAACGAAACCATGAGCCTCTCGTGCACACCACTGGTCCCTGAATGGGTGGGGTGCGGATGTTGATCGGTTTGGGCGATGCCATTACTGCCAGGTTGTCAGGTGATAAGGGTGGATGGTGCCATCATGGGGACCGCACCATCCTAGATGCGCAGTACCACGTTGGCCAGGTGCTGCGTCTCCCAGTCTCCGTTTGCCGGTGCGCCAGGGAGCCCCAGGGCTGAGTGGCAAGATGGTGTCGTTCCGGATCAGGAGACAGCCCGTTATTGGCCTAGACGTAGCGCAACGTCGATGATGCTGATCTTGTGGGTACAGGTGTACACACTCTGCAGAGTTGATCGATCTATACGTATAGCCGTGTCCCCGGTTATGGACATCTCATGACCTACACCTCACTTGTTGTAGAGAGATGAGTCCCTTCTTTTTTCCCCCTAGGTTTTGTAGGATCCGGCTGTGAGCCGCTGAGGAAACGACGAGAGGGAGTCGCCTTGCCGCCTAGAGAGTGTGAGAGTGTGTGGTGAGATATGTGTGGATGGGATGGATGTGTGTGTGAAATGTGTTAAAACTTGCTTTACAACTTGTTACTATTTAATTACTTAATAAACCTGCATAGGAAAACCTATAGCCAGATATAGGTTCTTTTCTCTACCCCCCTTGCATACCACTTTTCACAAAGCAATACGCAAAGCATGGGGTGGGAGCCAGCGGTCAGTACAAATCGTACTCAAAGATTTTGGATTCAGGTGACGAGTCGGAGGACGAGTTCAAGGACGTCGACCCGGAGGAGTAGGGTTTCGTGTTGCGTTCAAGTCGGAGATGCTGAAGATCTACGCTTCCCTTCGCTGTTCTTTCTGTTGCGTGCTCGTGTGATTCCGCCCAGGAGGCGATGTAATAAATAAATTAGACTTCTTAATGTACTCTTTAAATTCAGAATTCGTGTATGACTATGATTATCGACTGTAATTTGATAATGCGATGGGATGATCTTCGGGACTATCGTGTTATAATTCGCATTTGTGGATTTTCCCTTTGAGGAAAATTGAGATCGTTACAGTTGGTATTAGAGCCATACTTGACCCTAGGACAAATCTCGTAGGATTGGACAAGCCTTAACACACTAAAAAGAAACTCTTTTCGGTTAATTTGCCAACCCTGCATCTTTTTATGCATGGCTTACCTTTTTATAAATTGTCTTCTAACTCAACCTTGGAATCCATGCAGATGGAAGGCCTTCCTCAGTACCCGCCCCTCGGACCCCTGCAGTACGACTCCGTCGACCTTCCGATAGATGGGACCATCCACGGGGGTTTCGCCCTCGTTCTTCGTGAGGTGCTCGCCGAGCTGGGCGTTGCCGCTAAGAGCCTCGTGTACACTTGCCGGGGCAAGCCCTCGTCGGACGGTGGTCTGGAGAGCCATGTGGTGATCTCCCTCACGGTTCCTGCGAGTGCGACGGTGCCGGAGCTGCTGGCCTTTACCGAGCTGGAGGTGGAGACCTCCATCGACGCATGTGTGCAGTTCGTCTCCCACACGGCACTCCGCCACGTGATGCGAGACGCGTACGAACGCCTCAAGGACGGCCGCTTCCGCCTTCTCCCACGTGCCTTGGACCTCTCCAAGCGCGCTTGGGTACCACTCACCGACACCGACCGTGGTGCTGCCGCCAAGGTGGACCCTTGCGTCCGCATGTCTGGGCAGTACATCATGTACCAGGATCGGTACATTCTGGAGTTGGAGCACAGGAACCGCATTTACCGCAACATGCTCTTCGATGCGGATGAGGCATTCCTGAAGGAGGCGCAGAAGAGGAAGGACATGCAGAAGACGATCCTCGAGCTATAGCGGGAGCTTGGGCGTCGTGAGTGCGCTTTCGCGTTCCGTGCAAAGGCGTACGAGAGGGAGATCAAGGATCTGCAGAACAAGGCAGGCGATCTTGGGCTGAGGAACGACTACCTAGACAGCAAGGTGTTTGAGCTCCAGAGGGTCCTCGACGACAAGAATGCTGCCTTGGCCAGCTGCCATGAGAAGGAAATGAGGTTCGGCTTCAGCCAGATGAGGCTGCAGGCCCAGTGCAACCTAGCACAGCAGGAGTTGATGCAGGTGCACTGCAATGCCGCATACAATATGGAGCACCTGATCGCCTCCATGAAGATTACCGTGTTCATCAAGGAGAAGCTGGATAGGGCACTGGAGGCATGGGTGGACTCCGACGCTAGGCGCGTCAAGGAGATCGAGGAGCTACAGGCATTGTTGCCGGCGAGGTACCATGAGGAAATCCGCAAGGGGGGGTTCGTTCTTCCACCTACCCGCCTCAACCTGATGGCGTGTCCCACAGACGGGTACCCCGACCCACCGCAGATGGAGGAGTTTCTCTATGCCAGGGAGTACGTCTCGCGTCTCCACAAGACCCCTGAGCAGATCCAGGCGATGGACCAACCACAGTCCCCCTCTATCGACAGCAACTTGATCAGCTACTCGGTCTAGCTCAGTCATGAGTCATGAATAATGTAGGAGCAGTAGAGCTGAGTTGGTCCTGCGTGACCGTGAGACATGACTCACTCAGAGAGTAGAGTAGATTGTCCACCTTTTGAGACTACCTGCGTGTAGAGCGTTCTCGCAAATCTTCTAGCATAGCTGTTGGGGATGTCGCCATGTAATGAACCCATGTAATGGATGCTTGCTTGTTATCGCTTTTTATGGTTGTTATGGTTCTTTGTTTGAGTGTATGAGTAGTTAATTACTTTAACTAAATAATAATCGATGCACGATCGCCTAACCCTTATATCTTGCAGCAAGATGTCGACTCGTCGTTCTGAACGTTTGGGTCGTCGTTCCCCTTCCCCCGCACCGGCCACACGTGGTCACGCTCGCGGTCGTGGTCGTGGACGCATGGGAGCCATCCCCCTCAACCTCGACGAGGAGGCGCCCCGCGCTCCTACCTCACCACCTGCTGGAGGACCCCTACCTAGGGAGGACCTTCCCCACCACCTCCCCCGCCCGCTGAGGATGCTCCAGCTAGAGCAAACCCACCACCACCACCTCCCCCGCTTCCAACGGAGGTGATGGGTCACCAGACTCACATCATGGAGGCCCTTTCTGAGAACCTGCTGAGGCGCAATGGAGGCTTCTAGAATGACTTCCAGAGGAAGCTGGAGGGGTTCCTCAAGCTGAGGCCGCCTACCTTCGACAGCACTGACAACGATCCCATTGCCGCCGAGGACTGGCTGCGGGAGATCGAGAAGAAGCTGGACCTTACCACTTGCTCCGACGAGGAGTGCGTTGGGGTTGCAGCTGACCAGCTCACTGGCACAGCACGCGCATGGTAGGACAGTTTCAGTGACTCCCACCCCGACCCTGCTCACATCTCCTGGGAGGAGTTCACTGAGGCTTTCCGTGAGTACCATATTCCTGATGGTGCTATGGAGGCCAAGGCGGAGGAGTTCCGCAACATCTCTCAGGGCTCTGAGAGGATTCACGAGTACGTGAACCGCTTCACCCGCATGACGCGGTATGCTCCCTCTGAGAGTGACACTGAGAAGAAGAAGATGTACTATTTCCGCAAGGGACTGAACCCTCGTCTCAAGCTGGCTCTCTCGAGTAACCCCAGTTACACCCTGAGGGAGATGATTGCCAAGATGCTGGAGATTGAGAAGGACCGTATGGAGGCTAACGTGTTCTTCAAGGAGAAGAAACGCAGTGTGGAGGCTACCTCTCGCTCCTCGGCCCGCCAGAGGCCACGAGTGAGTGGGCAGCCCCCGTCTCGCCCCCGTCTTCCTCAGGGAGTTGTGTGTGGCTCGAGCCGTGGAGGTGGTACCCACACTGCCAACTACCACCACCAAACTCCGGCCCGCCCTCCGCTGAGTCGCCCCGCATCAGGTACCAACACGTGGAAGGCACCTGCGCCCACCGCTACAGGCACTGTGCCCTTCACTTGCTTCGGCTATGGCCTACCGGGTCACAGGGTTGCCGGCTGCCCCACAAGGACGACCGCTCCACCGACACCGGCCCCCGCTAGGCAAGCTCAGGGCACCCCCTACAAGGGAGCTACTGGACCTACCCGTGGACGCCTCGCGCACATGATAGCTGAGGACGCTCAGGCAACCACTGACGTGGTGTATGATATGTTCTTAGTACATAGTGCCAAGGCATCCGTGTTGTTTGATTCAGGAGCTACTTGTTCATATATCTCTACTAAGTTTGTACGGGAGCATGGTCCCCCAGTAACCCCTTGTCAGGTACCCATAGACACTCACTCACCTTTGGGAAACATCAGATGCACCCACAGATGCAAGGATGTGAGCATTACCATTGAGGGACACACCTTTCTAGCTGATCTTACCTTACTACCCTCTGAAGGATTGGATGTTATCCTGGGAATGGATTGGTTGACTCATCACAAGGGTGTGATATCATGATCACCCAGGTACGTGATGATCACACACCCGAGTGGCCAAGTGGTTCGATGTGAGCCCAGCAAGGGGAAAACTATCTCCATGTTGTGTACCCTTGAAGCCAAGGAGTTGGGGGAAGTGCCAGTGGTATGTGAGTACCCGAATGTGTTTCCAGAGGAGCTACCGGGAATGCCACCGGATCGGGATGTCGAGTTCGTGATCGACCTCCTGCCAGGTATAGGCCCAATTGCTAAGAGGCCTTACCGCATGTCGGTAGATGAGTTGGGAGAGTTGAAGAAGCAGCTGAAAGAGCTGACAGAGAAGGGGTATATCAGGCCAAGTGCTTCCCCTTAGGGTTCCCCTGTGTTGTTTGTGAAGAAGAAGGATGGTTCCATGAGGATGTGTATCGACTATCGGAACCTGAATGCGGTCACAGTCAAGAACAAATATCCATTGCCTCGGATAGATGACTTGTTGGACCAGCTGAGGAATGCTAAGTTCTTCTCCAAGATTGAACTTCGTTCTGGATACCATCAGATGAAGATTAGGAACGAGGACATTCCTAAAACAACTTTTGTCACAAGGTATGGGCAGTATGAGTTCACTGTGGTGTCTTTCAGCCTCACAAATGCTCCCGCATACTTCATGAATATGATGAACAAGGTGTTCATGAACGAGTTTGACAAGTTCGTGGTGGTGTTTATTGATGATATTCTAGTCTATTCAGCCATCGCAGAGGAGCATGAGCTTCACCTCAGAGCTGTGCTCGAGAAGCTAAGGCAGAACCAGCTATATGCCAAGTTCAGTAAGTGCGAGTTTTGGCTTGAAGAAGTCGCATTCTTGGGTCATGTACTTACCGCTGAGGGAGTTGCAGTGGACCCGACCAAGATTGAGGCTGTGAAGGAGTGGGAACAACCCCGCAGTGTGTCTGATATCAGGAGTTTCTTGGGATTGGTGGGTTACTACCATCGTTTCATCGAGAACTTTTCCAAGATAGCCAAGCCCATGACAAATCTGTTGAAGAAGACCAATGAGTTTGAGTGGACATACGAGTGCGAAGAGAGATTCCAAACACTCAAAACGAAGCTCACTACCACTCCAGTGCTAGCACTACCCGACATTGGGCAAGCCTTCGTCGTATATTGTGATGCTTCGAGGCAAGGCTTAGGTTGTGTCCTGATGCAACATGGAAGGGTTATCGCATATGCCTCTCGCCAGCTGAAAGAGCATGAGCAACGGTACCCGACCCACGATCTTGAGCTTGCAGTTGTTGTGCACGCTCTGAAGATTTGGAGGCACTACCTAATTGGGAACAAGTGCGAGATCTATACAGATCACAAAAGCCTGAAGTACTTCTTCACTCAGGAAGATCTGAACATGAGGCAGCGAAGATGGCTTGAGCTGATCAAGGACTACAATTTGGAGATACTTTACCACCCTGGGAAAGCCAACGTAGTCACTGATGCCCTAAGTCGCAAGAGCTGCTGCCACACCATGATCACAAGTACCCTACCTCCAGAGCTGAACCGGGAATTGGAGGGTCTCCAGCTTGAGATAATACCCTCGAACCTGCTACACGAGCTTCGCATCCAGTATGATCTCACGGATCGGATACGCAAGCAACAGCAGAAATGCCCGGAAATGCGGGAAGTCAAGGATCTGATGGGGCTAGGCAAGTGCCCGGAGTTCAGGGAGGATGATCAGGGAACCATCTAGTAGAAGACAAGGATCTGCGTGCCCGCCGATCGAGCCTTGTGTGATGAAATCTTGTTAGAGGCACATGATTCTAAGTACTGTATCCACCCAGGGGGTGTTAAGATGTATGCTGACTTGAAGAGACATTTCTGGTGGAAAGGCATGAAGGCCGAAATTGCAGGCTATGTGGCTTAATGCAATATCTGTAATCGAGTCAAAGCTGAGCATCAAAGACCCGCCGAACTCTTGAAGCCCTTGGAAGTTCCTGTTTGGAAGTGGGATAGCATTGTTATGGACTTTATAGTCGGTTTGGCTCGATCACAAAAGGGGCATAACTCCATATGGGTGATCATCAATCGTCTGACCAAGGTAGCACACTTTGTGGCAATCAGGGTCGACTACTCGTCTGATAAGTTGGCGGACCTCTACGTTGAGAACATCTTACGACTGCATGGGGTACCTACCAGCATCGTGTCTGATAGAGGTACCCAGTTCATGTCTCGGTTCTGGAAATCGCTCCACAAGGCTATTGGTACCCATCTGGACTATAGCACGACTGACCACCCTCAGACTGATGGTCAGACAGAACGGTGTGAACCAGATTCTGGAGGACATGCTCCGAGCTTGTTTCTTGAAGTATGGCTCGGATTGGGAGAAATGCTTGCCACATGCAGAGTTCTCCTACAACAACAGCTTTCAAGCTAGTCTCAAGATGTCTCCGTTCGAGGCCTTGTATGGGAGACCCTGCAGAACCCCGTTGATGTGGTCTGAGCCTGGAGAAAGATCGTTCTTTGGCCCCGCAAAGATCAAAGAGGCCGAAGAGGGAGTCCCGCAAGTGCGAGAAAATCTAAAGATCGCACAGAGCCGACAAAAGAGCTATGCTGATAAAAGGAGGGATCTAGAGTTTGAAGTCGGGGACTTCGTGTATCTCAAGGTGTCACCACTTCGGAGCACCTCCCGTTTTCACGTGAAAGGAAAGCTAGAACCAAGGTATGTGGGACCTTACCGCATATGTCAGAAGGTTGGCAAGTTGGCCTACAAGGTGGAACTCCCCAAAGAACTCGCGAGAGTGCACCCAGTGTTCCACGTGTATCAGCTGCGTAAGTGCTTGAAGCTACCCGTGAGCAGATCTCCTCCGAGGTTCTCGATCTGCAAGACACCCTGGAGTACAAGGAGCACCCGGTTCTGATTCTTGACAGAGCCACCAAAGAAATGAGGAGCACCACCATACCCATGTGCAAGGTTCAGTGGAGCAACCACACTGAACGTGAAGCCACTTGGGAGAAGGAGTCTGAGCTCCGGTTGTTGTACCCCTACCTCTTCAAAAGGTACGTCTCGCTTTAAATCTCGGGACGAGATTCCAATGAGGGGGGAGGACTGTAACAACCCGAGTTTTCAAAACACACGAAAATCACAACTTTTTAAAAATTTTCCTATATAGCCCATGTTTGGTGTGTGCCATGGTAGGAAACCCTACATAGTTGCACAAGTAGACCCCAATAGTGCTAATTATAGTTGCATGGCATGTTAATAAAAACAACCTTGTTTTGCTTCTTATGGTTTCTGGGTGCTAACTAAACTTGTTTGAAAAGAAAAAGAAAAGGGAAAAGAGGAAGAGGGCTGTGTCTAGGGAGCCAAACAGCCTAGGCCTAGCACCCAGCCCAGCACCGAGGCCCAGCCACACCTCCACCTACCGGCCCAGCTCCCTCAACCAGCAACCCGCGCAGGCCCAACATCCACCGGCACCCATTCTCCCCTCACCGGCTGGCTGACAGGCGGGCCCAAGGGACCCACCTATCATCCCCTTCCTCGGCCCCCTTTCCTCTGCTTTTCTCCCGCGCCGCGCTGCGACAGAGGAACGCGGCAGAGCCGCGATTGCAGCGCCAGCGCGCCCCACTTGCCAGCCACCGAGGCTCCGCGCGTCGCGCCTCCCCTTTTGCAACCGCCTCCGCTCGGCGCCAAGAGCCCGATGGCAGGGCGTGACGCCGCCTGCGGTGACGCCGCCACCGTCACCCCTGGAGCCGCGACATCCCCTTTTGACTGCCGCGCCATTCGAATTGGAGCGCGCCGTGGCAGCCGGAGCTATCCCGCTCCCCCAAAACCCTAGACGTGATCCCTGGATCATCCTCCACATGCCCTCCCCTCGCCATCTCGCCGTTCACGCTTGCCATGGCGACTCGGCCTATATAAGGCGGAGCCCTCCCTCGCACCAGTGCCCTTCCCCCTAGCCCACCGCCACACCTGTGGCCTCGCCAAACCACAGCAAGAAGAGAGGAGGAGAGGAAGGAAGGGAGGAGGAGGAAGTTGCTGCACGGCACCGTCCGAGCTCGCCGGAGGAGGAACCGCGCCAACGACCACGCCGGCATTGCGGCTCTGCACGGCACGGCACCGACTCGTCACAGCCCCGCCTCACCCTGCACCGCTATCCGCCTTCACCGCCACCTACGGTAAGTGCGTAGCGGAGTTCCACCATCGCGTCACGCACTCGCCATGGCCGCCTTAGGCAAGGTCATGTTCACCCAACACCTTGCACCCTGAGCTTCTACCACTACCACCGAGACCTCCCCCTGACCCCAGGGCACCCGCAAATAGGCACTCACATCCACCGGAAAGCTATGAGCTGAGCTCGCTGCGTTCGCCTCGCCGGCGCGACCGAGCTCCGCAAGCACCACCGTGTCGTGGCCGTTCCACCGCGCTCCAGTCACCTCACTCACCGACGACAGGCCGTCGAGCAGCGCCGCAGCCTCGCACCCCTAGCCGCGGAGTCGGCAGAACCCGAGAATTTCCCCAGCGCCCTGACCACAGTCGCCGCTACGCCGCCGTCAATCGGTCGCGCGCGCCATGCCGAGACCTACCCTGAGCCGTTCCACACCACATCGGCCACCTCGCTAGTCGAGGAAGGGCCCTCGAGCTCCTTCGAAGCCATGCACATCTAGCCACAGCGCCGGTTAAGCCCGCGGAGACCCCAGGTGTCCCAACCGCCATCGCCGAGTCGACCAGTAGGCTTCGCCATGCGATGTCGTGGAGGGCACCCCACCCATGCCACTGTCCGCCGGCCATCCGCCCTGTTCCCGCTTGCAGAACCATCCTCCACGCGCGGCCGAGCTACGGCACCGAGCCGGGCGCCGCCGCATTGTAGGGTCGAGATGGCGGACTAGAGGGGGGGTGAATAGTCCTTTCTAAAACTTAAGCGCAACGGCTAACTGAAACAAATGCGGAATTAAAACTATCGGTCTAGCCAAGACTACACTCCTCTATCTATAACTTTAACACCTAGCAAAAGATCCTAATTGGGCTCACTAAGGTGCAAAGCTAGGGAGAGCTCACCTAAACAATTCTAGGTTGCAAGGTCACACAAACCTAAGCAACTAGTACTCTAAGCAAACCGAGAGCTCCTACACATACTAGTAAGCAAAGCACAAAGCACCTAAGATCACTAGCAATGCTCTCTAGCAAGACTACACAAGTCAACTAGAGAGCTCAACTTACTTAGCTACACAAACTAAGCAATGTGACTAACAAGGCTACTCAAGCCAATTAGCCACTCAAGAGTTACTTCTATGCTACACAAGCTAGAAGGTAACTAGACAAGCTACACAAGCAAATCTAGTTACAAGAGCAACAAACTACCACTAGCACAAGTATAAGAAAGTAAATACAAGCTAGTGATTTGGAGAATGCAAACCACCGAGAAGAGTAGACAAGGTTGACACGGTGATTTTTCTCCCGAGGTTCACTTGGTTGCCACCAAGCTAGTCCCCGTTGTGTCGACCACACAATTGGTGATTCGGCGGCTAATAGGCGTTCACAAGCCTAGCCCACTCACTTGGGCGCCACAAGAATCTACCCACAAGTGAGGGTAACTCAATGACACGCTCAACTAGAGTTGCTCTTCGCGATCCCCGCGGGGCGAGCACAATGCCCCTCACAAGCCTTCTCCGGAGCGCCGCACAATCTTCTTGCGCGCTTCGACAGAGCCTCAAGCCACCAAGCCGTCTAGGAGTTGGCAACCTCCAACAGTAACAAGCACCACCGGCTTGCAACATGATCACCTAGTGCCACACAAAGCTATCTCTCAAAGAAACGCACTAGAGATCACTCTCTCACTCAATTGGATGAACACTATCAAGTATGAGTGAGTTAGAGGGCTTCCAAACCAAGCACACTAGAGGCAACACATGCCCAAGGTGCTCAACCAGCCCCAAGGGCCGGCCAAGGGCTAGTTATAAGCTACCCCACGAAACTAGCCGTTTTCTCTCTTCACCACGCTTCCTGCAGAGGGTCCGGACGCAACCTCACGGGGGGGTCCGGACCAAAACCAGCGTCCGGATGCCCCTCTACAGCACAGAGAACTCCTCTGTTTCACCCTCCAGGCGCAACCTCCGGTTGCGCGTACTGCACTGTCCGGACAAATGGCCTTGCGTCCGGTCGCCTGTCGTTCAAATGACTCTACTTCCCGCGCGCACAGCAGCGCGCCACGCGTCTCCGGATGCTACTGCTCACAGCGTCCGGACTCGACATCCCGAGCGTCCGGAAATAAATTCCGAGAATCCGAGAGCACCTCCGAGCCACCAGCACCTCCGGACGCGCGGAACAGTCCGCAACCGGACCAACGCCTGCGTCCGGACTCCTTCACCAGAGCAACACAGAGATGCCCCATCTAGACTAAAAACAGCGTCCGAATCCTCTGAGTTAGAGAGGGCACGCTTAGGGTTAGCTTCCGGACGCATCCGTGATGGTCCGGACCAGCGTCCGGAGCTCACACCCGAGCCAAACCGAGCTGCCTCTTTCTTCTTGCTTCTCAAGTGCTAACACAAATGTGTTCTTCATCTTGTGCATGTGTGTTAGCATTTTCACAATCATTTTCAAAGCATTTTCACTTGCTCTCACCGCGCCACTCGATCCTAATACATCGCAAAGTTAGATCGCTCAATGTGGCACTAGATAATTGTTATGCAAACAAGTTTGCCCCTCTTGATAGTACGGCTATCTATCCTAAATCCAGTCATAAACTTCTCTACACACCAATGACCGGTGAAAAGGAAATACCGTATGGTTATACCTTTGCCTTGTGTATTCCATTCCATCTCCATCTCCAATGTTGATGCAACACATGCACCAAACACTTGTCAAATGATATGATCCACTCCATATCATCACATGACCGTATTGATTCATCGATCTTGACCTCACTTGCTCTTCACCGTTGCCTTGGTCCATCGGCGCCAAGCATCACCCGCTTGCCCTTCACACTTGCAACCGGTCCATCAAGCCAAGCCTCATCTTGATCTTCTCCACCTTGGTCACATGACTTCATGTCATGTTTCATGTGCATTAAGCTCCTTCATCACACAATCACTTGTGAACTAATCTCCTGTGTATATATCACTTGAACACATATTAGTTCACCTAAGTTGTCACTCAATTACCAAAATCACACAAGGACCTTTCACGCGTCCGCATCAATTGCGCCGCCGAGTCGCACCACCCGCACCGCCGCAGCCGCAAACCGTAGAGCCTCGCCACCGTTGCAGAAGCCCCACCACGCGAGCCTGTCAGCTAGAGAGCAGAGGCCAAGAGGAGTGGAGCCGAGAGCCCCCGCGTGCGTGTGTGCGCGCGCAAGCGTGTGCGTGCGCGCCTGAGTCTGCTCCAAGCGCAGAGCCGAGGGAGAGAGTGGGGGGCGGCCGAGAGCGCAAGGCGTGCGTGCGCGCGGTTCACCGTGGGCGGGAGGCAGGCCGAATGGGGAAAGGTCCACTGTGGACCAGCAGGCCGGCCTGGGCGTTCCACGGGCCGGCAGGAGGAAGAGAAGGATATGGGCCTCGCAGGGTAGCAGACCTAGAGAGAGAGAGGAGAGGGGGAAGTGGACCATGCCCACGGGCCGTAGCACCGACGCAGCCCGCCAACGCAAGCCCAGCCAGGCCACTTAGCAACAGCCGGCCCAAAAACCCTATCTCCACCCTTTTTCTTGTTTTAATTTGGAAAAGGTTTAGAAAAATTCGTAGAAAATGCATACGTTTTCGGAATAATGCAAACTTGGTGTCAAAATTATTCTAAAATCAAACCCTAGGTCATAGGCTTGTGTTTGAGTGATTTCGTGTCTTCTCGTTCTCTATTTGCATCTTGGTGATTGTCCGTAGAATTGTCTAAGTCTCGGACCTTGTTGCAAATTAGACCCGGAGGAGCCGACAGCTGAGGAGGAGGACCCAGACTACACAGAGGACGCCGGCGACGACTAGACAGGTGCCATGTCCCACCCACCATCGTAGCACCTACTAGACATATCATGTTACTGAGTAGATTGCTAGCGCTTTACTTTATGCATTTGCTCTGAATAGGTTGCATGGTAGATTGTTTGCAAATCCATTACCTTGTCGCAACCTTTCCCCTGCACACCCGCTTATAGGATAGACACCGCTTATATTTACCATGTCACTTGCTCTATTCATACTTTTATCTTGATGATGACTAGAGAACTTGCTTGTGCGTGGTTTAGGCATGGTGTGCCACTAAAATGTGATAATGGCAACTGGGGAGATCTCGGAGTGTGTCTTGGGTGTGTGGTGAGGGTCGAGTCGATCGGACAGGTTCTACGACGAGTCCGGAGGACGAGTCTTGCCGGGGGTGCGACCTAGGCATCCCCACGAGAGGTACCTGTGGTAGGTACATGTGTTTTGGAGGAAATCCCGGGGTGAGCCCCGGGATAGAGGTGCTGTAATGGCACGGGGGATGACCCCACTTGAGGAGATGACCTGTCTAATCCCACCGAGGATCTGGAAGAGCAAGGGAAAACGAAACCATGAGCCTCTCGTGCACACCACTGGTCCCTGAATGGGCGGGGTGCGGATGTTGATCGGTTTGGGCGATGCCATTCCTGCCAGGTTGTCAGGTGATAAGGGTGGGTGGTGCCGTCGTGGGGACCGCACCATCCTAGATGCGCAGTACCCGTTGGCCAGGTGCTGCGTCTCCCAGTCTCAGTTTGCCGGTGCGCCGGGGAGCCCCAGGGCTGAGTGGCAGGATGGTGTCGTTCTGGATCAGGAGACAGCCTGTTATCGGCCTAGGCGCTGCGCAACGTCGATGATGGCGATCTTGTGAGTACAGGTGTACACACTCTGCAAAGTTGACCGATCTATACGTATAGTCGTGTCTCCGGTTATGGACATCTCATGACCTACGCCTCACTTGTTGTAGAGAGATGAGTCCCTTCTTTTCTCCCCCTGGGTTTTGTAGGATCCGGCTGTGAGCCGCTGAGGCAACGACGAGAGGGAGTCGCCTTGCCGCCTAGAGAGTGTGAGAGTGTGTAGTGAGATATGTGTGGATGGGATGGATGTGTGTGTGAAATGTGTTAAAACTTGCTTTACAACTTGTTACTATTTAATTACTTAATAAACCTGCATAGAAAAACCTACAACCAGATATAGGTTATTTTCTCTACCCCCTTGCATACCACTTTTCACAAAGCAATACGCAAAACATAGGGTGGTAGCCAGTGGTCAGTACAAATCGTACTCAAAGATTTTGGATTCAGGTGACGAGTCGGAGGACGAGTTCGAGGACGTCGACCCAGAGGAGTAGGGTTTCGTGCTGCGTTCAAGTCGGAGATGCTGAAGATCTACGCTTCCCTTCGTTGTTCTTTCTGCTGCGTGCTCGTGTGATTCCGCCCGGGAGGTGATGTAATAAATAAATTAGACTTCTTAATGTACTCTTTAAATTCAGAATTCGTGTATGACTATGATTATCGATTGTAACTTGATAATGCGATGAAATGATCTTTGGGACTATCGTGTTATAATTCGCATCTGTGGATTTTCCCTTCGAGGAAAATTGAGATCGTTACAGTACCAAAGGTGCATAAATATCACAAGACGAAGAACACAGAAAATCATTTCACGATTTTGCTTCAAAAAGAACTCGGCTCGCTTTCAAAAGCAACCCGGCATATTGAAAAAAAATCATGAGATGCTCGGGGGCTTGTCGACGGGATATCCTATAGGGTACCCATGGACCGGCTTACCTAAGCTTTGGGCTTTCTTTCCTCGGCCCACAAAGAAAGACGGACAGAAGAAACCGAATTCTACTCGGTAAAGACGACAAGACCGAAGCACAGCTTAGAACTCTAAATTTGTAACCGAGTAGGATTAGAGCCATCCTCAACCAGTTCCTGGACTATAAAGGGCTGGTGAGGGTATCACCTGAAAAACAATATGAACATACCACACAACACCCGATACGTAGAGCGACACACAATACTTTGTATTACGATCAAGAGCAATAACAAGCGACTCAACTGGAAGTAAGATTATTACTCGACCTTGTCGAGGGCATAAACCAGTATAAACCGTGTGTCCCTGCGTGTCCAACCATCAAAGTTTTACTATTCTCTGAGGTTCTCCGAGGCACGAACTACTGTCTCGGATAACCCCGTGGCAGGCTATCGGTGGTAAAACATCGACACCCTCGTTCTTATGATTTGCGTGACTCAAGGTCAAGGCCTAATTATTATTTTTAACCTGCTGCTTTTGCTTTACCTCTGAACCCCACCCCCCCCCCCCCACCCCCACCCCCACCCCCACATACAGTGGACTCATCTTATCACCCGATGTAGTGCAGCTTGAGAAGCAACTAAAGGATTAGCAGCTTAAAAGAGCCTGAGAAGCACATACAGGAGAACTGAAAAATGTACGCCTACAAAAACAAAAATGTCATCCGAATACCCATGAGGGGTTTTGTTTTAAAGATTTTATTGTAAAATACACAACAGCGCAACAATGGGAATTTTATCTAGAGATCAGATTAAACCATGTTTTTCCATTTAGTTTTTTTATACTAAATTAAAAATCTTTTCAGGAATGCTGACGTCAGCCGTTACCCGCTAGTCACCTGCTGCTTTGGCCTGGTTCTCGCTTCTCGGTCCTCTCGGTCTCGGCCCAAAAATGTTAAGCGACTGACTGAATTCAGCCACCTGCTGTTCTCCCGTCCTCACCACCCCGGGAGCGCCAACTGCGCCACGGCACGACCGTAGCCGGCAGCGGCCGCCGCCGCCGCCAGGTGCCGAGGTCTTTGTCGGATCCAGCGCCGGCGACGAGCACCCACACAGGTATTCGCACCCTTCCTCTTCCTCTCCTGGCTCCTGCTGTGCGAAACCGAGCACCCGAACCCTAAGCTATTTAGCTATTTCTACTCGGGAGTCGGATCTGATCTAATCACAAGTCTATACGTCTACTGACTTGTTTTTTCTGAAAAAATTATTCGGTGTACACCATGAACCTACTGCGTCCGCTTTCGGTCCCTAAATCATGGCTGTCTAAACCCAAATAGGTAGGCCCATTTTGTGTTCTTTTAGGAGCAGCCTTGTCACTGACTCACTGCCACCTGGTTCGTGGATGAATCCATTGTCAGCTAACAGCAACTGATTGATTCAGATGCCCCTGGTCCATGGATGAATTCAGTGTCACGTCACCTGGCAATTGATTCCTGGGAGTGGGACCCCGCTTCTGATTTTTCCCTTTCAGTTTTCAGGTCAACGGGGCCTGATTCATGGCGAAGCAGGCATACGCCACCGCCACGAGCAGCCTCGTGGTCGGGTACGCGCTGTGCTCCAGCTTGCTGGCTATCATCAACAAGTACGCCATCACCAAGTTCAGCTACCCTGGACTCCTGACTGCCCTGCAGTACCTGACCTCGGGGGTTTGGGGGTGTGGGTGCTCGGGAAGCTCGGCTTCCTCTGCCACGACGCCTTCAACCTCCAGACCGCCAAGAAGTTTGCCCCTGCCGCGGCTGTCTTCTACCTTGCCATCTTCACCAACACCCACCTCCTCAAGCATGCCAACGTCGACACCTTCATCGTGTTCAGGTCCCTGACTCCTCTCCTGGTGGCTATCGCTGACACCACCTTCCGGAAGCAACCGTACCCTTCCAAGCTTACGTTCTTGTCCCTTGTGATCATTTTGGGAGGCGCGGTTGGCTATGTGATGACGGACTCGGGCTTCACCCTCACTGCGTACTCGTGGGCGCTCGCTTACCTGGTCACCATAACTACTGAGATGGTGTACATCAAGCACATGGTCACCAACTTGGGGCTCAACACCTGGGGCTTTGTGCTCTACAACAATCTTCTTTCGCTGCTAATGGCACCGGTGTTTGGGTTCCTGACAGGGGAGCACTTGTCGGTCTTCAGAGCCATTGAGTCAAGGGGGCAGAGTTGGTTTGAGCTTGATTCCTTTGTGGCGGTTGCGTTGTCCTGTGTCTTTGGTCTGCTCATCAGCTTCTTTGGTTTCGCTGCAAGGAAAGCAATCTCTGCCACAGCGTTCACAGTGACAGGTGTGGTTAACAAGTTCCTCACGGTTGCGATCAATGTGATGATCTGGGACAAGCACGCAAACACATTTGGTTTGGTTTGCTTACTCTGCACTCTTGCTGGTGGAGTGCTCTATCAGCAGTCAGTTACCACAAAAGGCAATTCTTCAGCGCAGCGAGAGGCAGCAGCTAAACAGGGAAGAGGTGATGATGATGATGATGCTGTCGATTTGGATGAGGAGAGCCAAAGACTGGTTTCATCTCCAAAGGTTGTCTGAGGGTCATGATCACCAAATATCCAGTTTTGTTCATTTTTATGGAATAGTCACAGGCGCACCCATGTTTTGAAGATTTGTCAGTCATATACTCAAGGAAATACAAGAGGCAGCATTGTTGCTCTAGGAGAGGCTGCAGTAACTTTACCTGATACATATTTGGTATAATTGTTTGTCACCATGCCGATGTTTAATTACTTGGAAATGGGCAACCAATGAAATGGCCGTCATATGGTTATTGGGACCTATCTGACATTGTATTTTTGTATACCTGATGATGTGCCAGATTACATACAACCTTTCTGACATTTTATGTTTTAGCAATACATTAGCTTCATGGTTCTGGTATATGATCAGATTTTCAGTGGTCCATTTGTTATCAGAGAGGGTTAACTAAACTACGCATTTGTTTGTGGTATGCATTAACATTTGAGTATCTTCAGTATAAATTTCACCACCTTTTTTTTATTGATATATGCTTTTTAAGTGTGGATATCTTCAGGATGCTTTACAGTAAGAGATAACGGCAGCAGTTGATGAGAGACTGCCAAGATCGGCTGCATTATGTCATCTGGTGTATTATTCTACAAGGCAATGCCAAAAATGTGTGTTGATTCCCCTCACCAAAAAGACAGAGAGAGAGGGAGAGAGCTGTGTTGATGCTACAGCAGCTAAACTAGATAGTCGGTGGTGCTTGGTTTTTTATGTTGTCGAGTTATGTTCGGTTCTACTGTTCTCTAGATTATAATTCTCTAGAGCATGAATTGGTATGATTTGGCATGGCTTCAGAAGGTTTGTCATATTAATGGGTTGCTTTTCTCAATTTTTTCTTATACAAAGTAAATTGTTCACCTGATTGCACTATCTTGTTCCTGAATCCTCGGTCCTTCCTTAAAAGGCTGAGCATGTGCGTGGGATGATTTCGTTTCTTTGTGCTCAGATGTTTGTTATTAACGGCGAACATGTTAATGCATTCCTTTTATTTTAAATTGTAGTGCTGTGTTCTAGATACTATGTCCATCTTAAAATAAATTAATTTCTAGAATAACTTTTAGTCAAACTATCCTAAATCTGACTGTTATATGAAAGGGTAATAACACCAAATAAGTATATTATAAAAGTATATTTCATGGTATGGCTAGTGATCCTTAGGATAACTTTAGAAGTTAATTTAATTTGGGACGTAGGGAGTACAAAGTTTTTAATGTAATTTGTGCTGTTTGGTATTCTGTTAGACATTTTAGTTCCAACAGTACGCCAGCATTGATTCACCAAAAAAAGAAGAGAAGTCCGACAGCATTCTAGGACAGGCCTGAGCTTTGCTGCTTCTTGATAATTCACGCTGAAGCTGATTGCAAATCACACATACTGTACTATTCTGGCTTCAGGTGAACGAAGCTAGTGAAAAGCCCCAACCTTCTGACACCATATTTCACTAGAATTCAACGAGAAAGGAGTCAAGACTCAAGATGCATAAAAAATTTGCTAGAGTGCATGACAGCTGACTTATCAGTCACCGAAATAGTGTTTTTCTCTCACAACAAAACAGTCAAAAACAGCATCAACTGGCTTATCAACCACCAAAACGATCAAAGCGAACTATGTCCAGGCTTCGTGACAAAAACTGAGTAGACAACATGTGGCCACATTAGATGCTTCACTCGTTTATTCGTCTTATTATTTAGACTAGCAAATATGCCCGTGCGTTGCAACGGGAGAAAAAAATTGAACATTAGTTTAAAAAAAAGCAGACACGAGTATTACATATTTATTCATATTTTATATTTTTTTCTATATCTCTTTTAACCTTTTTTTCATCATCAACTCATTTTATTGTTATTTTCAAGCTAAATACATGGTATTTTCATAGACCCAAATCAAAGAAGTCTTTGGTGAAGTCCATTGCTATTTATTTGTTATTTTTATTTTCCTCTATAATATCAGTATTTTTGTATATGCTAAAATTAATAGAATATAGAAATAGATGGATTCGGTTGTCATGTTGCCAATTTAGAAAAAATAGACTATTTTGTTCACTGTCTAGAAATTTCAAATTTTGGCGTTAGTGTACCCAAAGAGAAAAACTTGAGACTAACAAGATCACAGTTTATCTGTTCAAATCAAAAGTATCACTGTTTAGGATACAACGAGATGAGAATTAGCTGTACTTTTGTTCTAATAGGTTCAGAAAACTCGATCAATTAGCCCCTCTATTTTGGTACTGGTACTAGTAAGGTCTTAATAGTTCTGAAAAGTTTGTTGATTTTAGATCAATGGTTGCACCCTCTGTTTTTTATTTATTTTTTTAGTCATATTATCTGTGGCAATCTTGGAGAAAATTAAGTAAATTAAGTGAGACATAAGAAATCAAATGAGACAAACTAAGTGAGACCACGTTTGTGAGTGGCCCTACTACACAATAGTCCAATACAGAAAACGTCTTTTCTTTTTTAGTTTTAAACAAAAGTCTTATGAAACTTTTATTCCACCATGTACTGTATTTACAAATTAATGCATGTGCATGAAGCATAAATGCGTCAGGGTGGGAAGTCTGCATTCCTTCATCAAGTAGCATACGGTTAAACGCATCCATCTTGCCCTGATGTTGCCAACACTTTGGGTTGAAACCTATAGCCACTTTACGGAGTCCTTTGGCACTTGCGAGCACAACTTTCATGAGCCAGAGTTCACAGTCTGTTCCTGTCAATCCGCTAAGCTCTACTTCCTGTAGGTGATCCATGGAGATTTCATATGATGTCCAATAGTCTTGGTGATGGCATTCCAGACCCAGCCCTGACGGTTATTCCCTGGCGGTTCACCGTCAGAGAATTTACTTTTTGATTTCCTTGACAGTGTTTTGAATTTCCCTGACTTTCCGTACACCGTCAGGGAATTTCGACTTTCCAGTAGTGAGACCTAATCCAGCTTTTAAGTCATAGTGCTGCAGCACAGATATATATATATGTTGATGAATTTAAAATGCGATGAGATATATATATTGGAGAGAGAGAGAGAGAGGAAATGTCGGTCTAGCTACAAACAAAAAGAGAAGTGAATAATAAGACCAATGATCGAGTTTAGGATGAGTACGTATGTGCTCACATACTACTGCCGAGAGCTTCACCATATAATTTATGCTGTTTTGGGGGTGTCCTCCATTTCTACATTTCCCCGGAACTTTCACACTATTTCCCCATTTTATCTTATTAGTATATTAGAATCGAGATGCTAAATTCTTCTTTTCTTTGCTCACAGGTATGAGAATAGACAGCTAATTGCTCATGCCATCTGTGTTCATGTTGCAAGGAGCTAGGAATAGAGAGGTGATAAGGATGATGGTGCATCCAGCACATTGGCAGGTTCTTCCCCTTAATCTCTATCCCATCTATCCAGTTATTACATATTGCTACACATATCGATAGACCTATTAATTTCTTGAAGCAGTAGCACAGATCAGTACATCTATGAATGGAGAGTGCCTCTGTAACTCCATGCTCTGCTCTATTTATTTCTCCCCTTGGTCTTTGTACGGTGACCTAAACAAAAATACTGAGTCGTAAAACCGAGATGATGATCAGATTATCAAGAAGTACATGCTGCTGTATGGTAACATGAAACGATTGTTTTGGTAGGTGATACCATATTCGATTCTTACTGACGGTTCTATTTCCATGGCTCTGACAAACATATGGTATATATATAGTAGTTTTCTAATATCTCAATTTGATATCCATAGGTTCTATAGTATGGCATGCCAAAAAAGATTCATAGGCCAATTTTCCAAGTTTGCCTTCCTGAATCATAAAACCGTAATGATGATCAGGTTATCAGGAAGTACATGTTGCTCTGTAGCAGTATGAACCCATTATTTTGGTAGATGATAGCAATAGGTATATGGTATATTGGTGCCTCTGAAAGACAAAAACTATTTGATTCTTACTTATGGTTCCGTTTCTAGGCCTCCGACAAGCATTTTTAGTCAACCTGGTTTTTTGCAGTAAAAAAAAAGGCAGGCTGATTTTTGCAGATAGCCTCATTGTTGTTTTTAGGTTGACATCTTTGATGTCATTTTATTTGTTTTAGTTTCATTGGAAAACTATTTCTCACACCCATAAAAATGCAATTACTAAGGGCCATGATCTTAGCACATGGATAAAATACTTAGTCATCTGCTATAGAACACTCAGTGCTGATAAACTTTGGTTTCAGAGAATAAACGTACCAGTACAATGATCCTTGAAATCAGTAGCGGATGTTGGGCTACAATATTGGGTCTGCCAAACCATAGAAAATAGTTTAGGATGCCGCCCCTCAATCATGACTAGGCTTGATTGTTACCTCTATCATGACTACGCTTGATTATTAGATCCTTTCATGACTCCAGAATATAGGTACTGCCTTTCAGTTATTTATATACAAATTGGTCTTCTCATGTACCAAAACACCCATTAAAGCAATATGTGACTTCTGTAATTTTGGGATATATACCATTGTATTTCTTTTCCTGTCAAATACAGCCCTCCAACTTTTGACAAACATGATCAGTACGTCGTCATTGTCTAACATCTCTTATTATTAATATAATCTGATAGATTCAGTTACCTGCTTGCCTATTCCAGACTATTGTTATTCTAGATTCAGCCCCAGAAATGTAAAGATGCCATCATGCTTTGTCTATTTCTGTCCATTAGCGTCTCTACTGTATTTTAGTCTCATCTCTTCTCTGACCATTAGATCCATGTCAATGGTTTATACACCATGCCATAAATTGAATTGCAGTTTCTGCATTTTATATTTTCGAATCTTAGGTTCATTATTTTTCTGGAGCCCTTCTACCGTGACACCTTCTTATCTGAGAACCTTTTCCATCAAAAGAGTTTATGGAAAGTAGAATGCCGGGCAATTTTTTGCAAGGAACATGAGCTGGACATTGACTGTTGGGGTTTCAATTGAGATGTCATGTAACGAAGATGACCTTAGTAACAAAACTGAGCCTTACAAAGTTAATTACTCCACTGGCTTTACCATGTTTCTGATTTAGACCTCCAAGAAGTTGTGCTGCATGTTTAATTTATCAATTTGTGAATAGAAAGGAATTAACTACAATCACCTTTGACAAATGCATCTAGGTGTTAAATCGTGCGTGTGGCGAGACAGGCAGCACTGCACGCACAGCTTCGTCCGCCCCAGAATGGCGTACATTTGCAGCAAGGCACTACGGCCGGCCGCCGGCGATGCTCCTTGCCACATGGCCACCACGAGAGTGTTGTCATGGAATAGCAAGGACCAGAGATGAGTCAGCAATTCACCTCCATTTGCCAGTCTTTCCATGTGAGCTTTATAGGTTATTCCTGCCATGTTGACATGACCAATCTTAAGTTTTCTAGCTGCTTTGTGATACTTTCTTGATGCAGGTTGCTTTGGGATATACGTTAGTGGTTCAGCGTTCCTTAGAGAGGTTCTTCTATCAGTATATTTCATTAGTAATATATAGTGTTTATGCTTGAATATCTCACAGCTATTAATATTGTAAGCTAATTAAAAGATCCTATCGATTAGTCCTCATTGATGACCTTCAGGCCTCTGCTCTTGCTCATTATTTGTTGTTTGCATCTGCATGATGTTTCCTGACAGCACGAAATTAGGATAAAAAACATCCAAGAAACCGACCAAACAAAAGAAGATCCGTGTGTATAGTAGTTTCAATGGTTTTATATTGAATTGGGTGCGGTTTGAAATATCTTTGCTTAATACCTATATATGGCTATTATTGCTGGTTCTATTTTTTCACATACAGATATAGAGTTCTCACATATAGTGTCCATATATTTACCGCTATTCTCTACTCAAACAGATTCGTCTGACTGGGAACCATGGACACCCTGATTGCCCACTACACATCATAGTCTGCACGAATCAGCATCCACTTGGATGGAAAAAACAGTCAGCCCATCATCCAAAGCTGTTGAAGATAGCATCTGAGCTGCGCCTATCAACATTTTGTGTAACCAAACCTGTATAAAACTACCAAACTTAACTTAATCAATTATCTAGGCACCCATGCACGCTAAAAGCTTTTCTCGATACTATATATATATATATATATATATACACACTCTCTTCAAATCAGATTTCGCAATTGTTTTGCACGGTTTTTTCGATCAACCATTGGGACTACAGACATGAGATCAATGTTGTGTTTTGTACATCATATTGCTGTCCTAAATGACTCCTAATCAAGTAGGAAAAAGTATACCATTTGCATTTGCGCGCGGGGGCGCGCCCTCAGTACTAGTTAGTTAACTACATTTGAGCGCATGTTTGCCGATAGCTGGCTTATCCACGTTAGTAAAATTGTTTTAGTCCGCTCAAATCGAGATTTTAACGCTCAGATCTCGTTTTAGACACTGTTTTTCGTTGGCCACGCTGAAGTCTCGTGCTAAACAATTTTTTTTGGTGGGGCTCGCCTTGCTGAGCTGCCTGCTTATTAACTCCTGTCTCCCACCTCCCTCCAAAAAAAAAATCCTCTCTCCCACCGGTTCATCTCGTTTCCTCCGTCGCCCTCCTCTCTCCCTCTCGTTTTCTCCGCTGCCCTTCGTACCACGCGCCGGCGCGAGCGTAGTGCGCCGCCATCTCCGCGCGCTAGGCCCAGATCTGCGTCTCCTCTCGTCGCTGCCTGCTGCGGGGTTCTTCTTCGCGCCGCCGGGAGCCGGGAGCCGTCAGCTCCGTCGTCGTTGCGCGGTGGGGGCGGCTGGGCCGCCGCCCCTCCGCGCGTGTCACACATGGCGACACAGAGTAAGGAGAAGACGCCAGCAGCAGTCGTGTTCACCAATGCTTGGCGTAGTTATTAGCGTGTGCGTTTTCCATTTGCTGTATGACGAGTGGACCAGATCGGTCAGTGTATGTAACCGCACATAAGTGCTGAACCCTGTGGGGGATCCGACAATCAGACATTTGTAATAGAACAACGCCAAGGCTGAGGGGCTTGCCTCGCCGGCGATATCGTCCACCTGATATCCCCTCTTGCGTGCTCACGTCGGTGGCGTCTAGCCGGCGGCCAAGGGTCGTGACAAGTGGTATCAGAGACGTCGTTCCTCCGCGTGGGTGTTGCGCTAGCCGCGCTTCGTCTCCGCCAGTTCCCCACTCCACCGTCGAGCGATCGCCTTCTGCCGCCACCCACAAAACCCCACCTTTCACCACCACCACCACCACCACCACCTTCCACCACCAGATCGCGCCACCACCACCGAGCTGCGCCTGTTCAAGTGCGAGAGTGCTCTGATTCGGATCATAAATCCCAGCGGCAGGTTGATTCCGCGGTTTGGCCCAGTTGCGAAACCGGCGGGAGTCCTGTAGGTCCGTTTGGGTGATCTAGATCAGCACAATCGACGATCTTGCGCAGCTACCTCCGACGATCACGGCGACATCGGCACCAGTGCACCACCTGTTCGACGGCAGGTCTCTTCCGGCAAGCCAGCGCGTCGCCACATCAACACAGTGAGCCATCAAGACTGTTCCTTTTACAATGTTGCCCGATTGAATAGGTGACGAGGGTTGCAAGACACTTGTTCTTGCGTAAAATTCCGTAGTCAAACTGTTCAATTGTGCGCGGAGAAGAAGGCGGGGAAGTGTCCAGAAGCTTGGGTTGCAAGGCTGAGTCTTTGTGTAAAATCCCTCGGCTTTTGCCTCACTTCCAGGCGGCGATGATAGTGTCAGCACCGAGTAGGGGAGACTAAGGCCAAACCTGTGCTCCCACTGGGTGATTTCGAGAAGTGTGTCTGAATTTTTCACAACGGCTCCTCCTAAACCGTCCATTCAGACGAGGATTCTACTGGACGAGATGTCAAAAAGTAGCAAAGCCGACAAGGATCGTTGGGATCAAGTGATGGAGAATTTTGATCTGCTCTTCACTCAAATGAATGACATTGGCGTGGTGCAACAGCAGATGAAGACTCAACTCGACATCCGTGGTGCTGCCATGGATCAATACTCCAAGGATCAACAGATGATTGCACAACAGGTATGAGCAAATGGGCAAGCTGTAGCCCTCCAATAGAAGCCAAGCACGCCCCAGTATGATGATGAATCCTCTGACAATGCTTCAGTGGTGTTTGAGGAAGATCCTGAATTTCACAATGTGTTTGCCAAAGCCAAAGACAAAGACAAGTTCAAACTTGAAACATCCAAAGCTCACAAACCCAAGTTTCCCAAGACCAACAAAACCACCGAGCATCACCCAACACTACCAAAGATGCAATTCCCAACATTTGATGGCACTGATCCAAAAATCTGGAAAGATAACTGCCTTAGTTACTTTGACCTCTATAGTCTCCCTGAAGGCATGTGGGTAACAGTTGCAACTCTCCACTTCAGGGAGAATGCAGCCAAATGGTGGCAGGCCTTCAAACAGACACATACAGTCCACAATTGACAATATTTTTGTCAAGCTGTTGAAGCAAAGTTTGGCACTGATGACTTAAGACTAGCCATGGATGAATTATTAGAGCTCAAGCAAACAGGTACAGTGGAGGAATACACCACTCAGTTCCAGTCACTACAGTTCAACATTATCATGCACAATGCTCAGTATGATGACATCTTCTTCACACCCAAGTACATCCAAGGCCTGAAGGAAGAGATCCGAGCCATAGTGGAACCCCAAGTACCCCAAACTGTGTTAAGAGCCTCCACCATAGCCAAGATCCAGCAAGGAGTCCTTGACAGAGCAAAACTCAGGACTGCAAGACATGCTTATCTACCAAGAGCTTATGGTCTACCAAGAACTGATCCTAAACAACCTCAGCCTGTCTCTACACTGTGGAAAGACAGACAACTCCGGGACTACAGGAAGGCTAATGGCCTGTGCTTTCACTGTGGGGAAAAATATAGCCCAGGACACCTAGAGGTCTGCACAAAAAGGAACAAGGCTCAGGCACATGCTTTAGTCATTAATGACCTGGACAGGGAACTCACAGAAGAAACCCTCAATGCATTGGAAGCTGAAGATGTCTTGAATGAGGAATTTGCTCAGTTGTCCTTGAATGCTTTATCAAGTAATGCCCAGACCAACTGCATCAAACTCAAGTCAAGGGTCCAGGACAAAGTGATGCTGATCCTCGTTGACAGTGGCAGTTCTCATAGTTTTGTGAGCTCACAGTTTGTCCATCTAGCTCAACTTCCAACTGAACCCTCCCCACCCAAGAAAGTGCAGCTAGCAAATGGGGAATGGATAGTCACTGCCAAACAAGTGTCCAACCTGCAGTGGTACTGTCAAGGACAAACCCTATCAACAGACATGATTGTCTTGGAAATGCAACCCTATGATGCTATTTTGGGGTTTGATTGGTTGCAGGCACACAGCCCTATGAATTGTGACTGGGTCAACAAGACACTACAATTCAATGAAAATGGCAAATCTGTTAGTCTGACCGGGTTGCAAGATACAGCTCCACACATTTCTACTATGTCATCCTCTAAGTTGTACAATTCCACCAAAGCCAATGACATTTGGGCCTTTGTCCTCATAGACCACATCACTGATTCTATCACCCCTTCACCCCATACGGAATCCACCACCCCACCACAACTCACTGATCTTCTCACTTCCTATTAAGATATCTTCACTACACCCACAGAATTACCACCTCAGCGCACATATGATCATGCCATACCCCTCATACCAGGAGCTATACCCATAAATTCTAGACCATATCACTATTCCCCACAACACAAGACAGAAATCGAAAACCAAGTTCATGACCTGTTACAGCATGGACTGATTACACATAGTCACAATCCTTTTGCTTCGCCAGTCCTATTAGTGAAGAAGAAAGATGGTTCTTGGCGATTTTGTGTGGACTGCCGCAAACTCAATGACCTAACCATCAAGAATAGGTTTCCTATGCCTATCATACAAGAGATATTGGATGAGTTAGCTGGGGCTCAGTACTTCACCAAGCTTGATATGCGATCTGGTTACCACCAAGTCAGGATGCTTCCGGAGGATGAACATAAAACAGCATTCAAGACACATCAAGGTCATTACCAATTCAAGGTAATGCCCTTCGGTCTCACCAATGCCCCTGCAACATTTCAATGTTTGATGAACCACATCTGCAACCATTCCTCAGAAGGTTTGTGCTTGTTTTTTGGATGACATACTCATCTATAGTGCAACACTAGAGGACCACATTCACCACCTGAATCAAGTACTGGCTACACTAAGACAACATCACCTCTTTTTAAAGGAGAGAAAATGTTCTTTTGCACAGTCCAGTCTGGAGTACTTGGGCCACATTATTTCAGGAACAGGGGTATCGACAGACCCGACCAAAATCAAGGCAATGCTACACTGGCCAGTACCAACATCAATGACTAAAGTCAGGGCTTTCTTAGGCCTCACAGGGTACTAGAGGAGGTTTGTACAGCATTATGGTCTTCTAGCCAAACCTCTCACCAACATTCTGAAACAAAAGCAGTTTAGCTGGTCGTCGGCAGCTCAACTAGCCTTTGATAACCTGAAAATGGCTATGACCAAAACACCTATATTGGCTTTGCCCAATTTCCAGGAAACATTCACTGTAGAGACAGATGCGTGTGCTGATGGCATTGGGGCTATACTCATGCAGCATGGTCAGCCAATTGCTTACTTGAGCAAGGCCTTGGGAGAGAAACATAAGGCCCTATCCATCTATGAGAAGGAATTCTTGGCACTGATAATGGCTGTGGAAACATGGAGACACTACCTACAGAGACAGGAATTTTTCATCCTCACTGACCACAAATCTCTGGCATACCTCAAGGAACAAAATTTACACTCAGACATGCAGCGAAAGGCCATGACTCGATTGATGGGTCTCCAGTTCAAGATTGTGTATCGACAAGGCAAAGAAAATGTAGCTGTTGATGCTCTGTCTCGTGTAGCTCATCTCATGGATATACAGATGGTGTCTTTAGTACAGCCTACTTGGATACAAGAGGTCCTCAACTCCTATACAACAAACTCCAAATCTCAACAACTCCTCTAGAGGTTACCACTAACCAGTCCAGATGAGAATGGCTACAGTCTCGATCAAGGCATGATCAGGAAGCAAGACAAGATCTGGATAGGCAACAATTCAGCCCTCCAAACAAGACTGATTGTTGCCTTTCATTCTAGTGCTCTGGGGGGCATTCTGGCATAGCTGTCACTTATCACAGGATCAAGAAACACTTCAAGTGGAAAGGATTAAAGCAAGATGTGGAAAACTTTGTGAAACAGTGCTCAGTCTGTCAGCAGGCCAAGCACAACACTCACCCAATGGGATTACTCCAACCATTACCAATTCCAGAAGGTATTTGGCAAGACCTCTCCATGGATTTCATTGAGGGATTACTCAGATCACAGGGTTTCAGTGTGATTTTGGTGGTAGTGGATATGTTCACAAAATATGCCCACTTCATGCCAATCAAACATCCCTACTCTGCTAGTACTATTGCACATATTTTTATGGATAATGTGGTTAAATCTCATGGACTACCTCGCTCCATTGTGTCTGATAGGGACACCATCTTTCTGAGCCACTTCTTGAAAGAACTGTTCAAACTCTACAAGGTGAACTTGCAACTCAGTACAACATATCACCCTCAGTCCGATGGACAGACAGAGCGCGTAAATCAGTGTTTAGAAATGTACCTTCGGTGCTCAGTACAAGATGCTCCAGCTACTTGGAAGCAATGGCTCTCCTTAGCAGAGTTATGGTACAATTCGTCCTTCCACACATCTTTGGGCTGCTCCACTTTCAAGGCTCTTTACGGGTATGAACCCAATATTGGCGCTGTCCCCACCATACCACCTGACACCACACAAGAAGTAACTGAGGTAATCGAGCATCGTGAGCTCCATCTCAAAGCTCTGAAACAACATTTGGCAGCAGCTCAGAACCGCATGAAGCTCGTGGCTGATCGCAAACGACATGACTTCCAGTTTACGGTGGGTGATCAGGTCTTACTGAAGCTGCAACCTTACACTCAATCATCAGTCGCCAATCGACCATTTCCCAAACTGGCATACAAATATTTTGGGCCTTATCAGGTTCTGGACAGAGTTGGTCCGGTCGCATACCGGCTGAACCTTCCTGAGGGGTTAATGATCCATCCAGTGTTTCACATCTCCCAGCTGAAGCCTTTTCATGCTGATCATACACCTGTCTATGATACTCTCCTTGTGCTTACAGATCTTGATGCAGCAGCAGCAGTCCCAGACACCATCATCGACCGTCGTCTGGTCAAGAAAGGCAACCATGTTGTTCCGCAGGTCAAGGTTACCTGGACCGGATTACCACCTTCTGCAGCGACGTGGGAAGATTACAACGTCGTCAAGCAAAGGTTTCCGAAGGCGCTAGCTTGGGGACAAGCTGGAACTCAAGGGGGGGAAGGTGTCACACATGGCGACACAGAGTAAGGGGAAGACGCCAGCAGCAGTCGTGTTCACCAATGCTTGGCGTAGTTACTAGCGTGTGCGTTTTCCATTTGCATTGCTGTATGACGAGTGGACCAGATCGGTCAATGTCTGTAACCGCACATAAGTGCTGAACCCTGTGGGGGATCCGACAATCAAACATTCGTAATAGAACAACGCCAAGGCTGAGGGGCTTGCCTCGCCGACGCTATCGTCCACCTGATATCCCCTCTTGCGTGCTCACGTCGGTGGCGTCTAGCCGGCGGCCAAGGGTCGTGACAGCGCGTTGCCTCCGGCGCCGTTGTGCGGTGGAGGTGCCTGGGGCTTAACACCTCCGCACGACCTGGCCCAGCGTCCGTGCTCCGTTGCGCGGTCAAGGTGGCTGGGGTGCAGCCTCCGCGCGACTTGGCTTTCCCGTGTCTCTTGTGCTAGGTGATCTTCTTGCCTTCGTCGATTCGTCCTCCATTTTTTAATTCTTGTCTTTACTATGTACAGACTGTGTCACCGATTTGTTTGCGTGTGAATTCATATATTTTTCTCGTTCTTGTACTGCACATGTTCCCTTCGTGCTTCCTCTGCGCGACTGTAGGTTCGTCGTGCGTTGCCTTCTTCGCTCGATTCAAGTCACTGTTGTTGTTACAGGTTCCCACGCTTAAGGAAGATTAGCGTTGTCGTGTGCATTTGGCTTTCTCCAGTTCCAGGTATACCTTGGTCGGTTGACGTGTGTGAACGCTTAACTGATTTCCAAGTAAATAATATTTACATTTACCGTGCCAATTAAAGTGCTTGACATTTACCCAGGTTTTCATTAAATAGTATTCATATTTATAACTTTATAATAATTTATAAAAATATATAGGTGCATTATTAGGAACAGATGTAGTATTATATAGATGATCAAGTGCAGGGTCATGGATTGGTTTTCTGTAGCCTACTGTTTGTCTGTTGTTTATATTCACGCCCTTGTACATGATTGCAGGTGATTGGACTTCACTAAAATCGGACTTACGGCTACTTACTGCTAGAAGTAAAGGAGTGCTTCTAATAATCAATGTTAGTTGATAGTTTCTTAATTTGTTCAGTACGATGTCTGTTTCAGTATAATCAGGAGTGCTTCTAATAATCAATGTTAGTTGATAGTTTCTTATTGTAGTTTGCGGTCCCAACCTCTTTTCTTCCTTACATGATTTTTGTTTACCATTTCGAACTCGGTGTGGGTTACACATTTGTATGCACTGGGTGGACTGCAAACAAGATTCTACTTCATGCCTTAAAATAAGATGCCTTAGTTTTATTTCTTGATTTTTTTTTTCCTTTCTCACAATCTATGATTCCTGATTCTCAGGCCACTTTTAGGTGCTGGTGCCTACTGTTCCGGCCTTTGAAAGGTAGTTTCTGTGGTGTTATGGGAAGCTAATTTTATAGGCCATCTTAGTGCTTGGGATCCCTGTAATTCGCGTTTTTTACGGTTCGTGTTCCCAAGCCTCGTTACTACGCACTCATATGTTACGAATGCCAAATAAGGAGGGCTTTGCCGCTTTGGTGAGTGTTGTTTCGTCATGTTATAAACTTTAGCATAAAAACTAATACCACAGTGCTGACTGCTTCCAATATCTTGGTACTTCTGTTCACGACTTTATATTCTTGATTGATGTTACATGCAGTCTGCCAAATACACATCTTCCAATAAGGCAATAACTGAACTGATTGCCTTATCAGGTATGAGGTCAAACTGATTACCTTGGTACATCATCACCGGCAAGAACAAACACCTTAGGTTAAATAGGTATGTATCAAATATCTCTTCTCAACCTTGGGGACCAGTTTGATCCATGGGGCAGTGCTTAAATTAGTTAATTATTTGTTCCTCTTAACGATGTCGAGGTAGAACAGTTGAATTTGTTACTCTTTGTGGTACAGTTGACACAAATTAGATGTTTGATAGGAATATAAAAAATATTCTTGGAATTTAGCAGGCACTGCATCCTTGCATTAGTAAATGTAACATCTAATTGTTCTTACCTTATCACTATATATAAAACCTGCTCTATCATGTTTTGTATTGAAAACATGCTCATGTATGAACTATGATACCAAGTTCTACAGTACATGGTCATTGAAGAGTGGTCTGTTTCTTTATTGCCCTTAACAGAAATTGTAGTAAACAAGGGTACACACTGGTCATAGCATACACCTTTAAATGGACATAAATAATATAATGGTTTTTGCCTTTTTTGGTAACAATTCTCTAAAACTGCGGTGACAATTTGTAGTATTGACAACCTTAGAATAACCATTTGAGGCCCATTAGCCAATTTGTTAGAAGTGAATCTTCATTGCAGCTTTGAGTGCGTATCGTTTTTCCTTGTATAAATTTAGTGAATTCTCATGGAATGAATCGATTAAAAATATCATTTATTTATTTGTCCATATTGATACGGATGAGAGGAAAATTCGCACAGGACATCAAAAGCAAGTTCACAATGGTCTTGTGTAAAGCCATCCACCTCTGATGCCATGGAGCTATGTTCTGTTCAGAGTTAGCTTATGAAACAACCAAAAACATGCATTTGATAACTTTGGTTTAGTGAAAAATGATGTATTTTCTGAGCTTTGAGAGCTAGCTATTTGAATATGATATGAATATATTGGTAACATATTTCTCGACAAATTTGAAGTCTGAACCCTTCAGTTATCTGATGCCTTTAACATTTCTTGCTATTTAATGTATATGTACAATGTTCTGTTTTCCTAAGGAGCATCAGTACCTGTGAAACAATAGTATACCTCTTTTTCTTTGTAAGAATGGAGTGCTAATAGATGTGTGTATATTAAATTTGGGAAATTTGAGACATGGAGAAATTGTGCTTGAGCTGATAGCCTAGGCTTGTAGACATGAAGGAACTTTAGCACCAAACCTATACTCTACTTGATTGATGTTATTTTAATTATTGTGATGCCTCAGTGGGTTCTGTTATTTGTATCTTCCCTTCCATGTTTGCAAGATCTTTTTATTAGGAGATGATAGGATTCACATACATAGATGTAGGTTTCATTTCTATAAGTACTCAAAATTTAGGTTATAAACCTTGCTATTTAATGACATATTTATTTCCAGAGTAAATAGTCGATAGAACGTATATATTGTACTGGATATGCTTTATCTTAACATGAAACGATTCAGATACATAGATTCAGGTTTCATTTCTAGAGTTACTCAAAATTCAGTTTATTAACCTTGCTATTTAATTATGCTTTATCTTAACATGAAACGATTCAAATACATAGATGCAGGTTTCATTTCTATAGTTACTCAAATTCAGTTTATTAATCTTGCTATTTCTAGATTAAATGGTTCATAGAACGTATAGATTGTACTCGATATGTTTTATCTGGACATGAAACGCAAGCTGAAGTTTGCTTGAGCTGATAGCCAACTCTTCTAAATTTCCTGATGGACAAATGAAAGTGCTAAGGCTCTGCTTTAATAATACCAGAATAGAGTGTTGCACTTGCATAGATGCTAGGTACTACACTCAGTGGCGAAGCTAGACAAAAGTGGCGCTGGGGTCGGAACTAATATACACTGGGGTCTTTGCCTTCAGATATCTGTAAAAAATAGTAAATATCACTGAATTTGTGCAAATTTATTGGGGTCAGCGGACCCCGATGGCAAAGCCTAGCTTCGCCACTGACTACACTGGTTTAGGATCTTACGCCTAATTAAAGGTACTACACTGGTTTAGGATCATGCACCTAATTAAATGATTTTGGTGCTAATTTTTTTTCCTGTTTTCTAAATCATTGTTTCTTAAATAGCAGTTGTGTATGATAGATTTAAAATGGTGTTTCCTGAATGCCTTCTCTGTAGAATTCAACCCTATTATCCCATGGTATGATAGTCATGTGTGATTAGAGTTTATTCTCTTCCTCTGAATCACACATCTATATTATTATTGCTAGCCTAATGTTCATGTATCATTGGGTAGGTTTTCATGTCCTCTAGATTAGAGGTTTACACAGGAATTGAAGGAACACTAATAAGGTAATTTTAGGAACACCATTGTTGTGATTCTTTTCAAACTCTTTAACTCTTCTGCCCAACTCAGTTCTCAGGCAATTCCTCCTACCCCTTAAAAAAAGGTTTGTCATCATAGACAACACACAGCTATTAAATTATCTTGGTTTGTTCTATAGATTCCATATTGGTTGCCGATTTAAGGAGTTGGTTCATCTTTCTATATTACCATTCAATTAGAAACAATGAAATTGTTAGTGCACCCAACACCAAAATAGAGTTCTGTTTATTTCAGAGGCTACTTTTAATTCGTAGATTCTTTCTATTTTTTAATTGTCGTACCCATACAACAACCGGGCCATTGTACTTACTTCTAAAGTGTAAGATTAGTTATATTTTCCCTTGTTAGCAAAATGATGACCCTTGTTCTGAGGTAGAGGTGGATGAGAGGCATTCCAGCCAAGTATTTAAATTCCTTCCTTTCTTTGCTGCATTTAGGTGCACATGGATTCTGATTGTACAAGGATGTCAGCACATGTCTAAACGTCACTGATGTGGGTCAAACACTACATTATTCTCCCAAGGATGTCAGCACATGCCTAAACGTCACTGATGTGGGTCAATCACTACATTATTCTCCGTGTTGCTGATGTTCATTTAGAGAACCTACAAAATCATTGCATATCGGTCATGTTCTCAGATTTTCCAGTTGGTTCATGTATTTATATTTATATTTTTTTTATGAAATATAGATGTCTAAATGAGCATTGCAATGAACCTGCAATCATAAACTCTGTATATGTAATATATTAGCTCTTAGTAGTATGATTCCATATGTTTATCTACCTTACGTTCCCAAATCCATGTGCCATCAAATTTTTGCCTATTAATGCGTCGCGCGGTGGCGCGCGTTTTCAACTAGTCTATGACTATGACCAAAGCACTTCAATGGAGCATGTGCAAGGCTTGAGAAAACATGAACACAAGGTGACAAGTGTTATGAAATATTAAGGTGGATGTTCATAACCCCTATACTATTAAAGTTACAACCTTCATGATTCAATGGTGTAACTCTCCTTGTATTTATTCTTGTAACTCCATCTCTCATATGAAGCTATATATATGAGGGCTTATGTATTGTAAAGAATATACGAGAAAAAGAGAACAACTCATTTTCATCCTCTCTACTTCTATTTTACATATTCTTACATACATATTCATGATAGTGAAACTAGTTATTACATAACACGTTATCAGCATGACTGTCTCTAAAAGCTATCAAGAACTAGATAAGGAACTTTACATTGATCATAATATTTTTTCTATGGTAAGAAATTATTGTTTGTATATGTTTCTATATTTTATTCTTGTATGATTGTTTGAATTTCGTAATCTATATATTTTGTAGTTTACTATGTCAAATCTTGCCAAGCTTGATTTCACGGCTCTGGATATTTTGGGCAAGAATTACTTGTCATGGGTGCTAGATGCTAAGACTCACTTGAATGCCAATGGGCTTGGTGATGCGATCAAAGAAAAAAAATAATGCATCTAGCCAAGATAAAGCAAAGGCTTTGATTTTCATTCGCCGTCACCTCCATGAAGGTTTAAAGGTTGAATACCTTATTGATAAGGATCTCCTTGTTCTTTGGAACAAACTAAAAGAAAGATTTGATCATCAAAAGACAGTGATCCTCCCTAAAGCTCGTTACGAGTGGTTGCACCTAAGGTTGCAAGACTATAAAAGTGTTTCTGAATATAATTCAGCCATGTTTAGAATCACATCACTGTTACTATTGTGTGGAGAAAAAGTGACAGATGAAGAGATACTAGAGAAAACATTCTCTACATTCCATGCATCAAATGTGCTGCTTCAGCAGCAATACCGTGAGAAAGGATTCAAGAAATATTCTAAACTTATTTCTTATTTGCTTGTGGCTGAACAAAATAATGAGCTTTTGAAAAACCATGAAACACGTTCAACTGGTTCAAATCCACCCCCTGAAGTAAATGCAACAAGATATGATAATCAAAATAGTGGGAGTGGACACGGACGTGGCCGTGGCCACGGACGTGGACGCGGGCGCGGTCGTGGATATGGATATGGTCGTGGTAGAGGAAATTATAGTATCCAATTTAAGAACATGGGGAATTCCAATAAAAGACAAGAAAGGGGAGATAAAGATATAGGGGAAATTGATGTAACTAAAAATGCATGCAATCGTTGTGGTGGAAGATCTCATTGGGCACGCAACTGTCGCACACCCAAATATCTTGTTGATCTCTATCAAGAATCACTTGAGAAGAAGAACAAAAAGATAGAGACAAACTTTGCAAGTGGTAGTGGTGATAATATTTTGGATGATAATATACTCAGTGCGACAGATATTGGAGAATATGACCACAAGACCGTAACACATCTTGATGTTTCTGATTTCTTCATCCAAGAATAAATAATCTTGTTGATAATTTTCTTCATGCATGAATAAATGCAATATAATGGGAGTACCATTGAAGCATGTTTCATCTTATAAATGAATGAATAAAGTTATATTATGTTTCCATTTAATTAGTATTCATTTCATATGTTTTACTATATTTCTTTAATAGAGAAGTAATGTTTATTAGTACGTTTTATTTTAAAGAGTATGGATGAACCATTGACTCAAGAGCTTGCAAATGAAGAAACTATATGTATTATAGACAGTGGAACAACTCATACTATCTTGAAGAGTAAAATGCATTTTTCCTATCTTATATTACAAGATGCAGTTGTTCATACTATATCAGAACGTGCTAAATTGATAGAGGGTTTAGGAAGAGCCACAATAATGTTACCTTGTAGGACAAAGGTAGACATAAACAAAGCACTTTATTCCCCAAAGTCTCAAAGAAATTTGTTGAGCTTTAAAGATATACGTCAAAATGACTATCACATAGAGACAATGTGTGAGGGTAATGTGCAGTACCTCAACATAACAAAGATGTCATCAGGGAAAAAATATGTGTTGGAGAAATTGCCAGAATTACCTTTTGGTTTATACTATACAAGTCTCAAAGAGAATGAGTCATATATGGTGATGGAACAAAAGTTCACCAACCATAACAATTTTATTATTTGGCATGACCGGTTAGGCCATCCCGGATCAGTAATGATGCGAAAAATTATTAATAGTTCATGTGGCCATGAATTAAAGAATAAAAAGATTTTTCAATCGAATGACTTCCTATGCATCGCATGCTCTCAAGGGAAACTGATAGTACGCCCTTCACCGGCTAAAATTGGACATGAGTCCCTCGCTTTTCTAGAGCGCATACAAGGAGATATATGTGGACCAATTCATCCACCAAGTTGACCATTTAGATATTTTATGGTTTTGATTGATGCATCAACTAGATGGTCACACGTCTCCTTGCTATCAACCCGCAACATAGCATTTGTGTGGTTGTTGGCTCAAATAATTAAGTTAAGAGCTCAATTTTTGAATAACCCGATCAAAACTATACGCTTGGATAATGCTGGTGAATTTACATCAAATAGTTTCAATGAACATTGCACGTCAATTGGAATAAGTGTTGAACATCCAGTTGCACATGTTCATACATAGAATGGTCTTGCAGAGTCATTTATTAAACGTCTCTAACTAATAGCAAGACCATTACTTATGAAGTCAAAACTGCCAATGTCTGCATGGGGACATGCTATTTTGTATGCAGCAACATTGATTCGCATCAGGCCAACAAGTTACCATAATTTTTCCCCTCTACAGTTGGTTTTTGGCAAAGAGCCAGATATTTCCCATCTAAGAATTTTTGGTTGTGCGGTGTATATCCTAATTGCTCCACTAAAACGCATAAAAATAGAACCTCAGAGAAGGTTGAGAATATATATTGGGTATGAATCCCCATTCATAATAAAGTATCTTGAACCATCAACGGGAGACATATTTACAGCAAGATTTGTTGATTGTCATTTTGATGAATCAAATTTTCCAACAACAAGAGGAGAAAATAAACAGCTGAATAGAGAAATAAGCTGGAATGAATTATCATTATCTCATTTTGATCCTCGTACAAAACAATGTGAGCAAGAAGTTCAAAGGATAATTCATTTACAGAGTTTAGCAAATAATTTGCCAAATGTTTTTACAGACTTAAAAAGAGTGACCAAGTCATATATTCCAGCTGCTAATGCTCCTGAAAAAATTAATGTCCAAAAGGGACAACCATGTATTGCTAATGAGTCAAAGGCTACCATAAAACGTGGTAGACCATTGGGTTCCAAAGATAAAAATCCTAGAAAACAGAAGGGAGCAAAGAATCAAGATGGTCAAATAGAGGAAATAATAATTCAGGAAAAAACTCTTGAAGGAAATGAAGACATGACTCAAGAGGAGACAAAGGTACCTAATTCTTTAGAAGATGAGATCTCATTAAACTATGTCATGTCAGGAAAAATTTGGAACCATGAAAAAGTCATCATCGATGATGCATTTGCATATAATCTAGCACTAGAAGTTATGGATAAAAATGAGGATAAGGAACCTCACTCAATATAGGAATGCAAAGAAAAAAAGATTGGGCAAAATAGAATGACGCAATTCAAGCAGAATTGAATTCTCTTACAGAACGAGAAGTTTTTGGGCCTGTAACTCGTGTACCAAATGGTGTCAAACCCGTTGGTTATAAATGGGTATTTGTGAGAAAACAAAATGAGGAAGGAGAAATCACAAGATATAAGGCACGACTGGTTGCCCAAGGATTCTCACAAAGATCAGGAATTGATTATGAAGAAACATATTCTCTTGTGATGGATGCAACAACTTTTAGATATCTGATAAGTCTGGCAATGAAAGAGAATCTTGACTTGTGTCTAATGGATGTTGTTATAACATATTTATATGGGTCACTTGATACTTGATAGTGACATATATATGAAACTACCAGAAGGATTTAAACTAGCAGGATCAGGTTCTCGAGAACAATATTCTATTAAATTGAATAAATCTCTATATGGGTTGAAACAATCTGGGAGAATGTGGTACAATCGTCTTAGTGAGTATTTGATAAAAGAAGGGTATAAGAATGACTCTATTTGTCCATGTATATTCATAAAAAGATTTGGATCTGAATTTGTGATCATAGTTGTATATGTTGATGATCTAAACTTAATTGGCACTTCTCAGGGAATCACTGAGGCGAAAGATTGTTTGAAGAAAGAATTTGAAATGAAGGATCTAGGGAAGACAAAGTTTTGTCTTGGTTTGCAAATAGAACACCTTAAAGATAGAGTTCTTTTGCATCAAGCAACTTATATAGAGAAAATACTAAAGCAATTTTACATGGATAAAGCACATCATTGAGTACCCCAATGGTTGTTAGATCCCTTGATATAACCAAAGACCCTTTTCGACCTCCAGAATGTGATAGTGAAATTCTTGGTCCTGAGGTGCCATATCTAAGTGCTATAGGAGCCCTAATGTATCTATCTACTCATACACGTCCTGATATTGCATTTGCTGTTAATTTATTAGCAAGATATAGCTCATGTTCTACTAGAAGACATTGAAATGGGATAAAACATATACTTCGTTATTTACAAGGTACGAAAGACATGGGTCTATATTTTTCTAACAAATGCATGGAGGAATTAGTTGGTTTTGCAGATGCAGGATATCTATCTGATCCACATAATGGTCATTCACAAACGGGATATGTATTTATGTGTGGTGGTGCATCTATTTCATGGTGTTCAATGAAGCAAACTATAGCAGCAACTTCATCTAACCATGCAGAAATTTTGGCTATTCATGAAGCTAGCAGAAAATGTGTCTGGTTGAGAAATATGACACATCATATTCGCAAGGTGTGCAATTTACTTCTAGAAAATGAAGCGCCAACGGTTATACACGAAGACAATGCGGCATGCATAACTCAATTGAAAGATGGGTACATAAAAGGAGATAGAGTGAAACACATCTCGCCAAAGTTTTTCTTTACTCATGATCTTCAAAAGGATGGTATTATAACAGTCTATCAAATTCGTTCAAGTGAAAATCTAGCAGACTTGTTCACAAAGGCACTACCTACTTCAGTATTCAAGAAATTGACATATGGTATTGGATTACTGAAAGCTCAAGTTTGGTTTTGGTTAATTGATGAAACCTATGGACTAACCCTATGTGCTAAGTGAATGATCTAGCTAGGGTAATCCACCTTGACACATGGAGCTAAAAGGATGACAATGGTGCATTGATCAAGTGCTTCATGAACCAAGGAAAAGAAGAAAGAGAAAAACAAAAATGGCCCAAGGCAAAGGTATATCATAGGGGCATTTTTGGTTTAGTGATCAAGACACTATAGAGAGTGTGATCACATTTAGGATTGATAGCCGTACTATCAAGAAGGGAAAACTCGTTTCGATTGTGGTTATCATGTGCCACTAGGTTTGCATTGCATGCTAATTAAAATGAACCTAAGTGACATGAAACATAGAATTAAATCCAAGATAATTCAATATGAAGGCTAACACAGAGAAAAGTGCATGGAACTCAAGGTGTTAGCATATGGAAGCTTGGAGAAGAAGTAGCAAATCAGTTTGCCAACACCTAGACGGCTTGGCGATTGTGGAGAAGCTTTGGCGCGTGTTGGTGATTGTTCGTGGCCGGCTTCATCGACTTGTGAGAGGGCTTCATCGACTATTGCTTCTATGCTTGACTTGATCTGGTGGTAGCATATGACATGTTTGTGGGCTTGCAATGCTAGTGCTTGATCTAAACTATGACCTTCAATTGGTTAACTCAACATGGGCAAGATAACCATTCTAGGATGTGTGAAGAAGCTTGTTCATGGTTTCAATCGAGTTGTCTATATTGAACAAGTAATCTAGATTGAGCCACATCTAAGCTTCTCTCCAATAATCAATTCTTTGAGCACCTCTTTTATGATAATAAATGACAAAGGGGGAGAAGTAAGTAGTAAGAAAAATAATTTTGAAAATTTTGAAAAATGAAAAGCACACAAGTAGGGGGAGCAAGACCATGAATAAGTTGTTGCATATCTTTGTGCATTCATAAGTTCTTGCTTGCATGTGTTCTTACATTCATGATACGCTTGTGTGGTGAATGCTAGAAACTAGATTGACTTGATGCTTGAAGTACTAGTATGCTTAGATCTTTCCAAATAGCATCTTTTCAAGTGGTAGTATTTCAAGTGTGCCCCTCAAAGTGTTTTCAAGTGGTTTCTAGGCATTCATGGTGCTAAGGATGGTTTCATATTGCACTCCGATTGGTATCACGCTTCAAAGGTCCATCCTACACACCTTAGCATCATTTGGTAGCATTCACTCTCCCACAATTCTTATTCATGCATATGTGATCAAAATGAACCAAACTCATATATCACATATGTAGGGGGAGCTAATACTACCAAAGTGGAATTTTCATCATATATATTCTTTTATGAAAGGTTATCATCAATTACCAAAAAGGGGGAGATTGAAAGCCCAAGTTTGGTTTTGGTTAATTGATGAAACCTATGGACTAACCCTATGTGCTAAGTGAATGATCTAGCTAGGGTAATCCACCTTGACACATGAAGCTAAAAGGATGACAATGGTGCATTGATCAAGTGCTTCATGAACCAAGGAAAAAAAGAAAGAGAAAAACAAAAATGGCCCAAGGCAAAGGTATATCATAGGGACATTTTTTGTTTAGTGATCAAGACACTATAGAGAGTGTGATCAGATTTAGGATTGATAGCCGTACTATCAAGAAGGGAAAACTCGTTTCGATTGCGGTTATCATGTGCCACTAGGTTTGCATTGCATGCTAATTAAAATGAACCTAAGTGACATGAAACATAGAATTAAATCCAAGATAATTCAATATGAAGGCTAACACAGAGCAAAATTGCATGGAACTCAAGGTGTTAGCATATGGAAGCTTGGAGAAGAAGTAGCAAATCAGTTGGACCAACAAAGGAGGTCCGGACGCTCGGTTTGCTCTGATCGGACAATTGGCAAGCGACCGGAGGCATACCCCCACTCTCGGCCTCGGTATACAGGTGATTCGGACGCTGATGTGTGTCCGAACGCAGGGCTCCGGTCAACCGTCCGGATCAAAATGGCTCTCTGGATGCTCTCTGCGTAGATCCGGACGCAGGCGCTGATGGTCCGAACACGCACTGTGCGCAGCGTCCAGAGGCGACGTGGCGGCTCCCTGCGAAGGCGCGAACGACGTTTTTCAAACTACAGGGCGACCAGACGCAGGCGCATTGGTCCGGACACCCAGCTTCGCGCGTCCGGATGGTGCGTCCGGATCGGATAACAGAGGCTCTACAACTCGGCTAGTGAAGGGTCCGGACGCTATCAATGGTCCGGACCCTAGGCAAAAACAGCGTCCGGACTGGCGTAGAAAGGCAGGATGAAGGGGCAAAACGGCTAGCTTTTGATGGAGGACTATATAAGTGCTTTTGGCCAGCTCAAGCAACAACTCTTGCACCTCCCATTCATTCTAACACTTTGTGCTTGCTTGAGATAGCCCCCAACTCACTCTCTTCACTCTTGATTGCATACTTGTGAGAGTTTGAGTGATCCAAGTGCTTTGATCATTGCATTGCATCTTAGTGGCACTTGGTCATCGTCATCGCCGCGGGATTTCTTGTTATTCTTGGTGTTTTCCAACACCTAGACGGCTTGGCGATTGTGGAGAAGCTTTGGCGCGTGTTGGTGATTGTTCGCGGCCGGCTTCATCGACTTGTGAGAGGGCTTGTACCCACCTCGGCGGAGCGCCAAAGGGTAATTCTAGTGGATTGCTCGTGTCATTGAGTTACTCTCATTTGGGTGGTTTCTTATGGCACCCGGGTAGTGGGCTTGGCTTGTGAATTGTCCATTAGCCACCGAAACACCATTTGAGTAGTCGACACAACGTGGACTAGCTTGGTGGCAACCAAGTGAACCTCGGGAGAAAAATCGATTGTCATCTTGTCTCCCGGCTACTCATTGGTATTCTTGTGATTGGTTCTCTACATTGACATCCATACATCACAAGGCATCGGTATAACAATCATCTCCTCTCTTGTATTTACCTCTTCATATCTTGCCTAGTTAGCTTGCTAGTTAGTTCTTGTTTAGTTGTTCTAGCTTGCTTGAGCTAAGTGTCTTAGGTTCTTGCTATTGTGTGTAGGCACTTAGTTAACTAGAATTGCTTGGATAGGTGGTTTCGCTCCCCTAGTAGAGCTAGAGAAAAAAGCTTCGCCTAAGTGTTTTTCTAACCTTTGCTCTAGTGGTTTGTAGAATTTTTATAGGCTATTCACCCCTCCTCTAGGCATCTAGGACCTTTCAATTACGTCGGTTGAAAGACATCAAGTGATATTACCATCAGGGAGAGTGAATATGTGTGTACTCTTTTTTTCCTTGGCCATGGTTTTTTTTCCACTGGGTTTTCCTTAGTAAGGTTTTTAATGAGGCATGCAATTCATCTCATAATGGACATCCAAGGGGGAGTGTTATGAAATATTAAGGTGGATGTCCATAACTCCTATACCATTAAAGTTACAATCTTCATGATTAAATGGTGTAACTCTCCTTGTATTTATTCTTGTAACTCCATCCCTCATATGAAGCTATATATACGAGGGCTTATGTATTGTAAAGGATATACGAGAAAAAAAGAATAACTCATTTTCATCATCTCTACTTTTATTTTACATATTCTTACATACATATTCATGATAGTGAAACTAGTTATTACATAACAACAATGTTATTGAATTGCCCAGCAGCCTTCTAGACATAACTTTGCCTTGATCGCTAAGGAAATGAGCCCCAAACAGAAGCATCTTGTTTGGTAAGCCTTCAGCTGAGCGGTGAGCACCAACAGACCACAGACAGGGCAACTGAGATAAGTAACTAAAATTCCAATTCCACTGGCGGATCCACCAATCTGGTGAGGCTGCCAGCGAGACTACCCCCTTCCTCAGCCATCGCCGGTGGCAACAGAAAAGCACGAAGGCGAGGAAGGTCCAATTGTCGAAGAGTTATTTTCCCTCGAGTCTTACCGCACCTGAACCTGTTATTTGGGTTCACTCGTCCACATGAAGCCCACGTATAGAAGGTGAAAAGTCTATGCGTCTAGCTCCGTGGTCAAGGGCGTCGCTTAGTTTCCAATCTCATCTCCATTCAGTTACGCGCCTGCTGTGCTGACGGTCGACGGCGATTGCACTGCTAGCCGCTGCTAGCCTGCACACTGCTGCTGCTAGAAAGTTAAGCGATGGAAAGTTCTGATGCAGCAGCAACACAAAGTGGAAAATAGAAAAGGTAAGTGAAATTGACTAAATCTTATTGCGAATTTGATTGGCCTGTAGTTGAGCAATTGGTTTACTGAATTCTATAATTGATAGTTGTAGCCTTGAAGAGATACTTTAGCACTGGTTCGTGCCCAAATACAGATATTACTGCATGGGTTATGCGGGCTGCCGTTTGCATCCTTAGTGAGAACATATCAAGAAAGAGACATTTAAGTGAAACAAAAACATTGGTGACGTCTGCGGACTTCATAACTTCCAACTGCTATAGCACGTATCATGTACTATGTTTGAGGGGGGAAAACTGCTTGCCGGATCGTGTCAATAACCAAAAGCGGTTATGAAGACAGTCAATCTTCTCAGTATTTTGTTCGGCATTACAGCTAGTAGTATATATAGTTAACTTCTTCAGATAATGGCAACAGTTAAATATCTTCAGTATCAATTTCACCACCTTTTTTTATTGATATATATATGCTTTTTTAAGTGTGGATATCTTCAGGATGCTTTGCAGTTAGAGATAATGGCAGCAGTTGATGAGAGACTGCCAAGATCGGTTGCATTATGTCATCCGGTGTATTATTCTACATGGCAATGCCAAAATTTTGTGCTGATTGTCCTCACCAGGGAGGGACGGAGGGAGGGTTGTGTTGATGCCACAGCAGCTAAACTAGACGTTCGGTGGTTCTTGGTTTTTTATGTTGTCATAGTCTGTTCTACTGTTCTCTAGATTAAGCATGAATTGGTATGATTAGGCATGGCTTCAGAAGGTTTGCCACCCGAGATCTGCATCTTGAATTGTGGTTAGGATTTTGCTCACTTGTCATATTAATGGGTTGCTCTTCTCGATTTTTTCTTATAAGTAAATTGGTGACCTGATTGCACTCTCTTGTTCCTGAATCCTCAGTCCGTGTTATTAAGGCTGAGCATGTGCGTGGGATGATTTCGTTTCTTTTGTGCTCTGATATTTGTTATTAACGGCGAACATGTTAACGTATTCCTTTTTTGTTTTAAATTGTAGTGTTGTGTTCTAGATACTATGTCCGTCTTAAAATAAACTAATTCCTAGAATAACTTTGAGTCAAACTATCATAAATCTGACTATTATATGAAATGATAATAACAGCAAATAAGTATATTATAAAAATATATTTTATGGTATGACTAGTGATCCTTAGGATAACTTTAGAAGTTAATTTAATTTAGGACGGATGGAGTATAAAGTTTTTAATGTAATTTGTGCTGTTTGGTATTCTGTTAGAAATTTTGGTTCCAGCAGTAAGCCGGCATTAATTCGCCACAAAAAAAGAGAGAGAGAAGTACGACAGCATTCAAGGGCAGGCCTTTGCTTTGCTGCTTCTTGAAAACTAGCACAGAGGGGCGTTCTCCACTGCACCAGTTATTGCTAAGCATTTGTTGCAAGCTGTAAAACAGGTTAGTTTTTTTTTTATGTACTGAAACAATATATGTACAATAGCATGGATAAGTATTTAAAATTGTTGTTATGGTCTAATAACAGCCCAATATAAGGATACACGGGCCTGGTAGAAATATTACAAACTCTTTATTGTTACGATTGATATGAATCACCATACTACACACACTTTACAACGTGTGATCGTTGTTTGTATAAAACAAAAGATTAAAAAATAAATGAGAAAAAGAAGAGAATAAAAAAGCTTACATAAATTTAAAACTAAAAAATAATAAGTTTTTGGGAAGTAGAAACTAAAAAAGATAAAAAAATGTCTCTAACAGTTTAATATAAAGCTATACTGGTATGATAGAAAGACTGCATGTTTTTTATTGTTATAATTGATATAGATTACCACACCATATGCACTCTTGCGTAGGATCATACATATATAAAACAAAAGATTAAAAATACAAATACTACAGGCTCTTTACCGCCTACTTCAGAACTAAAAATAAAAGAAAATAAAAAAATTAAATATGAAATTTCAAAATTATGATAAAAAATAAAATAATAATAATAATAATAATAATAATAATAATAATAATAATAATAATAATAATAATAATAATAATAATAATAATAATAATAAAATGTCAAATCGATAAACAGTGCCAGAGAGATATCTTATTCGCGCTGAAGCTGATTGCCAATCACACATACTGTGTACTATTCTGGCTTCAGGTGAACGAAGCAAGTAGTGAAAAGCCCCAACCTTCTGCCACCATACTCCACTAGAATTCAACGAGAAAGGAGTCAAGACTCGAGATGCATAAAAAAATTGCTAGAGTACATGACAACCAGGCTTAGTGACCAAAACTGAGTAGACAACCTGTGGCCACATTAGATGCTTCACTCATTTATTTTTCTTATTATTTAGATTATACTTCCTCCATCTATTTTAAGTGCTGCTATGGTATTCATATCGATTAAACTTTTTTAAATTTGGCAGGTATTATAGGAAATATTAGCCACATTTGTATCTTTAAATACATTTATCATAAAAATAAATTCAACAATCTATATACTAATTATGTACCCACGAGTATTAGTATTTATATATTTTGAGTATTAAGTGAGAATGACAATTAGAAAGGGACGCAGCAAGTAAAGATATACTACCTCTCTCTCAATATAAATCAATTTTTAGGATCACCTCAAGTCAAATTGCATATGTTTGAACAACTTTAGAGGAAAGGGTAAAAACAACCACAATAACATACAAGTATATTGTGAAAATATATTTCATGATTTTGGTATATTTTGTACAAAATTAATCAAGCCTGAAATAATTGCATTTAGGATAATTTTAAAAATTGATTTAATTTGGGACCGACGGGCGGAGTAATCAAGCAAAGCAGCATGTGCTGACAAGCGTGACGACAGAAGCAGTCCTGGACATAAATAAACAATAAAAAAAAATCGCATCCCGGACAAACCTGACGCAGTGACGCTAGTGCCCGGTGCACTGATTTATGGATTTAAGCGTAATGACAAAACTGACAAAACGGATTAGCGCCCAGGACAAGCGTTAATAACATCCCCGAATGGCGAATGGGACAGCATCCCGTGGGCCGTGGCCAACCTGGCCCAACATTATTCCACATCCCTTTGACGGGTTGACCACGGCGGCGCCGCCGTTGCTGGCCTCGTCGCTGGCGACTTCGCCACGGCGCCTCCCACGCTGTGGGCCCAACCCCCCGCGTTCTATTTCACCTGCCTGTCCGTTGGGTGCGCTCCAGCCCCCACCTGCCAGTGTCACCGCGTACACGGGGGGTTGGGCCCACCGGGAGTTCCCAATGCTGTGCGCGCCCCGGGGTCAAACTCCCGCCGTGTCGTCGCGCCCGTCGTCGCCGCGTGCTGTGCTCTGCTGTGCTGCTTCTTCCCCCCCACCGCACCTCCCCCAGCTCCTCCTCCCATGGCTACACGCTTCCACGGCTAGGGTTGCCTCCTCCTCCTCCTCCTCCTCGCGGTCCGTCCACATGGCGCGAATCCTCATGCGGCTCGTCCTCCTCCTCGCCGCGGCGGCGGCGGCAGCGGCGGCGGACGGCTGCCTCAACTCCGGCTGCCTCGCGCTAGGCTCCTACCTCATCAGCCGGAACCAGAACCTCACCTACATCGCCAGCCTCTTCGACATCGGCGACTACCACACGCTGTCGCCCTACAACCCGGGGACCCCCAACCTGGACTACATCCAGGCCGGGCAGAGCGTCAACATCTCCTTCACCTGCGGCTGCAACACGTTCCCCAACTCCGCCGCCACCTACCTCGGCGGCTCCTTCGCCCACAAGGTTGTCACCGGCGACACCTACACCGGCATCGCCCAGAACTACAACAACCTCACCTCCGAGTACTGGCTCGGCCGCACCAACCCGTACCCCGCCAACAACATCCCCGACACCAACACCACCGTGAACGTCATGGTCAACTGCACCTGCGGGGACCGGAGCATTTCGCCCGACTACGGGTTGTTCCTCACCATCCCGCTCGACGGCAATACCCTCACCGCCGTCGCTGCCAACTACAGCTTCGACTCCCCGTCGCAGCTGGAGCTGCTTCGCAAGTATAACCCCGGCATGGATACTGCTACAAGCGGGCTCGTTTTCATCCCCGTCCAAGGTGCGCATTTCTAATCGATTGCGGAGGGTTCAGTCCAATTTCAGCTTGGCCGCCGTCATTAGTTATTATTACTGCAGTGAATTGTGGGTGTTCTGCGCCCGCGCCCAACTGAACTGAATGGTAATCTAGTTTGCCAGCTTCGATTCGAGGGTGTTTTCTTAGGTGATGTTTGGAAGCACCCAATTAAAATTTAGCTAGCTAAAATTTTAGAGTTAAACTTTAGCTAGCTAAAAGTTCTTCCAACTAAACTTTAGCTGGGTGTTTGGATGCGCCAGCTAATGGATTCAGCTAAACTTTAGCTAGGTTGAAGTAGCTAAACTCAGCTAAACTTTAGCTAGAGTTTTAGCTAGGTTGTTTGGATACATGACAGCTAAAATTAGCTAGCTAAAGTTTAGTTGATGCTTCCAAACACCCCCTTAGAGCATCTCCAAAAGATTGGCTAAAAATACTAGCTAAATTTAGTGATTTAGTTAGTCTCTAAAATAGATAATACTAGATTACTCCAACAGACTCTGTAAAATGAATAGTCTAAATGACTAGTGAGGCAGGCTATCCAAAGATAGAGAACGAATAAGGTGGAATGGAGAGCTATTAAATTTGAAGAGTCATTTACACAGTTTGTTGGAGACGTTTTTTCCTTTTATAATAGCCAAATTTACATTTAGAAATAGATTTGGCTAATCTGTTGGAGATGCTCTTAGTAGTTTGTTGTCAGGTGGTTGATGATGATTGGGTGCAGTGCATGCGTTGATTGTTTCGGGCTTGCTTCATGAAGGAAGGGCCATTTGCATTCTCTAATATTCCTATATACAGTCGCATTGATTGTGTCTGTCTGTTTGCAATTAGATGAAGAACCGACTGAATTCGTTATGGCACTGTAGTGACGTTCCCAAAACTACCAATTCCATTTGTTGGTTCATGGCATCTCTTCATGAATACTACTTACGTAACAAGTAAAAGATTCCAGGTCTCAATAGACAAATTCCCTTGAAATCCTCACGCATTTGCACGTCTCATAGTGTGTAGTTGCAGGGCTGGCTTGATTCTCTGAAATGCAGTTATTTTGTTGCATTTTAACTTTGAAAATGCTGTTACCATCAATGCGAAATCTATTAGATTGATCTTTTCTTGCTAAAATGGTTTGCCTTTTTTTTTTTTTTGCTTTTCCAGATCGCAATGGAAGCTACCATCCTTTAACATCACCAGGGTAAGTTTTGCTGCCAGCTGTATTGTATTGTATAATATTCACTTGAATATTACCAACTCTTGTGCACTCATGCTGATAAGCATCCTCACCTTGTGCAGTACAGGCAGCTTCTGTTCTTTTGCAAGCTAATTGTGCTTCCGCATTAAGGTTTTGCAAGAAAAAACTGGATGCCAGCTATTCTTGTGAGAAAAAAAGGGTGATTTTTTTTACACATCGTCAATCTCATCATCGGGCCAGGAAATGGAGGTTCTGTAGGAGCTATACTAGGAGGAGTTTTTGGTGGTATTGCTGTCCTGGTCCTGGTTGTCGTGTTATATATCATGTTCAATAGGCGAAGAAAGGCAAACAGGGCTGCCTTACTTCCATCTTCTGAAGACTCTACCCAACTTGGTAATGATTTATATCTTTTTCTATGTATATTATCCTGCAACAGATTTTTTTTCTCGAACATGCAGGAGAGCTGCATGTCTTTGTATTAAGAAAAAAAAGGGGCAAAAACCCTTAAAATACACACCCACACTCCTAAGCTCTAAGAAAAACATACGCACATTTTACTATGACAGACAGAACAATTGTAATCCTACTTCCACTGTTGCAGGTTCATATACCCCCTCATATCAGTAATGTACAAGCATAAATATTGGTTTTGGTGTTTTGTGGTTCTCCTGCTTTCGATTCATAGAAACCTGTGAAGCTATTATTTATCTGTCCAGAAACCTGAAAATCTTGTTTAGTAAATAGAGTTTGTGTCCTATATGTGTTTGGATGCGCTGAAAGGTCTCTCTTATGTTTCAAGCACCCATAAGTGTACCTTTTAGCACACAGAAGAGTTAACACCCTTGAATACCGTGTCCTCTTACCCATTATTTCCATAATAAGCATATGGAGCTTCCACAACTTGCTGAACTACTACTATTTATTTTTCTCCAGCTACTACATCCATGGATAAATCTGTCCAGTCAACCAGTCAAGCTGATAGTGCCTCTGGAGTTCCAGGAATTACTGTTGATAAATCAGTGGAGTTCTCATATGAAGAACTTTTTAATGCCACAGAGGGATTTAGTATGAGTAACAAAATTGGGCAAGGTGGTTTTGGCGCTGTCTATTATGCTGAGCTCAGGGGCGAGGTTAGTTTTATGTTCAAACTTCTTGTCATCTGCATAGAATCATATCTGTTCTTCATTTGAATTTTTTTGCTTTGGGTGTCTCCAGAAAGCTGCCATAAAGAAAATGGATATGCAGGCTTCTCATGAGTTCCTTGCTGAGTTAAAGGTTTTGACACATGTTCATCATCTGAATCTGGTTAGTGACATTTTTTTTATTTACTATAACAACATATTTGATATGCAATTTTCCCCTTAGATTTCTTTACTTTCTCACATATAAAGCCAATAGGTATATATTTATGTTTGGAGTACATGTTACTCTGATGTACACAACAATTCTGATTGTATGGGCGTGTTTAGTTCCACGCCACAGGATGCCACGCCGAACGTTAGGCAGTGCCACAGAAGAAGTATAATGTTTGGTTGGTGATTTGACTGCGGCAGCCACAGCTTTTCACAGTTGTTCTTGAGTGTTGCTAGTGTGGCAGGTGTGGCGGCCAAAACTGGCACCGCACCTTAGGCGGTGGCGTGCTCTGGCTGGCAACCAAGCATGCCCTATATTTTGTCATTACTTGTATACTCGTTTATATTACCTGGGTTTCAGTGTTCTCCTTTGGAATTTAATTGATATAGAAAATTCAACATCCTATGGATAAACTAGCAACTTTTAGATGAGTGTTAGGTAGCCCTGATTGTGGGAAGTAGGAACTCTGAAAGGACCGAGGATGTCACCAAGAGAGGGTGAATAGGTGTTTCTGAAAATTAACACCTTTAAAAGCGGAAACGCCCGCACTACTCGTTTCCGCTTTTAAGGTGTTCATTTCCAGAAACGCCTATTCACCCCCCCCCCCCCCCCCCTCTCTCTCTCTCTCTCTCTCTCTCTCTCTTTTTCTAGGCGACATCCTTGGTCCTTTTAAACTCTCAAGAGCACAATAGTATAGGATGCATGCCTTGATGAAGTGCTTTTCATTACTGTTAAGTGTTAACTTTTACAAGTCATATTTAACTTAAGTATCAATATCAGTTCAGGATGAGATTGTGTGTTATCTTGCTCATTGATGTTGGATAGCATCACGCTTATACTTATACATGAAGATTGTGTACATCGATAACTTTCTCCTAATTTAAATCAAAGTTGAAGAAATATATGGGTTTAATCCTTGTATCTTTATCTATTCCTGTTTCCTTCCAGAATAGTATTAGTTTTGTGTGGATAGGAACAATCATGTAATTTCCCTGTTATCTCCATTCAAGTTAATCCTTGTATCTTTCCCTTTTTCTATGATTATCAAAGTTTATTTTTCACAGGTGCGCTTGATTGGTTTTTGCACCGAAAGTTCCTTGTTTCTTGTCTATGAGTTTATTGAGAATGGGAACTTAAGCCAGCATTTGCGTGGAACTGGTAATATGTCGCCTCTTAGCTTCACTGGTGTGCCTATCTGATGGTTCCTGCAAATTGATCACCACATGTTCATATAGGTTATGAGCCTCTGTCTTGGGCTGCCAGGGTTCAGATTGCACTAGATTCAGCAAGAGGTCTTGAGTACATTCATGAACATACTGTTCCAGTGTACATACATCGGGATATCAAATCAGCAAATATCTTGATAGACAAGAACTACCGTGCAAAGGTTGGACTAGTTTATGAGTCTTTTTAAACATGTTTTCTGAATCCTTGATGAAATAATTATGTCTACCTTCCAGGTCGCAGATTTTGGTTTAACAAAACTTACACAAGTTGGTAATACATCACTACCGACACGTGGAATTGTGGGTACATTTGGTTACATGCCTCCCGAGTATGTGTCTTAAATGTTTATGTCATGGCATGGTTGTGCAATTCCAGAGTACCACCATCTGTGATGAATGTTGACATCTATGGGGTATGGCATTTGCAGATATGCTCGGTATGGTGATGTTTCTCCAAAGGTCGATGTTTATGCCTTTGGTGTTGTTCTCTATGAACTTATTTCGGCCAAAGACGCTATTGTCAGATCAACTGAGTCTTCCAGTGATTCAAAGGGATTGGTTTATCTGGTAATTATTCTGCTAAATCAACTCTTTTACATTCTGTTTCTAGGGAAAAGACCAGTGGTCTAGTTAAGCACGGGAGCTAGTTCTGGTATTGGTTTGGCTTCCATTGTCATTTCTTAAATGGCGGAGTTCATGGCCAATTTCTTTAGGAAAGAAAAAATCTGCTCTTGTTCTTCATTACCATGAGGGCATTTGTTACTTCCCAGTGTAAAATCTGCATCAGTAGTTCAATACATCCAGTTTTGAATAATAGTTTTGACCTGATCATCTGTTCCTTTGAGTTGTATGTTTACAATTTACAAACGAGGCATACCTCTGCTCTCGTTTGTTGTCATGTGTTCATGGATGATTAGGCAATAGACAATAGATCAAACTTTTTTTTCTTGGAAGCATAACTATGATGACTGACCAAGTCACCAATCACCGTACTGCAAAGTGCAGTTTGAGGAGGCTCTAAACACACCGGATCCTAAGGAAGGCCTTCAAAGACTGATTGATCCGGCGTTAGGCGAGGATTACCCCATCGACGCAATCCTCAAGGTTAGGACGACACACAGACTGATCAATATAATGCTGCTGCAGAATTACATTTACCCTCTTTGCTATGTTCGCAAAATCCTCAGCCTAACGCATCATTTGCCCTTTTGGCAGATGACAGTCCTGGCAAGGGCATGCACGCAGGAAGACCCCAAGGCAAGGCCCACGATGAGATCCATAGTCGTGGCGCTGATGACCCTCTCATCGACGAGCGAGTTCTGGGACATGAACGCGATCCAGGAGAACCAAGGTGTGGTGAACCTCATGTCCGGAGATGACTCTCTCTTGTGATATTCTACTTGCCTGCCTACCTGCTCCTGGGTAATTGTACATTAGGGCCCATTTGTGCCGCCTGTTGATGGCCAGAGAGGGAGGGCAGTATTGTTCATCACCACTGTAGGTATGTACAATGTAACTTCTTCTGTCAGTCTAGGGTTTTGTCTCGTCTTGGTTTCTTTCCCTTTGCTCCTGGAGAGCCGTGCGAGTTACTCGAGTGATGTACACACCTGAGTTACCTGTAAGATGTCTAATTTTACACGGGAATGCAAATAAATGATCTCCTGTAGATAGATAATAATCCTTGGCAGTACATCTGTCTAAGATGAACCCATTACCCATGTATTGGTTAGATGAACGGCTAAGCTGCTGCTGCTGAATTGCTGATACCCCAGCAGTGATTGACCATGCTTGCCAAGGTAAACAGAAAATACTATATGTCACAAGCTACTTGAAGACATCTTTCCGCGCATCTATGATAAGAGATATGATGTATTTTCGGTTGGATGGTTTTGTTTTGGATTCTTGTAATACTTGTGACATTCATTTTATATCATTTTTTCAATTTATTTTAAAAATGAATTTAGAAAAGTAGGTCTTTTCCCCTTTTTTTCTAACCTATATTTACTTTGTACACTGTGCCCCACAAACTAAACGGGAGATGCTACATGTTACATGTGACTAGAAGCCATCTTGCCGTGCATCTATATATGACATGATTTATGAACGTTTTTTTTTTGTTCTGCCATTCTGTGCATTTTTTCCTATGATGCATCGTTAGATCAAATATGCTCTAGTTGGAAGGAAAAAGTGTTCCACGTCCAAGGGTGAAAAGAAGTTCCATAGCAAAATGACTTTGCCCGAAAGAAAATTGCTCCACAAAAGAAAAACTACATCTGAATGTTTTGAAGAGACTGCAACGATACACATTCTCTGCATTTCGGCCAGCAGGAGGCAGAAATGCATGGTGGAAACGGATGCACAAAATACTAAAAATCTCTAATTTATTAATAATACTGAGGTGATCGAAGGTTGAAAGAATGATTTGCATTATGGGTAAATTATTTCATTACTCATAAATTTTACTTTAGAAACAGAGTAACGTATTCCATCTCTAGTCTAGATAACGTGTGGCCGTCAGGACGACCCACACTCGTCTTCCGTCTCTTGTCTTAAGCGGTAATAATGATACCATTACGAATAGGGCGTGTTTAGGGCACTCATAATATAGACTCTATTATAGAGTCTAAGCGTATTTATTATCTAGAATAAATTATAAACTTGGAGTCTAAATAATAAGACTCAGAGTCTTGTCTTTTCTTTCTATCACTTCAATAAGTATACTGTCACATCAGCAAAATATCATAAGAGGATAATAAATAGACTTAGACTCTATAATAGAGTCTGCATTGTGAGTGTTCTTATCATTTAGAGTATATGTACTTCGTATCAATTTTTGGGGACGGATACGTGCGACGGTAGAGCATCAGCCACCACAAAAAAAAAAATTGGAAAGGAAATGGTGTGCATGTGGAGAAGGCCCCCGCTTAATTTAGCCGGGCTAATTAATTCAGAATTCAGACTCTTGGTCACGTACGCACGTCTTGTGTTCAGTGGACATGTACTCTCTTTTTTTCTTTTTCTTTTTTGCGGGAGTACACGGCCGGTGCTATTTGCTGCATGCATGAAGTGGAGATCGTACTGCAAATAGTGTAAACTTAAATAATAAATATATAGTTTGTCATAACATGATGGAATAGTTGTATAACATTAATTAAGATGATGGAATATTTGTAGTAATAAGAGAGAAAACATGCTTTCTACCGTTGATGGCATTAAACCAACTGCACACCTATGTTTTTTGGACTAACTTTTAACGAGCCTTGATTTTGGCAATCCTTAGTTTTGGTTTACCATGATTTTGGTTGGGCCAAGCAGCCCATACTAGAGTTTTGTCTTGAGCACGTGATCGATTCTTATACTTGTGGAACAAAAGCATATGGGCTGTGGAAATTTGGAATAAATTAACCTCAAGACAGTAATTGAAATATAATTTATCAGAAAGATTATCTTACAATCAAGTTGAGATGGCCGAGTTGGTCTAAGGCGCCAGATTAAGGTTCTGGTCCGAAAGGGCGTGGGTTCAAATCCCACTCTCAACATGATTTTTTTCTATTTTTTTGGATATTATTTTTCCCACACTCAACAAGTTTTGGTTCAAAGGATTCTTTTGATATTATTTTTCCCACTCTCAACATGATTTTTTTCTATTTTTTTGGATATTATTTTTCCCACACTCAACAAGTTTTGGTTCAAAGGATTCTTTTGATATTATTTTTCCCACTCTCAACAAGTTTTGGTTCAAATCCCATCTCAGCAAGTCTTTTGGATTTTATATCTGTTTTTGGATATATTTCTTTTGTGCAGCGTGATCTGTAGGCTGTGTAGCGTGAGTGAAAGTTTGTTTTATTTTTGTTTTGGATATATGTTTTTTGTAGCGTGAGCGAGAGTTTTATTGGGATTTTTTAATCTGTTTTTGGAAAAAAAAATTTGTGTGTAGCGTGAGAGAAAGCATGCACATGTTAATTTTTAAGCAGCACCGAGGTAGAAGCGTAACGTGTAGCCCAATGCAAGAGAAAGCCTGCCTCGATAACGTAAGTGTCGTTGTTTTGTGCTGAGATTTAGCTTGTGCTAAATGTTTATACTGATATGTACTCCCACCATTCCAAATTATAAATCATTCCAAGAATCTTGGAGAGTCAAAGCATCTCAAGGTTGACCAAGAATTATAGACAAAACTATAAAGATTTATAACATCAAATAGGTATACTATAAAAATATAATTGATAACGAATGTAATGATACTTATTTGACATCATAAATATTATTATATTGTTAGATAAATTTGGTCAAACTTAAGAAACTTTGACTCTCTAAGATTCTTGGAATGACTTATAATTTGGGATTGAGGGAGTAATATATATATAGTTAAAATTTAGTTTATGCTAAATGTTTATACTGATATGTAATATATATATATATATAGCTAAAATTTAGTTTATGCTAAATGTTTATACTGATTTGTTGATTTGTTGTAAAATAAAAGCAACATTCAGAATAATATTGATGAAAAAAAATCATAATCCACGTCGTCTCGTTTCTAGAAGAAGCATGCAAGGCCCGGCTGGCCGTAGGTGTGAAGAACGCAACTCCGACGGCGCCGCTAGCTTGCTTGCCGCGTTCTGTGTTCATCCATGCATAGTATATCCCTTATTTCCTCCCAGCACTGTCGTGAGCAACCAAGCACCATCCTGTTGCGCTCTTCTTTTTTATTTAATGTTTTTACATTGTTATTTTTATTAGGATTCGCGTCTACCTTGCTTCCCAAGGTACTACTCCCCGTTGCGCCCATTTTTATTAGGATTCGCTTCGCAAGGTGTATTTGTGTAGTACTCCATAATTGATTTGTCACAAATTTAAAAACGTATTAGGCCCGTTTAGTTCCCTATAAAATTTAAAATATTTTAGGCTTTGTCTTATCATTTTGCAAAATAAAATTAAATATCACTTAAAATTTTTAACAAAAAGTGGTCTATTTTTATTTTGGATTTTGGACTCAAGTGACCAAAATAAACTAAATTTTATATTGGTTTGTGTGCCACCTTTATAATCTTCATCGTTGGAATCCAAAATAAATTAAATTTTAATTAGAACTAAACAGTCCACTAAAATATTTTGTATTCTGAATTTTAGAATCCAAAATAGTTGAGATTTTGGATTTTAGATTTCAGCTAAATAGGGGCCTATATATTGTGTTTGGAGATCGAATCCGCTTTTGCCAGCTCCTGCATCGATCGACTACTCGTTCCTTTTTCGTGTTAAGTACTCCACTGTAGTACGTCACTATATTATTTATAATTAATTAATTTGAGAAACATACCGCCAAACGAAGTTGCGCTAGCTACTGGAGTACCTACATACTACTCCTAGTCACGACCTCAGCAACGTCCGCCGTTTTTTTTAATATATATATATAAGCATGTACATACGTCTACACGATGAGAACAAGAACTAACAAATACTTATCCGTTCTAAATTATAAAATATTTTGTTTTTTTATACATATGTATTTAAAAAAGTAAAATATTTTGTAATTTGGAATGGATTTAGTACTGTACAAAGAAATGCCATAGAACTAGCTGCATGTGCCAGCTGGATGTGAACGAAGTGTGATATGTATTGTGCTTGTTGTTGGTTTACTATAGCTGTTTGCTTACTTTCTCGCTCGTGCTTACTACTATAATATAACTAAATTTTTAAGTACTTTAAAAAAAATCAAGCTACCATGAAGCATGATCGACCTGTTTATATATATATATATATATATTCCTAAAAAATGGGTACAAATTAATAGATGGAATTGTCAGCCATTGTTCCTATCTAGTTTCTTTTTTTTTTTTTTTTTTGGCTGGATTGGATTGTATCGTCTAGTCACATGTGTTTTGTGCCTGTGTGTTTATTACTTGTGTACTAAAAGAGACAAAAGTTGTTGCGCCTTGTTGTCCTCTACTTCGTACTCCGTAATGACTTGCTGTATTATTTGTTGAGTCCAAGTAGTGCCAGGAAATCTCTTTCTAGATTTAGAGCACGATATATAGGGTAATAGTCAGAGTTGAGTATCCATCACTGCACTATAAGTTTCTCATCACCTTCACCTTCATGTTTCAGACCTATCTATTAGCTAGCTAGTCTTCTAAGATAAAGCATGCAGCTTGCAATTATATTTTAGACAGAGGGCAGTAGTAGACACTAAAATTTTCAAACTTGTATGTACTCAGAAATTAAGTTCAGTTTGCTTTCAGCTACAAATTAGTATATACAATTACCTTCTCCTTAACAAAGCAAATAGTTCTTGAGTCCATCTGCTTGATTTGTAACATTAATTTGTTTGCACGTGCTAGGAGCATAAGGTTGTTTGAATCCACCAACTAAACTGTTAGCTATTATGGATCCAAATAGCCAGTCAACTATTTTTAGCTAGTATGGATCCAAACAGCTAAAAGATCAACCACCTAAAGTTTAGTTGGATTTAATTGTTTTAACCTAATTAATATTTGCTAAAATTTAGCTGAATTTATTAGCTGGAGTATACAAACACTCCAGCTAAGTTTAATTGGGAGAACTTTTAATTATCTGACTGGCTAAAGTTTTGCTTGGCAATTTTAGCTAGCTATATACTCTCTGTCACTGAAAGAGAATAGAGAATCCGTACTAATAAAATATTTCTAACTTTGACTAACTTTATTAAAAAAACCACATTTTAATATAAAAGTAAGTATCATGTAAAAATATATTCTATGATAAATCTAATAATACTAATTTAATATTATAAATTTTTTAATGAAAAAATGATACTATAAGTTTTAATGTTTCCCCCCTAGAAATTCAGTTAAAACTCAAAAAATTTGACTTAAAATATCCTTAGTTTTTTCAGGAGCATAGTAGGGAGTATATAAACTACAATTGAGTGGATCCAAAAGAGGAAACCTGAAAAACGCGTGGACGTCTAGTTTCCAGAAGAACTTACATGTGAACTGAACTCCGAGACGTAGCCACGCGCGTTCCTTTTTTGTTTGATGATACTACTATACAACTGTTTTCTCTGTCCCAATCCCAAATTCTGAACCGGATGAGACGAAACGAGCACGAGGCGACACGCGGTCACGCCCTCATACAGCATCACCCCTCCCAGCAGACGTCAGCACTGTCGTAAGCAAGCACTCCCACCCACCCCCCCTCCTTATATACAACAACACAAGCGGCGGCGGCGGCGGCGGCCGGGGAGGGGGACGACGACGCAAGCCTTCCCTCTTGAGCACAGCTGCAGCTAGCTAGATCGATCGAGCTGCACTGCACGGAGCGTATTGGTATGTGGTCTGGACTCGTACGTCTTCTTCCTTCGATCCTTCTCCCTAGCTAGTTCCCTACTATCAGCCTCAATCTGCTAGCTAGTGGTAGCTCCTAGAGTCCTAGGTACTCCATCCCCATGGGATTCACTCTCCGATTTTTGGTTCAGAAATTGAAAGGTTGTCTTTTGGTGATCGATTATTCTTTATTATCCTCTCTTGTGATCTTGTCCTAGCTACCTACATGATCATCAGAACCTGCTCGTCAGTCACAACGCCGGCCGCCGGCTCCCTGCACTTGATTTTCCGCCCGCAAAAATAAAATTGAAGTTCCTCTATTTCTATATCAAACATGGATGAGCATGGCCTTCTTTTTCCAATTCTGCGACAGCCTGTTCTTTCTTGTCACAATATTTTTTAAAATCACATCTTTGACACGTGCTTAATTAAGAGAAGAAGGAGGTTACAAACAACTCAGTGAGCGAAGGCACCGCCTCAACACAAGGAGCGAAACACAACATGAATCACCGGTTCGGACGGTGACGCAACTTTCATGTACTAACTCACGTCAGACTGTACGACTAGAGCAAGGAGGGGCAAGCACCTAGGCTAAAACTAAGTCTGAACTACGAGCAAAGGCGTCAGCGCCCTGAAACCCGCGCTGATCCACTCGTCTCCTTCCCTTGCTCAAAACTTAAAAAAAAAAATCCGTGTTTGTCTGGTTTCTAGCTGTTTGTTTTCTTCCTCGCGCTTCTGCGTGCTTTGTATATACCGCCGCCGTTTCTTTATTTTGATATATAGTATTGCAACGTATCAAACCCCTATCATATCACAGCTTTTGCACTTTCCAAGGTTTCAATCAAACAAAAAAGGGAAGCTGCCATTACCACACGCATCGATCGACATGTTCATTGTTTTTCCTAAGAATTTGGCACAGCACTTGGAGGGAACAATCGGAGTCTCTGATCGTTTTAGGCTGATAAAGTAGTTGATGTTATTATTTTTTTGATTGTTTTATTGTGAGAAAAATAAATACTAGCTAAGCCAAACGTACATGACTTTGCTAGCTAGCTCATTTTTTATGGCTAGATTGAATCGATTGGATCGTCTAGTCATAGTCAGTCATGGTTGGTTTGTCCTCGTGTGTTTGTTACTTATATATATATATATATATATATATATATATATATATATATATATATATATATATATATATATATATATAAAGTTGCTGCGCCTTGTTGTGCGTCGGTTGTCCTCCTCTACGCGTCCATACCGGCCGGTTTGTTGTATCTGTTCCGTTCAATTGTCGATCAGCTAATAGCTTTCTTGATTCGGAGTAAAATATATATAATTAGAGTTGAGTGTCCATACATAACTGCATTCTTCTCATCCCCTTGTTCCTGTTCAAAAAATTTAGCCTAACTTTCCATTGATGGCTGATAAACTACGTACAGTCGTCGTCAGTGACAAGATGAAGACCCCCTTCGTCTTCCTCATGCCACTGCTCATCACGCTCCTCCTCTCATCACCCGGCCCATCAGCTGACGCGCTCAACGTGAGAGGCGGCCAACGCGGCGGCAACCTGGCGGTGAAGTCCAAGACCTTCCTATCGCCACCAATCTTCCTACGCCCAGGCGACGTCGCCGACAAGTTCTACTACGACATCGCGTTCCCTCGAGGCCACCTAGCGCTGAAGAGCTTCAACGGCGAGGTGGTCGACGAGCACGGCGTCCCCGTCCCACTCCACGAGACGTACCTCCACCACTGGGTCGTGGAGCCCTACTACGCCGCCACCAAGGACGCCAGCGCCTCCGCCCCGAGGATGATCCCGGCGCGGAACTCCGGCGTGTGCAACGGCACGCTGGGGCAGTACTACGGGCTAGGGTCCGAGACCCGGCGCACCGCCACGTGGGTGCCCGACCCGTACGGCATCGAGATCGGCGCGGCGCCGGAAGGGTACGTGGAGAGGTGGATGCTCAACGTGCACGCCATCGACACCCGTGCCGTCGTCGACAAGCTCGCCTGCACTGAGTGCCGCTGCGACCTGTACAACGTCACGGTCGACCAGCACGGCCGCGGACTCCCCGTCGACTACGCCGGCGGCCTCCGCTGCTGCTACGACGACACGCGGTGCGCGCTGGAGAAGGGGGCCTTCGCCGCCGAGGACGGCGACAACGACCCCCCCCGCCGGAAGGTGTTTTTGCGGTACACCGTGATGTGGCGGGACTGGAGCGACGCCGATGTGGTGCCCGTCAAGATCTACATCTTCGACGTGGCCGCGTGCAAGGTGGAGTACCAGGTGGACGAGTGCGCCTCCGGCGAGGCATGCGTCCACGTGCAGTCGGCGACGCAGGTGCTGCCGCGAGGAGGCGACGTGGTGTTCGGCGTGGCGCACCAGCACTCGGGCGGCATCGGCGCGTCGCTGCACGGCGACGACGGGCGGCTGCTGTGCGAGTCCAACGCGACCTACGGCGAGGGGAGCGAGGCCGGGAACGAGGCCGGGTACATCGTCGGCATGTCCACGTGCTACCCGAAGCCAGGTGCCGTGAAGGTGCGCGACGGCGAGGCTCTCACCGTCGTGTCCAGGTACAGTAGCCAGCGGCGGCATACGGGCGTCATGGGCCTCTTCTACATCCTCGTCGCCGAGCACCAGCACCAGCAGCAGCCGCAGCCGCCGGCACCGGGCCTGTGCTTCAGCTTCCCAGTTTCATGTGAGCAAGCTACTAGTAGCTCTTTCTGAATTAATCTCACCATGTCAGCTTGCTTTCTGAATTCTGATATCTCATGCATGCATCTTGCGATCTGAAACTCCGTGATTTTTTCACGGCATTCATTTGGATATAAAAATCTGATTTCATTTGTTAATTAATTCTTCTCGTATCCTCCAAATATTGCATTTTTCGCGTGCAGGGTGTCTACCGACATGGCTGTCCAGCAACATGTGATCGAGACTGAATGGTGCAATATCAGTACGTGTTATGCCTTGAAGAAGCAGAAGTAGAAATAAATTGCTGTATGTTCGCTGTCTAGCTAGGCTTGTAGCAAGCAGCCTTTTGTACTACCTTTGTGCTATCTATCTTGACGAATGAAAACCATCAGCTGCTAGCTAGCAGGAGTCTGATCTGACGACATGTAATGTAACACACACTACTACTAGCTATAGTACGATGATGGTTTTGCAGTAGTTAGTAGTAGCAAAAGAGTACTGTTCTCTCCTAATAATTCGGTCCTGTCCCACGGAATGAAGCTATTGTACGTATGTAATCAGCTAGAGCGTACCAGATGTACAATCTCTTGTACAAAAAAAAATACAAAATAAAAATAATGAGATTACACGTATATACTAGCATATGAACCCATGCACGATCAAGTGATCTGGTCACTATCTCTTGCTAGCGACACCTCGTTAGTAAGAGTTTGTTTGACACAGTTCATAACCACTTTAATAAAAAAGAACAATTATTTAAGTAGTAAAGCTAGCTAAGTTGTGTCAAACGAATTGAAGCCTAAACCTGATCGATAGTGTGTAAGCAACCTAAGCAATGGTCAATATACTCTACTTTTACTATATTAAATCGATCACCTCAGCGATCGCTCCTTTTGGAAATTGGAATGATCAAACGGATGACGTGCACAACCAGAGAAAACGAAGTCTGCAGTTGAGTTTTCCATGCAGACACCGTTGTTGGCTAGCTCGTTGTCGCGGAGAAATTTTGCACTCAAGACGACGAATTGAAATTGCCTTGTTTGTTGTCAGTCAGACTCTCGATCACCCATCAGTCCACATCACTAGACGCCGTACCACACAGTACCGCGTTGGCTTTTTGACATTTTTATTCTTTATATTACTGCTATATATAGTCTGTGACTGTGATCGAAACTGTTCCTCCATGATGCATGTCGCCATCCGTGTGCACACGTACTACGTTGTCTGAACCCTCTGGAAATTGCTCCTCCCCCCAATCCCAATCTCTCCGATGCGAGGAGGCCTAGCTAGTTGCCTTCGTCTGCAAGGTAGTAGGCAGATCATGTTCATTTCCATCGGCCGACGACAGAGACCGGGAATTTGGCAACGTACGTCGCTTCATCATCCATACACAGGACTATTCCTGTGCCTTACGGGGAAAAAAAAAGGGAAGACATCCTACTCCGAGAGGAGGCGAGTTTGACTGTCTATACCGGTCGACGTCTGAATTATTGCAACTAGATCGAGGCTACCGTACAGGCACGCTGGCACGGCGAGAGATGACTCCATCTACATCATCCACTAGGCTAGCTACATTGCACTAGCTAACTTCAGGCAACAAGAAGTGAGAAGAAGCAAGGAATGACCCACGTCGTGAATTAGACTGGCCACAATGTTGCCGGTGCTGAAAATTTTCTCTCTCTCTCAGCTCGTACCGATGCCCGAAATTGCTATATATCCACAACGTCGGCACCGATGCTTCTGCGTGTGGATTGATATTGTACAGTGCTTACTGCTCAGTAGATGACCCGTTGTCAGACTAGCCAGGACCAACTGCCCGTTGAAAAAATATTTTTTAATCTTTTCAGCATCGAGGAAAGTAGATGACCCGGGTAGTGTGTTTTTTGTTTCAGCATCGACGTGCACAATGGTTCTACTCGATGCCTAATACTCTCTCACCTCTTTCAAGCATCGATAAAACACACATTGTGGCTAGTCTTAGTCGTCTTCTTCAACCCCATAGCTGAGAGCATAGAGTTTCTCCTAAATATCGATGTATGGTGAAAAATCGAAAGAGGCTTGAGCGGAGCTCCATTGGTGCGTCAGCGGAGGGTAGAGGGGCTCGAGCCCTCATACTATACCATAGCCTATCTTTAGCGTCGCACGGTGGGTCGTTAAAAGCTGTTTCAACGACATACAGTCGGTCGTTATATCTTTTTAACAACCCTTGTATTGATATTGGCGTCGTTATAAATCTTTAATGACCAACCGACTTTTAACGCCCGACCATCTGACATTGTATAGTAGATATAACGACAGACTGTCTGGCGCCTATTATAAACTTATAACGTCACACTAGCTGACACTAAGCATACAAAAGATTAACTATATAATTACATTTGTTTATACGTTAACCATAAAATCAACATTAATTGTTAGCATTTAGATGATACACACTCATGAAACACATAAACTGGAACAAAGTTCACAATTGATAAAACATAGCTCATAATTTTATTGAAACCATCAGTATTCATACTTGTACAATTTTTTAACGTTACTAATCTTTAACGTCCAACCTTCCAACACTATTTCGATACTTTTAACGGCCCCTATGTGATGTTAATTTTAGGTTGTGGTATAGTGCCACCCTATCCCACACCGCTGGATCCGTCCCTACATGTACCGCTCTATCGTTAGACCTCATTCGGTTGGATGATGATTCATGTCTCTTTCTAAGAAATTAGAAAGATATATTATTAGACGTACAACTTTCTAGTAGTGCTAATAAATATATAAAAAAATCTTATCTTTGTATATAGATTTTGACTTTCATGAACATAGATTTTGACTTTCATATTCGATCGTATTAGTCGCTTGCACTCTTTGTATCCACTTGTTGATTTTTGAAACTCTTATATATGATTAACTATACCCTTTTTTAGTTCAATTTATATTTTATCAAAAAATGGTTTTATGTCCTAAACTATACTCTTAGTTGCTATGGTCTATGCATAAACCCTCGTTCAAGCCCGCATCCATCAAGCCACTCAAAATCATCTATGGAGCTTGAAGTAAGAGACTTGGGAGAGGCCAATAGTGCTACGAGAACTCAAATAAAAAGAATGTTAATATTTAAGCTTAGCAATCTCCGACTACTCCCAATGAATTTAGGCTTATTGAAGCGCCAAGTTAGCTAGGTTAGAGCAACTCCAAGAGTATATCTAATTTAGATCTCTAAATTGGCTCTCTAAAACTATTTAGACTCTTAAAATATGTATCATCCACAACAGAATCTCTAAATCAGCCTAGCTATTTTTTTAACCCACACGTATCAGCACCATGGGCACCTGCTACAGCTAGTCAGCGTCTTGTTATTCGTCGCTTGGGATGTTGGGTACCGGCCGGTCACCGTAATTGGCCTGGCCATGGTTGCAGCTCAGTGCTATACAGGTTCATTTACGGATTCTTGATTGTGTCCATCTACTGCTTCTAAATTAATCTGGAGAAGACAAGGCAAGGATCGTACCAGGCGCTCGAGGGCCACAGGACAGACACGAGACAGGAAGGACGAGGCCCACGCGGAAACACCGAGCCACCCCGGATGGTGAGCGAGGCTGATCGCCTATTCTCCCGAGCGACTTTCGCGGGATAGCCTACGAGCTATTTTAGAGAGGCAAATGAAGAAGCTGTTGGACTGCTTTTTCAAATATTTTAGCTAAATTGAGATATAGCTAGTGAGATAGCTATTCTCTTGGAGATGCTCTTAGATCAGATTTAGATAGGGCCAACATCTTTACTACTAGTTCATTGCATACTACTAGTTCAAAAAAAAAAGACCAAATATGAGCAGTGAAAGACGTACAACCTAAAGCAACCTACAATTCAGCAGCGTTTGAACGTCAGCAGTGAGCTTTACCACGCAACAATGCCCTCAGTCAAAGGAGACAAATTAAATTATTGCATGATCCAATATTCTTAGTGCTGTAAAATTAAAGGACACTTTTCAAAACACACTTGAAATAAAAAAAAAACATAGGTGAGAGCAGGTACTTCTTTGATTTTCCCACCATCAACTGATACATTGTAATTTTTTTCAAAACTAGCATATGCCCGTGCGTTGCTACGGGATCTTAAAATTTTGAGTTAAATGCACCATATGTCTGATAGGTGAAGGTCTGATATGAAGGATACCGTCCTGCAATCCAAACAATTAGAGCAGTGAATTTTAGGACTATCTTTGTTATACTTGACAGTTGTATCTATCATAGTTCAGATAAAAGGATTAGAAGTAAGCAGTCATTGTGCCCAAAAATAGACCATTTAAGTTAATGGTAATCCACATGCATGTAAGATGTCATTGTGCAAGCTGTCATAAGGCCCACAAATGGGCCATTTAACTTAATGATAATCCACATGCATGTAACAGCAGCTAGCTGTGCTCACGTCTAGAGGAGCATACTGCATACCATATGCTGTGGCTGACGCACTTTAGTTCATTGTCTCCTCCCAGTACCTATTGTGGATTTACTGCTAGAAACAGTTATGTAGGTTCTCATTTAGCTTGCAATGATTTCATCAGATTAGGTAGTTGATTTTTTTCATTTTAGCTTGCAAGAGAAGTACAACACTTAAATTATTTATTACATGAGAACACCTAAATTTAGAGATGTCCAACTGTCCAAGTACAAACTATAGTTGTTTTTTTTTGAGACAATGACGAAATCGAGTTTGGCTCAAGGAGTATTAGAGAGCTAGCTCCAGGATGTCATTGCAAGCTAAAATGAAGTCAGTAAATCGAGAGGATGAATTGTTATTAATTAGAGAAAATATAATAAACTATGTGTCCACTTTATTTATGAAAGCCTGAACCAACAAAAAGAGTAGCTTCGCTTATTATTAAATCTTATAAGAAGATATCATTAGTTTGGTGCAAATTTGATCAACTGTAGCTTCAGCAAATATGCCAACATTGTTAACAAGATTATTATAGCCAGACATTTAGAATGGGAAAGATTTTGGCAGAACTATGTTGTTCTAACTTAATTTCAAAAGCTACTAAAATATATTTTTTTTCCTTGGATCTTTACTGAAAGGCAGTCACAACGAATGACTATCCACATGTCTTTCGTTCCCATAATACACTGCAAATTTGGATAAATCAACCTAATTAAGAACTGAAACTGGCATGATGTAATTTCAGGAAGTAAAATACTTTAGTTCCATATTTGCGGCAACCTAACAGTAATTAAAGAGCAAAAAGAATTAAGTGGCAGCGAGATGCACGAATGACACTATGCAATGTTTTATCTAGCCAAACTGTAACTTAGTCTACATTATGCAATGCTTGCTACCAATCGTTGGTACATGGTCTTTAAAATTTAAATGGGAACTTCACTGCCAAACATCAGGACATCAAAGATGGCAACCAACTATTTCCTGGCGATATTGCAAGCTAAAATGAAGTCAGAGTAAATCAAGAGGATGAATCATTATTAATTTGTGAAAATATAATAAACTATGTGTCCACTTTATGCATGAAAGCCTGAACCAACAGAAACAGTAGCTGCAATTATTATTAAATCTCATAAGAAGTTATGATCAGTTGGGTGCAAATTTGATCAAGTGTAGCTTCAGAAAATATGCCAACATTGTTGACAAAACTATTATAGCCAGACATTTAGAATAGGTGAATAGGAAACAAGAAAAGAGCAAAGCTAACCTGGTAGTGCACCTGCTCGGCAGGAGTTTTAATATCTATACTGACAAAATCTACTAAGTTTTTCATTCCAGCTGGTGAATCTGTTCAATCTTGATTACACTTAAAACACTACACATTAACTTCATTCTAGACTATCATCTCCGACAAACATCCATACACACAAATTGTTTCTATCTAAGAAGGCACACAAGAAAAGTTCATTCCGACATTTGCCTAAAAAGGCATAGTTAATGGATAGTCGTTCTCTGTCTCTCTCACGTAGGCACATACACTTGCTGAAGGTTAGAAATTGTTTAAAAAAAAATCTATTATTTGTTCGAGCTTAAGGTTAGAAATTGTTTGAGAACCAAACATCAGAAAGGTCACAGTCTTTTCGTTTATTGCTGTTAGTTATCGCAACAGTAGCTCACACATTTCATCGAGCGCCTCAAGTGCAAACAAGAAAAGGGAAAACCACCTTGCATCTGGAGCAATGGACCTCGACGAGCTTACCAGAGGCGGATGGGAAGTGGAGGCAGCGGAGAGGCGAGCGCCGACGCGTCGTCGCTCCTCGCGTCTGCAGAGGCGGCAGGGCAAAACCGGACAGCTTGGAGCAGGCGAGAAGGCGGCGGAGCGTCATCGTCCTTGGCGTTGGCGGAACGGGACGACTTGTAGCAGGCGAGAAGGCGGCGACGCGTCCTCGTCCTTGGCGTCGGCGGAACGGGACAGCTTGGAGGAGGCGGCGCGTCCTCGCTCCTTGCGACCTTCGCGTCGGCGGTGAACACGGAGGCGTGGCGTCCTCGCCGCTCGTCGAGTCCGCAGCGTTGACGGGCGAAACAGCGAGCAGCTGGACGCGGCGGCGCGTCCTCGCTCCTCACGTCCGTGGCGGCGGTGGAGAACGCAAGGGCGTGGGAGGAGGCGAGGAGGGCGATAGGTAGGTGACGGGACGTCCGCGGCGGCGGCGGCGGCGGCGAAGGCAAGGGGGCGGACGAGAAGGAGATAGATTCCTGAAATCACGTCCGCGGCTGTGCAATCTCAGCAAAGGGAGTCTGATGTGGGTTTGTGTTGGAGAGCACCCTGTATTGGATTTTGAAATCACGGTCCGAGCGGCACGCTGAAGTATTCGAAATCACCGAGCGGGAAGGGAGGCCGCCTGTTTCGTTTTAATAGGAGTAGAGATAATTTGGAGCTTCCGTTCGGCTTTTGACTTTGATATTACTGTTGGAGATCCACATATAGGTCAGCAGGCACTCTGATTAATTCTTGCACCACAAGGTGATGACATCTTCAATAGTACAAGAACAGTGTTTGTCAAGTGTGCATGCTTTGACTTTGACTTTTAAAATAGTACTCTCTCTCCGTTTTAATTTATAAGTCAATTTTGTCTCCCCCTCCTGTTTTCTCTAAAAAAAACTTTTACTATATATCTAGACAAGACATTGTATATCTAGGGATGACCCCAAGCAAATATATACAGGCAATAAAATGCAATAATCAATCAATTCTAATAGTCTAGTCACTAAACTCAATTAACAAATGATAACATGCATATAAACATTTTATTATTGAGCCCATCCATGATATTGACGCTAACATATCCATCAGAAATCAGGAAAACGCGCATGGCCAAAGCAAAGCCTTTTCATATTCCCTCTTTTGACCTTTTAAGATTTAAGTCCATCGTTACATATATTTTGACAGACAACAACAACATCGATCGAGTTTCTGTAACCTTCCTACTGGATAAGACCGCTAAGCCAATCCAGTGGTTCGTTTTTTTTTTATTATTTAGCGTTGGGCCTTCCTTAGCTGTGTGTTCTGGATTTCGGCCCATCAAACAGCCATAGAAGGCCGAGGACCATCAAGCCCAACACAAGGATATGATCTTAACGGACCCTGGCATTGTTAACAACAAATCGCGATTAACACCAGCTATTCAGCTGAGGAATAGTACCACATCGCAGGGTGACAGGCATTGAGCTGGCGAGGCGTGTACAAAACAAGGGGCGTGGCCTACAATGCAACTCATACCTTTCTCGGCCTTTTGGCTAAGATCAAGTGTAGTATCTGTTCTTATCAGTTTGATATATAATGATATTAAATTTATTTTTAGTGGGAAAGAATCTAATATGATAGCTTGCTATCAAGATTCTTATGTGTCGCTCTAGCGTTGCACTATTGCTTGGGTCTGGCACACCCAAACAAATCAAATTGAAAATATCCATCAAAGGTTGATGCACTATTGCTTTGACCAAAGTGAAAATTATATATTAAGAGAAGGATTAAAAGACGACCTTTGCTGAGAGGCGAGTTTATTCAGTTACAAATTATAAATTCAAAATATAACTACAATTTCATATTTTAAATTGAACTTATTAATGTATTCAGTTATTTAAATTGAGCATGTATAGGCGGTGTGGATAGCGTTGTATTTTGTGACCTTTCTACTAAAATACTGCCTGTCCTCAGAGAATATAATTCTAGGTTTGGCCCAAGTTAAACTATCTTAAAATTGATTAGTAGAATAGAAACTGCTATCAGGATTTATATCAAAATAGTTTTATTATGGAATCAATATTTTGTGAGTACATAGTTACTATAATAATTATTAGTATTTTTTTAGAGGGAGAAGTGATCTTATCCCCTGGATCGAGTAGCTGCACGGATCAAACTGTCCGTCTCTAGAATCGTACATCTATTATTACAAATTACCGTTTCCAAAAGAATATTATAAATTACCATTACCCATTCAGAGAAACGGTGCTTTCGCGTCCATTCACGTGTAACAGAGATCAATCTATAAAAGCTATCAATTTTTTCTCGTTCTTGTGGTTAATCTCCTTTACCTCCTTTACATTCAAGCAGATAGATTTAAAACAAGGTACCACAGTGCTGACAGGCTGATAGTAAAACAGCCACGAACAGGCAATTCGCAGCTGTACCAGAATTGACAATGACAATTTTGCATTTACAGAACTTTTCAAAACTTATGAAGTTACATGGCTATGGTACTTATCTCTTACAAAGCGAGTTGGGTTAAGGGAGCTCTCAGGGCAGCTTTCTTATATTTTACAGAAGATAGAGCTGCTCACAAAGATGTTTCGCATGTCAAAAACGCAAACAGAAACAAGGGCCATCTAATATCTAAATCAGAGCATCTGAAACCTAACAAATTATAATAGGTTGAACTGGATTGGTGATGCAGCATCAGAGTCGATCACGAGTCAGATGGCTCGCATTTCACCGGTGTCTTGGTGAGAACCACTTCCGTGGCTGCAGGCTTGGCATTTTGATCGCTGCTGAGGCTGCTGGCGACGACCAGATCGCTGACAACATCAAAGTTCAGTCGCCCACTAACTTTCTTCCCACTGGCCACATTGTAAGTAATCTGGGCATCAGTTATCTGTTGTTGGAATTGAATGAGCACACCTTTAGTGAACTATTCTTTTTCTAATTTTACCTATTTAGGCGGTTATTGATAGCCTTCAGATCCTTGGAGGGGCTTTGAAACGCATAGGTACTCTCGCCAACACATGCGTAGTAGCTCTTTGAGCTTGGGGAGAGCAAAGTATCCATCTGGAGGTACAGTTATAAAGTTGTCAAAGCATTGATGGGAGGATTACCAAAATAGTTCAGTCAGGTGAATCTGGAAAGATACACAACAAATTGACAGGTATTTACCTTCGATGATCGTAGTGGTGAGACATATACATTATGAGTAGCAGAAACCTTCTTTGGAGACATGTCAGGCAGGTTTGGAAACCGAGCTAGCCGAGGAGATTCTGGGTATGGACCTACTGATACAATTAAAATATTTCAGCAAAGCCTTTATGGAGTCAGCACTAGAACGATGTTTCTTAAATTCTAGTACATTGGGTGCATACCATCAACAGAACCTTTTTCCTCTTCTTTCTTCTTTGGACTAGCACCAGGTCCTACCTCCACTAACAAAGGCTTGACAGCTGGAATAAATACTTCATTGTAGAAAGTGATAATATCAACATGATCTTCTCCTGTTTTCTGGCAGGATATAATTCAGTCAACTAAACTTCCAACTCATTGCAAAATACTTAAAAGCTAAAATATAAGATGGAACTTACCCTGTTACGGCTTCTTGGGGGCCAATGAACATAAACACTTCGGAAAACTTGTGGCTTGCATTGAGGTTGTTTTCTGTAGCCAAAAATAATCTCCTTGAATGAAAGTTCCAGTTGAGAGATCTGCAAATTGTTGTCAATAAGAAATTAATGATTACAGAAGGAAATACTTTTACCTGTTAATATTGGAACTTCAACAAATTTATATGCAAGGAAGTACCTTGGCAACTCCATATATGCTGCATAGTACGATCTGATCAATGTGCCTGTTGAAGAAAAGTCCAGTCTGTTGGATAAGTATTTGCTGGACAAGAGAATACACTCGCTCCAGAACTTGCTGAGAAAGTTGCAGTCTTTCACAGAGACTTCTGATTCTAATGGCTGCGAGTTTTGCTATCTGTGATAGAGGGATATGGCGTGAACAGCAAGCATTTTATCTTTTCACATCACGATGCATCTGAAGGAACACTCACCTTGCTAAAGAACACACCTATTCCTGTCTCTGCGCATGTTTCACCTCCTGCTGCAGGATTAGGTCTTGTTGGACTGCAATAAGAATAAAAAAACGGGAAATTCCACTTAAGCATCCAGCTGAGGCAGGAGTTCACAAACAAGTCAGAAAGGAATATTAACCTTGCAAAAGCTGATTGAAGAGGAGGTGGTAACTTTGCTTTAATAATATCCTTCACTGGTGATCGAAATGAATTGCTGTCCACCAACACATTTCTCCTCTCAGTGCATGCCCTTTTGGGAGACCTGACTTCATCTTTATCTACAGAAAACATAATTAACAAATCAATCACTTAATCGCATGATTGAAGTGGAAAAACCAAGAAATACTGCTTTTAACACTTCAGGAATATGTAATAGGCATTATGCCTATGGTGGCTGATAAAATGATACCTAGCGAATGGTCCTGTTTCTGGAAGGGAAGAGGCGGCAGGCCCCCCAATGAGATATTATGATGTGCTGCAATTGCATCAAGTGATGGCATTGGTTCAGCCAATAAACCTAACCGGTTTATTTCTACAGACAGTGCCGGCCTAGCAACAATTAAGGAATTGTACATTGATGACCCTTTCTCCCATGCCATGCTTTCTAGGAGCCGTTCCTCAAGAGAATTCAGATGACGCTTTAACTCTCTTGGGAGTGTATCTTCATGCCGAACAAAACCCTCTATGACTTTACTCAAGTCAAAGGCTGTAATGCCAGTCTTCTCCAAGACAGCTGGGAACATCATAGTGACAGTCTTGTGAGTTGCAAGAACTAACTCCGCAGAACATGCAATCATACACCGATGGAAACGTTCATTAGACAAAAGTGATGTAAGATTGTTCCCACTCAAGATCTGTGACTCTGCCCTACACATGGATTCCAGAACCCTATAATACAGCTTAAGGGCTTCCATTTTTCTTTGCTCTGTCCAGATAGCATCCATCCTATTTGCGCTTCGCATATTAGTACAGATCCGTTCACCAAAAGAACTGCCTGTGAATATGGCCCCAAGTATAATCCCAGCTCTGTGTGCAATGTCCTCTGTTAGATCCTTGTCACATGCTGAGAAGAAGCGCAATAGTTCCCCAGAAGGTTTTGATGGAAGGGGAGATACTGTACTCCGAAGCCACTTGGCAGTTGTCATGGCTGTACTCACTGGAGTGATAGGAGCCATCTTTGAGTTGCAAAAGCTGTTTCCTTTAGGAGATAGACAAAAACGTGGAGGAGACATTGGATTTGAGCTTGATATTGATTTTGCAGGTGAGGCCATAACATCATACTTTCTCTGAAATACCATGACATACACACAACTTCAAATGATTTCAACACTTCCAAGTTATGAAGAATGGATGAATAAGCTTGCTAGTTAGTATTACCTTTGTGCCTGGTAAATTAATGGCTCCACCTGAAAGGCTTCCACTGCCAAGTAAACTGTCCTCATCATTAGCAAACATGCGCTCATCTAGCTCGCCTTTTGTGTTAATTGCATTTTCATATTCTTTTTCTAGGATTAGCAGACTTGATTTCAATGAGTCTCCCTGAAGCAAATCCTTAAAAAGTGTCAAGCCTTCTGCATTGAAAAGAAATCTTAGTGGGACTGCAACAGACAAACCTGTGAAAAAAACAGTGAATAAGAAACATTAAAATTATTCTTGTGCAGCGGGTCTTTACCTGGATCAATGAAAGACAAATTATCCTGTTGGCATGCTGAAATAGCTGGGCATGGCTTCTTTTTCAGAATATCCATCATGAGAGTATTTGTCTTCTCCAGTGCTTTGCTCAACTCATCTTCTGAGGTATGATATTTTTCACACAGAGAAGCAATAAGATTGACTCCCCTATCTGACTTCTTACCTGATTCAAACCAATAAATGGGCGCATGAGTTTTTATACCACAACTGCTATAACTAGCAGACCATGATTAGCAAACATCATCTGTCAAACAAGAATCGATTTCCATTACCAAAGTAGGATGAATCCTTTATATCGAAGTTCCTTAGACGCACAGGAACATGAATGATAAGTACAGCCTGCATGTGTACAATTCAAGTTAACCAGCATTATACATCAATTGTCCTGATGCAAGTGAAGAGAAAACACTAGTCAAGATCATAGCTGATGTCCTTACCAACACAGAAACCAGTTCATTAGTGGATGTCACAAGATCCTTGAATCTGCTGAATGTTTGGATTCTTAGGACTAAAAAGAGCAACCATCCAAAGCGATAATAATCAGAAGCCTCTTGGTTGTTTGATTCTGAAGAATTGCCTGAACACTTGCCATCATTTGACAAAAATAGCTCCTGGTATGCACGCTTGTAGTGCCTGAACCAAAGACATGATCATTTAGTCACCAATACTTAATAATTTGTCCTTTCATAAAGGAAACTATCGATGAGAAGGAAACAGCAAAGCAGGCAGCAGCATAGACGTTAAGATACAGTAGATATTATTGCAAATGGTCTTTAAAAACCAGAGTATACATGAAGCTTGAAATCAATTAAGAATCATCAACCAGCTGCACTGTAGCATAATTTGCTCATATATCATTGGACTATTTGAATGGCGCCACAATCCTTAATAATCACCGATATATACACAATGATTCAGCAAATGGGGATGATTTCAAAAACATCTAAGATGAATAATGGAATTTCAGCCTACCGTTTTGAACTTTCTAGGATGCATAACGTTTAGACAGGTTGTACAAAAGAGAACATAGTTTTGGGATCACAAAAAAAGAACAGTCCAAGCTTGGTAATCCCAATATTTATGGTACCATACTAGGACATTAAAACTCTAGAGTAGTACAAGCAGTACAGGATATGCCTGCTCAAGTTATTGTACCCAAATATACCTCCAACCCACTGAAACTCAATATTTCATTTGCCAAATGCTCCAATGTGATTTCATTTCAGTCCACTAAAACTAGTAGTGACTCAACATTCTAGCACAGCAATTTATACAAAGACAAAAGCTAGACATTTTATGCTATAATGAGTAGCCACGTTACACAAGTAAAAGTAATAGAAAGTATACTTTTTAAAACGCAGAATAGAAAGTATAGTTTTACCTGCTTAGCAAGCTTAAATGTACAACATTCGCTTGCAGTTCCTTCAACTGAGCACAAAACAAGGAAATGCATTAACAAGATAGAAAGATAAAACATGTTCAATTCTAAAATGGATTCTAAAACAGGGGGGAGATACTAATTGCATAATATACCTCAAGCCTCTTTTCCCAATCTGAACCATATAGGCCAGTCAAAACGTGTGCAACCTTTATGCAGAACTGTGGCATCTCCTTGAAAAAATCCACAATGCTACATGGAATCAACAAAACGAATACAGGGATTAGGCTAAGTCAGAAGTGATTGTTCCTCAGCCAAACAAACCTAAGCACGACTCATACTGCAGCTTAGATGCCCTCAAGATCTGGCAAAGTGAGACACTGCCATCTTCGTTGGACCTCCCCGCTTTGCTGAGCCTTGACACACAGTAAAGAACACATGCAGACCAGAACCTCTCGATCTCCTCGGGCTACACATAAATCCAATAGGTAACAGATATAGGTTTTAGAAATACATCATGGTCCTAAAACTGGATGGAAAAAGCACAAACTACACCAAAGACAAAGAAAACGCAAACTTACCGATCCGCCGCCCAAGGAAGACACGCTGGACTCGAGGATGTTCTTGGTCTCCTTGAAAAGCTGCATTGCCTGCCTCGTCGTGCTCTCGTCCAGTCCCAGCTTGCTCTGCTCGCCAGCAAACAACAGAGAAAAGAAAAGATTTGAGTATACGAGAACCAGTTCCAGGAGCGATAAAATGGAACTTCACAAGATTATGAATATCTATTTCTCCTAAATAGGAGTAGTAAATAATCTCACAGGTACAGAATCAGTGAATCAGTAATAATGATAAGACATACGAAGGAAAGTGTGACTCAAACTTATAAAGTGCAGTATAAAACAAAAGGACTCTTCAAAAGACACTTCATTTATTCGATTTTGGAAGGAGCAGCCGCAAATAATAGAATTACCCTCAGCAGACCACAAAAACAATTGCAACAAATGGTGGGAAACAAAGTTCCACAAATTGCACGGAAATCGAAGAAATTGGATCGAAATGGTTCCTTTTATCTCAGAAAATAAATTCGAAGGATTCAAGGACGAGAAAATTGGTTGTGATAACCTAAATCAATGGGGCGAGAGGACTGAACCCCAAAGACCGTACCACAGCCAGAAAAGCTGACACATTTCCCCCAAGAATAGAAGATGCAGGGAAAGCAAAATGGGAGCGCCAGATCCAGCACAGATTAATTTACAAACAAGAAAAAAAACCCTGAAATCTTCAACCTTACATGATTTTTTCATCGAGCAAACACACACGAAGTAGCTCGAAGACATCGCCAGTGGGGAAAAAACACGACTTCTCAGGGGAAAAAAACAAATTCCAGGACCCAACGAAGGGTCGAAAGCCCCTAACCAACGGCGCGGCGAACGCCGCAGCAGATGAGAGCCCTTACCTTGCACAGATCGGCGAACCTCTTCTCTATGGAGGCCGCGGCGGAGGAGGCCATATCCGTGATCCCCGACCCGGAGCTCGTGGACGGCTTGCCGACTCCCTCCATGTCCTTCCTCCTTCCAGGCACTGCCAATCCAGGCGCCGAAACGACCAGAACCAGGCACTCCGGCGACCGGAGGGAAGGCGGAGGAGGAGCTTCGCTTAGGGTTGCGGCGGCGGCGGCGGTGGAACGAGGGACGGGAAACGGCGGCGTCTGTTGGGATGCGCGCCAAAAGAAGATTTCGGAGGCGAGCGGCGCGCGCTGACTTTTTATATCTGCGGGTAGCTTGCGCGGCAAAACCAAGCCCCGCCTCTGTCGCTGCGCGGTGGACCCGGGCCTCACAGGCGGGAGAGTGGAGGGCGGCGCCGCGGCGTCGGTTGGTTTTGGCGGGAGAGGTGTGGAGATGGCGGGAGATTTGGTGGGAACGGATGGGGTTCCGGGTGGCCCACGTGGTAGGTCGGGTTGTCGGGACCCGGGACGCAACCACGTGCGCCGCGCGGCTGCGGCGGACGGGCCCACCGCCCGGCCACCGGGCCAGGGGTAGAAACGTCCGAGGGAGAAAAGTTCTGATGAAACAGTGAAACGTGCACGGTACGAGTCACAGCAAAAAAGAAAATGCCACTTGCGAATGTGCGATGGACCTGTTTGCTTCTTGGCTGCTACTGTCCACTCCATGAAAAAATGCTTATCTTATTTTTGTTAATGAGTCAGACAATTTAAATTTGACTATAATCAGACCCTATTTGATTTGTTGTAACAAGAAAAACAAGATAGGAAAATGAGCTATTATAACAAGAAAAACACGATAGAAAAATGAGAAAGAGATCCAAGCACTTATATTTTAGAATAAGATTCTATAATCCAACTATCTATCCCAAACATATTATTTCGTGTCTTTTTACTATGAAAAAACAATGGTCACTACGAGAATAAGATCTAAACACTGCTTGTTTCTTTATGTATAAAGTATGCATTCGTTGTCTATAATCTAGATTCTCTTTATGAGAATGAGATCGAATTTCTAAATAGTCTCGTATAGAAAAATAGTGGCTCTACTCGTTTCAACTACTATCAGTTTGTCTTAACTTATTCTCTCTCATAAAATATTATTCGATCAGATTATTCTCCATAACTTAATATTATTTAATCAATTGGCTTTTGTATTCAATGAACGCCACCGCTAGTATCAACATTTCACTGTGAGAATGTAGCACACTGTTTGTTTGGTTTATCTGTCATCAAAACAATGTTTCTCTCTCATAAATAAAACAGCTAAAAACAATATCAATCGATTTATCATCCACCAAAATAATGAGGCGAACAAGGCGTAGGAGAAAAACAATTGTAGCATACTGTTTGCTTAGTTTATTAGTCATCGAAACATGTTTTTCTCTCACAATAAAACAATTAAAAACAATATCAACCGACTATCATCTAGCGAAACAAATGACGCGACGTAGGAGAAAAGCAGTCGTACTAGGAGAACGTACCTCCTCTCCTGACCTTGCGTGTGGTGCCGACTGCAAAAACTGAAAAACGGCTTCCCTAACCCTTGCACGGTTGCACCTGTCACGGCCTGCGTCGTCGCAGGCAGGCGCACCAAGAGCCAGGAGCACGCACGACATTCCTTATTGTTCTTGTCCAGGACTGGTGCAGGTCTGATCAAATGATCCGGTAGCCAACGGACGCAACGCAACGCACTCCTCGGATTCCGCTTCGGGTGCTCGCTTTGCTAAAAGCCTGAGACTGCCACTTGCAAGCCTGACTACTTTCCCAGTACTAGTACAAGCAAGCCCAATGGAGGTATACAGTATTGACCGCTTTAGAAAAAAGGTTCGGATGCAAGTAGTTGAAGTAAACAGAGACTAAGCTATCATATTTCCCAACGCAAGGTATAATTCTATGTTCGACTTATCGTTTTTGTAATCGATATTGTTTTCAACTGTTTTATTATAACAGAAAAACATTGTACGATATAAGCGTGTAGCTTTTTTCTTGTAGGGTCATATCAAGATCACGACATTTTATATGTCTGCAGTGATGGTAGATCAAATAGCAAGTTGTTTCGTAAGTAGGATAGACGGTCACACTTTTAAAAAAGGGGGCTTTTAATTTTTTACCACTGCATGTCATCCTTACGGATGGACTTTTAATTATTTACCATCATGACCCACATATCATTGACTTAGATGGTCTCACATGTCATTGACACAGAGCGAATGTTCATAGTAAGAATGGCAAAAAATTAGATTTCCCTTAAAAAAACGTTCATAGAGGCACATCGCGTAGATTGCATTTTCTATATATATATATCGGGAGTAGAGACTGAACCTATTGCAAGGAAGTGAGGTTATAAGCCGGAAACATTTTGAGGGGGTGTTTAGATCCCTTCAAAATTCCAAAAGTTTACTAAATTTTCTGCCACATTGAATGTTTGATGTATTCATATATCATTATATATAGATAAAAAAATAACTAATTATATAATTTGTCTATAATTTACGAGATGATTTTTTTTAATCTAGTTACTCTGTGATTGGATAATAATTAATAAATACAAACAAAATGCTATAGTGCTAAATTTTAAAATTATTTTGAATCTAAACAAGGTCTAAGAGTCAGATAATCAAGAGTACGTCCATCTTGGACCTAGGAAATGTGTTCCCACTTCGCGTCTTCGCAGCAAAATTCAACGGCAAAGAACTAGCCTAAACTAGCATGAAGCTGATGTAAACACTATCTCAGAAACAAAAAACAGGGCAGGTATACATGACTTCGAGAACATCAGGGCACAGGTATGCATGCGTTCGTTAGGATGACAGCCAAGGTCAGTCCTCGACATAGAAAAGGCTGCCCATTTGCCCTTCATGCTTGGGTTAGCCTAGAGCAATCAGGTAGTGACACACCCATCTCCAAATTAACGGACGCAATCTTTGTCCATTTTTCTAACCCAATGGTGACTTCAAGTCACAGAGAAGGCACACAGCAGTGTAGCTAAGGCACAGGTTCCTGTCATGCTGCCAGATTCTTCGGTTCTGTGATGCTAGGGTGCTCCAAGTAAAGCTGCATCTTCAGAGGGTCGCAGCTAACCGACTTGATGGGGGTAATCTGCAGAGGCTGCATCCAAAGCTTGGTGTCTGTAGGAATCCACAGCCGAGCTTCTCCCTCGCCATCGGCAGGGAGGGACCGGAAGTAGGCAGTGACCTCCCAGCTACCATCTATCAGAATTCAAATTACAAGCATGTTACTCGAGAGATCTTTTGCAGGTATATGTTCTTGCATTTTGCAGAAACCCTTAAGATAGTAAAAAATAACTTCAACAATTATGATATGAAATTTAGAACCTGATGGAAGGGGTTTGGTAACAGGCTCAGCAACAGTCAGCTTGATCAAGAATGCTCGCAGAGCAAACTCCAGGTTTGCCTCCTCTAACTTGGAACAATATGATTGGTTGACTGCAAGCTTGAAGACAAACTTCTCAATTGGTACATGCCCTTTGTCATAGAAGATGACCACAACCCTCTCTACCAATCCCTGGTTTGTAAATACAAAAATCAAGGTTACTACTAGCTATGAATGTTGAATTAGAGCCCACCTAGAATATTTTTACAATATAGTACTTATAAGAACATCAAGGGATTATCAACAACCGAAAGCTTCATATAAGCGAAGTATGTGGCGTTCAAAAAATAAATAAGTAAACATGCGAAGCATGAACAATCAGTAAAAAAAGGAGACAACAAATAATCCTAAGACAAGTCATTTTGCTTTAAAACAGATTGTGTATCAACTTTCTACTTTGAAAACACTAAGCAAATAAATTCCCACTGTCAATTACCCGATATCAGCTATTTAAAACATTGGTGCACATAACCTTGGGATGTGAGAGTCTAACAATTCCAATTCCATTAGTGGAGATAATATATATAGGAGCCTCATGGGCCTATATTAGATGGGCATTCATATACTTAACAGTTAACACACAGCTGCAGCAGGACCAGTTAAAACAGGGGGTTAAAGCAAACCTTCTGAATGAAAGGGAGAAGGCCGATAGTCACTGAGTGAATATAGCTAGCAAGTTCGGGATGCCGTGCTTTCTGGACCACCACATTCATGTACCTTCTCCTCTCAAAGGCACCTACATATACATTTGTTTAATCTAACAAAAATCATTGCAAGCTGCCAAGCTCAGAGTTACTGAACCAGCTTAAACTTAGAGGACTCTTACGAGGAGGATAGAAGCCTTTGAGGAAGACGATGCAGCTGACTGCTACCTCAAGAAATTCCACAACCACCTGTGCTATTTGACCTATTTAATTTTAGCAGAGAGACTAGTAACTATTAAAACAGCAACCCCAGCTTAATTTCCAAGAAACAGACAAGTAAACTAATCATAACCACCTTGAGGAGTTTGATTCTTCCGATCCATAAATCCCTTCAGGTGAATCCTTCAATTTGGGAAGTGAGAACAATTCAAAAACTTCTGTTAATCATTGCTCCTGCTTGATTATATTTCCAGTGATTGGCATAGCTCCATAAGCCAGTGGCCACACACCACCAGATGGTTATAAAGCTGAGAAACAAACTTCAGTTCTAAATCAAATACTCCCTCCATACGCACGTTTTGCACAAGGTTTGAGTGAAACATTGGGAATATAAATCATGAATAACTTTTAAGTTATTAAGTTTGGGAAAATGAAAATCATATCAATAGATTTGTCTTGAAAAATACTTTCATAAAAATATAAATATATTATATTTCAATAAATATTTTTCAAAATATAAGCAGTCAAAGTTATGCTTTGGAGACCGTGTCACTGTCCTAAACGTCAACTAATATGGGTATAGAGGGAGTATAAGTATATGACCAATCACAGTAAACTTCAAACAAAAAAAGAGGTGCGAATGTAATATTTGTGAATAAAATAGTTGACAGTTTGTTGTGGAGTTTGGTCATAGTCCACTATACACTTATTTTCAATCTAGTCATTTTTAGACCTGGGCTAACATTTTTTTTCTTTCCCAATATGCTTGGGGAATTAATCCTAATGCTGGAACACATCCCTTTCTCTGACATTGTCAGGGATTCAATTGCCAGCCATCAAGTGTGCTAGTTGCTAAGTTAGAACTCAAAACAACTTGAAAATGAAATTCCCACCTTCTGGAGAAATACAAAAGAAGATGTAAACATTCTTTCTACTCCACATAAAATGACAGCATAGTACATTTTGAATCTATCTATTTAATTGACATAAAAATATCCCAACTTTCATACGAGTAAGGACTCTGCTACTAATAGCTCATTGATCCCCAAAAGAATGTTATATATAGCTTCTGTCTCAAGGTGCGATTCATCTCCCGCAAAGAACTCATGCACACATCCGTCCACTTCAATGAAAGAGCAACCAGGTTGCTTGCTCATCCTACTACTGTCCATAGATGACCGCAACTTATTCACATCAACCCACCTTGATGAGGTAGCATAGACATTAGAAAGTAAAACATGTCCAGCACACGTTTTCGGCTCCAATTCTAGGATCCTTTCTGCTACAAATTCTGCAAGTCCCACCTCCCCACAAGCGCTGCAGGCAAACAACAAAGACCGCCATACTACCACATCTGGGCAATAGGCATCTCGTTAATAAATTGTTCTGCCTCTGTCAATAGCTTTGCACGGCCCAAGAGATCAACCATGCATCCATAGTGTTCAATCCTAGGTGCAAGATTGTAGACCATGGACATACGCTGAAAGTGATGGAACCCTTGTTCCACAAACCCTCCATGGCTACAAGAAGTAAGGACACCCAAAAAAGTGACCTCATTTGGCATAACCTTACCCTCTCCTTCCATCTGAGCAAACAAATCGAGTGCTTCACTACAGAGGCCATTAACAGTAAAGCCCATTATCATTGCCGTCCAAGAAAACACATCTCGCTTGGTCAATCCACAGAATATCTCATGAGCCTTTTTTATATCCCCACACTTTGAGTACATATCAATCAGTGAAGTCTTCACAGAAAGCTCTTTCCCTAAACCATGAACATCACAGTAAGCATGAACATATCGTCCCAAGTCAAGTGCTCCCATTTGGGCACATGAAGACACAACGGTAGCAATTGTCCCATCATCAGCCTTCATTCCAGTAATTTGCATGTCCCTAAAAAGCTCGACAGCCTCTTTAAACTTACCCAACTGTGTGTACCCAGAAATCATTGATGTCCAGCAAACCACGTTTCTCTCACGCATTCCTCGAAATACCTTGCGGGCGTCCTCAACCAATCCACACTTGGCATACATACTAATCAGAGAGGATACCATATAACAATTAATTCCAGCCCCGTTCACCACAACTAAACCGTGACACAGCCTGCCAACCCTCACTTTGTCTGCCTTGGCAGAAGCAACGAGTGCATTCAGCAATGTGACATCATCCAGACTAACTTGCTCCTTGACCATCTGGTCAAAAGCCTGCAAAGCTCTATTAGGCATCCCACCTCGTAGGTATCCAGAAATTATTGTGTTCCAAGAAACTGTGTCACAAACTCCTTGGGGAGCAGAATCGAGAACTTGTCTTGCAGTAGTTGGATAGCTACAAGATGAGTACATGTTGATAAGAGAGTTAAGGACGAATTTATCTGAAACCCAGCCAAGTTTGACAGAAAGGGAATGAAGCTGGGCACCAACAGAAACAGATGGGAGGCGGGCAGTGGCAGAGAAAGCAATGTTGAGGGAATAGTTATCAAGGGTCATATATCCAGAGTGGCGGAGCAGGGAGAAGAAGGAGAGAGATAGATACGGGAAAGGCCCCAAGGAGAGAGACCGGAGGACAGAGTGGACAAGGGTAGCTTGAGGAGAAGACCTGAAACAATAGATTGAGAGAGGAGGAGGGGAATATGGCAATGGGAGAGTTGTGGGATTGAAATTGAAAGGATATATTTGTGTTTAGGGCAAGAGCTTTTGGCAATGGAGAAGGGTTTCAACTTCCCAACAAATATTTGTGAAGGTGTGCCCATTAAAGCCAATGTAATTGACAAGTGATCTGTCACTGCAGGCAAGTGCTTGGAGGATATGGGAAACTGTCATCCAACACTGAAACCTACATTGCAAAGGAACCCAACATGAGAGACCAATAGATCATGTCGTGCTGAGTGTCAGACAGTTAGCCATTTAAAAATAGATATATCAGTCACGGCCAAGCACTTCAGGTCCAATGCACAAGAATTCCACAACTTTATAGCTTAGAAATAATTAACAGCAGTAGTTTGTGACTTTGTGGTGGACTGGTGGAGCAGTACCCAATGAACTGTCACAGTGAGGAATTTGGGAGGCTCAGGGAAAATTCAAATATTAAAATGGGGACAATGGAATACTATTGACATTTGACAACAGTCACCAACACAGCGGCCACGACAAGCTTGGCCATGATGTCGATCTGGGCATCCAGAAATGGCACAGCATGCTTGAGGAACTCAAGAGTGATCTTGCAACAGCTCCTTGGAGTGGAAGAAATAGCATTTCTGGATGGCTGATTTTCGACAGGAAACGGAGCAGCGTTGGAATCAAGCTATCAATAAAAACAACCGAATCACAAAGTATGCAAGCCCATACCTAATGCTACAGAACATTCTTATTTACTTTAGCTTTAAGGCAAGCAAGATGGTCACATCATTAGTTGGCATAGTCATCTTCAGCATACAGTTTGTTAGGCTCACCGTCCACAGCCTCAGATCTCTTTGTACTCTCGTCTCACATGGGTAAGCGCTCACAACATGCTTCTTCTCAGAAACCAATTGGAGATCCTAGCATCACCATCCGCAAGATCCAGAGGCACAAGCGGACAACATGGCTTCAATCCTCTCCATCTGGACAGTGAACCTAGCTAACTGTATCCTACAAGATGACTATACATCCACACTGACTACTCTTTGTGCAACAAGTGCGAACCCCATGCCACCCTCAAAGCTAAACTCGAAACAGAAAAGAATCATTTTGTGCGAGAGCATTAGGCACAGGCATGCATGTATGTGATTAGAACTTCATCATTCAAAGATTCTTGCTACATTTCTCCGTTTGATGTTCCCCCAAAATCAGGGCAGCAAGAAAGACTACTTCGACCATACTGAGGAGATGAGACTAGTTATGAACTCAGCTCATTACACAAATATTCTCGGTTGCCAATTTCAACAGGCGACAAGAGCCCAAAAGAGACGAAAAGGAACACCACCTTTTTCTGCTAATATCCGGCTGCTCGGGGCTCCCCTCGCCTGCAGTCCTTGTAGCAGCGCAGGCGCAGCTGCTCACAGCGGCCGCCGGCTCGGCGCCACCTGGTCCGCGGACGGACGGCAGGCGCTGCACGGGCTCACGGAGAAAGCAACAACAAGGCCGTCGCTGCGGCGCTGGCTGCCCCCGCCCGCGGATCAGGGTGTTAGGGTTAGCTAGGGCTAGAGGAGGTGGTGAATCGAACAGAACGCGAGCAGTGGAGAGAGGGAGGGAGCACGGGCGGACTTGGGCTCCGCCGCTCCGGTCCTTCCCTTCCTCCGAGCTCGCCTGCGTGTGCCTGGTTTCCACGGTTGTCGGGCTTGCCAAGCGCCGCCGCGAGCAGCGTCGGAGCTGCCAGGCTACTAGCACATATGGGCCACGAGCTAGCTGGGCCTTGTCCCTTTATTTAGGTAAATAGGCCAGCCCAAAACGTTGGACTCCCTGTATGAGCATGTCAAAAGATAAATTTTGTGAACACTAATAGCACAAATCAGGTCGTCTTTCTTTTTTTGCGAGAGAAGTTTATGGTGTTTGGTGTTTTTCATTTAAAAAAAATGGGTGGTGAAGAGAGATTACAGAAACTTGTTAAGATATTAACAAAAAAAATCTATATTCATTTCAAAACAGTGTCATCTCTTGATTGAGCTGCTGCGTTATGTGATGGAGGACGTACACGGCCGGTACACATCAAGCTCAGATTATGTTGTCTGGTTTGCAATTCGGCGATCAGTGGCTACAACTACAAAATGGGTTGACGATATACAAAGAAGTATGCTCTTCTTCTGCCTCAAAGTCCTCCGCTTGGAGGCCTTTGAGGGAGAAAAGGAGAAAACTCCTTGAGAAGATCGCTTCTTCTTGTCTGAGAGGAAACCATGGCAATGCGTCGGTTTATATAGGCAGTCAAGGATGCTAAAAGAGCCCGCCAAATCAGGTGAGTCGTGTGAAATTGCAGAGGTGTTCAGATTCCTCCACATCTTTTTTATTTATTTATTTTTGACCCTGCTTTTATAAAAGCAGCAGCACAAGTATTACAAACACTGAAAAAGGGGGGAAAACAGACAAACGGCTGGGGAGACCAGCAACGTTCAGCGAAACAACTCAAAGACGCTCACCCTGAGGCGACCAGCACAACCAGCAACCTAAACGGGAAGTAACAAAAGAGTAAAACATCAAAGAACGCCTTCTATCTCCATCTCTTCAGTGTTCCTCCAAAACGCCTGCAACCACATTTTTTTCCTAGTTATTACTTTAGGAGGTTGGACTTTGGACAACACCAAGGAACACCGGCATGATGAGCAGAAAAAGCAGCTTGTTCTGGTTGCTCAACATCTGGAGACATCATCTTTGCAGTTCTTTAGATCCTCTGGATGGCTTATTTCAAGAAACATTGGACAAATCTAGTCAAGTGTTTTCCTTTAGTTGCTTTTCTTTGGAGGACTTTCGTCTTGTTTAATTTTTACTACGTTTGTAAGTTTGGTGTGGACTGGGTTTTTGTAATTGTTGACCTGAGTCTATCTTCCGATAGATGAAGCCGGATATTTTATCCATTATCTAAAAAAAAAGAACACCGGCATGACTTTGTCGAGCATAATTATTGAACATACAGAGCCCCAAATCTGAAATGTGATTTTTGAGCTGCCCATCATTTCTTCATATAGTTTCCTGTAAAACATGACACATGTATGTGTTATTAACATATATACCAAAAACTGTGGAAACTGCAAGATGATAGTTTATCTATAATAATGTTTTTTATACGTGAATAAAATTTGCATCCAGAAACAACTAGTTCAGTTTTTTTTAATATATGTGGTGATACAAAAAGGTATGAATTAAAGACAGAGTAAAAAGACTTTAGAAATCAGTTGGACAGTATCTAGAAAAGTAACTGCAGAAGATTTGGATAAGATAGCTTTCAGGTAGAAGCAGCATGAGGCATCCAAAAGAATTCCAACTTGATAATGCTTTTGAAGATTCTGCCAAAGCTTCAGGCTGGTTGCTATCACAAAGAGTACACAGTTGACCTAACCCTGGCAAAGAGCAAGAGCCAACAGAATACAAGATGAAGCAAAGCCTCATGGCACGCAGAAAAGTTCATGAACCAAGCCTTGTTTGACATTCTTCCGCACACTTGCACACTTCACGTGTGCAATAATAGCCAATACTTCTAATAAGAATATAAGATATCATGTCATGAGAATATGTGCCGCGTTAAAAAAATGAGAATATGTGCTGATTTGTCCCTACAATTCTTTTTTTCAAATTTCAATATCTCCTGCACTTATTTATGTTTATGGATCATAAAATATGCAAAGCCTATTTGGGTAAAAGAAATAAGGTTGCATTATACTGGTGACTGACAAGATTGCAGATCACTTATCATGTACGCTACAATATTTTTATGATATGAACCTATGAGCTGAGAGACGAGTTAAATTAAATTGGACACTCATATGATCGTTTCCATGTAGAATGTGGGCAGCATCTTAGTTCTATCTTATATGTCATGCAGCACAGCAGCAGTTCTAGGTAGTCCAATTTCAATATGGAGATGCCTCGTTTATGATATGGGGAAGCTTGGCTCTTCAGCCTTGATTTTCAAGATTTTTGTCGTGCAGAAATGACTAATGTTGATACTAGATGATCCAACTTAATGACAACAGAGTTGAGCATGCATGTTTATAGTACCTGAGGTCCAAATTTAGTAACTCCAAGACAAATTCCAACACGCTGTCATGAAGCTCACTGGTGATGATAAACTCTTCAATATGTCCTTCAACATCAATTTGTTCCACCCAGGTGGCTTCCTTCCTCATCCCTGTATGTCCTCATGATGGCTCATACCTTGTTGATTCCACCCCATTTCCTTGCATTTGAACATATATTTGATAGCAGGACATAATTTCTTACGTTATCTGGCTCCACCATGAGAAGGTGCTTTGCTGAGACCTCTGCAATCTCCACATTCAGAGTAAGTCTGACATGCACTTAACAAAGGACCCCAAATGCCAGCATGCCTTTTGCATTTCTATTGGCATCCTATGCTTGGTCATTTGGTAAGACTCATGTATGCATCCAGCATGGCCAAGCAAGTCCACCACGCACAGGTAGTGTTCAGACGGTCGTAATAATATATGGTACTCATCCTTGATCCTTCATCATCTGAAAGTATTGAGTTATTGTGTCACACCCGTGGCCGCGGCGATCGCCGGCGACGTGAGCACAAAAGCGATGGCACAGGGAGACGCTGAAGCCGTTAGCCCTGACCTGTTGTGCAATCATCTGCTGATCTTTGGAGTACTGATCCATGGCAGCACCCCATATGTCGAGCTGCGTCTTCAATTGTTGCTGAACTACCCCAATGTCATTCATTTGTGTGAAGAGGAGATCAAAGTTCTCCATAACCTGATCCCATCGGTTCTTGTCGGTCTTGCTGCTCTTGGACATCTCGTCCAACAAAATCTGCGTCTGAATGGAGGGTTTAGGGGGAGCCGTGATGACAGCTGCTGGAGGCCACTCCACTCAAATGCAGTGTTAGCACAGGTTTGGCCGAAACCTCCCCTACTCAGTGCTAACACGATCACCGCCGCCTGGAAGTGAGGCAAAAGCCGAGGAATTTTACACGAAGACAGTGCCTCGCAACCCAAACTTCTGGACACTTCCCCGCTTACTTCTCCGCACAAACTTGAATAGCATGACTACAGAATTTTACGCAAGAACAGCTGTCTTGCAACCCTCGTCACCTATCCAATTTGCGCTAAATGATGGAAAAAGAGCAGCCTTTACTGCTCACCGTGCTTGGTATGTCGATGTACCGGCTTGCCGAAGAGATCCGACGTCGAGCAGGTAGGGAGCGGGCGCTGGTGTCGCCGCTTCACGCCATGGTCGCCGAAAGAACTCGTCTTGGTCGTCGGTTTTGTTGATCTAGGTCGCCGCACACACGAAGCTGGTACCGCGAAGCAAAGCACCGGTGATGAACTACGACGGCTTGGTGGTGGTGGTGGTGGGTAGGGATGGCTGGTGGTTGTGTGGTGGCGGCGGAGGGGGTTTTCCGTGGTCTATGGAGCTGGGTAACTGGCGGCGACGAAGAGCGGCTGGCGCTCAACACCCACGCCGAGGAACGAGGGCTTTGATACCACTTGTCACACCCATGGCCGCGGCGATCGCCGGCGACGTGAGCACAAACGCGATGGCACAGGGAGACGCTGAAGCCAGCGAGGCAAACCCCTCAGCCTTGGCTATTTTGATTGCAAATGTCTGATGTCGGATCCCCAACAGGAGTTCGGCATTTAGGTTCACGCTTACAGACACTGACCACACGGGTCCACATGCCATACACTGAATCATACAACGCACACACTACAGATTACGGCAAGCTTTGGCGAAGACGTATTTGCTGGGACCGCCTTCTCTTCACGCCAAGTCACCTTGTGTGACATATTGATACCTTTCATCCAACAGGTCCCCATGACTGCAAGCAGAAGCAGCAAAGGAGTGGCACAAACCAGATGTGATTTGGCCCAAGTCCTTGTCCTGCAACTCTTTGAAAACCGCAATAGCATGCTTTCCACAGCCATGCATGCCAAATGCAGAAATCATAGAACTATAACAGATCAGTTTTTTTCCCACCTGCAGAACAAGGCTTGGGCACTTTCCATATCCCCATATTTTGAGTGCATAATAGTGAGGGCAGGCACAGTATGTCAGTATAGTTGTTCAAAAACTTTGAATGGCGGCGATTCCCATAGTCTTGCATCCATCTAGCTTGAATAGGTACTCCACAAAGATTGCACACAAGCATCAGCCAAGTGGAGACTTATCATGTGGTTTGGCTCCACCTTCTACTCTCCAAGAGATCCACTACTTTTGCAGACATACCAGCGTACAGGCGCCTAAATACACGCCAGTCATCACGTTCAGTGTTGCAGCAAGCCAGCAACCAGCTCTCTCATCCCCTCAAACAGAGACACAACCCTGGCACATCCAAATTGCCAATCCTTGCATATGCACCCAAAGATCATGGCGGTGCACACACACACACATCCGGCCACCTCTGCAATCTCATCCGCCTCGCCAACTGCCATGTACACACTGGGCCCATCGTATTCCACAGCTGACTGAGCATCCTTCACAACCATTCTGCCAAACACCTTCCGTGCATCCTCCAGTCTTCCGCAGTTGGAAGTTGGAACAGAAGCCCACCCACCAATGGCATCACGCTGCGCTCGTCGGTCTGGAGTCAGTTCTTGAACGCGTGCACACGGACTCCAGTGCGGCGGGGACGGTGAAGGTTGAGCCGGCGGTGCACAGTGCACTCCTGGTCGCAGAGCGTTGCGTGCGGCGGTGGGCGAAACCCGACTGGGAGTGCGCGGTTCACACCAAGGATTTCAGACACATGATAGAGCTCTACAGTTTGCACAAAACGAAACAGGAATTGCAAAAATAATGTTATGCCAAAAACTAAGTTTAAAACCTACAATTAGAATCAGTAAAAATGATGCACAAAGAATTTCTCTTCTCAAGCAGCATCAGAATCTGCAGCATTTCCCACTGGTCTACCAGTCCGTGTCGGTCAGACGATGTCGTCGGTCGGTGAAGGAAGCCTTGTTGGGCTCCCAGCGGGCTTTGGACGCTGTGGCAGCTACGACGGTGCCCTTCGTAACTCTGTTCATCAGGCTTTGGACATTGCTCGAGGAGGTGCACCTTGACCAAGCGGTGGAAGACCGAGTGCACTGGAAATGGTCGCCCGACGGTGAGTACTCCTCCTCCTCGGCCTACCTGGCATTCTTCGCAGCCCTCCGCGGGGCCAAGGAGCCGTGGGCAACCAAGGCGCCGCCCAAAGTCAAGTTTTTCTTTTGGCTCTCGCTTCACGGCGGCTCTGGACGGCGGAACGGTAGAAACGTCATGACCTGCAGCAGGATGACTCATGTACCCTGTGCGATCAGCAGCCGGAACACGCAGACCATCTACTTGCGGGTTGCGTGTTCACACCCGCGAAGTCTGGCACCGCATCTTCTCGCACCTTGGCCTCACAATCCCCGGACCACTGCATTCGGATCGGCTCTGTGATTGGTGGCTTCTCACAAGGATGCGCACTCTTGAACATCTACGCCAAGGATTCGATGCCTTGGTCCTACTAGTCTCTTGGTGCATCCGGAAGGAAAGGAATCGACGTACCTTTGAAAGCATTGCCTGCGACCAAGCGTCCGTTGTGCTGAGGACCTGGGATGAGGCGGCCGACAGGGTTCATGTCCCTCGTAGTGCTTTCCACCCTGTAATCGCTCCTAGTTGTTGTTGTGTTTCTCTTTGGGGCCAATTAGTTACTTTAGCAAAACTCCTCCCCTTGCTGCGCCGTTCCAGCCGGCGATTTCTGTACCGTGTTCAGGTCGTTTGGGTTGATGCAGCTCGTTTCGACCCGGCGGCATGTAAACTTAACTCTATCTTCTCTTAATGCGAAACGTGCTTCGCACGGTTTCGAAAAAAAAACATAGATGGAATGCATTTATCAAAACATCATGGAAAAACACCTGTGATTTTTTTCCTCTGTTCACTTGAGCTTATAAAACTAGAATCAGCCATACTCTTTAGCCATGAAACAATATTTTCTCTCAAAACAAATTAGTCATACAAATCAGCCGCAGCCACAATAAGTCTTGTCGAACAGGTTACCAAACAGAACTGCTTGAAAATTGATCGATGGAATGAATGCACTAGCCAAGTTATTAACGTTAGAAATTACAGCTTCAACAAAATCAGAAGCTGCCACAACCAACACACACGATACAGCACATGAACTAATTAAGTAACTAATTAAGTCCAAACCAAATATGTTTTTTTTTGGGGGGGCCCAAATATGGATTCATCATTTCTATATTGGTAATGAACATCTATTGCCTATAACTTAACTCTCGACTACAGATTACAGCCAAATTAAACTAACCAATACCTGTCGGATTCACTCTACCATTTTGTCCTACTTCCCTTTCTTCTTCGCAAGCTTTAACTGACCAAATTTGGGTACAGGTGAAAGGCCTAAGAGGTGGCTTGTGACATGGAAATCTCCTATGAATCATCATTTGTACGTCTCTCAATCTTTTTCCTCTCATTGAACCCATGTTCCATGCCAAACTCTTCTGCGAATGCCTCTATGTCAGATGACATCTCAGAGCAGCCCTTTCGGCCAACAAAATGCGGCGGTTCAGTGCCACATCTCTCCAGCCCCATAGCACTGCCGATCTGGCTGTGCAAATCTTCCAAGTCCTCTGCAGCCACTGCTTGCCTTTTGCCCATCTCAAGGTCCACGCTCATCTTGGGCGGACTTAGAACCCTTCCCATTCTGAGGGATGACGTGAAGGTTGAAGAATCGTCCTTAACTTTTGCTCTGAAATTGTGTTTTGAGCTGGGTACCCTTGAAAATAAGACATCGATGAAATTTCCGCCCACTCCAAGGTTGTAAGGATTTGTTCTCCGGTCGTAGTGGTATCTGAAGTTCTCATAAGTAGTCTGAAAAAACGTTTTTCATGAGTTTTCAATCTGCTAGCTTGCTAATAAACGGCAAAGCAAACTAACCGTTACTCTAGGTACTCAAGAATAGTCTTACCTGATTTGTAGAAATCAAATAGAGGTGGAATGAGGTCGGTCCTCCCACAAACCACACAGCAATAAATGTGTATACGATGAGAAGACCGGAGATAGGAGACTTCAAAAGAGCTCTACCAATTTTGAAATGATACATGTCCATAATTCTCCTGAGATTGACCCAGCAGAATGCAAATACGAATATGCATAGTAGAGTAGTTGAAGACACAAACATGAAGAAGAATCGGTAGTTCCTCTGCAAGAAAAGAGAATACGAGGCATGATGAGTAGCATCCACAGTTAGAATTAATTAATCACAGATCCATATTGCGAGCACCATTAGGAGAAAACATAAACTTGAATGTATCCCCATTCCCTCCTCTCTGTCTCCTTCCCATTACATCATTCAGATTTTAGCATGACTGGAAAGTGACTGCTGCCTCAGCAATCTAAAAAATATTTATTATATAACAGGTACCTTTATTATATGACCATAATGATAATTACTTGTCACTTCATTTCTTTACCTTGCCAATGCACTGGCCTACCCAAGGACAGTGGTGATCAAAACGTTCTACACAGTTGTTGCAGATTGAGCAATGGGAGCACCTTGGTGGACGATAAAGCATGCATGTATGGCAATATTTGACCTTGACTGAAACACCATTGACAAGAACATCCCTGGTAAGTGGTAAACCTGTTGAACCTTGTTGACCACCCGGCCAATCAGGTAAGTTGGAGGATTCATCAATGTCTTCAGGCTCTGGGGGTGAGTGTTTCGAGGAACAATTCCAGGATCACGGCCAGATGTGAGAAGTAGAACAACAAGAATCTGAAGAACAAGAACAACAGTAGATAATTCATCTTGTCAACTAGTTACCAAGTTGCAGGCATAGTCATTCTACTTCAGTATCTATATGCATAATGGATATAAACCTAGACCATTCTCCCCAATTCAACTATGGTATAACTTAACATGGTAAAAGCAAATGCAGAAGCTTGTTGTTCCCAAAAGACAACTAAAAAATTCAAATGTTTAACTTCGCGTTTGAAAATCTGACAGATAGAGGAGAAAAAGATATAGATAAGTTTGTAGCAGAGTGAATGTACATGGCTCATAAACTTACATATGCTGTAAAGATGATAGCCACAGATGCCACCCAACCTCCAATTTGGCTGTGGAACTCATGACCAAGCTGTGGACAAACAGCGGCAGCAAAGAAGATCACTGGGACTACAATCAAGCATACTGTGAGCACAAGTGACCTCACATCTGGGCCAAAGATAAGTCTCCCTCCAAGGAAAAATAACTGCAAGAACAGAGAAGGAAAATGGGCGAAAAACATGAGCTTTATTCCAAGACACGTTAAGGAGAAGGTGCCGCTTTGAAAAGTAAAAATATAGGCTTTTAAAGTTTGGGTATCTTTTCAACTATTATGTTAGTAGCCAGCACATTTCAACCATGGCGAAGATGTACTTGATGGTTACATAATAAACAAAGTTTATGCCAATGAGCTCTAGATTATCTTTCTGCAAAGAAACAACTTGCAATGCATGCATAAATCCCCCCCCCCCCACACCCCACCACCACCAAAGGACAACATATGGAATGTAAAATATAATAACAGACAGTAACAGCATTCAAGATTGCAAATTATGCCTCAACTGAAATTTAGCATTACAATTATTCAAAAATCCCTCTCAATTTTTATTTTTTTTCTCTTACTCCTGTCTTTATTTTTTTGAAGGAAACTTACTCCTGTATTTGTGTCAGGTAGAAAATCAATGCCATATAGTCATCATCTTTGACATGTTACTAAACTAGCTGCTTCAGTGAGGATATCAGCCCATTATCATGCAAATATCTAAATAAACAAGAACCACTACTTCTATGCCAAATGGCCAATATAACACGCATCAGTAAAACATTCAACTCCACTAGATTACAATGCCTTCTATAGCTTTTGGATGCTTATGCTGCCATTACAATTAATTCCAAAATAGCACCAAGATTTCAACAGCCTATGTCTCCACCTACTGACTCAAGACAACAGAAAGCACGAGTTTTTTCCCCACATAATTCCCTGATCCTACTAAAACCAACAAGAACAAGTAGCCATGAGCCTATGACCCATCTGAACAAAAAATGCAGAATGAGAAACCAGACCGAGAGATAGAGAAACCCTCACATTGCTGCCTTTCCACGCCTGGTACACCCGCCGTGGCGGCGCGTCGAGCTCCATGATCCGCCGGTTGGAATCCGAGAGCTGTGCCTTCCCCTGCATCCTCCCTTCCATAGCTCCGCCCACCCTAACAGACTCCACAGAAGCAAGCTCTAGTTCACCCAAGCAGCACCATTGCGCTCATGTGCCTCCCGGAACAAAAATTCCAAAGCCCGCCCACAAGAGCACGGAGGGCAGGCGGGGTTCTCTCGCGGATCCCGGCACGGCAGGGGCGCCGACTCGGATCAAACCGGTCCGCGAGGGACGGCGGCTCCGAAAACGGAGAGGGTAGGCTCGGCGGCTGGGAGAAAGGAGCAAGGAGAGAGGATTACTAGGTTGGAATCGGCGGTGATGCCATCTTGGGATCGCAAGGAATCAAGCCGTGTCGCTGGGAAGAAAGGAATAATCTGAACTTGGTTGCGAGCTCTGAACTGAACACTGGAGAGTTTTAGTGCCACTTTCGTGATTAACCCCTACGAACAAGGTTATTTCGAATAAAGACCCTTTGCTCAAGCTCTAGTAGCATTTCTGAAGAAAAAAGTGTACTACTCGTATTTCTCATGCACCAGCTCATTTATTTGCCATCAAACATTGACATACAAAACTTTAACACTTTCTTATTATAGCATCTCCAAAATATTAGCAAAAAAAACTAGCTAAATTTACTAATTTAGTTGCTCTATTAAATAGATAATACTAGAATATTTTAACAGACTCTATAAAATAAAGAGGTTAGATAGCTAGTGAGGTAGGCTATCAAAAGTAGAGGTCGAATGAGGTGGGATGAAGAGCTACTAAATTTAGAGAGTCATTTACAGAGTCTGTTGGAGACGATTTTCCTTTAATAATAACTAAATTTAGATTTTAAAAATAATGACTAATTTCTTGGAGATACTCTTATATTGGAATATATTAAGGGAGGAGACTAGGTCGACATTAAAACATAGATTGTTCATCATGCATGTTTCTTAGAGTTGATTCATCCTTGGAGGCATGCAACAAAAGATAAAGGTAAAAGGCTGCAATGCAAACTTGCTTGTCATCATGAAGACATGAGCTCATTTTGAGATGAAATGAGCAAGTGAAGAAGTTTTGGCGCCGGTGAAGCTTGTGCCATCGTGCCTTGTGCACTTGACACCATTATCCACGTGGAAACGGCAGAAGAGGCTGCAGATGGTTTTTAGCTGCCAATTCAGAACTGATCCAAGAGACCTGTCATTCACTTCAATTTAGAGTAGTAATGATCGTACTCTGCACTAGGAGACCCATATGAACCTTTTTGTGGCACTCAAGTTTGTTTCCAATAGACCTGCACATTTAGTATTTTTATCGGTGAACAAACACGCTTTAATTCAAACTCCTGAAGTATGAAAGGGAAAAAAGAAAGGTCAAAAGTATCATCAGTCAAAAGTGCTCTTCTTTGCAGCACAGGTGCCGTGTTTATCGGCTACTGGACTTTTGTGTTTCTATAAAGTAATGCCGATGGAAAGGAGTAAAGACGACACAAAGGCAAGGTTTCTGTTCATCCATGATGCATTTCCAAGCCTTTCAACTTCTTCTTCTTGGTGGGCTGGCTGAGTGTTAGCAAAATGCAGCTAGCTGTTTGCAATGTTGCTGTGCATAACCTTTTTTTATCTCTTTTTGTCCCAACCAAAAAAAGAAAAACAGGTATGAAGATCATGGGAAAAAATTGTAACTATAGCTTTTCCTTAGAAAAGTAATGCTTGATGTATAAATCTACTATATTGCTGGCAAGAGTAACTAAGATAAAAAAGGTATACTGTTCTTTTCTAAAAAACAAATTTTGTACTACATGCTTATAGCCTTATAGGAGTTAGTAATTAGTTTTGGGGTAGTTTTTTTTTTCCTTTGTTGATAAATGGGGGTAGGTTATTATTGCAATCCTTCCTTTTTCACCTTTGTAAACAAAGCTAGTATTCGATCTCAAGCGACAAACCAACACATTGCAGTGCACTTTCCTGATCGCAAAGCACAGGTCGACAAGCAACGAACTCCCGTTCCCTTTCTACATATGCGTCAATCTATCCATATAGCCAACTGGAAGATAAGATACCACCAAGTTAATCCAACTATCCAAGCCCAAAGGTCTTCTTTTCTTCAGTAATAATAGAATTGACGATAAATGTACATTGATTGTCTAATGGAGATACATACATTGAACCACAAAAACAACACTTAAATGTTTTGTTTGTGCGACTGTGCGAGTTACAATGTTTCGCTTCCTGATAAACAACTTTGATAAAATATATATTAAAAAAATAATTTTTAGAGTAAGTAATTAGTATCATTGGAAAAATCTTTGAATCTAGTTTTTTAATAAATTTATTTGAAGATACAAATGTTGTCTATATTTTCTAGAAATTGAGTCAAACTTGTGGCACGGAAACCAGAAACGACAGATAATTTGTGACGGAGGGAGTGTATCTAGAAAGCTCGAAGCATCTTATAATTTTAGGGTGGACGGGTATATTTAATAACTAGTGGCGGATCCAGAATGAGATTAAAGGCGGGACTAATCTCTTATTTTTACTCTGATCGCTTCATTTTTCTTCTTTTCTCCTCTTTTCTTCTCCCTCAACCTCTTAGAACAAGGTTGAAGGGGCTGATCTCTTTTGCTTCTCCTAATCTCTTCATTTTTCTTCTTTTCTCTCTTTTTTCTATCTCAATCTCTATCTATTTGCATTGATACACAGGCTCCTCTATTAGATCCGCCACTGGTATATATCTAGAAAAGTTAGAACACGACTTGTATCTAGAAAAGTTAAAACTCGACTGGTATATATCTATTATTGCAATTAACAACTTCGTTTTCATGAAAACGCCTTTTGTAGCAAAAGTATTTGATGCCAAGCAACAAACATACACATCGGAGAGAGCTCTTAAGCCACAGTGATGGATCGACAAGCAACTCCTCTTATCTATATATGTCTCCCTTTCTACATGTGCGCCAATAATCTCCACTCTGATCCGTTGCGACCGACCAATTGATCGATTGACAACGTGGCTAACCGAAGATTAATTAATGAACAAAAGTTAATTCGTGTGCCCAAAGGAGTTTCCTGCTACATACGGAGCATTATACGTACCTACAGTATATAACACTTGCTCCATTTCAAATTATAAGATGTTTTGATTACATTTACACTTAGATATGCTACTACATGTATATCTATCGTCATGTTCGTTTGGCTTATCAGTCGGCTTATCAGCTATCGAAATAGTGTTTTTCTCTCACAACAAAACAAAACAGTTAAAAACAACCTCAGTCAATTTATTCGTCACTTGAAACGATCACGCGTATCTAGGTATATAATAATGCTATATATATCTAGAAAAACATAAAATGTTTTATAATTTAGACCGAAGTGAGTAGTATAGATGATAAACTAAGTACTGTGATGTGATGGGCGTGCGCCACACATACGCGCGCGTACGCGGCGACGACGCAACGAAATAAAGCGACCGGCCGGCCACGGCTACGCGCGCGGAGACGAAACTAAAGGAAGCAGATAACGAACGAGATAAGGTAGCAAAGCAGCAGGCCGTTCGATTTGGGGGCGCCGCGCGTACGTACGTGGTGGGTCGACACGTCGCACGCGCAGGTGGTCGTCGTCAGCAACTCGAATCATCAGCAACAGCATGAGCCGAACTGCAGTGTCATCATGCAAGCAAAGCTACAGCAGGCAAGCAAGCAAAGCTAAGCTGTTGCGTCGTCGTCGTATCGTGTGGAGAGCATTACACGACACTGCACACACGTCGGTCGTCGACGAAGTATGTATGTACTGGCACTGGCGTGATGACCGATCGATCGAATGCAAGCAGCAGTGCTCCTGTATCTTGCTGCATTGGTTTGGTGCGGCATTTCTGAATCGCAAGGAAACACGCCACTACGACTCGCTTGGCCTGCCTAACTGGCTGTCTTCATTAGCTCGCTCTCTCATCTATCTGCGCGTGCGTACTTTGGTCTTTGGCATATGCATGCGTGAAACCAAAGTTCATTGATACAAATCTCTCCAATGTTTTCGTTCCTTAGTACCTAAAATAATCCACGTACCAATGGCTTTATTTGGAAATCAGCTGCGTGCATGCACAAATCTAGATATCTCCCCCCCATCTATAAAAGGACAAGGCAAGGCAAGGCACACAACTGGTTCATTCGAACAACGAGAAGGCCTCCATTGCGTGCGTGCATGTCTCTGCAACTACATACGTACATACTGCTAGAGCTGCCTGATCACTGCTGCTGTCTCGTTTCGTGCAACCAACCACATACCACTCGTGGATTTCACATCTACTGTACTGTCCTCTGGTCGATCAGTTCACCGACGAGACCGATAGAGCGCACAGCACAGCAAGCAAACGCGCGCCATGAAGAGCATTATTGGCAATGGCAATAAGGCGGCCGAGCTCGTGAGCAAGGCGGTGGGCGCGCTACGGCGGAAGGCCAGCGTCCTCAGGGCGCGCCTCCTCTTCCTAGCCTCGCCGCGCCGCAGGGCCGCGGTGTTCGCCGGGATATCCCGCCACATCCGCGCGCTTACGACTACGACTACGCCGCGCCAGCACGACAAGGCGTCGCCGGCGCAGCGGCAGCGGCAGCAATACTGCCGTGGCGCCACTAGGCCTCTCGCGCCACCGGCGGACGACGACGACGAGGCCGACGAGGGCGGCGTAGCAGTCTACGCTGGCGGCCTTGTAGTCGTCCAAGAAGGCGACGACGGAGGGTGGTGCTCCGCTGACTGTGACTGGACACTCGCGCTGCGCTCGCTGTTCGACGACGACGACGACGAAGGTGGTGATCACGGTCACCACCGTGGTGCCGATGGTTACTTGGTGACAGCGGCCGCAACGACGGATGGGCTCGACGACGACGACGACGCCGGGACGTCGGTGATCGATGTCATCCGGAGGCGCCGCGAGGGAGACGGGCAGGAGTTCAGGATCGAGGACGAGATCGACCGGGCTGCTGACATGTACATCACCAGGGTTCGCCGCCGGATGAGCGCGCAGCTCCAGGAGCTAATTCTGGCTACCGCTACCAGTGCTGCCTCTGCCGCCTCCCATTAGTTTCGTTTTTTTTTTTGGGTCGGTTGGGTGTTCTCCATTATCATGCGTCCCTGACAGTACTTAAGTCTTGACCAGGTCGTCTGGCCTTGTGTTTTTTTTTTCTTGTTTGGTTGACCTTTGCACTGCTGTAAACTGTTTGCCTGGCCTATTTGGAGTTTGGACACAGAGATTCATTTCTAGTCTATCCCAATCGATCTTTGACTATGTTCAATAGTACTTTTCAGCGAATAAACATTATTTTATTATCATAACAAATCAGCATAAGCTAAATTTTAGCAAAAAGAATGATAAGCATAAATCATGTACCATGATACAATTTATATTCTAAGAAGTTTAGCTGATACAAATCTACATGAAATTTGACAACTGACATGACAAATATTTTTACCAATCCACTTATCAAAAACAAGAGCATAGATAATATGTGGCTCTTTGCAAGTCATTGAGTAGAGTATCTGGAATACCATGTGTAAAAGATGTCTCTAAATAATAAAATTTGGCATGTGCCATATTTTATTGACCAATTGTTAGTATCTATTTATTGACCAACATCATGTCAAGGTGTTACTCGAAATAGAGTTTGTGAGCTTCGGCATATACAGAACTTGGCAATAAATGCGAAGACAACAATTTATATCGTTAAATAGCGTAATAACCTAATCTAGTTAGGCGTGATGTCCTTTTGCATTGGGTGGTTGTGTATGTTTGATTGTTATACAAGGGGTACACACCTACCTCTCTTTAGATAGTTCAGAGGGCAGGGGCGTATTGTTCTCATCCTAGTCGGTTACGACAAAAGAATTCTTATTCTATTATATATATATATATATACACACACTAGTAATTCGACTAAGTCGGATTTTATAGTTTGGAGATCATGACAGGTCGTCTCATGCCTTTAAGCATGTCATGGGCTAGCCCATACCCATAGTGAGTAGTCGGTCATGTGAATTAGGATCTTGATTCGTCAGTGATATGACAAACAACGCAATTATATAATCTATAACAGTTGAAGGAATATACTTCGTATGAACATTGGTGGGTCAAGGATTGAAAGCTTGCGTGTGTGTGTGTCAAACTTGTTGATTTAAAATCAATTAATCAATACATAATTAACATATATAAATCCATATTATATGAAGGGACTTAAAGTATTTTTGGCAAAACCTATGAAAATGGGTGGCCTCACCGCTTATACATAGATCTGCTACCACTGCTTATGCTAAGATATGAAGTTCTCATTAGCAAAAAGGAGAGGATCGTTATGCTTTTCGGTAAATGAGAAATTGAGGATAAAAACAAGTTCATTAAAGTTTAGGGTTTACCCGATTCAAAAACATATGGAAATTCGGCAACTAACACGACAAAAAGTTGTTTTATCAACCCGCTTATTGAAAAATACCACACATTCCTTTTGGCTATCAAGAAACAATGGTAGAAAAAAAAACAATGGGATGGATATATGTGGGATGAACTCAAGTGAGGCTATTTGCATCCTTATAAATGTAAAAGGTGCCACTAAATAATAAATTTGGCATGTGACAAAGTAAATATCTTTTCACATACCTGTTTATTGGTTGAAATATACTCTGTGCACGCATGATTCCTCAACAGAAACCTAAAAATGAACATGTCTCTAAAATAAACCATAACAAGTGTCATCCAGCAAACATACAACCACGCACTGCGCGACGTCAAAAAAAAAAAACATGCCAATACATTTGTGAGGTAAACCAGCATAAAAAAACGGGTCAGGCCAATAATCATCGTCCATTTTTTCTCGATCACTACTCCCATTTCGCGTCTTCCACCCTCCTTCCACCCATTCCGTTCGGACACACCGTCCTCATTTCTCTCTCCTCTGTCCTCTCCCGTCCTTCCCGTGCGAGCTCACGCGGTCCCCCACCCCCACGAGCGCCTCCGCGGCGAGGAAGAGAGAGAGAGAGAGAGAGAGAGAGAGAGAGTCAGCAGGCGGAGCGGGGGGACGCGCGGATGGATCTGGAGAGGTCGCCGCCGGCGTCGCCGGCGGAGGCTCCCGGTGCCGGCGGCGGGGCCGGGGCCGGGGCCGCGGCGTGCTCCATCTGCCTCGATCCGGTGCTCGCCCGCGGCGTGGGCCGGTCCTTCGCCAAGCTGCAATGCGGACACGAGTTCCACCTAGGTCAGATTCCCTCGCGCCGCTGCTAGGCTACGGGTTTCCATCATCCGGATCTGCTTGGGATGGTCGGTTTGCTCGGGTAGCGTGCGCTACGGGTGCAATTTTCCGTGGAACAGGCGTAATTTGCCGTGAGAGAGGAATTCTGGCGGGTAGATTTTCAGGATTTCGTTAGCGTCGTCGTTGGCGTGGTTCAGGCTTGAACAACGGAGATGTTTAGGCACACACATACATGTAAGGATGGTGATGATGGGATGAGGATGATGATGATGGGGATGAGCACCTGCAACGTGTAAGAGTAACCAAGTAAATAGAGCCGTTCCCGCGTAATTGGAGCCCCCAGGTCTGATGTGCAAATGCGTAAGATTGAATTTAGCCGTAATTTAGGTTGGGATGAGAGCTGCACGTGTAAGAGTAACCAAGTAAGTAGAGCCGTTCCCGCGTAATTGGAGCCCCAGGTCTGACGTGGGTTGTGGATGAGAACTGCACGTGTAAGAGTAACCGAGTAAGTAGAGCCGTTCCCGCGTAATTGGAGCCCCAGGTCTGACGTGGGTTGGGGGTGAGAACTGCACGTGTAAGAGTAATTGAGTAAGTAGAGCCGTTTCCGCATAATTGGAGCCCCAGGTCTGATGGGCAAATCCGTAAGCTTGAATTTAGCGGTCTTAAGGTTGTTTCACTGGCTGTTGGCCGGTTGTTTGTGGCAATTTAGCTTAGTTATCAAGCCTATAACGGCTTTTGCCTAGTCACAACATGAAAGGTGCGGACCTTTGGGGCTTGCTTTTCCAATTCAGATCTTGCCTTCTTGCATCAAGTACTGACTGCTTCCTGAAATTTTGTGGAGCACCAAACTTTAGTTCAATTTGAACACCATCAGCACAATTTTGTTGTCGCATCTGCTTTTTCTCTCTCATCTCCAAGAATGCCTCTGTCGCCTTACCCCTGTGCGTTCATGTAAATGTGTGCACGAAAATATATTATGATATCTTAGGTAGATTGCTGAACTAAACATGTTTTTCTGGCCAGATTGTATTGGGTCCGCATTCAATGCAAAAGGAGCGATGCAATGCCCTAACTGTAGGAAGATTGAGAAAGGTCGCTGGCTATATGCAGGCGGACATCGCCCCTCTGCTGATATTGATATGGGTGGCTGGGTGACTGGTGACAGCTATGATATCACCTCCGAGCTTGTAAGTGCACATATTAGAGTAAATACACATTTATGTCATACAAGTACTAACTTACCTTTCTGTTGATTCTGCTTCATGAGCAGTTGTCTTTTGAGTTTGCATATTATAGGCACTAGAACAGGTGTTCCAGTGCTGCTGGTTAACAATGTCTTGGTAGCTTGTTCTCCCTCCTTATTTCAGGGAGTAGTTTAACTAGGCAAATCGATCTTCGACCGCAAATTTTCCCTGTAATATTTTATTGATACTAATTACAATATCATAAATTCATAATCACCAGCAAGTGGTTTTGAATACGAACCTAACACTATCTTTGTGGCACATGACTCATGCTATTGGATTGGACTAATTGTTGGTCAAAACAGGAACTTGAATGGTCAAACTACACGTTACAAAACTTAAACGAGGGATACTAGAAGAAACATTTTGTAGTCTTAGTACATCAGCATTATCTGTCATAATTTAACCTTTCCTTTTTCTCATTATCCTGTTGTCTTTATTCACAGCCTTTTGGATTTCAATGGTGCCCCTTTAGTGGATTCAGCCAGCTAGCATCTGTGTTTGAGTAAGTACTTCTCCTTGCCTTTGATTGGATGGGTTTTGCATCATGTTTTCAATGATTGTGAAGCAAGAATGAGGATGCCCTCTTCTTTAGATGGTACTTCCTCCAGTTTTACACTTTTACTTTGAAAAGAGAGTACCCATTTTGCCATAGGAAAATTTTGATGCGGGACACTTAGCTTAAATTGTACCCCTCCAGTCTGTTTTATTAGGCGACACAGCAAAAATCACGATTCCATTTTATTAGGCATGTTGCTTTGATCTCTGTGTGCATTAACTCAGCTGGAGAAGCTGAAGTGTCCAGCACTGCTGCATGTGTGCGATTTCTTCAGTGGGGAGGGTGGGCCAGGCTCACGGCGTGCATGCGTACATGCAGAAGTCGTAGCGCTGCATGCATGCAGAAGTCGTAGTGCTGCACCCGACATTAGTCATTGTGTACGTTTGGTATTGCGATTTTTTTTTGCCTTTGCCTTGTGTACCAGATCGGATGGAGTATATGCTGTTTCACACTGTTTTTGTCTATATTGACCGAGTACCATTACAAAATCGTAATTCTTAACTGTAGCACACCATAACGATTGCTATACTTATGTATCTGATTTTAGGAGAGAGGTGTGGGAAAAATTGACATTTTCCCAATTGTCTTTGTCCTCTCACGCCAGATGAGACAGTTTCCTCCCTCCCCCCCTCTTCTCTTTCCTTGTTCATCTGCTGCTGTTCTCTTGCCTCCTGGAAGCTAAGGTCGAGCCACATAGTTGCTTCTAAGGTCTATGCACAGTCCCAGAAGTGTCCTTCGTTTACCTGTTGTGGTGGGGGTGATTGGTGGCTGCCATGTTGGACATCTCCGGCAGCAGCGGCGGAGGTGGAGGCGCAGTGGTGGTTGCTGAATAGAGTAGAATAACTGTGCTACCCCTAGAAGGGGAGCAATATAGTCAGTCATACATGGGCCACATGGGCCTAGATACATATACTCCAACACCCCCCCGCAGTCTCAACTACCGGCGCAGCGGAGTTGCAAACTGGACAAGAAAGAACAAGAGCGCACACACGAGCCCCCCACAGACGCAACTAGCCACTGCTGATGTTAGGCTGGAGCGAAACTCGGAGAAGTGGAGGACGGGAGGCCCTTGGTGAAGATGTCGACAAACTGCGAGGTGGTCGGGACGTGGAGGACCCGAACATCGCCGATAGCGACCCGATCCCGAACGAAGTGGAGGTCGATCTCCACATGCTTGGTCCGTTGGTGCTGAACAGGGTTGGTGGAGAGGTAGACCGCACTGACGTTGTCGCAGTAGACAAGCGTGCTCCGGGAGAGGGGACTGTGGAGCTCAGCAAGAAGTTGTCGGAGCCAAGAGGCCTCGGCCACGTCGTTAGCCACAGCGCGGTACTCCGCCTCGGCACTGGAGCGGGAGACCATCGGCTGGCGCTTGGATGACCAAGACACCAGATTGCCGCCTAGAAAGACGGCGTAGCCGGAAGTGGAGCGCCGAGTGTCTGGACACCCGGCCCAGTTGGCGTCAGTGTAGACCACGAGCTTGGCCGAGGAGGACCGGTGGAGTAGGAGGCCGTAGTCGACGGTGCTGCGGAGGTAGCGGAGGAGCCGCTTGAGAGCAGTGAGGTGTGGCTCGCGAGGATCATGCATGTGGAGACATATCTGCTGGACTGCATAGGTGATATCCGGCCTGGTGAATGTGAGGTACTGAAGAGCACCGGCAAGACTCCGGTAAGCAGTGGGGTCAGTCACTGGGATGCCCTCGGCCTCTGACAGCTTGGCCTGAGTGTCAACTGGAGTGGAACAGGGCTTGCAGTCAGTCATCCCAGCTCGCTCTAGGATGTCACGAGAGTAGTGTCGCTGGTGAAGGAGGAGTCCGGTTGGACGAGGCTCAACTGTGACCCCGAGGAAGTGATGCAGCACACCCAGATCCTTCATAGCAAACTCCTGCTGAAGAGAGGTGATGATGCGCCGGAGGAGAGACGGACTCGAGGCTGTCAGCACAATGTCATCAACATATAGTAGCAAATATGCAGTCTCATCCCCATGGCGATAGATGAACAGAGACGTATCTGACTTGGCCTCCACAAAACCAAGAGTCAGCAGGAAGGCAGCAAACCGAGAGTACCAAGCCCGAGGCGCCTGCTTGAGGCCGTAGAGGGACTTGTTGAGCCGACAGACCATATCGGGGCGAGAAGAGTCAACGAAACCTGCTGGCTGACTGCAGTAGACCGTCTCAGTCAGAGTACCATGCAGAAAGGCATTCTTGACATCCAGCTGATGCACGGGCCAGGAGCGGGAGAGAGCCAGTGAAAGCACCGTGCGGACGGTAGCTGGCTTCACCACTGGACTGAAGGTCTCGTCGTAGTCAACTCCAGGGCGCTGAGTGAAACCCCGAAGGACCCATCGAGCTTTGTAGCGCTCGAGGGTACCATCAGCACGCCGCTGTGTGTCCAGATCCACTTGCCCGTGACGACGTTGGAGCCCGGTGGACGAGGCACCAGATCCTATGTCTGGTTGGCGAGGTGGGCCGCGTACTCCTCTTCCATCGCGTGACGCCAGTGAGGGTCCGACAAGGCGTCACGAACGGAAGAGGGTACCGGAGAGATCGGCGGCTGACCGGGCATCGCCACAAGAGCCCGGTGCGGCACGGTACCGGCCGCGGACCGCGTCACCATGGGGTGAACATGACGCGGGTGGCGGTGCAAGAGGAGCGGGTGGTACACGGCCGACATGACAGGTGTAGTCGGAGGTGGCGGTGTAGGCATCGCCGGCGGAGAGAGGCCACCGGTGGCGGGGCGGCCGGCTCCGGGTGCACCGGAGACGGCCGCGGTCGGCGCTGGTAGACACGGTCGAACCGGGCAGGCGGGGGTGGAACCGCCGAAGCAGCGGGTCCCGAAGGCGATGGCCCCGCATCCGAAGGCCCCACATCGGAGGCAGGGCAAGCACCGGAGGGCGTCGGGCCGGTGTCCAGAGCTGGCGAGGGGCTGGAGGACAGCAAGTCGGTGGTCGGGCCCGGCGAGGGGCACGGAGGAGCAGTACCTGCAGGAAACAACGGCAAAGGTGGCTGGTCCACCGTGTCAGTGGGAAACAAGGAGAAGAGGTTCGGGTGGGAGGTGGTGGTGGGTGGTGAGGTGGCGGAGAAAGGGAAGACGGACTCGTCAAACACCACGTGACGAGAGATGAGGATCCGACGAGAGGTGAGATCGAAGCAACGGTACCCCTTGTGATCCGGGGAGTACCCGAGGAAGACACACAAGGTCGACCGGGGTGCCAGCTTGTGGGGAGCGGTGGCAGTGGTGTTAGGGTAACACACACACCCGAAGACACAAAGGTGGTCGTAACGAGGGGGGGTACCGAAGAGAGCGTGGTGTGGTGTGGGAGCTGGACAGACAACAGAAGGTAGGCGGTTAAGGAGATAGGTGAAGGTGTGGAGACTCTCAGCCCAGAAACGGGCAGGAAGCGAAGCCTGGAAGAGAAGGGTGCGCATGGTGTCGTTCGTGGTGCGAATCATGCGCTCAGCCTTGCCGTTCTGGGAGGAGGTGTAGGGACACGACATGCGGATCTGCATACCGTGAGAGAGGAAAAAGGTGCGAGAAGTGTGGTTATCGAACTCGCGTCCATTGTCACACTGGACGACCTTGATAGTGAGGCCGAACTGAGTGGACACCCAAGCGAAGAAGTGGAGGAGCGTGGAGAAAGCATCAGACTTGAGACGCAAAGGAAAATTCCAAGAATAATGCGAGAAATCATCAACCACGACAAGGTAGTACTTATAGCCAGAAATGCTCATGACAGGAGACGTCCATAGATCGCAATGTACAAGATCAAAAATTCGGGTGGCATGTGAAGTAGAGGTAGGGAAAGGAAGACGAACATGACGACCCAACTGACAAGCATGACAAAGGTGCTCATCATGAGAGCGAGTACATGGTATGTCGGATCGACTGCGAAGCTGTGTCAAAATGGCATGGCCAGGATGCCCAAGACGTCGGTGCCATGTCGTGGAGGAAGAAGTGGTGGCGAAAGCAGCTGACGACCCGGAGGATGAAGCGGAAGAAGTGGATGTAGGAAACCGAAGGGTGTAAAGGGGCCCCGAGCTGTCACAGCGGAGTAGAGGGCGTCGGGAAGCCAAATCCTTCACAGTAAGACCAGAGGAGTCAAATTCAACAGAACAAGAGTTTTCAGCTGTAAAACGACGAATGGAAAGAAGGTTGTGAACCATAGAGGGAGCAACGAGGACATCAGGAAGCCGAAACGGACCATGAGTGTGAGCGGCACCCACGGAAGTGACAGGAATACACGATCCATTCGCGACCATGATGGACGAAGGGTGGGAGGAAGGAGGGTGGACAGAGGAGAGTATACTGGGGTCGGAGGTGGTGTGGTAGGTGGCACCCGAGTCCGCGACCCAGTCCTGGCCGACTGGAGGAGTGAGTGTCAAGGTGCTGAAGGCGCGAGCCAAGGCCGTCGGATCCCAACCGACAGGCCCGGGCGTGACCCCGGGAGGTGGAGTCCACGGCGCCGAGGTCGGGGTGAACGGTACCCCGGTGAGCATGGCCGTCGGCGGACGAGTCTCGCCCCCGGTAGCCTGGAAAGGCCACATGGAGATGCGCCCGGTCCAAGGGTTGGTGAAGGTGGGCCAGGCAGCACCCCGTGGCGGTGTCGAAGTAGCTCCACGGCCCGAACCCGTACCACGCCCCCACCGCGTCGACGGCAGCCACCGCGCCCCCCACCACCCCCGCTCGGCCCGGGGGGAGGACCAAGAAGGGATGACGTAGATGCAGCGGCCGGACGGGGCGACGGAGTGGCCACGAGGGCTGTCGAGGAGGACGAGGACCCCGGAGCAGAAAGGGACCCAGGCTGGACGCCCTGAGTGATCTCCTCCATGCAAAGGTCGTCACGGACCTGCAGGAAGGAGGGGAAGGGCTTCTGGCGGGCGATCCACGTGCGGAGGTGGCCGTAGCGCTCGTTGAGGCCGCGAAGGACGTTGAGGACCAAGATCCGGTCCTCCACGGGCCAGCCGTGGTCACCGAGGGAGTCGGCCATGGTCTTCATCTTCCGGCAGTAGTCGCTGACGGAGGGGTCACCCTGGACGAAGGTACAGAAGGCCGCGTCGAGGTGCAGGGCCCGGGCCTCGGCGTTGCTCAAGAACTGACCCTCAAGGGCCAACCAGGCACGACGAGCCGTGGTCTCAGGGCCGGCGCGGACGAGGTCGTGGAGGTCGAGGGAGACAGTCCCGAGGATCCAGGACAGGACAATGCTGTCGAGGCGCAGCCAAGCCGCGGTCTGAGCCGCTGGCGGAGCGTCGGTGAGGACGTGGTCGTCGAGGGCGTAGCGGTGGAGGATGAGGAGGACCAGGTCCCGCCAGCGGGTGAAGGAGGCCGACTCAGAGTCGAGCACGACCGGGACCAAGCTCCGGATGTTCTGAACACCGCCGGCCTGGTAGTGTAGCTGCGCGACGTGCAGATCCACCGAGTCGGGCCAGATGACCGCGGCAGGGGACGGACGAGGGGCGGTCCAGCCCGAGGAGGTGGCACTGGTGTCGTGGTACACTGAGGGGGCGACGAGCATCTGCTCCGCCTCGGCGATCTGACGGGCAAGGAGGTCCGCCGCAGCATGCTCGCGCTCCCATGCCTGGGCAGCCGCTGCCACGCGAGCCTGACCCTCCGTGGCGGCGGCCCGCGCAGCAGCGAGAGCCACAACAAGGGCGGAGTCGGGCGCCGTGGGGATGTGCGGGAAGGACGTCAGTGGAGGCGGGACAGGAAAGGAGGAGCTCCCGGCGCCCACACCCGCCTGGTGCAGTTCGAGGGTAGGCGCTGCAGCAGTGGTGGCGGCCAGCAGGGCTGGCTGGGGCATCCCAAGCCCAGCAGCAACAGCGGCGGCCGCACCGGCCGTGGGCATGGCGTGGTGAACTGGCCCCCCCGCGCCCGGGAGTAGCTCAGTGTCGACGGCGGGCGGGTCGTCTCCATCCACGGCGGTGTCCCCCGCGGCAGCTGCTGTGAGGGCAGCGGCGGTGCCTGCTGTGCGCCCAGCAGGAGACGGCGCAGCTGGAGGAGGGAGGGAGAGAGAAACCTAACCCTAGCTTGATACCATGCTGAATAGAGTAGAATTACTGTGCTACCCCTAGGAGGGGAGCAATATAGTCAGTCATACATGGGCCACATGGGCCTCATGGGCCTAGATACATATACTCCAACAGTGGTGGCATGAGGTACTCTGATGGTGTCGATGTGTGACACTTGATCTTGGCACTAGCCTGCCTGCGCTGCTCTGATTCTACTCAGTGCTGCTCCTGTCTGCACTTGGGTGAGCGACTGCTCCACATCGCCGGTGGCTTCACCGATCAAAGCGCTGCATGCCCACTCCACCTCTTCGTCCTTCCTGAATCTGCCATGGTGAGCTGCATGTGCATAGGGAGGTTGTGGCTGTGCCTGAGGTGTCTCCTACCGGCGCAGAATGGAAGCGAGCAGTGTCATTTGGATCTGGCCCACTGCTGGAAGGGGATGGCCTCGCTGCTGGTGCCTGACTTGGACTCGCTGCTGGAGGACGAATATGATGTGGCAGCACAGACCAGGCTGCGATTCATATTGCGAGATGGAAGAGGTGGTGGTGGTCCACAGCTGCCAATCACTAACACAGGAGTAGAGAGGAAGAGCTGAAGTGAACCTGAGGGCAAAAAGACATTTCTACCCACTCTGTCTCATATTGGAAAAATGATTGTTTAAACGGCTGTGGTGTGAATGAGGAAAGGTCCATACTTTTGCAATGGTATCTGGCCAATTTGGCTGTTTTCGGTTTGAAATGGCAAATCCACACAAGTTGGATGTTCCACATCAAAAGTTTCCTTTGTCATGTGGCATGTCAATGGGTATGTTGGTCTATTGAACTAATTACCTGCTGTTTGCTCTTAGTTATCAGAAAACAGCTATGACCTATGAGAAGCCAAAAATTGCAAGATGAATTCAACATGTCTACCTATGGCTGAAAGATAACCTAGAAACTTTAGATGCTATCATCAATGGTTTATGATGATGATGATTAATGCATTAGTTAACCATATGACATGCCCTAGTATCATTCCCAGTTCCAGTCCACTAAACATATCTCTTATGAAGGCATGCCATTGTTTGGGCCTTTATTTATTAAAATAAAACTAAACCAACGTAGGGGGACGAGGTGTTTTATATTAAGAATAAATAGACACCCAAAATTTTCTCAACACGGACTCAAGCTTGGGAGTTGGGTGGTTTGGGCATAATTGTGGTCTTTACTTGTAATGAACGCACATAGAGCTGTGCTACAGTACTCCAATTACCCCTAGGAGCTAAGAGTTCTAATAAATCTGGACCATTGAATTTCCAAAGAGATAAAATCATTAATAAAAAATGAAAATGAGAAATATCCAGATAATCTTGTTTATCCAGTGTGTATCTCCTGTGACCACCGTTGTCGGCAGCACTGTCGTTTGTGTTCCTAGGACTTAATAATTCATGATATCTTATCCAGATAGATGGTCCACAATCATTTTGGAGTATCGTGGAAATTACCATATGCTCACATTGGTTTTCAGTGGGCAGTAGTATAAGTCTGATGTTTACATGTTGTGATATCATCAACCGGCAAAAACATGTGGCCTGCTTTCTGAATTGCAATTCCATTGGTTCATGTGTGGCAATTAGCTGCTAATGCCGTATTACTACGTTTTTGCTGAAAACAGTGCTTGTTTGTTTTGTGGTGATACCGTATATGGACCCTCAGGTTCTTATAAGAATGTTTCATTTATTCAAGTTCTTAATTTAACCTATATTTTCTTTTGCAGGGAGCGTGAAGCGGAGCCAACTTGTAAGCATTTTGACCTAAACTTAAACGTGTTAAAGTTCTTTCATTTTTACTGCATTGATATTTCCCTTTTATGAAGATCACACAACTGGAGATCACTCAAGTGCTGCAAGCAGTTCACTTGTTTGCCCATATCTTGCTCTGCGTGGGTTTCTCCATCCTGTTCATGTGCCTTCTACTTCTAATTCTGGTGCTGAAAGCACTTCATTTCATCGGCATTCAACTGGCTTGGAAGGCCATGCCACTCCTGATTTGAATAATGCTCCAGTTTTCCATGCTACTGAGTCAAGAAATCATGACAGTGAGCACAGACATTTGAGTAATCTACCTGTATCAGGAATTCCTGAATATTCTATGACTCCATTTGGTATAGGATTACCAAGATATGACAGTGGCAGCCAACAGAGATTGAGATCATATGCACATCATCATCCCCTAATCCATAGGTATGCTCAATTCATGAATCCCATTTTAAGTAGGTTTGTATCATTTAAATATATATGGTCATGTATTTAAGTATGTTTGTGCCAAAGGGCCTCTAGTCTAGTTGGTTAGTCCGGCGGCACTCCTCAGGGCCTGGGTTCGACTCCTTGTTGGGGCAAATTTCAGGCTGGGGTTAAAAAAATTCCCTCGTCTGTCCCATGGTCAAAGCACAGGTCTAAGGTTCGGTCCCGGTCGTGGTCGTCTCACATGGGCTATGGTGCTGCTGTATATGGGTGGGGCAGGGTTCGGGGGTTTTCTCGACCTGCGTGAGAAGGTCTTCTTCTTAATGCAATGCCCGGGGGCTGTCTTACCCCCTGCGGGTCGAGGTTTTTTAAGTATGTTTGTATCATTTAAATACATGATCTTGTATTTATACTTTTTAAACAGCCCCATTTTATGCTCAAAATTACATATACTCCACCTCAATTCATGGACGAAGCTATGATAGTGATCTGTACAGAAAACTAAGGGAGCATGCCACTTTGGCACAATCTGTATAGAAAATATGTTGTCTAAATAATATAAAAAGAACAATTTTGAACAGGTCAACATAAATGATAGCAATCTACAACGGGAATGAAATAAAGACAAATGTTTCCAAATTGAAGAAACACAATAAGAATATTTATTAGTGTACCTAGCGAAGGTGAGAATATTAAAATCATGGACAAAAGATAGTTGGCACAGGAAAAACAAGGTCATCAACAGCCTAAAGAAAAGAGAACATATCATTCAGTTTTCAATTCCCAACAAAAATAGATATAGATTGACATTTTATTTTCATATGCATTCTGCCTCCTATCTATGAAATATACATATTAATATGGCCTAATTTATACCTTTCTTCATTTTTTTTTCTAACAAAAAATAAGATTAGATTACTCATCACTAATGCATTTGGCTGATTACATAACAGTGTTTTCATGTACTTCGGACTCGCTGTATTTAAGACGACTTTCAAACCTATACCTATCAAAGAAATTCCAGACAGAAATATCAAGAAATCCCACCTTTAAACCCTAACCCTACAATCTGGTCAAACAACAAGAATCACATGATTGAAACCCAGTATAGAGTCTCTACTTTATGTGAATCAAAAGAATTGACAGAATTGGAGCATTAGAAGAAAGGTTAGTGAGGTTTTTTGCCTTGTTTTTGATGAGTAACAAGGATGACAGAAAGTGATGACTCCATGGCCAGCTGTGCTGCTGCAGCCGGTGACAGCATTGGGTGCAGCTAGGCATTCTTCACTACTCAGGCCCACCAGCAACGGGAATTGAGGGGTACAGAGCAACATGGATGTGAGCAGGCCATCTTTAGGATCCTCTATGGCAAAGCTAGGCCTAGATAACATTCATGTGGACAATGTTGGCATGACTGTTGGGCTTTCTATTTTGGACTGTATCCTTGATGTTTGCTTAATAGACTTTTTGGTGTCACACCCCGTGGCCACCAGTGGTGAGGGCTGTGATGTGAGGAAGATGAAGATGCTCTCCCGATAGATTTCTGGTGGCTGCCGACGTCATTTCCACACAAAAACGTTGCTTGTCCCCATGACATGACCATGAATTGTTCCATGACTGGAGCCCAGAAATTCCAGAATCCCATTGCCTTGTTATGTATGGCTTGAGTTGCTCACATTCGCTTGGGTTGACACCACTGCCTCTCCCTGGGCCTTAGAACAGAAGACTTGGCCTAGTACTTTGATTTGCACAAGCATTTGGTTTGTTACATCCATGCCAGGTTCTAGGAAGAGGGAAGAGTTGTTCCCATTGGTGCACAACTTGTGCACTATGCTGCAGGAAAACAGAAGAAGCACTGATATTTTGCAAATCTTCTGGCACCCAGTAATGTAGCAGACATAACAGAACAGGCCATTTGTTGTAGCGAGTTGTCCTGTGTTTCATTGTTAAATGGCATGCCCTCATGCCACACATCTGCATGAGGTGCTTCTTTCAACACTTCCCATCCCATGCAGCAACTTTGTTTCCATGAGCCCTGAATATGTCCAGTTCAATCTGAGCTGCTGCATTGGCCTCAAGAGGTTGTTCATCAAACAAATTATCCTCAACATCTATACCACTATGCCAGCATCCAATGGGAAGTAGTTGCTGACTTGCTGCTATAATGACTCATGAGTGAGCACAGTCATGATGACAGGTTTGGCACTTGATTTGTTCTCCTCACTACTCAAAGTGCTCTCCGTAGGGATTCCTCAAAAAAAAAAGAAGTGCTCTCCATAGTGAATTAACTGCTGCAGTAATCCATCCTTCGGGTCCATGTCAGATGAACTCTGTCATCCATATGACGACTCTGATGCATTTTAGCAAGTTCTTAATAGGAAGCAATACCAGGAATTCCCGGTGACATTAGCGTAACTTGTTCCATGAGAGGCATCTCCTTGAACATTTGGTCTGCATCAATGACTCCAAGAACTCATTGTGGTGATGAGTAATCAACATCAATGAATTTGGTTTTATGACCTGTGCAGTGCTCAAATTAATTTCTTCACACACTACTCACTCTATGTGGTATGTGCTCCTGACAACTCTTGATTAAGTCATGCTGCATCATCGTTACAAACTTACAAAGAGCCATATCATCGAAGAGCAAAGTCATGAGCAACCTTGTCTGTCTGTCTGTCACCTTGGATGCTAGACAGGAGTGACTGCACTGCCGCCCACTGCATGTCAGGAGCACGATCCTTGGTCACTGAATTGAGCTGCGAAGTCATCTGTTGGTATGTGGTGCCAATTGATCCCAAGTGGACGTACAGCCCATCCATGCACTCTGATCTGATCCAACATGTCCCTCTGTTTTCTGCTGTGCCACCACTATTGCCTCCAACATGAGATTGTCTTCCGCCGCCACACACAGCTCTTGAACTCATGTCGTGATATACTACCACTATGCATCCGTGTGGATTCCAGTTGATATCCACCACCGAGATCCCAATTCTACCGCTGCTGCTTACCACCAGAAGCCCAAGATGTGGTCTACCGACACAAGGCAGGCACGCTGCGGAGCTGCCACCACACCCAGACCCACACTGAGAAAATCTAGCTCTGAATACCAACTGTCACACCTGGAAGACTAGGACATGAGGCAGTAGATTTCCTATGGTTGCCGAAGAGGATTGCCAGGACGTGAGAAGATTTGCTGCAGACGAGATGGAGAGGGGAAACACCCTGATTCAATTTCTGATTCAATCCTACTCTGCTCTGGCATGTCGCACGTATGTATAGACCATGCGTATGTACCAAATGTTTCCCTCCCTGCACAGAGGCTGCCCTGCTCTAGTGGTAGGAGGGAATGGGCTGCCCTGCTCAATCCACCAGGGGTTTCATAGCTTGGGCCATGTGGGTGCATGCATGGTAAAATGAGATGGCAGTAACTAATTTTTTGTTTGGGAGTAGGTGCATCTGTACCCACATGGGATAATTGGCTTTCGCTCTGCCTTAAATAGGCGGTGCCTAATAGCTGCTGCTGCCTAAGTTATGCTGAAGTTCAGCTGTAAAGCCCTAAAACTGAAATTTTGATCTGCTTGATGGTTCCATTGGCTAGTTCAAGCTTATTGAAATATTGTTTGCTACAAATCTTTGCCTGATTTTCTTTCGCTTTGTTAAATCACAAATTCCTCTCTCTCTTATACGATGTTATACTGCAGGCCAACACCTCGCAGTGGAAGCAATTTGGTGGCACCATTAGGGTCAGTTCCAGCTGTCGTGGCAGAGACTAGAGGCCATGGTCATGGTGCAAGAGGCCATATGTACCAACAGTCGATGCACTCCTCTGTGCAGGGCAGCCCATTCCCTCCTACCACTAGAAGGGTTAGGCCCAGAGCCTTGACAATTACATCTTTCATTGCAGCGACTTCCTCAGGTGAGATTGGAGGGCCCCATGGCCATGGATTTCCCGCTCCTGGAGCTGTGAACAGGAGCGTGTCTGATGCCGAGGGCATCTCTAGACCCATTGACCGACCATATACATGGGGCCGGGAGGGCTTTGCCCCGTTCCCTTGGATCCCTGCTGAAGGCGAGTCTCACTGGTGGGGCACCTTCAATCCTATGCAGCAGAACCATGCGCATGGAGGTTTTACCAGAAGGCCTGCTGGGGAGCGGCTGCCACAGAATCACCCAGAGAACGGCTATCAGCCTGTGCCCCCTTCACAGAGGATGCCACCCTTCTTGTGATTAGACAAGGCTGTTCCTCCAATAGTTGTGTATAAAAATTATTTGATTCGAGATTCGAGGGAGAACAATGAGCGAACATCGACTGCACTGCAGCATCGAAACTGGTCGGTTAAGGGACCTGTATGATGTTTATGACGCTGGTATTTTAGCGTTTTCGGTCCAGCAGCACTCAGGTTTCATTGAGCGCTGTAGTTCTGTCCTAACTGATATGGTGTTGCATTGAGAAGGACTATGTGGAAACATGAGCTAAACTGCTTCTCTGCCCCCCCCCCCCCCCCCCTCCCACCCCCACCACAGTAGCGGCACTATTGCTTTTATTTATTTACTTATGCTCACTATAGTGCATCTAAGCCGCTTTGGTCCATGAATTTTGAAAACGCATTGTTTCAAAATTTTTGCAACCACAATGCACCAATTTTTTTTAAGCAATGCGCCACGGCGGTTGCCTGGTCCAACAATAAACCTGTTAAGCGTGCACCACTGTGGTTGGTATGGTCTGTGCTGCACCATTTAGTAAGATTAGAGGTAGTGGCCAGCCCAATCTTTAAGTTTGTCGTTGATAAGTTTCTATTTGAATTTGTTGTCTTAAATATGTGTTCTAATTTCACATATTTTGAAATTTCAAACAATTTTGGATGGAGACACGTCCAAACCAATATTGTAGTGCTTGATAATGTCTAAAACTTTATTGTTGAGTCTTTTCATTTGAGTTTATTTAGTAGTCAAAGTATACAATACAATATTATGAAATATTGATAAATAAAAAGATCAAATTCTATATACACACGCACAAATGAGTGCATAATGCAGTTGCAGGGGAGGTGTTGTGTTAGCGTGAAGGTCATGAGTTTGAGTCTTTAGAAGCATTTTTTGTTTTTGTTTTTGGGTTTCCGTAAACCATGCACAGAGGTCGACATACCTATTTGTTTTTGGTTTTGGCTTTTGTTTTATAGAAACCATTAACAAAGGTGTGCATATTGTTAATCAATTTACATAGATGGGCAAGCCGGTTGTGTCTGTGAATGACCATTAACAGAGACCATTTATTAAAGGTGGATGATTTGCCCGCTTCTGTAATAAAAAACCCTATCTTTGAAAAATCTTTTTTGCAGTAGTAAAAATTACATACACTGATCTCACTTATGCTTGATTATAGATGCATAAATACATTTTAAACACTTACATATAGTCAAATAGACGAACCACTATATAAACTAACTATTTAGCTATCTGCATGTGGCATGACATGTACTAGTAAACAATAGCCGTCTATAGAGTTGGTAGGCATTATTTCTAATTATAACAACGAAGAACAACGAGAACAATGTCTTCATTCTCGAGGAAGTTTGGGATACATAGGCTACTTTATTATCCATAATGAAATATGGGCATTCAATCAAGTGGTGATACAATATATTTTTAGATAGTAGAATAAAACATCTGGTTTCATCCTCACTTGTACGTGAGGAATCAGATCACATTATTACAAACTTTTCACACTTATACTTAAAACATACTCATAAAAAAGATATAAAAACAGTATATGCAAACTGATGGAAGTATATATGTTGCCGACCAGTTGTTTCATGCAAAGAGTATAGGAAGTATATATATATGTTGCCGACCAGTTGTTTCATGCAAAGAGTAAGCTTAAATAGGGAAATCCTTCAGGAGCAGGGAGGCAATAGTCTCCTTGACGGTGTCACCGAAGGTGTAGGCATCCCTGCCATAAAGGTAGAACATCTCATTCATCCTTGCCATGTTCATCACTCCTGAGCTGCTGGTAGTATTCCACGGTCCAACTCCATGTATGCCTGGTTCATCTTCCTCCAGGCGTGCTCCACCATAGTTGTAAATGCCGCCGTTGCATCGTTAGGTGTCATGCCATGTTCCTTTATGTAGCACTCCAAAGAGTTGGCTACATCTTTCTTGCTCTTCCTTGGCTGTGGACAAATAAATGTATGTATGTAAATGTGATTCGATATACACACTTCTCGATCCTTTTCGAATTATAAGCTATGCACTTGGTTTTGTTCTAAATTAAATTTCTCTAACTTTGACTATTTATAACTTCATAGATATATATATTGACATCTGCACTACTAAAATGAGTACTCTTACGACATACAACATGGTGGATTGAGTGAAACCAATTTGATATTGTAAATATTGTACACCTTTTTTATAGACCTGTCGATCAAAAGTAGAGAAGTTTGATACCACAAAGGCAGAGTAAGTTACAATTTGAAATAGAGGGAGTAATAACTAATAAGTAAATCAAAAGTCATTGAGGAAGAATATACTTTTTGAATCGGATGCAGTACCTTATCTCTTTTGAACGAAAGGATATGGATATGCAGTACATACCTTGTAATAAGCAGAAATCTCATTGAGGAAGCGACCGGTCTCTGCCATTCCTTTCACTAAGTCAGGTACGTCAAGTGCCCAGTCGAATGCTTCCTTGGTTGCCAGTTGGCCTGCTGCCATGAGTGCCACGTGGGACAACATCGGCAAACCTGTCGATTTAACGGACAAATCTATATGCTCTTTGAAGCTTGGAGTGTAGTTTTGGCTAAACCATTCAGCTTCCATAAGATAATTTTTTGACTGCAATTTGTACTGCACAGTTAAAGGAATACGTGATTACATGCGTGATCATCATAATAAAAAAGACATAGTTTTTTTTAGATTAAAAAAAGACTTATAGTAGGCAATTAGAAAGTTATACCGATTTTTGAACATCAGCCATGCGACTCTTCTCCCATGGTTCCAAAATATCCTCAATTTCACTGAAATTGCTCAATAATTTGATGTAGAACATACGCAGGTATTCTGGCAGAATAGGGACCATACTCTCATCCCATCTGTAGAATAATAACAAAAAGTTTTGTTAGTTCGTTGACCATATAATTAAATCTCTGGTCTTTTAGTAGGATATCTTAATATTACTAATGAGAGATCTCTAACTTAGTCTCATGTTAATCCACATGAGATCTAGATGCACTTGGAAGAAATATCATAATAATTTAGCAATATTATCCATTAGTTTGATAGACACTCTAACCATCATTGTCAATAGAATATATTGTCTACATTCTGTTTTTAATTAAAAAAAATTACCTACCCTAGCTACCTTTGCAATTGTGAAAATACATAAAGTAGCACCTAAATTTGAATCCAATTTTTTGGTATGTCATTATTAAAGAGAATAAAGTGACCCTTAAATTTATATTTAAATTACCCACAAATCTATTATAAAAGATAATGCAAACCCCCATCAATTTGCATTTAAATTATTCACTCTTACCATTATAGAAGATAACACAAAATAATCCCCAAAATTTTAAATTACCTACCATTGGTGAAAGATAATATATGAATCCCTTTAAGCTGTATCTAAATTACACAATTCCATAGTTCTACAAAAAAATGAACTAAAATACCCTGAAACATATGATCCAATACCAATATAAAGGTAATTGGGACAATACCTAACAACTGTATAGTATGCTAAATATTTTTTCTAAATTATAAACTTCTACCAAGTTTAGAGTAGTCATAAATGCTATGCACGACCATGTAGACCAATTAAACATGCATACATATGATATTATTATATTTTAATAGTTTATCAATCATGAATAATTGTTAGCGTAACAAACCACATACTAATGATAGTGAAAATTCACTTTAATTTAAATTAATACTTCATGACAGTAATTTTTAAGTTGTTTTTATATAAGTTCATACTTTTGAATAAAAAATATTACATAACAATGTTGGTTGTTTAATTTTCAACACTTTATATTTAATATAACGATACACAACTTTTCGACGTGTTTCAAAAAATTTAATTTTAACTATTATGTTTTATAGAAAAATATTACTATACATGATTCTTCAATAGCAAATTCAACATCTTATTGTCATGGTGGAGGCTAAAATGATCTTGTTTAAGACCTATAATCTATATTATAGTACAATGTGAAACTATATTTTTGAATAAAAGAGATAATAAACACTAGAATTCTAGCCTAACATGTGGATAAAATAATTACAATAACTAATAAATCAAAAAATTGGAAGCAAAAATAAAGATGCAACAAATACAACTAAAGTTTATGTCTCAACTAAATACATGTTAAAGACCTACAAAGGCGTCAAAGGATGACAACTTAATACTACAAATTGAATGCCCTTAATAAAATATTAAAATTAATCCACATAAGTATAAATCCTATAAACTCTCATAATAGTCAAAAACACCCGACCATTAATTTAGTTAAATCTACATAAATTATATTTATTGGATATATTACATTTTTTAAAAAACATTACCCTCTTCAACCATTGTTAAGAAACATAAATAACACTCCCTATGCCTACATCTAAACCGGCCTCTACCATTATGAAAAGAATAAAGTAGCGCCTTTGGTATCTAAATTACTGACAATTGTTATTATAAAACATGAACTATAATATCTGATAAATATATATAATTAATGTTCTGCAACTGGATGTAGAATAACTTATTCTATAACCAATTTAAGTTATAATAATTATTATTCTAATTTATGAGATTATAGTTTCTTCTTACTATGTAGTTTACTATAACATTATGTAAATACCCTTACTATCTAGTGTAACATAACTAATGTGTGTGTGCAAAAAGAGGAAGATAGTCGATTAATAAGTGAAGAAGCTTATAGCCCATACAGTAGATTTTAACCAGAAAATAAGGAAAATATCATGCCTTTGTATAGCTTCGGTGAGTATCTGGCACTCCCCCAAGGTGGCGTGAGTATCATAGGTGTCATCCATTAGGCTCATAAGTGCAAACACCTTGGTGAGTATGATTCGTGCTCGAGAGTCCTTCTCAGGGAACACTCCACTGCTGTACAAGTGTGTTTCCACAATGCGATCCCGAGCATAGGTAAACTTCACATCGTTGTAGAGATCTCTCCACCACCTTTAATTTATTGATCAATATATATATATATATTGTGTGTGTGTTAACACATTGTAAGAAAATAAAGGTGAGAAGATGATCGAGTTAAGGGCGCAAGAATGATCATGTTGCACATATATAGGATGTGTGTGATGTGTAGGAGCACTCACAGGGTGAGGTTCTTGAGCTCCTTGATGTAGAGAGACCTGAATATATTAAAGTTCAGCCTCGCCAATTCGAGAACTGTGGCATTGTGCGCCTCTTCTTGCTCGTACTCAGTGATGTAGTACATAGCCTCCAGTCGCTTCATGAACCGAGGGCGTGGGATCTCGAGGGCGCGGGACACCTGCTCCACCATCGGTGACCTGAGCTTGCCTTTTGCAGCCTCGAGGTGGCACCTCGCAAAGGTGATGGCGTCGTCTAGGACTGCCTCTCCAGGGACTGCCATGTGAGCTGCGTTGTACAGGCTAAGTAGTCCTCTGGTATCGGTCGCCAAATCCACATTGAAATTTCCCGTTGCACCTCTGAATTTGTCAAACACATCTGCATATTATGCATATAAATTCATTAGAGCCTGCAGGGTCATATACCTTATCGTCAAGAATATACTTGATGCTCTATTTTGAGGTTTCATCATAGTACCTAAGATGATTTAACTTTCTACAATTCTAATAATTCCTAAAAGTTTCGTGAGAATTAATTATTACCAAGGTACATTTTCAAGACAAATAAATGTCAACGTATGATTTTTTTAGTTACGTTTCTGAATTGAACTTTTGAGAAGTTATTGTCAGTCAAAAAAATTTAAATGTTTTACTTAGATTTTAACTAGTGAAATCATCAAGTTAGGGAGATGCATACGTCCAAGTTTAGCATAGGCTAGAATCCTTGTTGATATTTTAGTCTATACTAGGGGGCAGATCTAGCTAGTGAAATCATCAGAGTTTAACATACGCTAGAATACTTACATATGCTACCAGAAAAAAAACATGAAATATGTCAGCTGGCGAGTTAGCAATACCTGTTGATACCCAGAAGCCATGTTGTCTAAGCAAACCAAACCTGAGCGCAACAGCATGCAGATCGCTGGAGCAGTCAAAATCCTGCTCTTCACTGTGGATACGGCTCAAAGCCATGTCAATCTCATGGAAATGGTTGTCTATGCCAAGGGGTTCAAGGGTGTCCACCAGACTCAACATGTCAGCTATGCTCATGTCTTTGCCGGTCACAAACATCCGGCGCACTTGGTCCTTGACCTCATCTGCCCTCTCTGTCATCCACTCTTCGGACTTCTGCTTTTGTACTCACACAAATATATTATATATATAGTACAATCGAAGATCTAAAATTAATATTTTGATAGATATGCTATCAAATCAAAACATTTCTTATACTATCAACTTTAAATACTAGAGACTTACTAGCTATACACCACTGCAAAAACGATTTAAAGAGACCACGGGTTTTATTTATAGATACATTACGGGCTCAATTTTCACTCATCACCACTGAAAATCTATTTTTTCAGATGAGATCATCTATTTCTTCTTAAGGAGGCCACCACTAAAAATTTGGTCATTTTAGATGCACCCTCCTTTATACGGGCCACCTCTTAAAATTTAAGCCCATTATTAGCCTCCTCCACCCGTCCCTATAAGGATATCCGTACTCTTTATCCTCTATATCTTCTAAAAAGAATATTTCGTCCTGGTCAGTAAGATTTTTTCCTTCATACATATTTCTTCCGCACCCGTCATACTCTATATCTCATACTCTATATCAGTTGTCAACAGTGACACCCAAATGTTTATAAACAAAATTTATCTAAATATATCTATGTGAGATCTTGTTTTGAAGTATTTATTGAAATAAATTTAATGATGTAATTAAAATTTAATTTGGATTTTTACTTTTTGAGTTATAACATTTTTCTGGTTTGTTGAAATAGTAGGCACGCAGATCAAGGACACGGTCCCACCACTGCATGTTTCAACCTCTCTCCCGCACATGCCTGTGGCTTTGTGCCCTCTCTGCTGCGCATGCCAGAGGACGTCCGCTACCATGGACCAGCTGCGCGAAGGATAGGGGATGTGAGAGCCTAGCGTAAGAACATAGAGTAACCGCTGTACGTTTTTTCTGTGCTAAACACACTGCAGTAAGGACATAGCGATCGCGGTGCAGACAGCCTAAGCTCCTTTATCTCTCTCATACACATTGTCTCCTTCATCGAGAGCCATCCAGAGGAGATCGCGCACATACACCTCTCGATCTCATCCCCTTCCGCCGCCTTGGGCGCAACGTGTTGTCGTCGTCGATGAGTTTGTTGGAGCTATGATGCAAATGCACGACACGATGGCTTCAACCCCTCGTCACTGGATCTCACCTTGTCCAACAAGCACCGACCGCTTTTTATATTTTAGTCCTTTTTTGAATTATTTTCACGTTTGGACCCCTTTTGAAACTATATGCAGAAATGGACCCAGGGGCTCGGCGTCGTGGGACACGGCGCCGAGCCCTTAGCCCGCGTCCAGCGTGGATCTGACGTGGCCAGGGGCTCGGCGCCGTGGGGCACGGCGCCGAGCTCGGCGCCGTGACTCTCGCTCTCTGCTCTCTCTCGCTCTCTGTCTACCGAGGCGCCGAGGGAGGAGCTCGTCCGGCCGCCGCCGCCCGCTGCCGCCCACCGCGTCCCGCCCCGCCGGCCACAGCCGCCGCCCGCCGCCGCCGAGCCCCTAGCCACGTCCTCCGTCGAGCCCGTCCTCGTTAGGTAAATTACTCTCATTGTCAAGTTTAGTTTAGGGTTTTTAGTTAGCAATTGTATTTTGAAATTTTAGTTACAAATTTAGATGATAGATAGATAGATAAATAGGTAGTTAACTTATCATAGATAGATAGTTAGTTTGTTAAATTTGTAACTAAATAGATATACATATATATGTAAATATGTATAGTTAGGTTTGTAACTAAATAGATAGACAAATACATATATATATATATATATATATAGTATGCTAAATAGATAGATTGATAAGTTCATAGATAGATAGTTATTTATAGCTAAATAGGTATATGTATGTATATATATATAGTTAGGTCATTGATAATTTAGTTTACCCATAATAAGAACTTTCGTGTTGTGTATATCAACTAGATGGATAACCTAGTGACCTTGTATCACGGAGGAAGAGTGGAGGAAGCGGAAGATGGTTTCGGTAATATCACCTTAGTTGGAATGCAAAGGGTGCCTTTGATGTTCGATGAGCGGCCGCTTTTTATGGAGTTGTTTGCTAGGGCTCGTGATGAGCTTCATTGCAATTCTATTGAAAATGTCATATCAGTTGAGGAGTAGTTCACCATGGTAAATCAGGTCAAATATTTAGGCGGTTGGTCCCAATCTCATCAGAGGCTCAATGGGAGACATATGTCAATACTGTGATGAAGAGTGAATTTCAATGTTTGGATTTGATTCTGCGGAAGCTCTCCAATGAGCCAGCTCCTCTTGGCCATTCATCCCCTATTGGGCATACATCCCCTCATGGCTTGTCACCACCACAAGACGATCCGTTACCATGTGATCCTCTGTTACACAATCGAGAGGTGCATGTGGAAGATGTGGTTGTGGTGCCCGATGCGCAATCCGCTCCAAACGAGGCTGGAATCTGCCCTAATGTTGTTGCACCTCATGTTTCCGCGGCCCCTCAGGAGATCCCTTTGACCCAAAATCATCCAAGTAAGTGTTGTAGTAAAACTTTACCTTTTCTTATCCACCCTTGTAATATGTTAGTCGAATGATGACATCCTCATTTAAATGTAGGAGACATTCCTGATAATGTTGGCTGTCATCGTGTGCCTTCGTCATCCACTGCGGTGCATACAGGCTTCGCATCTAATAGTGTTGATGTTCAGATTGATGATGGAGAGGAGCCTTATGGGACCGCAAGAGCTGTTAGTTCCGATGATGAACGTCCTGTGGCTGCATTGAGTGAACAAGAGATTGAGCTCATGAGGCAGTGTTGTCCCGATATTGATCCACTAGTGCATGAATTTAGTGATCTCAGACACTCTCATGGTGCTTATGCAGTAGCAAGGGAAGAAGAGTTGTTAGAGGCCCCTGATGATGGGAAAAACATAGAAATTTTCAAGGGCATGATCTTCAAGGACTTGCCAACATTAAGAAGGTGGTTACAGGAGTATTCTGTGAAACGTAAAAGGCCGTTCAAGGTGCAACATTCTTATGTGGAGCGTCGTTACACAGTGGTATGTCAGAAAAATGATTGCAATTGGAGGGTATGCGCGAGGAAACAGAAGAACAGTGAGAAGTTTAAGATCACCAAAATTGTAGGTCCACATACTTGTGCAACGACAGATCTAAAAGAGAAGCATCAACAGTTGACCTCTACCCTTATTGCTAGAAAATTTTACACAACACTGCAGAAACAACCTAATTTGAGAGTGAAGGCGCTCATGGACCTAGCTGAGAAGCATTTTCAGTATGAGGTGAGCTATGGCAAAGCATGGAGGGCAAAGCAACGTGCCTGGAAGATGATATATGGTGATTGGGAGGAGGGGTACGAGAAGCTGCCTGCATTGTTCAATGCAATCAAGGTAGCTAATCCGGGCATGCATTACGAGTACATCCCAAAACCAAATGAATGGAAGGACGGCAGAGAGATATTCTTCCGTGCATTCTGGTGCTTTCCTCAGTGTGTCCAAGCCTTTAGGCATTGTCGTCCTGTGTTGTCCATTGATGGTACCTTTCTTCTTGGCAAGTACATGGGCACAATGTTGATAGCCATTGGTTGTGACGCGGACAATGCATTGGTTCCATTAGCATTCGCTTTGGTGGAGAGAGAGAAACAAAGACAGCTGGGGTTGGTTCTTGCGGCTTGTTCGGATACATGTTGTAGGCCCTGGGAGAGAGGTTGGTGTCATATCTGACAGACACCAGGGCATACTTAGTGCCGTACAGGAGCAGATTCCGGGTACGCACCATTGCATCACCGCTGGTGCACTCGCCACCTTGCAGAGAATTTACTTCGGAAGGACAGTTCAAAGGACAACTTCCGCCTGTTCGAGGAGGTTGCTCGCATGCTTGAGATTTGCTACTTCGAAGAGAAGTTGGAGCTGCTAAAGACAACAACAAATGCAGAAAGTAGGCAGTGGCTACATGGTTTGATGAGTCAAAAAGATAGATGGTCAAGGGCCTATGATGATGGCGGGTGGAGGTACGAATTTCAAACTAGCAACATGGCCGAGCCATTTAACAGTGTCCTCAAGGGTATACGGGCCATGCCTGTCAATGCCATTGTGTCCTTTACTTTCTTTAGGTGTGTTGCATGGTTCAATGACCGACATGCATTAGCAATGGCACTACAGAGCAAGAATCAGATATGGGCACCTAAACCAAAACACCATCTTGATAGGGCAAAGGAGAAGGCTAGAACACATGAAGTTCATTGCTTTGACCATAGCATGGGAAAGTATGAGGTCATAGAAAGGGGTTGGACAACCTCTGATGGTGAGGTTCGACCTTCAAGGGCTTATGTTGTGGTTCTTAGTAATTTCTCATGCATGTGTGGGAAACCAAGGCAGTACCACTTTCCATGTTCTCATTATATTGCAGCAGCTCAACATCGCAACTATGCATATGAGATTAGGATGCCACGAGAGCTAAGTGTTGACAGCCTTGTACTTACTTGGGCTCCCCGTTTCGAGCCTTACCTAGAGGAAGAGCAGTGGCCACCATACCATGGCCCGAGATACATTGCGGACCCAGGTACTCGTTGGGACAAACGTGGAACTAGGAAGAGGACGAGATACAAGATGGTCATGGATCAGGTTTCAGGAAGATCAAAGAGGGGTAGAGCAACACCCTTTCTTACTGATCCCGAGCAAAACCAATGTAGCAAATGTGGCAGACTTGGGCACAATGCCCGTACATGCACTTGGGCGCCTAGCCAGGTGACAATAGTTATATATATATATGCTTTGTAATATTTATAAATGTTTACTCTTTGTTCGCTTTCTAATATTTATTCATGTAATTTAATTTCGTACTGACAATTTTTTTTCCTCTAACAGGATGGCGACTTTCGACCTCCTCGATCCGTACTACGAGGAGAACCACCGAGGACGACGCATTTCCCAGGGGGAGGTAATTACTGCAGTTTATCTTGCTTAAGCATATGAGCTAAATTTGTGATACTTACGTTAAAACACTTGTAATGGTTGCAGGTGCTGGCCCCTCTTCGTCCTCGAACCCATGACAAGTTCCACGAGATGCGGTACGACGAAAGGTACACGCCCTTACTAGAGAGGCTGGACTAGACGTTGTGTCGTATCAGGTTCGTCGTGGGTTGCCTGTGATCAACCCTGCGGCGATCTCAGCTTTGGTCGACAGGTATAACCATATCCAATACTAATTCATTACTGCACACTGTTTCTTTGAAATGTAAGTAACATCTTTACTTATCTACGTTTTGTAGGTGGAGGTCCGAAACTCATAGCTTCCACCTACCTTGTGGAGAGATGACTATCAGTCTTGAGGACATGCAGAAGTGGCTTGGTCTCTCCATTAGAGGTATTCCTGTCATCGGGCACTGTCGGTCTGAAGGTTGGAGGGACAGGATGGAGGCCTTCCTTGGGAGACCACTACCTCCAGAGGCTGCCTCTCGCGGCACAGGTGTTTCCATTACTTGGATCAGGGCTGCCTTTGGTGTGTGTCCGGATGACGCAGACGCTGTCACAGTTGGGTCCTACTACAGAGCTTGGGTGTTGCACTTGTTCGGGTGTGTTCTCTTTCCTGACGCGACAGGAGACACAGCGTCATGGATGTACCTCCCCTGCTTGGGTAACTGGGACACTGCAGGCACATACAGCTGGGGTTCTGCAGTATTGGGGTTCCTATATCGCCACCTTTGCGAGGCTTGTCGACGAGGTGCGAGGAACTCTTCAGTTGGGGGTTGTGTGTACCTTCTTCAGCTGTGGATGTGGTCTCGTATACCGGTTGGCCGGCCCACACTCCAGGCACCTCGGCCTTGGTTCCCGGTACACAACCCTCACCGTCTTCCTACATATGCACATCTGTACGACCAGGTGACGGCCCCCTACTCGAGGACAGACCGTGCGTACATTCAGTACGTCAACGAGTTGGATGGTCTTACGGCTTCGATGGTGAGTTCATTGCATATTGTTATTCATTCATTCTTATACCTTATGATTGTTGCAACTTACGCCCTTCAATTGCTCTTTTTTTAGGTCACCTGGGAGCCGTACAAGGAACTAAGTATGCAAGACTTTGGCTTGAGCAACATGTGCGGCGCGGACGAGGACCTGTACATGATGATATGTCCGCTCATATGCTTCTATGCTGTTGAGTATCACCTTCCTCAGAGAGTGGCACGACAGTTTGGCCTGGCTCAGGAGTGGCCAGTCCGGCCGTATTCTACTTCCATAGAGCTGCACAAATAAGTACCACCTTCCTCAGAGAGTCACGTAGTTGATCATTTAGTTGACATAGTCCATGTAGTTGTTCTAGTTGACATAGTTGACATAGTTATTCTAGTTGATTTAGTTGATGTAGTTGATTTAGTTGACATAGTCCATGTAGTTGTTCTAGTTGACATAGTTATCCTTCCTCAAATAGTTGATTTAGTTGATGTAGTTGATGCAGTTGACATAGTGCACATGTTTCAGGATTGATCGTCAAAAACAAAAAAAGACGGTGGTGTTTGAGACGCTACACCGAGTGCACATGGATGCTTGGGACGAGCAATATGACAATGTGTATCAAAACTAGACGCCACACAACGACTACAACTTTCGCCAATACCTAACTTGGTACCGGACAGTGACACGAACAAAGTTGAAGACTCAATGGACAAATACGGACTACGCAGACATTGATTCTTCAGATGACGAAGACACGTCCTATGATCTTGAAGCAAGACAAGGGACGATTGTCGAGGTTGCACCTGTCTTGGACCGAGTGGTAAGTGATCTTTAAAAAGTTCTGTAATTTCTTCATGGCAATGTGTTGTATATTACTACCATTATGACTATAATTTGTCTCTTTTTGCAGGGCAACGCGCTAAAACAGTCTGTAGTGGAAATTGAACGGTTTCCAAGGACAAACGTGGACGAGGCTACGCTCAACAACTTTCTAGGAGTAAGTACTCATCAACACAACGACTATCTCGTCGACAATGCATATATCACAACGCTTTATATGCTCATGTTGTTATCACAGAGGCTAGCACGTAGATTGCGTCGAGCGGCGGCTCGTTGTGGTTGCGGGACTAGCGCGTCGATGAGGTATGTAGCGAGTCCACAGAGACCACAGAGGGAGACCACTTCTTCTCGCGGAGGTAAACTTTCATTACATGTCGTCTAATTAAGTGTCTTTCTTTAATACACGTAAATGTACTTATATGCACATTTAATTGATACGTGACGTTGTAGGTTACGGCGGACAGAGCTCCTCTCGTGGTACTCAAGATACTTTCCAAGGTGACGCCACAGAGGAAGAAGAGGACCACGGCGGATATCAGGAACTTGGACCGTCCCAGCTAGATGATGCTCCTGAGACTCAGCCTTCGCAGCCTTTAGGAACTAGGAGACGACGTCCGCCAGTTCACTACACTCCAGGCACCGACCCTTTTGGTAAGGGTAAGGGTAGGGCTAGGAGGCAGTGACAATGTGGAGTTGAGCTGGTGGTTGTCTATTTTGGTTCACTATTTGAATTGTATGGACTTCACGGACCATTTGGACTGTATGGACATTATGGATTATTCGTATTGTGTGATGATGGTGATTATGGTTCACTATGTGGTTGTCTTGTGCTATTTGGATGCATATATGTTGGATCATATTATGTTGTCTCTGTTTGTCATTGTTGATGCTCCACATACAAGAGAAACTCTGGCGAATTTATTTCGTGAATTATTTATTTACTTTTATATACGTTGATAACTATCATAGCAAAGTTAAAATGAAAATTATTACCAAAAGAAATGAAACAACAAGAAAGGCACAATTAAAGTTCATAACCTAAGTTTGTTTAAACTCAAAGTGCGGTACATGATAACACAACTAAAAGTTCAACAATACATGCCGTTATTCATGGATAAAACATAGAACTACTGAGTGCAACGAGGCCACTTTCCCTTCCTCATCGCATCGGGATTCTCCTCCATCGCTGCCTTCGCACGGCGGGCGCGCTCAACCTTCTTGTCCCTCTCCTCCCTGTAGGCTGCACCTCTTCTCTCTTCCTCCTCTTTTTCGTGCTCCTTCTCAGCTGCCTCCTCTTTCATTATCTTCTCATAGGCCACTCGACTCTCCGCGTCCCAGTCCTTCATACCTTGCAGAAGACGTTTGTCGGACTCCTTGATCTCAGTGTCGATCCACTGCTCAAAGTCACATAGCGGTGGAGGGGTCTGTAAATCATGCAGAAGTTAGGAACACAAAACAAAATCATTATTTAATTTGATATAAATCGATTTCCGTATAAGAGTAGACTCTCACCATTAAGTTAGTCCGACGCTGAGCAAGTGTAGGCTGAAAAGCATAATTTGAACACATCCAATATCTCTGCCTATAGGTTTCATGATCCTCAGAAATCTCCAGCTTGCAAGGATCACCGCAAAAGCACATTGGAACCGGAACACCGCTGGGCAGAGGCTTTGGATCGAATGCGATGCCGGTCAACGGGCCCTTCCTACAAATGAAAAAAAAATCGTTCTAGTAACCGAAACAATTAGAACAAAAAATAAACCTAGCAGAGAATACCTTGCTTTACTAGTTTTCCCACGCCTTGGCATCCTATGGTTGCAAAATACAAATAACAAATCAATAATCGTCCCAAACCCTAAGTCAAAATCTAACTAGGGTTTCAAAATACACCTAGTATAGACCGAATCGATGCGTAAAAAATGAGGAGGGGAACAAGGATACCTTGGTCTCGAAGATCGGTGGATCAAATCCAAGTTTCCTAGGTCCAAAACGTCGATTCAAAGAGGTTAGGTGGGTGGAGGAGAGGAAAAACCCGAGAGCAAGGAAGAACAAATGGATGAAACCTCGGGTTGGTGGGAAAGCTGGCTGCAATATAAAGAAGATAGCTCGGCGCCGTGGAGCGTGGCGCCGAGGTAACACAGCTCGGCGCCGTGATCTGCGGCGCCGAGATAACACAGCTCGGCGCCATGCCCCACAGCGTCGAGCCCCTGGCCACGTCGGATCCACGCTGGACGCGGGCTAAGGGCTCGGCGCCGTGGGGCATAGCGCCGAGCTGTGTTAGCTCGGCGCCATGCCCCACGGCGCCGAGCAACAGGGTCCATTTCTGTATATAGTTTCAAAAGGGGTCCAAACGTGAAAATAATTTAAAAAAAGAGCTAAAATGTAAAAATTTGGGACAACCGCGGCGGTGGCAGTAGGCATGGCATTGATATGCCAAATCCAAGCCTCAGGATCTCCATGATGTCCACCAGGGTCCATGGAGAGGGAGGGGGGGAGGGGGTGTTCCAACACCCTAGCGACCATGTCATTATCGTCCTCAACATACCGCTAAAGTTGTGCATCTATGACTTAAAATAATGTTGCGCAGGTGCCCCCATCGACCCCCTTATTAGTCTCATACCCTAGGTGAGCAATCCGGTTCATTGATTACTCCTTCAATCACCACCTTGAGTATTGTCATGTCTCGACCCACCCCCATGCCAAATATTCACTTTATATTTTTCTTGTGTCTCCAACATATATACTCCAATATATATATATATATATATATATATATATATATATATATATATATATATCATAATTTCCCTTAGGGTGAAAAAACTCATAAGAAAACTACGTTACATTGAATTTAAAGAGTGATGTAACCTCTCCATCAGTGGAGAGCCAGAAGGTCGTTTTTAAGAGCGAAAAAGAGGGAGAGTAGTTTAGACAATCTTTTGGAGCTTGATTTGTTATTCTTTTTCTTCTAAATATTGTGGTAAAGAATCATGCAGTATAGATGATGCTTTAAGGAAGCTGTGCCTCTTGGTTCCTTCCAAGTGTGTAGAGTCATATTTTTGACTATACATATTTTGTGCTAATTTCTTGACTCTGAGACCAATATTAAACAATTGATCTGTAATTGTTTGAATTTACTTTATGCCTCATAAAACATGCGCATGTAATATAAAATTTTAGCAAAATGTATACACGGAGGCGTGCATCCACTGTGCGCAAGGATGCCCTTGTGTCAGACTTTAGGATGACCAATGAAATCGAGCGGCCTATAGGTCTACTAGATAGACCAGGCAGCTCTGTCTATTAGGTTTGTTTCTAAGCAAACATGCCTTTAGTGCGTCCTTGAGTTGAGAGTAGATGAGTAAGCAGTCACTGGTACAAAAATGGCTATCTACCCTTATCACCGTGGTGAAACTGTTTCACTTCATTTCCAGGCCAATTGAGCCGGCAGTGAAAAGTGTTTTAACCTCCGTCTCAGCCTATATGATCGGGTGATGATAATCGTGGTGGGTTTTGCTGCCGTACCATAATAATCCTGGTTATCGGCTTGAAAAGAGGTTTTGACTGCCGGCTTGAAAGGGCCGTACGCAACTTGCCATTATCCAAGTCTTGTTTAGAACAACTTCTTTTGTCGATGTGGAAGGTGTAGGTGATCAGTAGCCAGCGTGCAAGCAGTTTGCGAACACATGGTTGATATGTGCCTATGATGTTCAGTTTTGATGATGAGTGATTAACCAACACATGAGTGTTTCAGTTTGGGCATTCACTTCTAACCTCTTTGCGAAAGCAAATGTGTGCCTGTCTATCAGCTTGTGGTGTGAAGGTGCTATGCCTAGTGACAGTGGTCAATGACGTGGAGAAGGTCGAGTAGAGGCTTGCTGTGCCGATGGACTGAGAGCGGTGAAGGGCGAAAGCAGGGCTCGGACTGAGGGACCATAGGCGCCGGCGGACTACCTGTGGTGGCTAGTGCCTGGCACTGACGAGTGCGAGAAGACATGGAGGTAGACCGAGTCGACCGAGTCAAGACGGCGGACGAGCGGGTCGAGCGGAGGCTTAGGGGACTCGGAGTCCGACCGGGCGAGGACAAGGTGGCTCGAGTCGAGTGGTTTGGTGGTTTGGGCCGCAAAACCACCGGAGGACGGTTTCTGAGTTTGGGCCTCAAAACTCGGGGTTCGGTAGTTGAGCCGAAAGCTACCGGTGGCGAGTTTCGCGGGTTTGGGCCTCAAAACCTGGGCGGAGCTTCCAAGGAAGCGGGGATGGCACGTGGCGGAATCCTGGAGGTTGCGTCGAGACAACGACAACTCCTGGCAGGAAGCAGGGCCGTCCATTCAAACGAGTGGCTGAGAGTTATCAACTTGGATTACAATGTCTTAGGGCTAGGTAATTCGATCATGTATCTAGGGGGGTCTTTGGGAAATAGCCAAAACCCTGTTAAATAGGGAATGAAGGGGTATCCTCATCCTATCTCTTGAACCCTAATCATTTTGCCCCAACTCTCTCTCTCTCTACCCTCTCTCTAGTTCATGAGATCCCTAGGTTGTTTCCACCAACCTTTGTAAGAACTTGGTTTTGTTGCGAGAAATCGGAGGCCGTAACCTCCGTAAGCCATGGTGGCTTCGATTTCTTGATCGTGTCCCCGTTTTGCTTGTGTTCTTTGCGTTTTGCTTTTGCTCTCTCTTTTTCCCGAGATGATTTCTCTTTGTAGGGAGTAGCTTTGCAAAATCCGTTTGAACCAAGTTGTTCGTATTCGTGAGGAGCATCTTTGTACCGAAGGGTTTCTCCTCAAACCTCACGAGTACGTAGATCAGGCGATTTCTTTGTGGCGTTCTTGGTTTTGCCTTTTCTCCTCCAAATCCGAGTGTTCCCGTTTATCCTCTCCAAATTGAGCGATGATTTCTTCGGGATAGCTCCCCAACTGCACTAGGATCATGCCTACAAAGTTTGGTTGCAGTTGGTGATCATTTGGTTGAGTTTTGAGAAGATTTGGCGGAGAGAATTCCGTTTTCGCGAAGAATAGTTCTCTGCTCGTAAGCGTCGGACCACCCTCCGGATGACTTTCCCCTAGCTCCGGAGCATAGCAAGTGGTCCGGTGGTCTTGACTTTTCTCGTGTCAAGCAGCGAAGGGCGTCGGACCACCCTCCAGACCAGACGCTTTTGAGGCTCCGGACCATACCCCATTGGTCCGGTGGTCTCTGTCTGTGAGTCCACCAAGCGTCGGACCAGTCGTCATAGTCCGACGGCCCCGTCCGACGGTCTGGTCCGGTGGTCGGGTGCTCACTGCGTGTTTTTGGCTGGACCAGCGAAAAGCGTCGGACCTCTGCTCCTTGGTCCGGAGCAGCGTCGGACTAGTCCGAAGCATCTAGTCCGGAGGTCAGTCGTTCATTGTGTTCTTTGGCAAGGCTAAGGGTATCCGTCGGACCAGTCTTCGGACTACCCTCCGGACCACTGTCCATTGGTCCGGAGGTTCTGCCTGAACTGGTCCGGAGCTCTCTGTTGATCGCTGTTTTTGCCTGTTTTGCCTGTTTTGCCTAGGTTCTTGCCTCTTTTCATAGGGGTTGAGAACCTAGTTTTTGGGGTTTCCGGTGAGTTTTCCTCCACTGCCGGTGAGCTCTCAATTCTCCGTTTTTGTCTGAATCCCCGCTCGCGTTGCTTGGGGGAGGTTGAGCACCCATCAAGTGGGTTTGGTTTTTGGGAAGAGTGACCTGAATATTTCGAGAGAAATTTGAGGCTCCTATTCACCCCTCCTCTGATCGCTGTTCTCGATCCTTCACAGTTTGAGTGGATGAGTACTCACGAGTTACGACACACACACATTGCGGAGCTCGATCGCGCACATCATCATGAACACGAGAAACATGAGAGAAGATCGAGAGACCACACTACTGACCAAATTAAGACATTGTACCCATCAAAACAACATCGATATGTTCATATGTCATAGTATATACCTGTGACGGAGAAGGGGTGTAAGTCACAAAGAAGTCACCCCACACGCAGTCGGGTTCGTAAGGGCCAGCAGCGGAGGTGGCAACCATTGTATCCCTGGTCTCCTTGTTAACAACAGCCTCCTTCGCAGCCATATACACCGACCTTAATCAATATTAAATATTACTGGTTACTGGCTCTGCTGCTGGCTCAATTGCTCCGTATCCATATTGGTACCTCTATTTATAGTGGCTAATAGACGACTAGTAGGTCCAACGTTGGTATATTTTGCTATAATATACAATGACGCAACTTTTGTTGCTAAATTATTCTCCGAGCTAGCTTGCTGGATAATGGCTGCCTGAGTTAGCTATTAACTGATTACGTCTGCCGGCGGGTATGTGCGTGTGCTTCATCTTTTTTTATCAGACGCACATAGTGCCTTCGGCCATCGCGTCCAGTCCTAAGCTTCAACTGTTGGATTTATTATGGGCTAGGCCTATATATATATATATATATATATATATATATATATATATATATATATTCAATAAATCAATAGCTCTATGGTTTATAATTGTGTACCTTATTATTTGTACTGGATTGGAAGTCCTAGGGACGTGGCAGGCAGACGAGCAGGCGTAGCGTGACGTGTCACCTTTTAGCTTCCAACAATTATAAAAAAGAGTTTCATCTTTTCATTAATTAAGGGAGTTTCACCCCATCACGTCACGTGCATGCATGCTAGTCATGTGTGAAAATGAGAGAGAGTTACGGGAGTTTCTATTTTGGCTTTATGGCTAGATTCATGCGTACTCCCTCTCCCACACACGCATGCCTCCATGCGCGTCCCATCCTTCTGTCTCCCGCGCGCCAAGAGACGGTGCCTCCATGCGCGTCCCATCATTCTGTCTCCCGCGCGCCAAGAGACGGCGCAACCGCTTGGCCTCCTATGCGGGAGATATATTCCCACCCGGTTACAACTCGAGTCGGTTCCGAACAGAACACAAATTTCAGACACAGTTCCGCTGCTATTTGCTTCTCCATCTCATAACTCTGCGCGCACAGAGAAGCGAGAGGGCAAGTGGCTCCGGAGCCCTTGCCGTTCGAGACCTTGCACGGGGATCGACAATTAGGTTTTTGGGGAGCGTCTACGCGACTGCCCAACACCGTCGCCGTTCGTCGCCGTCCGCCGTCTTCTTCCCGAAGGAGACGCTACTGCTGCAGCCGACGTCATCTTCTTTCAGGAGGTTGCTGTTGCCGTCGCCGTGGTATTCTTCCCGGAGTCGCCGCTGCTGCCCGATCGTCTTCTTCCCGGAGGTGACGTCGCCGCCGTCTTCCTCCCGGTGATCGTCATCGTCGTTTTCTTCCCGGTGGACAGTACACCTTCGTCCTCTACGTCATGATCATCGAGGTTGGTCAAGGTTCTGGTTCATCGGATGCTACGCGAATGGGAGGGTATGTTCATCTCGTCATGTCTCTGTTTTCCGTCGTACAGTTCGTGTTTGTTTCAATAGTTCTTTCATGTTGTTTCATCAATTGTCGTGAATATGTTTCACCTGCTCTGTTATGCCGTATCATAAGTTGTCTGCTCTCTGTTCCTGTTAGTTTTATGTTCTGCATCTCTGTTTCAGTAGTACAGTTATGTTGTGTCATATGTTGCTGCGGATATGTTTCCGCATTTCTATTATATCGTTTCATATGCAGTTCACTAGATGTTTTCTTTATGAGATATATGCTATGTTTGTATGTGATGTTACATATATCATGTTTACATGCTTTTGACATCCACATGTTTCATGTTGCAATGAATATGTTTGATGTCATGATCTCAATTATGCTTACTATTTTATATGTCATCATCATTAATTTAATTTACGGAATTAAAATAAAATGGAAATTGCCTATTATTCTAACAATCCAAAAACCTAATTATAGGTATTTTTCTATCAGAGGGTTTGCTTCCGTTTTAAAGCCTGATCCATTTGATGGTAAAAACTTCTTGATATGGAAAGCTAAAATGGAATTGTGGCTCACTGCAATGTCATGCTTTTATGCCGCTGAGGACAAACCTGCTAACCTTCTTCCTGCGGATGAGGCTAGGTTTAAGGCTGATGACAACCTCTTTCGAGGTGCAGTGATTAGTGCACTTGATACAAAATTCCAGAAAAGCTATATCATTCTTCCCACGGGGAAAGAGCTGTGGGATGCACTTGTTGGAAAGTTTGGAGTTACTGATGCTGGTAGCGAGCTGTACCTCATGGAGAAGCTGTATGACTACACGATGATTGAGAATCGATTGGTAGTGGAACAGGCTCATGAGTTTCAGGCACTAGCAAAAGAACTTGAACTTTTTCCTTGTCCTTTACCTGACAAGTTTGTGGCTGGCGGTATAATCGCCAAGTTACCACTTTCTTGGAAGGACTTTGGCACCTCCCTCAAACATAAGAGACAAAAGTTTAATGTGAAAAAGCTCATTGGTACTCTTGATGTTGAGGAGAGAGCTAGAGCAAAGGACAATGGAAAAGGTGTTGAGAACTCTACTGCAAATGTTGTGCAAAAGAGAAACTCTAATTTCCGCAAGTTCAACAAGAAGAAGAAAAACCAGAACAAGCAAGAGAATGCCCCTAAGCCTGTTCAAACAACACAATTTAAAAAGAAGAACAACAACACGAACAAGAGAAATGGAGGCTGCTATGTGTGTGGCAGTGAACAACACTGGGCAAGTGAGTGCCCAGATCGCAAGTTCAAGCAAGAAAAGAAAACAACAAATGTTGTTACTGCTGATACTGAAGGAGGAACATCTGGGTATGGTAATTCCTTACCGTTTGTTCTTTCAGTTTGTAATTCACCAGAGTGGTGGATGGACAGTGGTGCAAATATACATGTATGTGCTGATGTTTCCTTGTTCTCCACTTACCAGATCGGGAGGTCTGGCGCCTTGTTGATGGGAAATGGGTCGCGTGCTCATGTTCTTGGTTTTGGTATGGTCATTCTGAAGTTTACTTCGGGAAAGACGGTTCCATTGAAGAGCGTGCAACATGTTCCCTCCATCAAGAAGAATCTTGTTAGCGCTTCTATGCTATGCCGAGATGGCTATAAAGTTGTCCTTGAGTCGAATAAATGTCTTGTGTCGAGACATGATTCTTTTGTGGGTAAAGGATATGATTGCGGAGGTCTGTTCCACTTATCTTTGCATGATGTGTGTAATAATATGGTGAATTCTATTGATATTTCTGATGAGTCAGATTTATGGCATTCACGCTTCTGTCATGCAAGTTTTGGCTGTCTTATGCGGTTAGCAAATCTGAATTTAATTCCTAAATTTAACTTGGTCAAAAAGTCTAAGTGTCATGTTTGTGTTGAATCAAAACAACCCCACAAGCCTCACAAGGCTACCGAGGCGAGGAATTTGGCACGTCTAGAACTTGTTCATTCTGATCTGTGTGAGATGAATGGAATTTTGACTAAAGGCGGTAAAAGATACTTTCTCACTTTTATAGATGACTCTTCGAGATTCTGCTATGTGTATCTATTAAAAACAAAAGATGAAGCGTTTAATTATTTTAAGGCCTATAAAGCTGAAGTTGAGAACCAACTTGAAAGGAAAATAAAACGGTTAAGGTCCGATCGAGGTGGAGAATATTTCTCAAATGTGTTCGATGAGTTTTGCGTGGAATATGGTATTGTTCATGAGAGGACACCGCCATTCTCACCACAATCCAATGGGATTGCCGAACGGAAAAACCGCACTCTAACAGACTTGGTGAATGCCATGTTGAGTACAGCGGGATTATCCAAGGAATGGTGGGGTGAGGCAATATTGACAGCGTGTCATGTCCTAAACAGAGTTTCAACAAAGAACAAAGAGATCACACCATTCGAGGAATGGGAAAAGAGGAGATTAAATCTCTCATATTTGCGCACTTGGGGATGCTTGGCAAAAGTGAATGTGCCAATCAACAAGAAGCGTAAACTTGGACCTAAAACTGTTGATTGCATTTTTCTTAATTATTCTTTTGACAGCACTGGATATAGGTTCTTAATTATAAAATCTGATGTGCCTGATATGTATGTTGATACTATCATGGAATTAAGAGACGCTACATTTTTTGAGAATGAGTTTCCAATGAAACATACACCTAGTGAAACAAGTCATGAGACTATAATTCCCCATGGGCTAGAATTGTCTAGTCCAACAAATCATGTTGAGGATTCTCATGTGCACATCCCTGAGTAGGATGACACTATAGTCACTCGAAAGAGTAAGAGATAGAGGGTTGCAAAATCCTTTGGTGATGACTATATATAGTGTACCTTGTGGAAGACATTCCAACCACCATTAGAGAGGCATATTCTTCTCCTGATGCTGACTTATGGAAGGAAGCAGTAAGGAGTGAGATGGATTCTATTATGTCTAATGGAACATGGGAGGTCGTTGACCGTCCATATGGTTGTCAACCCATAGGTTGCAAATGAATCTTCAAGAAAAAACATGGGAGGTCGTTGACCGTCCATATGGTTGTCAACCCATAGGTTGCAAATGAATCTTCAAGAAAAAGCTTAGGCCTGATCGTACTATTGAGAGGTATAAGACAAGGCTTGTGGCCAAAGGATATACCTAGAAAGAGGGTGAAGATTTCTTTGATACCTATTCACCAATTGCTCGATTGACTACAATCCGCACTTTGATTGCTGTGGCAGCCTCATATGGTCTTATCATTCATCAGATGGATGTAAAGACAACTTTCCTGAATGGGGAGTTAAATGAGGAGATCTATATGGATCAGCCAGAGGGCTTCATTGCAGATGGTCAAGAGAACAAGGTGTGTAGGTTGTTAAAGTCATTATATGGCCTAAAACAAGCACCTAAGCAATGTCATGAAAAGTTTGATAATACTCTCACAACTGCTGGCTTTGCAGTGAATGAGTCTGACACATGTGTGTATTATCGGTATGGTGGGGGTGAGGCTGTTATTCTGTGCCTCTATGTTGATGACATTTTGATCTTCGGATCTAATCTCAATGTGATTGAGGAAGTAAAGGTTTTTTTGTAGAGCAATTTCGAAATGAAAGATTTGGGAGAAGCTGATGTGATTCTAAACATCAAGCTTATCAGAGAAGGTGATGGTGGGGTAACTTTGTTACAGTCCCACTATGTGGAAAAGGTGTTAAGTCGCTTTGGGTTTAGTGACTGTGACCCTGCTCCCACACCTTATGACCCTAGCGTGCTATTGAGGAAAAATCGAAGAATAGCAAGAGATCAATTGACGTACTCCCAGATCATTGGCTCACTCATGTACCTTGCTAGTGCAACGAGTCCTGACATCTCATATGCTGTGAGCAAGCTGAGCCGGTTTGTGTCAAAGCCAGGAGATGATCATCGACGTGCTCTTGAGAGAGTATTGCGCTATCTGAAAGGTACTATGACTTATGGTATTCATTATACTATGAACCCTAGAGTGCTGGAAGGCTGTTGTGATGCCAACTGGATCTCTGATGCTGATGAGCTTTATGCCACGAGCGGATATGTGTTCTTGCTTGGAGGTGGCGCTGTTTCCTGAAGTCTTGCAAGCAGACTATCTTAACGAAGTCTACAATGGAAGCAGAACTCACAGCGTTAGACACTGATGGGGCTGAGGCCGAGTGGCTACGTGATTTCCTATTGGATTTACCGGTGGATGAAAAACTAATTCCAGCTATTTCCATGAACTGTGATAACCAGACTGTGATTACAAAGGTTAACAGTTCTAGGAATAACATGAAGTCAACAAGGCATGTTAAGAGAAGATTAAAATCTATAAGAAAGTTGAAAACCTCTGGAGTTATAATGGTGGATTATGTCCATACGTCGAATAATCTGGCAGATCAATTCACCAAGGGACTATCACAAAATGTGATAGAGGGTGCATCGAGAGAAATGGGTATGAGACCCATATGAAATCTACTATGGTGGTAACCTGCTCTATGTGATCGGAGATCCCGTGAAGTAGAGTGATGAAACAAGCTAGGAGTAGATGAGAGGAAAGATCCCTTTCTTGACTCATTTCTGATGCACATCTTTCCTATCTGTAAGGCAGGATGATTTTTATCTTAATGTATTCCAAAGGTGACATGTTATCCTATAGAACATCTGATGAGGAGTACACCTATATAAGTCAGACTACTGGTCATGACCTATGGAATTTGGGTAATTCCTAAATACTCATGAAAGGCGCTAAAGTGTGACTTATATGCTTCAAAACATGGGGGATGCTTTTGCAGCCTAGTATCAGCAAAGGACTTGAGTGAATCTCACGTCGCACAAAACTGTCAATTCAAGGCATAGTCCATTGCTCAGTTGTGACTGAGTGAAACTTTTGTTCTAGGTGGATGTTCAACTTAACAGTCTCCATAAAAAAACTGGTATATCAAAGAATTGTGATTCTGGAATTACACAGCTACGAAGCCTAGAGCTTGGTGGGGATTGTGGGATTTATTATGGGCTAGGCCTATATATATATTCAATAAATCAATAGCTCTATGGTTTATAATTATGTACCTTATTATTTGTACTGGATTGGAAGTCCTAGGGACGTGGCAGACAGACGAGCAGGCGTGGCGTGACGTGTCACCTTTTAGCTTCCAACAATTATGAGAAGAGTTTCATCTTTTCATTAATTAAGGGAGTTTCACCCCATCACGTCACGTGCATGCATGCTAGTCATGTGTGAAAGAGTTTAATCTTTTCACTAATGGGAGGGAGTTTCGGGAGTTTCTATTTTGGCTTGATGGCTAGATTCATGCGTACTCCCTCTCCCACACACGCATGCCTTCATGCGCGTCCCATCCTTCTGTCTCCCGCGCGCCAAAAGACGGCGCAACCGCTTGGCCTCCCCTGCGGGAGATATATTCCCACCCGGTTACAACTCGAGTTGGTTCCGAACAGAACACAAATTTCAGACACAGTTCCGCTGCTATTTGCTTCTTCATCTCGTAACTCTGCGCGCACAGAGAAGCGAGAGGGCAAGTGGCTCCGGAGCCCTTGCCGTTCGAGACCTTGCACAGGGATCGGCAATTAGGTTTTTGGGGAGCGTCTACGCGACTGCCCAACACCGCCGCTGTTCGTCGCCGTCCGCGGTCTTCTTCCCGGAGGAGACTCTACTGCTGCAGCCGACGTCGTCTTCTTCCAGGAGGTTGCTGCCGCCGTCGCCGTGGTCTTCTTCCCGGAGTCGCCGTTGCTGCCCGATCGTCTTCTTCCCGGAGGTGCCGTCGCCGCCGTCTTCCTCCCGGTGATCGTCGTCGTCGTCTTCTTCCCGGTGGACAGTACACCTTCGTCCTCTACGTCATGACCATCGAGGTTGGTCAAGGTTCTGATTCATCGATGTTGCGCGGATGGGAGGGTATGTTCATCTCGTCATGTCTTTGTTTTCCGTCGTACAGTTCGTGTTTGTTTCAGTAGTTCTTTCATGTTGTTTCATCAGTTGTCGCGAATATCTTTCACCTGCTCTATTATGCCGTATCATAAGTTGTTTGCTCTCTGTTCCTGTTAGTTTTATGTTCTGCATCTCTATTTCAGTAGTACAGTTATGTTGTGTCATATGTTGTTGCGGATATGTTTCCGCATTTCTGTTATATCGTTTCATATGCAGTTCAGTAGATGTTTTATTTATGAGATATATGATATGCTTGTAAACATATATCATGTTTACATGCTTTTGACATCCACATGTTTCATGTTGCAATAAATATGTTTGATGTTATGATCTCAATTATGTTTAATATTTTATATGTCATCATTATTAATTTAATTTATGGAATTAAAATGATATGGAAATTGCCTATTATTCTAACACCTATTTAGATGGTCTAAAGCTAAACTTTAGATAGTCCAATGATCCAAACATGGTTAGGGGAGAGTTAACTATGTAATAAAATTCTTAAAATATAATACATTTCAGGATTCAGCTAGGGAGTAATCAGCATGGCTCCGATCCTGCACTGTTGTGTACCGCGTGTGCAGCCTGCGGTTTGAAAAATGTGAAAGGGTTCGGAATGTCCTTGTACCTTATGTATTCTTGTATTAACAACCAAGGTAGATTTTGTTAGAAAATTAGGTATTTTCAAGTTTAATTTAATCTAGAAATTCCATAATTAAACTGTGATAAATAATATGAGCACGTGTGTGATATTACTACTTTAAGTTAAGATCAACATGAACGAGGTACTCAATAAGAAATTGACAAAAAAAACTAGAAAAGTATAGTACACTGAGGAGTGAGGAGGGAATAGTGCTCAAGGCGCTAGTGGCTCCATTCTCGCGAGACATTGTTTGCTCGAAGTAGTGAACCACAGTCAATGCAGGGAGAGGATCACAGTGCTATCCCTCTCGACCCATCAGAAAGCAGTGCGGTCGCCGGGAAGAAGACGATGACAGAGCATTTGAAGGAGGTGTTTGCACCAGGGAGAAGATGACAGTGATCAAAAGCAGTCGACGGAGGTGTTCACACCGGGAAGAAGACGACGGCGATCAAAAGCGAGCAGTCACGAAGATGTTCACAATATTATTACAACCATCATCATGCAAAGATAAACGGAACAAACCTATGCAATCATAATCTTTACCAACAAATGTTCTATACTTAGACAATACATCTTTATTAGCCTCAATATAATTTTATAACCATCTCGACACAGTTGAGATCCGTTAACTCGATTCTTTTTTTATGGAGGGGACATGCCGCACGATCTTCATAGTATCATCTTTCCTGAAGTAAACTTCAGATTAACTATACCAACACCAAGAACATAAGTATGTGATCTGTTTCCTATCAACAAGATTCCAGTCCCGCTGACCTGATAAGAAGAAAATAAAGAAGCATAAGTATACACATGAATATTAGCATCAGTGTACATCCACCATTCAGACGAATGACAAACTGAAAGAACAGTAGGTAAAGAATTATCGTACCCAGATGTTCTTCCCTCATTTTGGCTAGTAATTACATTTGCAGATTTCTTTTCTTACTGAAATTTATGGTCTAGGCACGCACTTGCCCAATGTTGGTCGTTACCGCAAACAAAACAACCTATTTTATCCTTTTTCTTCTTAAAATTAGTTGTTTGTTTTGGCTTTAAGTTGTTCTTCTCCTTGCTCTTCTTCTTCTTCTTATTACGAGATGTAAAATTATTTTTCTTCTGCACCGTATTGACTGCAGAAGTCTTCACTCCTTTTTCATCTGTGTCTTTTGCTCTTACTCTGATTCAATAAGTTTAGCAACGTTAAACTCTTTTCTCTTGTGTTTTAGAAACGTAACAAAATCCTTCTAAGAAGGTGACAACTTACCGCTAATACCACCGACCACAAACTTGTCAGGCAAAATACAGGGAAATTGTCCGAGTTCTTTTGCCGATGACTATATCTCATGAGCCAGTTCTACTACTAGATGATTATCAATCATCTTATAGTCATACAACTGCTCCATGATGTACAACTCACTCTCAACATAAAAAATGACAAACTAAGCCTCAAGAGCATCCCATAATTCTTTGGTTGTGATAAAAATGATATAATTGCACTCATACTTGCTCTGAATCGCACTAATTACAGCGCATCAAAACAGGTTATCGACCGTCTCGAACTGTTTCTCCTCTTCAGGACTGTATTGTTCGGGTTTCCCCTGTGAAGCGTAATAGCAGTTCATTTGCAGTAAGCCACAATATCATTTTTGTACGCCATCTTTTAAAATTTGTGTCATAAAAAATGATTGACTTTAACGCGGCAGCAAAACCACTAACATAAAATTGCCTATAATTAGTTTTTTGGATTATTGGAAAATTAGTCATTTTCATGTTTAATTTAATCTATAAAAACGATAATAAAATTGTGGCAAAAATATGAGCACGTGCGTGATATTGCTACTTTCAATTAAAATCATCATGAACAAGATACTCACTAAGAAATTAACAAAAACTAGAAAAGAGTAATACCCTGAGTAGGGACCAGTGCTCAAGGCGCTAGTGGCTCTATTCTCATGAGACATCATGAGTTGCTCGAAGTATGAGACCACAGTCGATGCAGGGAGAGGATCACAATGTTGTCCCTCGATCCACCAGGAAGCAGTGCGGTTGCCAGGAAGAAGACGACGATTAGAGCATTGGAAGGAGGCGTTTGCACTAGGGAGAAGATGACAGTGATCAAAAGCAGTCGATGGAGGTGTTCGTACCGAGAAGAAGATGACGACGATCAAAAGCAAGTAGTCGGGAAGACGCTCCCCAAAAATTTGATTGTCGATCTTCACCCGAGCAGATGAACTCACAAATGACGCTGGTTTCATAGGCCTGCTCTCCCAATTCTTGTGCGCGCAGGAACCGGGATGAGAATAACAGAGAGCAACTCAACAGTGGATCGATGAAATGTGTTTGTGTTATGCGCTAGCGGACAAGATGAAAGCGCCCTTATATAGCCCTCCAGGGACATGAAGAGACATGCGATTGTTAATAGTCATGAACACCTTGTGTGTTACCGGTAACTAACAAATAAATTGTGTATTACTAGTAACTCACTAATCAACGTGATTGGTAATGGCATTAGAACTATATTAGTTACTAGTAACTTAGTAACTGATAAATCAAGTATCCGTTACTAGTAACTCACTAAGCAACCATTAACTCACGCCTTAAAACATCCCACTAATAGCTACAAGCAGGTTATAAGTATCACCTAGCATTAATTCTAACTTTTTTTTTGCGATCAACATTAATTCTAACTTTGAAATTTATTTTGATTTAATTATGAAATATAATTGGTTAAATCTAATTAAATCGAACAGATTTTAGGTGGCGAGTCTCGTGAGTATTGTGCACACTTCATTGATCTATCGTATTCATGTATTAGGTGAAAACATGAAATCCAATTCAAATATTTACATTAATCATTCAATGTTTTTTCAAGTTTGGAATATCCATAGCATAAAAGTATAGAAAAATATACTCATGTGTAAAAATTGGGATGCAAGCTCAAACTACAAAAATTATACGAGAATCACAAATTAAATATGCATGTGCACTAGAAGACAAAAACCCTAAATTTTGTCTTGTAGTGCAGATGTACCTAGAATTTATCATTTTCATACAAATTTTAAAAAAGGAGTATACATATCAACTTTTGTATGTGAGCACATATTTTGTATCCACTGTTGAGAAACACAAGGACTCTTCCTAGCTAGAAGGAAAGGAGAAGGAGGAATTTTAATCCTAGTCTATTTATATGTGGGCTCTTACCAAACTCGTAGGCCCTGACATGACTATATATACGTGGAAGTTTTACGTTGTAATCATCAAAATCAAGAGAAATAAAGAATAGTCTCCTTATCTTGTGTTTATTTGTTCTTCTATTTTCATCTATTATTTTGATCATGAGAGACGGAGAGGGAAAGATCTGAACCGCCGACAACGAGTTTCTTAACACGTTATCAGCACGACAAGCTCTACGTTGACGTCCCGCCGCGCGACTACTTCGACGACATCGACATCCCCGACGTTGTGACCCGCCGCGCGACTACTTCGACGACATCGACATCCCCGACGTTGTGACCGGATTGGATCTGCTATCTCTACATGGCAACTAATCTGCAGTGCATCGACATATGCCGTCGTTAGCAAGCAGACTGGTCTACGACTATGCCAAACACCCTATGCGGTATGTATCTACTAACTACTTCCCTACGTGGCATGTGACGTGGATCAAATTGGTATCCTTATAAAGAGAATTGCATCCTATAGATCGCGTATGTCATGAATATCAAAATCGGATTCAAGTTCTGTACACGTACAAAAAAAAGTGTACATGTAGTACACTCGTATAAGAACAATTTTAGCATATATATAATTAATAGATTTACAGTTATAAAGTTGCATATTCTAGGGTTAAAAATATATATAGCAGGCTCCACGCTCCAGGTCTGAACGCCATATTACCATGACTTTAGAATGGTTGTGTACCCATAAGTGCTCTGTAATTGTTGGATATGTGTCGAATATGTGTACAATTTTTGTTACGTTGGACTTGAGTTGTATTAGGGGCTAGGATAGAGTTGAAGTCGAACTCTGTATCCTAGGGTGTCATAAATATGAGGCAACCCATGTAGTAACCAAGAGAAGACTTGGCGGTTGGTTAGGGTGACGGCGAGGCCGCGGGATCGCCCGGATGCTGGTGTAGCTGCTGTTTATGGGAAGGAGCGTCCGTAATTATTGCCCCAAGGATTAGGCACATCGCTGAACCTCGTTAAAAAAACATCGTGCCTCAGTGTCGTTCTCGTTTGCGTATCGTCTTCTATGGTGGCTATGCTTCCTCGTTCGTCAGTTAGTAGATATGTTTGGATCTGAAATTAACCGAACACTCTAACAAGTGGTATCGGAACCCATGATCGGAAAAACTTAAATCTCAGGGTCACATGTGACGGGAAGCCTGTTAACGTCTCGGAGGTCACACGGGTTGTGTGATGAGCGTTGGACTCGGGGCCTAGATAACGTCTTCCGAAGATCGCATGGTTTAGTGTGATGGAAGAGTTTAGTCTGATGTGTAGCGGAGAAGATTGTTGGGTTTAGTTCCACATCGGTAATTGATGGTGGGGGAGCACAACATATAATACGGTGGCAACTCTCACCTATCAGGGTTAGTCTTTTGAGTTGAGTTAGGCCCAAGGAATGATATATTGTGGGCTCCAATGGATCTGAGCCTGGTGGGCGTCGGCCCGTGGGTATAGCGAGTCGGACCAAATTTCGCTGCGCACTCTAAGAAATGGTATCGGATCTCGTGGGGTGTAGCGAGTCAGACCAAATTCCGCTACGCACTTTAACAAGTGGTATCGGAGCTGATAGGTGATGGTTGTCCCCCGCCTTATATGACACCAAGCCGTGTATCATCGCTATGCAGCTTGCAGCTGCATCACGCAATTTTTGTTGTGTGTGTGACAGGCGTGATCCGTACATCATCACAACATGCTATATTTGTGCACCCGACTCATTGCCACCGGCAGTGCATACGCTATACCTCCGCTTGCATGTGGAAGCACGCTGTTCGGCCCGTACGCCGTCATCCTCACCCGTGTACTCAGCATGCCGTCACCGTCACCTCTCTAGCGGCCCGGAGTCGCTATTCCTCTTGCAACCTGAAGCCATAGCAGTTGCATGGCCTGCACGAGTATGTAGCGACTACTACATTGCCAGTAGCTAAGATCCATTGCGAGTAGATCGTTGCTCACCGTGTCGGCTATCTGCGTACAGCCAGTAGCAGCCGCGGACAACCAAGCTAAGTCTGCCTTGTGGCGGCATCCAGACAGGATAAAACGGGGCAATTACTTATGGTTTTAATCTTGGCCAAAGCTGGAAAAAAACAGGCAGTTCTTAGGCTAAGAAGCGATCTGGAATTGACTAAGCAATGAACTAGGCTTCTGGAAAATAAAAAACTATCTAGAAAGAGAAGAGGGCATGTATTAAGCTGAATTTTCTACTTCCCAATCCGGCAGATTACTATATTTTTTTTGCAAAATAGATGTTGCTCTTTCTGGATATTGTGGAATTAGGGTATTTTTGTATGACACTCTTCGGATTGATTCTAAAAGTTTTTCTACGCTTTGATTTTAATTCTGAAAAATGCAAGTGCTCCTGTTATAAATTATACACCATGTAATTGTAAGAATAAAATCTTGAATGATTATACTAGAAACATGGTATAAGATATATGGGTTTTTTGAATCCTGTAGACCTTAGACTTATCATCTTTTTAGAGACTCATATTTGTTTTTCTAGCATAATAAATTTTTGGGATAAATGAATGGTTGGTATTAATTCTGAAAATTAACATGTACCATGATTAGACCCGAAAAATGCTAGAATGCTTCAAAGAATATTTTTTAACAACTATCCCCTACCTTTTTTTGCACCTTACCACTTGTTTACATGTAGTAAACCTATATGCACATGATCCAATTTATGTAAACACATGCGTGTTTTTTTAAGAAAATAAGAAATATCCTGGAATTACTCTGAATAGTAAAAATATTTGTTATGGTCATATTAAATTCATGTAGGATATTTTGCTACCATTGAAGTGTAGTGAATTCTGGATATATATTTTCTGATTATTCTCTATAATGAGAATGTGTCCGAGAGAAATAACAAATACATTAAGGGACTCATTGTATGAACACCCCCCATTATGATTATAGAATATCATATTCTATTGAAAGTTGAATTTTCAAGCTTGTATGCTTATAGATTGTGGTACGGTGTAATGCTGCTTTATAAATAATAGCTTGAAGCTTTATATTAAATGTCTAGAAGACAAGATGATAAATAAAATTTTCGTAATATATATTCTCGAAGAAATATCTCTTAAGTATAGAATATTAAAGAGCAATGTAATAAATGAAGTATTTTAATTTATCATCAGAAATTACTCAAATATAAGTTGAGTTAGAAATTTTTGACAACTCAATAAACTAGGATATATGACTTGCATATATTGCACTCCTAGAAGGATTGTGATTACATATTACTACTATGAAATAAAGCATGCATGAAGCTGCTAAATGTCAAGCATAGAAGCTAAGATATGTAAGAATGGATAAGAATTTTTAAGGTTTCTCTAGAAGAAGAAATTAAATCATGTGCTCACATACTTGTATTGTATTTAAACTTATATTATCTATAAGTATTAGTAGTAACCGGTGGTGCATTCAGTTTTAATTCCAGTCGAATTAAGTGGATTATGCAAACTCATAGAAGGGTTAATGGTTATTTTATTAGCTTGAAGACTAATACGAAGCATTTAATATTCTTAGTTGCAATTCTTACTTGAAGTAATATGTATTAATCTTGCATGGAATAAATTAGATTTATATGTTTCACATATAAATAATTGTCAATTTTTGCCTATCTAAATAAGTTTTACATTGATTATCCACAATAAAGACTTAGTTAACCATGAAGGTTATAGTCTTTTGTGTACTACTACCATGTAGGTAGAAGGAAAACTGAATTTCTTGCAGGCACATGACTAATTGGACTATATTAGTATATTAAGAAAATTAGAAGTTTATGTCCTACCTCCAAATATATTGTTATGTACACTGAATAATACACTAAATAAATGAATTTTATGCCACAACCATTGAATACTAGAAGTATGATGCATGAAGCATATTTCTACTTGAAGTAATTATGACATGAAAAGAGGGATGAATTTTGGATAAAGGCATAAAAAAATATGGATAATATATATTTAATAGGTATAGCCTTCCCATTTCACTAATTGCAAGAAATCTTGTAGCTTTGCATGGTATTGTTATCTATTTTGTTGGATTGAATATCAATATTCCATATTACACATGAATGTGTATCACTATGTTGTGATCTCATTGAGCTATAACTATCTCCCCTCATATATAAATATTAGCATGGAAGCTATATTTGTAGCTTGTAGCTACTATTTCTCTTGTAATTAAATTGGTTAGCTAGCATGTTATGTCAAAATAATTTTTATTTAAGTAATGAATATGTTGATCTAAGGTCATGCAACCATAGATCAGGGGGAAAGTTAATATGAACTTAGCTCAATAGAGACTAACTCATTTGATGGGATGAATAATTGTGGAATTAAGATATTAGATAAAATACCTATGATGATTTGGGATTTACGAAGAAAAGGCATTTAGCGATTTTTGCATTAATGACAATTAGAAAATTCTAGAAGAAATTTTATGTGAATTTAAATGTTGCGTATTTTATATATAGTTGAAGTATATTATCCATTTTTATGTATGAGTACTTGGATTGATTTTTAGGCTAAACAACTGTATTTACTTAATAACCCCTAGTTTAAATATGTGTGTGAATATTTCCCAAAAAAATTTATCATAGCATACATAAATGGGCCTCTACTTGTAGTTGGAGATACGTGAATTTGAATTATTTTAAGCCCATGATAGGAGATATCTTCTGAAGTATTCTATGAAAGATTTAATATTGGCATTAGGGGGAGAGAAAGCCTATTTTGAATGTCAAATATTATTTCCATAGAAGGAAATTGATCTAAAGAAAATATTTCTTGAAGCTTGAAGCAGGAATAATATCACACACTAAATCAAACAATAGTTTGACTAATACTCTTATGAAGCATGAAGCGGAGCATATGCCAGATATTTTAAAAATGAGAGAAGTAACTTGAAGTTATAAACCTGAACTTATATTTACTAGTAGTAACTAAATATTGTATACTATACTATAAAGGTAAAATCTACGGGGACACCTGTGGGTTCTAGTTTAGTGTATACTTGTTAAATAAAATAAGAACAAACTCCTCCATTCTCATGAAGAAGGTTAAGCACCTCATGAATAGGATCATCATGAAGATGAAATCCAACATACTAAGCGCGCGCATCATTAGTGTTGGGTATATAGAACAATAAATTATCTCTTGTTTTGTGAAATGACAAAGAGACAGAATAATCTCACATTATGAGAATATTGAGAGAAAATAATAGTTGTCGACAACGTTACCTCTATAATTGCATTCTCTTATGAGAATCCGGATCTGGAAAATAAAGTTATGGCAAAGTCGCTTGCAGCGATTATATCGGGTCAATGAAGAAAGCAATTGAGGTTGAATATCCAACTTAGAAGAAATAATGTTTTGCTTTATCTCTAGCAAATGAAATGAAATGAATAAATTTGAAATATGCAGTTAATAAGTGGATTATGAAGATCCATATAGTTCTAGAAAAATATAAATCGCAACATATAGAAATCTCATAATAAGTATTAAGAAGTTTAAGGTATAATATATTCCTGAATGAATATTGAAGTCTCAAGAAGAACATGTCCTAGAAGAGGGAAAAATCCGAACCGCCGATAACGAGTTTCTTAACAATATCAAATTTCATATTTTTTTGAACAACCGAAAGTACGAAATATCTTTTTTAATTGCTTTCCATGTTTTCAGTTAGCATGTCACCATATATATCTTGCCATATTTCCACGCTTGCCATATATACCTAGAGTCCAAGACAGACCCTTAGATATATGGAGACACTCCGATCCAAATCTCCAATAATTCTTATTTTGAGGGTATATATAGCACTATAGCTACGATGGTAAAGTTGCGCTAGCTTTTCAGAAAGCTGGTATATAAAACTGTGACATTTTAGTATTTATTTGAGGAATCTAACAACGACAAGGTGCACACTAGAAGAGAAGGAATCCGCGTGCGAATAACGCAAGCACATGCTCACAAAGAAAAAACAAGAGATCTCCACTTAAAAAAAAAATAGGACAAGAGATCTCCACTTCATCCGTGGGTGTGTGCGCACCAACCGAAGATCACTCGCCACCCAAAGGTGTAAAGCTTGCGAAGATGGGCCACGCTATGATCAAAGTAGCCGTTTATGTAGAGTAGCTGTGTCCTGCGTGTGTAGTAGTCACTACTACACAAATCTTTACTGTAGCGGTCAAAATAGGTTTATCGTAGCGGGCAGCAGTGTCCGCTTACGCTGCCACGCTACGGTAAAGAAACGCTTAACGACAGCGGGCAAAAATGGCCGCTACGGTATATCCATTTACTGCAACGGGCAACATAAGGTGCCCGCTGCGGTTAACTACCATTAACCGCAGCGGACGCCTTGTGTTGCCCGCTGCGGTAAATGTATATACCGTAGCGGCCACCTTACAGTGTTCGCTGGGTTAAGTGTGGATAACCGCAGCGGGCAGTTAAGTTGTCCACTTCGGTAAATAGTTTTCAAAATAAAAAATAAAAATAGAATTCAAATAATTCCCAGAATTTGAATTCAAAACATTTCCAGATTCCAGATTTCATATATATACAACAAACATTTAAATATAAACCATCCAAGCATTGCACATGACATAATACACAGTTTTCAACATCCATATACACATCACATCAAACCAACGAAGTACTTTTGAGTTACATTTACAAATTCCTCTAAACAAAGTCCACGGGCCACTTGTAATCACTTGGGCGCAGCAAAGTCGGCCATTTCCTAAGCCTCTCGTACCTGGGTTCGGTAGCTAAGGGAGATTCTTCGTCGTAGAATTGTTCTCCTTCGAGGACGCATTTATCCATGACGAACTTACAGATTTTCGCCTTAACTTTCTTGAAGAATGGCTTGTAGGTGTTCACCCAAAATTTTACTCCTTCCTTGAGCTTCTTCCAGCTTTGAGTATACTTTCTGCACTGCCTCAGGTGCTCGCATGTGTACAAGCCACATGCCTTGGATCCAACCGGTTATTTGACGCAATGCACGATCGTTATAGAAGCTTTAGAACAAACACATATGAAAACAAAGCACAAATGAACTTTGCAATTACTTTACGTACCGGGAAGTCGCGTCGGATTTTGATGTGGTCGGTATTGTTCTCCTTGCAACTATCGGTCCTGCGATCCCAGCATTCGGGATCCTTCAAGTACGACTTATAAGCCCTGCATAAAATGTAATAGAGTTAGACATGTTTTGAATAATAACGATAACCGTAAAAGATGAAAATGCTTATTGACTTACACTTCAAGCAATCTTCAAATGTCTTGTACCATGGGTTGTTTATTGACCTCAACGAGTCAAATACGTCCGCTCTGCCATCTTGAGGATAGATGAGATATGCAACCCAATGGCACTCCCTAGGTAGACTGTCGACCATATTTCGTCGATAGTAGGTGCCTCTGGAGCCCTTGCCGTTCGAGACCTTGCACGGGGGATCGACAATTAGGTTTTGGGGAGCGTCATCGCGACTACCCGAAGAACCGCCGCCGCCGTTCGCCGTCTTCTTCCCGAAGGTGACGTTGCTGCTGGTGTCTTCTTCACCGCGTCGTCGCCGATCGTCGTCTTCTTCCCGAGGTGAAGCCACCGCTGTTTTCCTCCCAGTGAATATCGTCGTCGTCTTCTTTCCGGTGGAGAGATCGTCTTCTTCCTCTACGACATGACCAAGGAGGTTGGACAAGGATCGTAATCCTCGGATGCGCGGATGGGAGGGTACGTTCCTTTCATCATGTCTTTGTTTTCCGTCCTACAGTTCATATATGTTTCAGTAGTTCATCCAATTGTTTCATATGTTATTGCATGTCTGTTTCATATGTTGAGTCATGTTGTTTCGTAAGTTGTCTGCTCTCTTTCTGTTACAGTTATGACCTGCATGTCTGTTTCAGTGTTACAGTTATTCTATTTTATATGCTGCTACATATATGTTTCTGTAGTTCAGTTTCGTCGTTTCATATGCAGTATTACGTTGGTTGTTGTTATGAGATGTATGCCATGCTTTACTGTTATGATATATATATATATATATATATATCATGTTTACATGCTTTTGATATCAACATGTTTCATATTGTTATGAACCTGGTTGATGTCATGATCCTAACTTTTAAATAATCTTTTATATATCATCGTTATAATATTAATTTATGGAATTAAAATGACATAAAAATTGTTTAATATTCTAATAACGACATCAGGAAAACACCATTATATATGTGTGGTTCTTCTTCTTCAAAGAAGCAGGAAACCAAACAAAGCCCTACATGGAGCTAAACGCAGTTACTACGACCCTCCTCTTCCTCACTATAGTTACAGCGTTGATCCTCGTGTGTTCACTTAAACCTTCAGCAAATTCCAAGAAACAGCCGCCTCCAGGTCCATGGCGTCTCCCCTTGATCGGGAACCTCCTCGACCTCGTCACATCGCAGCCGCATGTCGACGCCGTCACAAGGTCGACGCCGTCGTGTACCTGCGGCTGGGCCAGGTCGACGCCGTCGTGATCTCCTCCCACGCGGCGGCGCAGGAGGTGCTCCGGGACAAGGACCTCACCTTCGCATCCCGGCCGAACTTGCTCGTGGCGGACATCATCCTCTACGGATACATGGACGTCGCATTCGCGCCGTACGGCGCGTACTGGCGGACGCTGCGCAAGCTCTGCATCTCCGAGCTCCTGAGCGCGCAAAGGGTGCGGCAGCTCGCGCCTGTCCGGGACAGCGAGACGCTTTCCTTGGTTAGGGAGATCGGCGCCGCCGGCCGATGCGGCGATCCGGTCAACCTCGGAAGGCTGGCCTTGTCGTGCTCCGTCGCGGTCACCGGAAAGGCCATGTTCGGCCGGCTGTGCGGCGCCGGCGAGCTCAGGTCAGTCGTCGACGTGGCGGCGAAGTATAGCAGCGGGTTCTGTGCGGGGGACCTCTTCCCGTCTCTGTGGTTTGTAGACGTCGTCACCGGGTTGACGCGCCGGCTGTGGCGAGCACGCCGTCAGATGGACGCCATGTTTGACAAGATCATCGCCGAGTGTGAGGCACGGCGGCAAGCGGATAAGCCGACGACGACGACGAACGGACATGACGACGGCCTCGGCTTTCTGGGTGTCTTGCTTAGGATCAGAGACGAGGGGGAGCCACAGACCGGCATCAGCACCACAAGTATCAAAGCCGTCTTATTTGTAAGTAGCTAGTGTGCTGATGAACGGTTTTGTTCATCATCATATATGCATGCAAAATTGCAAACGATGGAACCATACATCATCCTTGCTCATCGATCCTTCTCAGGACATGATCGCCAGAGGGACGGAGACGACGTCGTCAGCCGCGGAGTGGATCATGTCGGAGCTGATGAGGAGACGACCTGAGGCGATGGCCAGGGCACAAGCCGAGGTCCGCGGAGCACTGGACGGCAAGAGCCCGCAAGACCACGAGGGACTGATCGGCGAGCTCTGCTACACGAGGATGGCGATCAAGGAGGGCCTGAGGCTGCACCCGGTGCTCCCTCTCCTCCTTCCTCGGCTTTGCAAGGAGGCCTGCGACATAGGTGGCTTCGAGGTGGCCAAGGGCACCAAGGTCATCGTCAACGCGTGGGCGCTGGCGAGGAGCCCCGAGCACTGGCAGGACCCGGACGAGTTCAGGCCGGAGCGGTTCGACGTGAGCGGTGGCGGTGGCAGTGGCAGTGCGGCGGCGGCGGATTACGTCGGCTCGCAGTTCGAGTCCATCCCGTTCGGCAGCGGCAGGAGGATGTGCCCTGGAAATACCTTTGGCCTCGCCGTACTTGAGCTCCTCGTTGTCCGGCTTCTCTACTACTTCGACTGGAGTCTGCCCGATGGGATGCAGCTCGACATGGACACGGTGGTTGGTTCGACGATGAGGAGGAGAAACCACCTGCGTCTAGTGGCGTCACAGTACAAGAACGACCTCCCCGCAGGGATTTGAAGGCCACACGTACAATTCTTCAATACGCATGTGTACCAATATATGTTGGACTAATTAATAATGTTTATGTGTCTCGTACTGTCTCGCATCAAAACTATAGTAAGATGTCTATCGTTTTATTATAGATTTTTCTAATTTCCATCAATGCAAAATTCCCAAAATTAATCTCTCTTTATAAATCTGAAATCATTATAATTGTGTTATCCACCATTTGAATCCACAATGATTCGTATGTCAATTGGACTAGTCTCCATTGAACTAATTTCATATTAACTCACTCCTCCTGATCTTCTTATGTTGCTTGGCTTTAGACCAATTGTATTGCTTATGCATGCAATGCATTAAAAAGCAACATATTTATTTTTTCAATAAAAACTTTTTTTGTATAATAGGTTAGCTAGCTAATTTGATTATGAGGGCAAAATTAGTAGATACGAGCTATTAATTAATATAGCTTCTATGCTAATATTTATGTAGGAGGGAAGATAGTTACATCTCAACGAGAGCATAGTATAGTGAGACACATTCATGTATAATATGAAATATTGGTATCCAATCCAACATAATGGATAATAAGAAAATGCAAAGCTACAATCTTGATTGCAATTAGTAAAACGTAGAGAAAATTAACTTGGTTAGAAAAGACTCGGCTAGCATTTCGAGTCCTAACACATATTTAAAGATAGATTTAGAAAGGTTATATCTGTTAAATATATATTACCCACATTTTTTTGCTTTTATCCAAACTTTCTCCACATTTTCATGCCATATATAGTTACTTTAAGTAATAATAGGCTTTATGCATAATCTATGAATAATCATTTTTAATGTTTCATAGAATCCCATCATTTTAGTATTTATTGGTTTTTGCATGAAATCCATATATCAAGTATACTATTCAGTGTACAGTGACATGTTCAAGGTAGGACATAGACTTCTAGTTTTCATGCTAAAGTATTAAATACTTAGTTTTAGGTTTATACTATTTTTTGGCTATATTGATCTTTCTAAAGATTGATTAATATGCCAGTATACACTACTACATAATTTATTTTGCATAGCACTTGAGAATTATTAACCGTGGTGGTTAAACCTATAAACCGCCACGATTAATGCTTGGATTAACCGTGGCGGTCATTTTTTATTAACCGAGGCGGTTAAAACAGCCGCCACGCAAAATCTATTAATCGTGGCGGTTCCCTTAGAACAGCCCGCCACCAGAAATGGTCCAATTAACCGAGGCGGACTACTTATAAAGGTCCGCCTTGGTTAAGATTTTTAGGCCCAAAAGGCCCAGACGAGGCCCGATAACGATTCGCAGTATATATACGCCAACAAACCCTAGCTCACACTCCCTCCCATTCCCTCACTAGCCGCCACTCCCTCTCCACCCGACACCGCCTCCCGAGATAAAAAAAAAGGACCCCGCCTCCCTCCCGTCCCCATCCTCCCTCGACGGCGCCCCACCCAACCCGCCCCTCCCCTCCCCACAGACCCGACGGTGCCCCTCCCCTCCCCTCCCCCACCCACGGCGCGCCCCTCCCGGCCCTCCACCTCCCCCACCGGCGGCGCGCCTCCCCTTCCCTCCCCCGACGGTGGCGGCTACCCTCGTCCTCCCCGGCACCAGTGGTGGCGGCGGCTCCCTCGTCCTCGCCCCGGCGGCGCAGCGTGCCTCCCCTCGTCCTCCCCTCGGCGGCGCGGCAGCTCCCCTCGTCCTCGCCCCCGACGGCGGCGCCCCTCGTCCTCCACCCCGGCGGCGCCCCACTAGGGCCCGGATCTGGAGGCGGCTCGTGGTGGCGGTGCCTCGGGCTCGTGGTGGCGGCGGCGGATCCGGCGCCACCACCGCGAATCCGGCACCACGGCGGCAGATCCCGACGAGCGGCGGCATATCTCGACGAGCGCGAGCGTGGGCTTGGTGGGCCACCGGGCTCGCGGGCTGGATTTCTTTTTTTATTTTGTGAATTTCATTAACCGTGACGGTTATTTTGCCCGCCTCTGAAAATCAAGTATTTACGGTGACCTTCGCTCGGTGGCGGTTGTGGTTAACCGGCTCGGAAAATCATTTCTAACCGCCTCGGAAAATAATTTTTGTAGTAGTGATACTTCAGTTGTTCATGTGCTTAGGTCCTGGAGATTATATGACTATTGTTGGCAATGAACTGCATCCTAAATGTTGGAAATAAAATATGAAATTCTACCTCTAGATTATTATGGTTAAGCCATCATTTGAATGGTGTGTGTGTCATGGCATTTCTTATATTTGATGTTTTCTAATTCAATAGTGAATGGACAGATATGATCACAAAATCCATTTCCATAGCGGTTAGGGGATGCAGCACACGCAAGTGGTTGATTAATTTTCCAAGGAGTCAAAGTCCTAGGTGCTTTTGTTTAGATAATGTGGAGTATCGTCATTTAGATAAAAGAAAGTCTTAAATTAACTGAGCCAACCCAGATTCCCGTGGTGACGACCCGGGCCGGCACTCCAAACTGCCGGAGCAGCCCCCGGTTTGGTCTAGGATCTTCCGACTCTTCTCCATCATATTAGAATGTACTTAAAATGTTTTAATCTCCTCAACCGATGAATCGCTGGGCTGTTGACGTTCTTACATTCTCGCGGTTTATGGCAGAGGACTGTTGAGTCAGTCCTGCAGGCTGCGCAGGCTTGATCAATCTTAATACATTTTATTTGAACGCGATCAATCTTAATACTTGAGCGTGCATCGATGCAACATAAGCAGGTGAGGTCATCTCATATAGTGTCATATATGGTTGTGCTATAGGCTTTGAAGTAACTTCCTGGCGCTCATTTTGGACTTGCTTAACAGACTCTTTGGTGTCACACTCCGTGTCCACCGGTGGTAAAGGCTGAGACGCGAGGAATTGAATGCTCATGATAGATTTTTCATGATAGATCCTGTTTGAGCTAGGTTTCTTCCTCTCTTCTCTCTATATCAATATGTGCTAATCTTTGTTATAGTGAGAGATTGAGAGATCTATGGTTTGATCTTGTGAGGGATTGAAGAACACCTGCTCCCTCTCCTCTCTATCACAGAAAAAGAGATGGCATACATGGCGCTGGGAGGAGACATGAAGTTAGGGTTTTAATTTATTTACTACCAAAACATGCCCGTGCGTTGCACCGGGGCACTGAAAGATCTAGATATGGCTAGAGGGGGGTGAATAGCCTATTAAAAATTTCTACAACAACACTAAGAAAACTTGTTAGAATAAAACACGGCGTAAAGCAAGTTTGCACTAGCACTACCAAGCCACCTACCACAAGTCTAAGTTACTAGCAAGATATATCCTATGTCACACACAAGAGCTAGAAAACTAGTGCTACTATACCAAGCTACACAAACTAATCTAAAGACTCTACTTTGCAAGAATGTAAGAATGTAAGTGCAAAGCTAGAGTTAGAGAGGTTATACCACCACGGAGAGAATACCAATCAATCAATAGATAGCCAATAAGAATCCTCAGTAGAGAAACAATGAGACACAATATTTTTTACCGAGGTTCACTTGTTTGCCAACAAGCTAGTCCTCGTTGTAGCGATTCACCTACTTGGAGGTTCACGCGCTAATTGGCATCACACGCCAAACCCGTCACCGGGTGCCGCAAAACCAACACAAGATAGGGATCCACAAGCTACGAGCAATCCACTAGAGATACCTTTTGCGAACTCCCGCGGAGAAGGTTCAAGAACCCCTCACAATCCACCGATCGAAGCCGGAGACAATCACCTTCCTCCGCTCAACAATCCTCGTCGCTCCAAGCCGTCTAGGAGGTGGCAACCTCCAAGAATAACAAGAACTCCCGCGACGACGACAATCACCAAGTGCCACTAGTATGCAATCAATCAAGCAATGCACTTGGTTCACTCAATCTCTCATGAAATTAGCAAGTGTATCAATGAGATGAGTGGTGGAGGCTCTCACAAATGAGCACTAGTGTGTGAGTGATGAAAAAAATGTGCAAGAGCTACCCCCTTGGGCCGGCCATACAACTATATATAGCTCACACCAACACACTAGCCGTTTCCACCCAAAAACTCAGCCTCTGTGCCCACTCCGGACGCTCTTTACAGAGGGGGTCCGGACCAAAGGAAGCGTCCGGACCCTTCACCAGCCGAGAGCCAAGCTCTCTGATTCACATCTCCGGATGCGCCTCCGGACGCACGCGAAGCGTCGTCCGGACCATGGCGTATGTGTCCGGTCACCTGCCTGTTCGAATCAGCTGCTTCCCGCGCGCGCCTCAGCACGCCACGCGTCACCGAACGCGAGCTACAGCGGTTACTCCGGACCATCACCGCGCCCCGTCCGGACTCCAGCAGAGAGCTCCCGAGAGCCTCAAAACACTCCAGACGCTGTCCGGATCCTCTAGTCCGGACACGCACTAGCGTTCGGACTCTCCTTCACAGCCGAGCCAGCCTAGGGTGTGTGTCCGGACGCACACGCAATGGTCCGGACACACCAAAACCCTAGCGTCCGGACCTCCAAAACAAGTCCAAACTGCCTCCAGCTTTCTTCCAAGCTTCCAAGGGCTAACACTAAGTGATTCAAGCACTTGTGCACGTGTGTTAGCTTTTAGTTCACATTTATCTTGGAATTAGTTGGTTGTTGCACTGGTTCAATTGATTTTATATGCAATGCAAAGAACCTAGTGGCACATGATAACCGCAATCAAACACGAGAGCTCCCTCCTTGATAGTACGGCTATCTATCCTAAATGTGATCACACCCTCTATGATGTCTTGATCACCAAACCGAAAATGGATTCCTATATCACCTTTGCCTTGAATCATTTTCCACTTTCCTTTGCACCACCATGCTAGAGCCTTGCCATCATCACCTTTGATCCATTAGCTCCATCACATGGTATGTACAAATCTATCTCATGATTCACACTTTAGAGATCAAGGTTAGTACTTAGGTAGATTTCATCAATTACTCAAAACCAAGCACATGAGGCTCTCAGGCACTTAGTTATTTCTCACAGTTGACCAAAAACCCTAACTTCACTTCCTCCTTCCTCCGTCTTTAGTCACGCCGCACAACTGAGAGAGGAGAGTAAACAAGCAAAGCAGTTGACGATGGTGTCGAGACGCACGAAACCGATTTGAGGGCCGACGCCAGTGGGAGCGTGAGCGGCAGGCTGACCCGTGCCGCCGCCAGGCCACTCGCCGGAGCTCATCTACAGTGGTGGTTGAGCGCAGCTCCATCGTGCCGCCCCGCAATGGCGCTCATATGTCCTAGCGGTGGTGAGCGGGGAGCCGTGGCACGAATGGTGGCCGCATGACCAGCGTGCCTAGTGGTTGCACGCGCTACAGTGACGCTCAAGCATCCCGGCGGTCACCAGCGGCGAGCCCAGGCGCCCCAACGGTGTTGCGTTGTTGCACGGCCAGACGACTACTGATGAGGCAGGCAACATGGTGGTGTTGCGAGCCCAGCCAACACCCAGTGCTTCACGTGGCTAGTAAGTGCGAGATGACGAGATCTGCCAGTTTCCTCCTGGCAAGTTGACAAGTCCACCACATCGGGTCGGGCCATGGATCGATGGCTCGTTAGTACGATCAAAGTCTCCGTGGGGCCACACTATTTTTCTTTTTCAAGGTGTAGTTCCTTGTGGGTAGATCGAGAATTTGTTTGATCCCTTCCTAGGGGATTGGACTATTATTTATGATCTCCTAGGCTTGAATCCTTGTCTTGCATATCTTTTTTGGAGTTCTTTTTCATCTCGATTTCATTTATTTTAAATCATTTATCTTCTTGTCTGATGATTTGCAGGTTATTGTTGCTTCGTAACATCTTAAATTGGATCGTATCGTTCTATTGTACTCGATTTATTTTATAGTGATCTTAAAAAATCTTATGGCCTCAATTTGTGTTACAGATGTTTACAGATTTAGAAAATTCTTTGCTCCCGTGTCCATGTCGAACTCAGTTGCTTTATCCGATTAATTAAGCTTCATTTATTTATTTGTTTTGGGAGTCCGAGTTGGCAGACGTTTGGTTACACAAAGCATATTTCTCCAACTCTGTTTCTTATCCAATTTGCGAGACGGTAACACAAATTAAATATAGAAGGTCAGACCCAAAAAATAGGCTGAAATTTTGCCTCTATTTGGATTTGGATTACAATTACAACTCCTAATTGAACTCTGTTTCGTGCTAGATATAAGATCTATTCTAACTCGTATATGAGAACGTGTTATATATATAAATCTAGATGGAAAAAACTCTTCATTACCGGGTAGTTAGAGGAAGATAGATCTAAAAAGAATGGATGGACGAAAAAACAGAGGCTGAAATTTTGCCTCTTTATTATTATATATACTAGCAAAATATGCCTGTGCGTTGCAACGGGAGAAGAAAGACTATCAAACATTTATGAAAAATCAATGACAAGAATGGTACATATCTATTTTTTTTGTTTTATATAGAATTTAAAAGCTATATAGTTTATTTTATAATGATTAAGACATTCATAATATAAACAAATGTTGGTAACTTTTTAACAGTGTCGCATTAAGTCCGTAACAAATTTAAATTAGATCTTGATACTATTTTTATCCCGTTACAAAACACATAAACATCTTCATAGTATTTGTGCGTTGATTAACCAAAAGAATGGTACATGTCTATTTTTGTTTTATATAGAATTTCAAAGCTATAGTTTATTTTATGATAATTAAGACATCCATAATATAAACAAATGTTGATAATTTTACAACAATGTCACATCAAGTCCGTAATAAGTTTAAAATTAAATCTTGATAGAATTTTTATCCGTTACAAAGCACATAAACATCTTCATACTATTTGTGCGTTGATTCTACATCTCGAGTTCTATGACTTCCTTTACATATCCATAATCAAGAAAATGGTCTATCCACTGACAAGGTGACCACTTTTAAGTTTTCCACATATAAACTTGATCGGGGAATGCAATGTTACAAGTTTCGAGAAAATTTATTAACCAGACCGGACAATGAAATAGTCCCATATTCCAGTTTAAAATTCGATTTGTTAGACAAAAAGTTTAATTGGATACAATAAGATACACTATTCAAAATTGTATTAATATCTTGGTAGTTAGAATACCATTTTTCTTAAAAGAGCCTGAAGAGTTTAAAGATCCATAATATTATATTTATTATTTGTTTTTGATATTTATGGAAACAACAGAACAAATTATAATTATTTATTAGAACTTTTGAGCTTATAAGCAAAAACAATAGGAGGAACGTTAAAATCCTAATGGACTGAGCAATCCACCACACCAGGCCTTTTCATTCGACATAAGCCCAATCAGTATCTCTCCTCTCCCCACGTGGGCCAAGGCTTTAGAAACCTGGGCCTGGGCTGCCAATTCCTGGCAAATTGCCCAAACAGGACTATTCGTCCGGTCGGCAAAAAACCGACTGTAATCAGAATTCCAAATTGAGTTGTGGACGTTAACAGAAACCGTGATTTATATGTGAACTAATGTTGAGGGCAGACCAAAAAAGAGGCTGAAATTTTACCTCTTTATTAATAGGTATAGATATAGATATAGACTAGAAAGACCGCGCGGCTTTACCGCACATCCTCTCATCACGTACAATACCGAGTTGGCATATAAGCTGCCGCTAAGGATAGTTGGAGATCTCAGCCTCCATTTGTTATTGGCCTGTGATGATACCTATAGTAAATATTTAAATTCCAGTGTTATTTTTAAACAATGAGCTTTAATTTTTGCAGGATATGGATTTCAGGAGCACACAGACAGGGCAAACAATAAAGCACGCGCATATCCATGCCATAGCTCAAAATTTAGGCACATATGCTATTGAAAAAAAAGCTATAGTGAACACAAACAGCTAATGATTCATTGTTTTAGTTCTTTTATTTGCAGTAGAGCAATAAATCATGGTTGATCTCTTGTATGCTCTTACTAACCATATAAAAACACATTTGCTTCAGAAATTATAAGTATTGAATATAATTTATATAGCACAGAAGAATGCTGCTAAGAAAGGAGACTTAATTCAAATGAATAAATATATCCGAATACATAAATAAATCTCATTCTTTAGAATCGGAATAAAACACAGAAATCTGCATATCTTTTCATTTGAAATAAACATAGGATCTAATCTCATCTTATATGAAATAAAAGAGAAGGGCAAAGAACCTAATTACCTAAATATATTTATTTTCATGTTGTATAGGATTATAAAAATAGCTCATAATCTGCCTTTTTTCATCCTAGGATACTACTCTAAACATACAACTGAGTAACCAATTAACAAAATGTCTGAGAGATGTTTTTTTCCTATGCCTTTCTCCAAAGATAATTCAACCTAGGCCTTTCATCCAGCTGTTCGGCTGCTCACAATTCCAGCTGATTTTGGCTGAAGCTGCTAGGCCTTTCATCCAGCTGTTCGGCTGCTCTTTCTCCAGCCGTTCGGCTAGCCTAATATGTTTCTCTCATATTACTGTTCAGCTGCTGATCCTATTGAATTGCCTGATTCTGGTACTGTACAGACTAATGGAAATCAGCTGGAAATATAACCAGCCGAACGGGGCCAATGTCTGAGAGATGTATTTTTCCTATGCCTTTCTCCAAAGATAATTCAACCTAGCATCCTACAAACCAAATGAAGTACTCCCTCCGTCCCTAAATAGATGTCATTCTCGCTTCCCGAAAAGTCAACGTTTTCAAAATGCCGGCAATTATATATTAAAATATATAAATAATTATGCTAAGTAATTAGTATCATCGGAAAGATCTTTAAGTCTAGTTTTTTAACAAATTTATTTGGAGATATAAATGTTGCACGTATTTTCTATAAACTTAGTCAAAGTTAAAAAAATTTGACTGACACGCATCCTATAACGACCTTCTTTTTGGGACGGAGGGAGTACAGATGCTGGGAACTGAAACGACATTACATATCAAAACCTAGAAACCAATAGTTTGTGCTGTACCAAATTTTCAAGATTTTAATAATCTTAATTAATGTAATGCAATACTCACTGAATCATCTTAATTATAGGAGTCATTTCAACAATTAAAAGCAGGGCTAGTGTACTATATTTATGAAGAAAGGCCAATGAATCTAGTACACATGGATGATGCCTTTTTCGTTGTTGTATGAGAGATTGCATGCGTTTGCTAAAATTTAAAGAAGCAAAGCTAAGGTGCAGTTACCTCTTACTTGCTTGAAGCTAGCAGGTAACACAGGTGTAGCAATGCAGCACGATTGGTTGCATCTAGCACATGAGCAGCTGCCTTCCTGATCCGGCACCATGCCCTGAAGCTGAAGTCAACCCGGTGAACACAGCCGTAGCAACAGCACGCGACGGCGTTTGCGGCATTACATTGAATACCTAGCGGGCATGAGGAATTGGCTAGCTGCCAGGGAAGATGTTCACAGTTATCACGTCCGCATTCGTGCAGGTTGCTGCTGGCGTGACACCGGACAGCAAGTCAGCAACGGTCGCTTCGCCGTTGTGGGTGACGAAGAGGCAGGCAAAATCGTCGTCTTCCCCATCGCCGCGGCCATCCCCCTACGGACAGGTGCCTCGAGACTCGAGTTGCGATCACCAGTGGAGGGAGTGAGATACGGTGACGGCGGTGGAGCCGCAGTTGCTTGGCTAGCTGCTGGCCGCGAGCCGAAGTGAGGCATGGACGGCAGCGCGGACGAAGGGCATAGGCCGGCGAGCGATGCCTGCTCGATGTTTCGCAAGGCAGAGCCGTAGAGAGGAAACGGGTTCGCGATTGTTCGAGAGCGCCCGTTTCAAGACTTAGCAGGCGAGAGACCCGAACCGATCCGTGTTGGACGGACGAGATCACAACTTGGTCATATCCAACGGCCAACAGGCTAACGGGCGACGTGGCTATATCCAATGCCCGCGATTCGCCCTGCGGATTCGTGCTAAGGAGAGATGCGAGATGAAGATGTAATTGGTGGGCTTATTGCTAATTGGGTCATGCTGGGCTTGCATGTGGTGACTAAGGAGCAGCCCGGGCACGACCCTCCCAATAGGCTAGGCCAGCAGGCACGATGACTGTCGGGCCATGCCATGGTTGGGCTATGACAAAACGTCGGGTCATGGGCAATATACCATGGGCCTTGGACCTTATGGCCATCTAAATGCTCACATGCACATGTACCGATAAAAATATTAATTTTTATAGTTTGAGATGCTATGCATATATACTATAACTTATAAATATTAAATGAGCTAATCAACAGAATATTCATAAAAATATAGATGACTTTTATTCTTATATATATTCTTAAATTGTGGGAACCCGTCATGTAAAATTTATCCACATCTTTGCACGTACCAGGCTCTCGGGCATTCTTAGTGTGAGCGATGCCTTATACTATTTATGCATGCTAGTTCACAGTGATGTTTGATCGAGCTTTGGGGTACATTGAGTAAAAATGATGCCAGAAAAAGTAGCACGTTTTTTATCTTCTATGTACATCACGTTAACAATAGAGTACTAGATGCAGTCTCACAACAACAACAAAAAAACTAGTTCTTTATTGTTTAGGCCCGGTACAACAACTTTTTTCGCTCTCAGTTTCGTAGCATCGCTCTAAATTGGCATCGGTTGCCACAACGTTTGAATTGAATTATCTCTCCTCGTATAGCAGCAGGTGAGTTTTCTTTGATTGATTGTTTCACTCTCTAGTATGACACACTGGCCCCACCTAACATGTCATTTTTTTTAGCAGAATCCACACTTCTTTATTAATTAGAGTGTAGAAGTTACAAATACCAAATGGTGGACTCAACAGCCACATATGCCGATCTAAACCGTCATAGAGAACACTACGAGCAATGTTATGAGCATCGACGTTGGAGTCCCTCTTCTCATGCACAAACTCAACTCTAGCAAAGGCTGATCTTCTTACATTAATTTCATGAACAATTTGTCCATAGACTCCACGGCTACCTTGAAGAATATTCTTCACAACGCTACCTTGAAGAATATTCTTCACAACGCTTTGGTTATCGCTCGTCAATCTGAAGTTATCCACTTGCGCGAGGGACATACCTTCCCTACAGGCAATAGACTCCATCATCACCTCTGGATCTGAAATCCCCCGTAGCACTAGAGCCGACGCACCCAGGAAACGACCACTGGCGTCTTTGGCTATAGCCGCAGCTGACGCTCTAAGATCGTTCTTTGATAGTGTCGCATCAACATTTATCTTGACCATTCCGGGAGGGGGAGCAATTCACGCCGGGCTCCTTTGGGGTATGCACGATGGAGGTGTCAACTTTGGTTTTTCTTGCTCAAGATCAACTATAAACCTGTTAACAAAAATGTGGGTCGAAAATGGGCTTTGGAATTCATTCTTGTGGACTGCTTTCCGACGAACATACCAGATAGCCCACAGAACCACCGCCACTCTAACTGCGTCCACTTGTGAGAGGATATTAAATATTGCAGCTAGCCAAGCTTTGGCACCAGTCTCTAAAATTTTGAAAATCTCTTCCACCAATCCCTCCTTTTCAAGGGCCTAAATACATCTCGCTATAGTACACTCTATCAGAGAGTGTTTCTAGGAATCTTGAAAACCGCAAAAGAAACATGAATTACTCTGAGTCATCTTCCTGTGGTGCAAAACGTCTTGAGAAGGGAGGGAGAGACGTGCAAGTCGCCATACAAAGATGCTGATTTTAGAAATGCCGATGGGCTATCTCGGCCCAAGCGCCTACATTTGGTCCGTTGACCGTACAACCTAGCGATTCCTTCGCCTTATATAGGGCGCCCCCCTCGGCTTGCGGCCCCTTCCGCCCCTCGTCTCCGCCCGCCCCGACCCCAGCGCCACTCGCATCGAGATCGAGACGACCCGCGTCCGCTGCTCCCGTGCACCGCCGCGCCTCGCGCTCCCGAAAGGTTAGGGTTAGAGCTTCCCCCCCTCGATTCCTTTCATTCCCCCGTTCCTCTCGTTTGATCTCGCCGTACTGTTGCGAGAAATGCGAGCGGCGACGATTTCCCTCGTTTTTTTATTCGAATTTTTTCGGGCGCTGTTACGTGCGGCGGCTAGATCTGCTTGTCGCTGGGCTAGTAGGGGGTTCTCGTTCGGTTCCGATCCGCGGGATCTGAGAACCTGGCCGTGTGGGGCGTGTAGATCCGCTCGGATTTGGCTGGCATTTTTGCGCGTGAACTCGAGTTTTTTTTGTTACCCGTTTTTCTTCATGTGTTCTCTAGCGTTTCATGTGTTCTCTAGCGTTTGGGGAGGAGATTATTCGGGATAATGTATTGGTTACTTAGGGGAGGCGAGTTCGTCGATTTGGCCGTGCAAGTGCCGGAAATCTGATGTAGTTGTACACCTGCCCTAAGATTTCTGGATCTAGGTCGCGCTCGTCCTGATGCTACTCGGTTGCAATTGTGATTTCTCGCTTACTGAAACGTTATGCCCGTGGGATTCATTTCGAGCTGATGACTTCACGATATTGTGGAAAATTGTTTATATGATGTAGTTGCACACCTGCCCTAAGATTTCTGGATCTAGGTCGCGCTCGTCCTGATGCTACTCGGTTGCAAGTGTGATTTCTCGCTTACTGAAACGTTACGCCCGTGGTATTCATTTCGAGCTGATGGCTTCACGATATTGTGGAAAATTGTTAATCTGATGTAGTTGCACACCTGCGCTCGTCCTGATGCTACTCGGTTGCAAGTGTGATTTCTCGCTTACTGAAACGTTACGCCCGTGGGATTCATTTCGAGCTGATGGCTTCATGATATTGTGGAAAATTGTTAATCTGGTACTAGACTATGGAGTAATATGCCTATGTTGGTAGTTAATCTAGTTTGGGTTCGTGACACAGTGTCCTTGAGGTATGATTGTTGTCATGGTTATATCTGGTTGGCCTGTTGTTGAACGTTTTTGTTATGCTGTATTGTAAGTAGTATCAATGGGCTCCCTGGTTCATATGGATGGAGATCGCAACAAACCGATAAATTATATTGGACCATGTTTTGGTGGTTTATGTAGTTATATATATGTGAAATTTTTTAGGTCTCACCCCAAAAAAATCGTTATAACAATATATTTTTGTTGGGACAAATGTACAATGTTCTGGATATCTGCTCAAAAGATTTTGTACGCATGTTTGTGAGGTCACATCACATGGCTTTTATTGTTTGCTACTGTGAATGACCTAGAATTCTGTGAATAATCGCAGTTAGATACCCATTGCCCTTCCTCATGTTGTTATTTTGTTTAGATGATACAATTTTCTACTTGTTCTTGACATTGCCTCATCAGTGATTTTTTTGGGGTTATTGCAGTTAACTCTATTCCTTGATCAACATGTCGCGGGAGGAGAATGTCTACATGGCCAAGCTCGCTGAGCAAGCAGAACGGTATGAAGAAATGGTTGAGTTCATGGAGAAGGTGGCTAAGACTGTAGATGTGGAAGAGCTCACCGTGGAGGAGCGTAACCTCCTATCTGTTGCCTACAAGAATGTGATTGGGGCTCGCCGTGCCTCATGGCGCATTGTCTCCTCCATTGAGCAGAAGGAGGAGTCCCGTAAGAATGAGGAACATGTTGCTCAGATCAAGGAGTACCGTGGCAAGATTGAGGCTGAATTGAGCAACATTTGTGATGGTATTTTGAAGCTGCTTGACTCGCACCTTGTGCCTTCCTCCACTGCTGCAGAGTCGAAGGTGTTTTACCTCAAGATGAAGGGTGATTATCACAGGTTAGGAAATGGAACACTATATTTGCTTAGTTGAATCCATATATAGTCTGATGATAGTTCTAATTTGGTGCACTTTTTTTTTATTGGAAGGTATCTTGCTGAGTTTAAGACTGGTGCTGAGAGGAAGGAGTCTGCAGAGAGCACAATGGTTGCTTATAGGTCAGCTCAGGTTGGTTCATGTTATCACTGGCCATAACAACCTTCTTGTAATTGATCATTGTTTAATTACTTTTATGGCAATGGTTATATTCTTCCATAAGTATTGCACTTTAATGTCTTCTGAAAAATCTGTCCTGTACCTGTCTAGGATATTGCATTGGTTGAACTGGCACCTACTCATCCCATAAGGCTTGGACTTGCACTTAACTTCTCAGTGTTCTATTATGAGATTCTGAACTCTCCAGACAAAGCTTGCCAACTTGCAAAGCAGGTAGGTATCACATTTGTTCTTCTATTTTCTGTACCAGCTTTCTGAGTTGTACTAGCTTTCTGTGTTGCTTATTTGAATCTGGGCTTAAAGAGAGGTACAAAATTGTATATGTATTGGTCTTCGAAAACTTAAGCACAATGATTTTATGTTTTCACTGTATATATTGTTAGATCCTTCTGTTGCTTGTTCATCAGAACAACTGGATAACTCTGCTTCTCCTATGTGATTACTCATTTGGGCTTTAGATTCAGGTGGATTGTAGACTTCTTTTGTTTCAGTTTCACTGTTATACATCTTGTCTTGTGGCATAATTGGATTGTTTGGTGTGATGAGCATTGGTCACTTTTTTCCACACAAACCAATTATGTAGCAGCACAAAACCCTTGCTATCAGTGGCACTAGTAATTTATCATCATACCTTTTTAGTATTATTGTTGTTGGTTATGTTGACCTGCAAAAATTGCATGGTATCTGTTGCTGATTGAGAAGACTTGACAATATTCTAGACAACACGAGTGCATGATGTATACAATCTGTGTAGTTTGTTGGCCGGATGTGGGCTTTTATTCCTGATCAACTGTTCTTTGCAGGCATTTGATGATGCTATCTCTGAGTTGGACACGCTTGGCGAGGAATCATACAAAGATAGCACCTTGATTATGCAGCTCCTGAGGGACAACTTGACCCTCTGGACCTCTGACATCACGGTATCTTATCGCTGCTGAACTTTGCCTGTCTGTGTATGACATTATCCATACTCACGAATCTGATGTAATATATCTTGAAATTTTCTCGGTGGCAGGAGGAGGGCATTGAGGAGGGCAAAGAAGCCTCGAAGGGTGATGAGTAGCCTGGTAAACCTTGTTGGACAACGCCCTGTGCTGATAGAAGGCGTTTGCTGCTCCATTGATTCCAAGCTTCTGTCCTCCCGTTCCCTCCCCCTTCATATTGTAGGCTGGTGGTAGTGGTCGAATTAGTCCCATTGCTTTAGTTGGCCTTGGGTCCATTTGGACTAATGTATTGTTACTGCCGTTGAAGTCATTCGTTCTCGATTTGCTCTCGTAGTGGATTGCTTTCTGTTGGGCTTCTGTTTTCAATCTTTATTTGTTTCCCAACATGCTAGTTTTAGATTTGCTTAGGATGGTGTTAGTAGTAGTAAGCTAGTAGCTAATATTGCGTTTCACTGCATGACCACCGCCTTTCTGAGGCCAGCCTTAAGACTCGGGATAAATGCACGGTAGCATAGAAAATAACCCGGTGCTGCTTTCCTCACTACTACCACAAAATGTCCTGCAGCTCAAGCTTAAGTATTGCTCCTTCAAAATCCACCGATTTGAGGCCATCAATGCTGTTCAGCTCAAGCACCATCAGACTATGGGATGTCTCGTGACGAAAAGTTGAAAACAACGTTTCCATAAAAGCTAAACGGTAGTGAATAGGCCGAATACACAATGTAAACAGTGTGTCCATGGATTATATGATATACTGTACAGCACCAACCGATATTCATATATTTGTGCTGTTATGCAAGTAAAATCAACACATATGAGTACAAGTAAGAAAAAAAGTCAAGTATCAAACAACTAATCCTGAGAAAGATACTGATGGACAATAGAAAACTTGTACAATACAGCAGACAACTATCAAGAACAGACACAAGATAGGGAACATTGCTGGCGTCCATTGACTAATTGGAGTGAGGCATGGCCGCATTGTAATCTAATTACATAATGTATTAGAATAGATGACGCAAGATGTAAATTTCGTTGCAACTCATACACATATTCCATAGTATACATAATAGCAATGAAACACATCAACCGTTACTGCTAGATCTAGATAGTAAGATAAGATACACAAATGTGGGACTAGTGTAGGAAGCAGCAATACGCTTGAACGTGATCGATTGACTACGTATAAACAGAAATAAAAATGATTCACTCAAAGTTCCCTACCAACACCGGAGTGCCTTAGCTGTACCTTTTCAAGATAGGTTTATTCGTGTTTTCGTCAAGTTGTTTCTGCAGGCCTTGCACGAACGACTTGTCGTACTTGGCGTCGTCGTCCAGCATGAATTCCTTGAGACTTCGGAGATATTTGAGACCAGAAAATAATTCATCCTTACTTTTACTGGGCAAACCATAAAATTGTAGCATCTTAAGATTTGGCGTTGCTCCTTGTTCAAACTTGACCGATGTGAGGTTTCTGAGGAGTATCAGCACCAGTCGTGTCAAGTTAGGGAATGCCTTCTCATCCTTAACAAAAACGAGCTCTTCACCTTGGTAAGAATTCTCCAGCAGCCGCAGAGTTTTCAAGCTTGGTAGCTTGCCAAGGGTTTTAACTTGCTCTTCTTTATCTATCATGGACCTCTTTAGAGTCAATTTCACTAGATTCTGGAGTCCATTGATCCATCCTGGTAATTTGACCAGGTTGCCATACAGCTTGAGGCTCTTGAGGTTTTCTGGAGATGAGTACATGCCATCAAACTCCAAGCAGTCAACTAAACCTGGGTTCCCAACTGACCGTACAGACAAGGACTCCAAGTTATTGCTGAGTGCAGAAAGAGCCAAGGAAAACTCTTTCCTGTTACCATCGTTGATGCCAGTCAATCCGAGCTTGCGCAACCGGGTGAGCCTGCTTATGTCTTGTAGGATGGTCTTCCCACGCCCGATGTTCACCGTACCCAGTGTGTGCAGTGATGTGAGTTTGTTAAACCCACTCGGCACTAGAACACCACTTAGGTCTTGGTGCCTTGCTACGAAAGGGAGAACGGTGCAGCAGCACGCGGTGCACACATCACGCCTGTTTGGGTCGCCGTTGCATACTTCCTTCATAAGCTGAGGCGCGCAACATGCTACACAATATGCCACTGAGCAGATACCCAGAAGGCATAGCCTTTTCTGTAGTACCTTTGGCAGATCTTCTACAACCTCTTCATATGAGTTAGCACCGAAGAATCCAATTCCGCCGCCACGAAGATAATGTAGCTTCCTAAGCTTGGTGATGGTCTTTGGAAGCTTGATGATGGATGTATGTTTGACATCCAGTGTCTCTAGTTGATGCAGGTTACCCAAAGAATTTGGCAAGTGACAAATATCACGGCACCATCTCAAAGAAAGGTATTTTAGGTGCAGAAGCTTCCCGATGTGCTCAAGGTGATGATCATTTAGACCTGATGTGCCTTCCAAGTCCAACACTCTCAGCATTCTCATCTTCTCCGAAATAAAGAATGGCCTCCACTTGCCAAACACTGTCAATGACCGAATACTGGACGGGTGCACTATGTCCTCAAACTCTCTACGACCTCCATTCCAGTTATCACTTACGGATAGGTGACGAATCTTGCCCTGGCCGGTGTTCATGCAGCAACCTTCCTCTAGTCTGAAAACAAGATTTTCCTCTGATGACTTTAAGGTACTCATTTCATGGATGCGATTATTGAATTTGCAAGAGTCGACTCCCTTTGTACTACCAATTGATTCCACGAATGGCATGATCATTTTCCTATCAATGAGCTCCATAAAGTAGCTGTCAGCAATCTCCTTAGCAGACTTGCCGTGCTCACCACTTGAGTAACCCTCTGCGGTCCACCGGTGCACCAAGCGTCTTCGACTAATAGTGTGGTCTTCTGGAAAGATGGATATATATAAGAAACAATACTTGAGGTCATAGGGTAAATAGTCATAGCATTTCACAAGGATAGTTCTTATAGGATCAAGCCCCGTTAGCTCAGCACCAATATACTCATTCAATTTTCTCCACTCCACGAGAGTAGTTGACTGCTTTGCCAAGATTTCACCAATGGTGAGTATTGCTAGGGGAAACCCTTTGCACTTCATTAGGATGGAATCTGCCTCTTTACGCCAGTCAAAATCAGGAAATTTCCCATCCCAATCTTCAATTCCCTGAAATACCTGAAATGTTTTGATCAATTTAACCTGTTTAGCACATCAAATGTCCTAATTGGTGTAAATTAGCCCTTAATGAAGTTTTTTTATCATAGGATAGACAAATTCTCTGCAATTAAATCACTAATATAATAGTCCCTAATGCCATCTATATTAAAACCAAGAGTGGTTGAACGCACCATAGTAATAATAAAATAATGAATTATTACATTAGAAAATCCTAGAAATACCCTCAAGAGGGAAAAAAGCTTATTAGTGTTGCTTTAATGAGGCTTGATCATAACAGTGTGCACAAATCAGAATATGCAACTATGCTGTGCTCCACACGTCAGGTGCAGACACGCAAGAATTTTCGCATAAAGTGTCAGATTCAAATTCAAGACATACAACAAATGGAGGATGAAAATATTGCTATATCAGTACCGTTTCCTTGAAGAGATCAAGAGCATCCTGTTTGTCCAAACATTTAAGCTTGTGTATGTTCTCATCTTTCTTATCTTTCTTATTCGAACAATGTCTAGCAATGTTCTCCGTGCTTGTAGTGACTATGATCCGGCCTTCTTTATTTGTCTTTGGGAGGTTAATGCTGTCCCATTCTTTAATTGATGATAAATCATCAAGGACAATCAAGTATTTCCCTTCTTCTAAAAGACCACTCAACCGTTGCCGTTTAATTCTCAGTTTTGTTCCGTCTCCACCTCTTTCCTTATCTTTTTCTCTTCTTGCAAATAATTCTTCCTTATCATCTAGTTGCTTAACTAAGCTATCAAGAATATCCTCAAGATTGAAAGGGTGCTTGATCGTCACATAGGCCCGTCTTTGAAAACTGGTCCTGAGCTCTTCGGTTTGGTAGATTGAATTGACTAGACTAGTTTTCCCAAGGCCACCTTTTCCATATATAGTGATGACCTCATGTTCTTGACCCTTGTTCTCAGAATTTAGCTTGTCAATAATATCTCGTATCTCACCCTGTCGCCTGTCCATCGTTTCTATACGTGTCATTGAGGTAGGCTTAAGCTCCGTTGTACCCTAAACAAAAACAGACAATAATAATGGTTAGGTAAACTTATATGTACCTGTAGCAATGTATATATGCTTTAGTCATGTCCTGAATTTAGCAAATGTTTAAATGTTATATATATATATATATATATATATATATATATATATATTAAAAAAAGATGTTCAACTTTAATCGTACTACAATCTTGAAATCTCTACATTGTGTATAGATACATAATGTTTTGAAATTTTAACACATATGTGTCAGTGTGTTGAAAACAGACACCCAACCTGACCCACCCAAAAAAATCTGACCAACAAAACAACAACATGGTTCAGCTACAGACTCAGGTCCCTCGTTCACTTAACCAAACGTAGAGATGGAACCACCCTGTCTAAAAAAACTGAAATTGGTCGGTCTTGTCCCTCCTATCCCAAAACCGAATATTACTCAGGTCTGAAGGTGTGGAAAATTCCATTTTCGAAGATGGTGTGGTGGATTGACACGTAAGAAATGCCGCTTTTTGAATCAATTTTAGTGTACTATGAGTAATGAAGGTTCAGATTTTGGACATTATTACCTTTTCGCAGAAAGCACAGATGACTTGATCAGTTGATGATTGCTTGAGCTCCTCTACTACGAGCCTTTCTGGACCTACACATAAACTTGCAACCTCAACTTGGTCTGTCGACACTATTATCCGGCTCCCTTTCTCGTTGTTCGGGAAGCAGAGTTTAATCGAATCCCAATCTTCAATAGTAGACAGTTCATTAAGCACAATCAGATACCTCTTCTGACTGACATATTTACAGAACTCCTCAACCAGACGATGTTCATCCATCGTATTCATATTGTTTAGAATCTGAAATCCAAGTGTTGCTTGCTCTGTCGTCTTCCCTGCTTCTTGCTGAAGAGAATTCATGTGGAATTGCCTCACGATGCACTGGAGGAACTCAGATGGGTTGAAAGGATGCGCAACCCTTATCCAGGCACAGGATTCAAAAGCATCGTCATCTCTCTCAGTCTCAGGATCCTTTCTCTTGAGATCATCGTAAGCCTTTCTGATGACAGACGTCTTCCTAGGATCTCCACTCGCACCGCAGACTGCAATCACCCGAAGCTCACGGTCGTTTCTGCATATCAGCGGAACAAGATCGACTTTCCTGGATTCAAGAAACAGATCCACTTCCTGCTGGACGCCAGTCCGGCTCCGGCGGAGAGTTCTTGAATTCTCAGCGGACGATGACGATATCAATGCAGGCTTGCCGGAGCTGGCGGCGCATCGAAGATCTTCATCAGCAAGGTGGTAGCGCAAGTTCCTGCGGTTCATGTCCTCCGCCCTGGCTCTGAGACCCTTCATCTCCTCGGCGATACGGTGCCGCTCTAGCACCGCGCGAGCGAGGCGCCACCCCGACGGCTTCTCCAGGTGAACCGCGTACTCCCGGAGGCAGTCGTCGATGTCGTAGGCGAGGTCGCGGACGTGCCTCACCCGGCTCCGTGTCACCTTGTGCCGGTTCCGCTCCTCGTCCGCATCCCTCAGGTAGGTGCGCATCGCTGCCAGCTCGTCCGTCAGGAAAACCACGTCACGCTGGACGTCCTGCCTCAGTGCGGTGTCCTCGGTGATGGCGGCCTTGGCGCCGCTTAGCACGCCGTTCAGAACAGCTTTGCCGATGCCCGCCGCCACCGCCTCCATCGCTCTCCTCTCCTCTCCTCTCCTGGGCTGTGTCACCTTGGGTTTTGGTGATGGCTGTGTGCCAGTGCGAGTGAGTAGTAGGAGGGGAATGGCAAATAAAGCTATGCAGCGAGGCCTGAGACCACTGCTTCACAGAAGCGAGGCTAACAATACACAATGCAGTGATAATATAATAATTTCCGCTCTTAACCAAACAACATCAGCTACCTACGTGAATATTGGTCGTTGTTTGTTGGTCAATTATTCTCATAAACACACTAGAAAGTGATTACTATTCACAACGTAAATGTTATTTGTAATGCATGGTACTTGTAACGCAGGGTACTTGTAACGTATTGATGTATCCTGATTTTATATAAGAAACGTATGCTATGGAAACCAGGTTTTCGTGGAAACTATAGAAACTCGTACTCGGATCGCTGGATCTAAATCCGATGGATATGGTTAATGGTGGGAGAGATTAGCAATTAACTCCTCCCACTGCATCCACATCTAATCATTCGGCGTGGTGGGAGAGAATAGCAATTAACCCCTCCCACCATATCAATTGGATTTAGATCCAGCGATCCACATGCGAGTTTCCATAGTTTCCACGGGAACCTGTTTCCATAACATGCGTTCCCTTTTATATAATATAATTCTTCAAACCTAAAATGATAGGTGTGATAGTGACGGTGAAGTGAGGGAGGAACGAACGGAACACATAGTAAAAACAAAAGAAAGAAAAATACCATTTCTAATATTAGATTAGATACATATGTTATAGAATTTTCGTAGCTACAAGTTTTTTCATAGTTAACTACGAAATGCATACCTTTCTTATATATAATAATAAAACCACTAAATAAGCACATGTTGCGCTATACAATTTTTGGGGCTGTCTAGCCGCCGCTCGGGTGTTTCAGGCGTATCTCACACCTGAGTGTCCGTAGACCCTTAAAACACTCTATTCTATTTGGTTAGCTTCAACTACTTCCAGCTTATTTTAGTTTGTTTCTCACAAAATACTATTCAGTCAGCTGAAATCAACCGACTTTTCTACCAGCCAAACAGAGTCTGAGAAGACAAACAAAAATTAAGAATTTTTTTTATACATGTAACACTTAGATTTTGTTATGACTATTGGATTCAAATCAAATGAACTAAAAAATATCTAAATAATACATAATATTAAAATAAATAATAAATTATTTAGATTATTTAAATAAAAGTTAAATTAGAAAAAAAAATTAAGACGAACCAAATTAAACATACATAAACTAATATAAAAACTGAAAAAAGGTTAGATAACTATTTGAGTAATCATGACTAAACTAATAAATAATCTACATCAATTAAAACATAAAATTTATATAAAAAACTATATTCGGTTGATATTATTTTGGTTTATGCTGATTTATTATTAGTTTGGTGTGAAACAACACTATTTTATAGCTCACGGGCCCACACAGCAAACTCTCTGTAACACCACGTCACACCAGATCGCAGTATCCAATGGACACGGGATCGAGCAGGGACAGGGAGAGAAAAAACAACCGAGAGTAGACCTGTATTTATCTTCCTTATTTTTCTCTCATATCCATGTACAAATTGTTAGTGAAACTATTTTAACAAATATATTTTTTCTAAAATAGCTCAATTTTATCTAGAAAGTTGCTCATAAAATTATTTTCTAAAAAAATACCTTTACTAATTAAGCTGAGTTATACTTAAACATGGTCTCAATAGATTTCTATCTCGATAAATATTTGGGATCCATTGTCGACGCGGGCCGAGTGATTGGTGTGCCTTGGGCCCTCGGTCGGAGTCACGTGGCCTGCAGCCTGCAGGTTCCATGGGGTCAAGGTCAAGGTCAAGCCAGCTCACTCAGAGCCCGTTACTAGTACTACTTACTGTGCTTAATGGCGACGTACAACGATGCTGAGGCTGCTGTGGTGCTTCAACGTCGAGGTGTATAAATGTGCATCACCCACCATCGTACACATGCCATTATTGGTGTGGACGTACTGTGCTCCAGTGGGAGTGGGACTATATACAACCGACAGCAGTCTGGCTTCCCACGTCTCCTTATTTACATGCATTTAAAACTCTAAAACTTTACAACATTTTCTGTCACATCGAATGAATTTTTAGACATATATATGAAATATTAAATATAGGTAAATAAATAACTGAATGTATAATTTATCCGTAATTTATGAGAGACAAAACTTTTGAGTCTAATTACTTCATAATTAGATAATAATTACCAAATACAGATAAAAGTGTTATAGTGTCAGGTTTTTGCATGTAAATACAAACGAGATCGAGTAGAGCGGTACATAATAAACACATGGATCCTATTTTTTTTCTCCTCTCACAAATATACAAAGTGCGATGAAACTGAAAAGCTCTCTCATTTTTCTCTCATATTCACGCACGAAGTTGTTATTGAATCTATTTTGCCAAACATGTTTTCTAAAATATATATCTCAGTTTCATCTAGAAAGTTACTCACGAAATTATTTTCTAAAAAAACAGTTTCAATAGTGAAACTGACACTAGTACACACAAGATTAGTAACTCATTTCTACTGTCGTTTTTCAGAACCGTCGGCACTGAGGCTGGTGAAAATGGACCCATTATATAGGCGGTCACTTGAGAACCACCGGTGAGAATCGATTTCAACAGAAGGTTAAGTTAAAAAAAAGCATGTGAAATGTTCACTAACAAGTTCTTATTTTCGAGACAATGGGATTTTGATAACAAGTTGCGCTAGCTAGTAGCTTTTTAGAAATTTGATATATAAAACCATCACATTTAATTTAGAACGTATGTCACGTGGGCAAAAGCAGTGCCAACAACAACAATTGCATTAGGTGTTTCTTATATGCTTGGTGTCGGTAACCACTTTTGGACTTTAACATACAAAGTCCTCTAAATTCTTATTTTCGTGGGAATAGGAATATATAGGATAGCAAAAGGTTATGCTAGCTTTCCAGAAAGCTATTAAAGACCCCACCACCAAAGGTTATCCTTCAGAAACGAATAGGAATTTAGTTTTTTCTTTGGGTACTAGAGGAGAGAGCAAGAAAAAGCAAGAGATTCCCATTTCACTCTCGATGTGTACCAACCGAAGACCCCACCACCAAAGGTTGTACTCACTCCGTATCATAATTAGATAATGCTTTTGGAAAAGTTTTGAGTCAAACATTGGGAATATAAATAATCAATAACTTTTAAGTTGTTGAGATTCCAAATGTGAAAATTATATGAATAGATTTGTCTTGAAAAATACTTTCATAAAAGTATACATATATTATTATTTCATAAATATTTTTATAAAAACAAGAGGTCAAAGTTGTGTTTGGGAGCCCGTGTCGCTGTCCAAAACGTCATCTAATTAGGATACGGAGGGAGTATAAAGATTACGCGCGATCGAAGATGCCCCACGCTATGATTTTTTTAGCCCACGCCTAAGCGCGCATTTCATTAAGCAGAAAAAGTTTTGGTACACAAATGCAAGCCTAGTAACACCCTGGTTACCCGACCAACACCCAACAACCAACACTAGAACGATTATATGATTAAAACTAATGCTACGAAAAGGAGCCTAAACTCCTAATCAAGCCCACTCGACGTCCACACCCTCCAGGTTCAGATCCAAGGTCGTGACATCGAACTGGCCGTTGAGGAGGATCTGCAAGCGCCGCTGCTTGTTCTCCGTCATGTCTCCTCGAAACGTGGCAATGAACTTCTCCTCAATGTAGGGATCGGGCTCGTCTTCATGGACCTCGACTCCCAGCTTCTTGAGGAGGAGCCTTTGCGCATGCAAAGTGGCATTAGCCGCTCGCGGCCTGGCTGTGATGCGCGAGCTTCGCCTTAGGGAATGGACGGACACCAGCGTCCGCGCACGCCTAAGCTTAGGACCATCACGGATGAGCGGTGTAGGCAACGGAAGTCAGACCTTCGCCTCAATCTACTCCTGCACGGAGAGCTGCAAGGAAGCAACCGCGGGCGCATGCATCGCTGTCGAAGGAGGGCGCCGACCCTAGGTGGTCGTCGAAGAGGTCAGCCCCAGCGGCTGGCATGGGAGGGCCATTCCCACCGGCGTCGCCTTGGACGTTGGGAACGTCCATGCGTACCTGGGGTGATTCATCCATCACCCCCGGCGCCCTAGTAAAAGGATCAAGATGCCCAAGATGGGGGGGGGGGTGAATTGAGCTCTTTTTAATTTCTAAACAAGAATTAAACCTATAAAGAGCCAATTAACCCCCTAGTGCCTACCGCTTGTGTGCCCTAGCTAGAAAGCGGTAGCAAGCCAAAGGAAAGCGAAAACTTTCTACACAATTCTAGTATGAAAAGAATGACAAGTGCGGAAAATAATGCGGTAGTAAAGAGTTAGGGAAAGAGATGCTTGACACGACGATGTTTTGCCGAGGTATCGAGGAGTCGACACTCCCCCCTAGTCCTCGTTGGAGCACCTCGCAAGGTATAGCTCCCCCTCAATCCTGCGCAAGGGATGAGTGCTCTCTACGGGCTGATTCTTCGCCACTCCGGCTCGGTGAATCGCCCACAACCGATCACAACGTCGATGGAGAAGGGCCGCCGAAAATCTTCCGGCGATCACCTTCCTCCGAGCACCACCGGACCGTCTAGGTGATGTCGATCACCAAGAGTAACAAGCCTCGATCTTCACTTGACTCACTCAAGCTTCACAACTAGAGGATGCACACTTGAACTCTTGGATGAACTAGAGAGAGGATGGATGGATTCGCGAATCCCTCTCTCTCTAGGGCTCTTGCTCTCTTCCCAACCTTCTCAACAAACTCAGCAACTCAAATGAGCAAAGGCGTAGTGGGAGAGAAGTGGGAGGGGCTATAAATAGACCCTCTGAAAACTGCCTCGGGCTGGCATTTTAAGTTGGCGACGGACGGTCCGTCGCATGCCCAACGGCTAGTTTCTGTTCATAGTTGGGGCAACGGACGCTCCGGCGCCTAGGCGACGGACGGTCCGACGCTCTGTCTAGCGGCTAGTTCTGACACACTGTTCCCAGCGACGGACGCTATGTCACTGGGCGACGGACGCTCATTCACAGCGTCCGACGCTATGCTCTGGCTGGGGTTGAAAAACACCCTCTCTGGAAGGTCGATGGACGCTCTTTCCAGCGTCCGACGCCTAGCTGATGGACAACGTCCGACGGACCCTGAAAGACTTAGCCAGAAAACATCCCCTCTGGAAGGTCGACAGATGCTGTGGACTCAATCACCCAGCGTCCGGCGCCCCTGCCAGGAGCGTCCGACGCCCAGAAAACGATTTTGACAACTCCATTTTTCGTCGCGATGAAAATGGAAGCTGTTCTAGACTATCTTACGGTCACCATAGGCTTGCTTAGAGCTAAGGAAGTCAAGTGTGCACCACACCTAAGTCATGAAGCTTTCCTAAGTCAAGCTACTAATCTCAACCCCTCTTAATAGTACGGTCAAAGAAAAAAAGAGAAGCCCTATCTATTTCTAAGTGCCCTTCATCTCCTTATGGTACTTAGCCTATTATTCTAGGGTCTTCATCATGTCTCCTTGAAATCTGAAACGATATCCATCTTGGGGCTAAGTGATGACCATTTGAGCCCATTCTCCTTGATCACTATGGCTAAGCTACGCATAGCCTCTGCAAAACACACGTTAGCCATAATAATCTCTAATTGTCGTTAATCACCGAAACCAACTAGGGCCATGATTCTTCAATCTCCCCCTTTTTGGTGATTGACGACAATAGAACCTCGAGTATGGATAAGAGTTTTGGTTTAGATTTAAGGTGACTTGGAATGGTTGAGCAAGGGTTAGTGAAATTGTAATGAAGCATACTTGCTCACCCAAGCCAAATTACTAAACATCATAAGTACCTCATGATATTCTCAAAAAGGATGTCGGAGTATAGCGCGGAAGCTCAAATGCCGTTAAACATAGAGATATATCATGAACCAAGAGACAACTCACAAGATATATTAGAGATAATCAAGAGTTTGTCACTTCCAACCATATAAACATCAACCATCATCACATCACACAAATAGACAAGTGCATAGAAATAGACATGATGAAAGAGTATGGGGAATAAAAGCATACAAAGATCCAAAAGCCTCCCCCTATCTCTATACTCGACCCTCTCTCCCCCTTTGGCGTCTAGCACCAAAAACTAAGTGTCTGGGGCTGGAGAAGAAGGCGAAGAAGCTGCAGCTCTGCGATCCAGCATGATGAAGTCCTGAAGGTCTGACTCATCATCTGCCTCGGCCTCTGCCGGTGTAGGTGCAACTGGGGTGGTCTCTGGAGCTGTCACTGGCACCTCTGGAACTGCGGTCTCAACTGACTCCCCCTGAGGCTCAGCTGGTGCCTCTGACGGTCCTGCCTCAGTGGTAGCGAGCCTGGGAGCCCGACGAGTGAAAACTCGAGGCGAGGGGGACGGTGTCACGGCAAGTGCCACTAGGGACACTGCTGCTGCAACCTCTGCCGGCTGAGTCTGACCTGGAGAAGACACTGCCACTGTAACTTCCTCTGCTAGGGATATGGCATCCGTCTGAACGGCAGCTGGAGGTGTGGTGACTGTCTGTGCAGACTGCTCAGGTGCGATCTTCGACGATGCAACTGAGGACTGGTGAGTGCTTGTCGCCGGAGGATCCACTGCAGTCTTTGGAGCTGGTGTGACCTGCTGAGCTGCTCCTGGGGAGTCTTCTCCCATGATCTCGAGATAGGAAGCTGACAGATCTCTCGAGGCCTCTGCTAAGGTAGTTCCCCGGGTAGGAGTGAATCCTGTCTGGAACTCTCCGGGTGAAGCTATCCAAGAGGACACCTGGGTCCTCGGAGTCTGGTACTCAGGAGAGGCTGCCGGCTGGAACGGAGGTGTAGCTGGTGTCTGACTCTGCTGTCCTCTGGACGGTAACGCTGGAGTTGGCACCACAACTACGGGAGGCTGCTGTGGAGGAGAGATGAACTACTGCTGCTGTGATACGCCGGGCAACTGGAACTGTGGCGTGGAAGTCTGCCCGAAGCTAGAGGCCAGAAGACGCTCAAGAAGAAGAGTCTGAGTCTTCTGAATCTCTGCCTGCTGCAGCTGATATGCCAAGAAGTGACGCTGGAACTCGTCCTGTCTGGCCTGCGTCTGTGCCTGAGCTGCCAGCTGCTGCTCAGTAAGCCTTCGTAGGTCTGCAGCCTGTCGTCTCTGCTCCTCTGCCTGGCGAGACTGCTCCTCCTGCATCCTCGATAAAATAGTGAGCAAGGTAGCCTCTGAGGAACTGGAGCCTGGAGCTGCTGCGGGTGTGCCTGACCCACCTGCCTCGTGGTCATGGGTCATCGGTGTATACTCACGCACGGGCTGGTAGTCCTCGTCAGAGCTGTCGGAATCGAGGTCCTCTCGAAAGACTGTCTCAGCAGCTGTATCTATCTCTGCATCCAAGTCTGCTAGCTCTGCCTGAGCAATCTGCTCAACTGTCGCATCTGTGACCTCGGCCGACTGTGGTGGCACTCCGGCCTGCCTCGTGCCTGGTCTGTAGGCTCTGCTGGGGCGAGGCAACTGCCCATGTGCTACAAGCTGACTCATCGAACATACAGGAAAATCTGTAGCAGATCTCGTAAGAGTGACCCTCATGACACCTGACCCGGTCTTGGCAACTATCAAATATGAAATCCAATGGGCGAACTGTAGCTGCCAATGACCTCTAAACCCAGCAGCTATAATATCCTCGAGCTCGCTCACTATCAAATTCCAGAGGTCGAATTTCTCTTTCTGAACAATGTGAGCTAGGAGCCAAAGCTGAAGACGAGTGATGGTATCCCTAGCTCCAATCCGGGGTAGAATAGTACGTCTGAGAACCTCGTGGAGGATCCGAGCCAAAGGAGTGAGGTCACGTGGCGTACGGCTCGAACCCTCAGTGAACGGCTGCTGAAAGCACGGACTCACGAAGTCAGTGGATGGCACTATACCATCGTGAGGTCGGCGAGGGGCCTCTTGATCCCCATAGCAGAGACTGTGTATCCTGGTAGGTGAGGACTCGAGGTGAAAGAGCTCTCTGAATCTAGCAGCTGTGACCCTGAAATCACGTCCCTGGTATGCAAAGTGAAGGAACTCATGATCGGGCGAGATCCAAAGAGAGGCGTAAAACTGGTATACCCACTCCTTCTGATATGCCCCTGAGCGTCCCATCAGATCTGTCAGACCCTGGATATACTGGAGGTGCTGCAGGATCTCTAGATCACCGATCCCCTCTATCTGAGTAGATGGGCACACCCTGTGGGCCCTGAGAGGAGCATCAGTGTCTACATATGCTCTGTAGAAGTCCTCGTGCACTGTAGTGTAGAACTCTCGTCCGGCACGGGGGTCCCTCTGAGGTGGGAACCAGGACTGGAAGTCAACAAACCAAAGCAGCTGAACTTGCTTCGCTGTAAGTGCACGAACCTGGTGCCTCACGGGGTCTGGGAGCCGGGGTCCTGGAGGACTGGGTGGTGCACCTGAGCCTCGGGAACGGGTAACTCGTCGGCTCATTAGCTCTCCAATGGTCGAATGGCCCGCGGTCTCTGCCGGCTCAGTCGCTGGGACTGGCTCGGTCTCTGGTGCCTCTGTAGCTTCGACGGGCTTTGACTCTGGAGGAGGAGGGGACTCACGACGCGCTCCACGGCGAGGCGAGAGCCTCAAACCGGCGCGACGTCCTCCTCGCTCCGCTAACTCGGCGGCCTCTGCCACTACTAGTGCGGCCACTGAGTCTGGATCCATCGCTGACCTCTTACGCTTCCGAGAGATAACCTTCTGCTTTCCCTTTCCTCGGTCTGTGGGTGGACGCGGTGGAGGTGGAGGGTCACCACCACTACCTGGAACGGGACCTGCGTTCTTTGTCCTTGCCATTCTTCAAATCTTTGCAACCAAAATGCTGACAAGAATCCTCAAGAGTCAAATCACACACTCACTGCCAATCAACCACTGACCCTGAACCTCTGACAGACCACAAAAACCAACAACTGCAAGAGTGGCACGCCGGCCCTGGACTATCCTCGCGAGGCTTTGCCTCGATCCGTACTCGCGGGCTTTGCCCCGAGTTCACTGACACTGCCTGCTGACTGATTCTCTGATCAACTGACCAACTGACCCTGGTCGTGAGAAATAGATAGAGATATATACCATAAGCATTTATCTAGAGGTAAGGGTCTATTGGAAGCATGAAATCAGGAAAGGATAGATCGTGAAAAGTCCAACTGCCATACCTCGAATCCTCTGACCAAATAAAAGAGAAGAGAAGAGATCCCCCGATCAATCAACCGCAGTCCGCAATCCGTTAGCTAACCAAAGCAGAGAGAGGGTTTTAGGGTTGGCAATGTGATAGAGAACGGATGAAGTGATTTGATGTTCAGAGAAGGTAATCACAGGAAATGAAATTCACCTCTAAGATCAAACAACCTCAAAGGATGAGAGCTCCTCGGCCAATAGGGTTGCACTGCGGCTTGGGTGGCAGTGGAGGAGATCCTGGCGCGGCGGTGGAGCTTGGCGAGGTGGAGCAAAAACGCAGAGAAGGCCTCAGCGGTGCAGGGCAGTGCAGGGGTGTGGAGCGGGCGGTGCAGAGGTGGAGAGGGGCCTGCGCGGCTCAGGGTGATGGAGCATGGCGGCGTAGGGTGGAGGAGCACGGCGGCGCAGGTGAGGTCCCATGGCGGCGCAGGGAGAGCAGGCGGCGAGAACGTGGCGGCTAGGGTTTGAAAAACAGTGCGGCGGCGAACAGAGGAACAGAGGAAGAGTCGGGGATTTTTAAAAAAAATCGCCGTTAAGTTCGCGACGGAAGCTCCGATGCGAAGCGACGGACGCTCCGTCGGACTGCGACGGACGCTCGGGGAGCGTCCGACGGCATCGTCCGTCGGGCTTCCAGAACAGATTTGAAACGCCCAATCGCATTGACCGCGACGGACGCTTGGGAGAGCGTCCGTCGCCCTGTTAGCGGGCAACTTTAATCTCCGGACGATCGCGACGGACGCTGAGGCAATCGACACCGAGCGTCCGTCGGCAGCGTTCGACGCCTTAAAAATAGAATTTTTCAAATTTTCTTTTTGCGTATTTCTCCCAACCAAGTTCCAATCCCAATAAGATCCAAATAACACTTGATTGAACTTGATATGAGAACCATCTCTCAAACACTCATTTTCAATTAGTTTGCCATAGGCTTAAATGTAGTTTTTAGCTCAAAATATTCGAATGAAAGCGCCAAGGAGTCATCATATGGCCACAAGAGGGGTATTGAAGTGACTTGAGCTTGGAATGCTCCCCCTAAGTGAACTACATAGAGGATGCTCAAGAAACTTAACCAAAAAGAAAAGGCAGACAACACACATGCATATGCTATGCAATACGAAATTTGAATCTAGGTTGCTTGCAAGTTTAAACCGCGGTTAAGCTTTGTCACACGCTTTGAGGGCGGTTATCTTAACCGCGTTAGCCAAGCCTATGTGCATTACCAAATTAAACATGTTATATTACATATGAATGCATGGTTCACACAAGCTCATCTTTTAGTGAAGTTAGAGTGATCAAGCACATTTAACTCGCTTCTCAACCTACAAAAGGTTGTTTCATCGAGTGGTTTAGTGAAGATATCCGCCACTTGCTCTTCGCTCTTAACTCCAACTAGTGTTATGTCTTTCCTCGCCACATGATCTCTAAGAAAGTGATGGCGAATATCTATGTGCTTGGTGCGAGAGTGTTGAACCGGGTTGTTTGCAAGCTTTACGACGCTTTCATTATCACACAAAAGTGGAACTTCTTTTAAAAACACGCCGTAATCAAAGAGTGTTTGGGTCATATATAAGATTTGTGCACAACTTGCTCCCATGGCAATGTATTCCGCTTTGGCGGTTGACAATGCCACACTATTTTGCTTCTTTGAGGACCACGAAACAAGTGATCTTCCTAGCCTGTGGCACCCGCCGGAGGTACTCTTCCTATCAACCTTACACCCGGCGTAATCCGAATCGGAATAGCCAACTAGTTGGAAGGGAGCTCCTTTGGGATACCAAAGACCCATGCTAGGGGTGTGCCTTAAGTACCTAAGGATTCTTTTAACCGCACAAAGATGCGACTCCTTAGGGTTTGCTTGAAACCTAGCACACATACACACACTAAACATGATATCCGGCCTAGAAGCGGTGAGATAAAGTAAACTACCGATCATAGAACGATAGAGAGTTTGGTCGATCGGTTTACCTCCCTCATCGAGATCGAGATGCCCATTAGTAGGCATTGGGGTCTTGATTGGCTTGCAATCCTCCATCTTGAATTTCTTGAGCACATCATAAGTGTACTTCTCTTGAGATATGAAGGTGCCCTCCCTCAATTGCTTCACTTGGAAGCCAAGGAAGAAGGTTAGCTCGCCAATCATCGACATCTCGAACTCCTTGGACATCAATGCACCAAACTCATTGCTATGACCTTGGTTTGTTGATCCAAATATAATGTCATCGACATATACCTGGCAAACAAAGATCTCTCCATCTAGCACCTTGGTGAAGAGTGTGGTATCCACTTTTCCGATCTTGAAGCCCTTCTTGAGTAGGAAATCCCTTAGCCTCTCATACCAAGCTCTAGGAGCTTGCTTCAATCCATAGAGTGTCTTGGACAACCTATACACATGATTAGGACAATTTGGGTCTTCAAACCCGGGAGGTTGTGAGACAAAAACAAGTTCATTAATGAAACCATTTAGAAAGGCACTTTTCACATCCATTTGAAAAAGTTTCATTTTGTGATGTGAAGCATATGCCAAAAGGATACGAATGGCTTCTAGTCTTGCAACCGGTACAAAGGTCTCCCCAAAATCCAAACCTTCAACTTGGGAGAACCCTTTTGCCACCAATCTTGCCTTCTTTCTCACAACCACGCCTTGATCATCTTGCTTGTTCCTAAACACCCACTTGGTGCCAATGATTCTTGCTCCTTTGGGCTTTTCTACTAGTGTCCACACTTCGTTCCGGGTGAAGTTGTTCAACTCTTCGTGCATGGCGTTCACCCAATCCGGATCCGCAAGTGCATCCCCCCTTGATGGACTCCCTATGATGAGGTCTTGAGGATGTGCTTGAAGCATAGATGTAGATCTTCTATTGATCTCTTGGGGAGGAGGTTGTGGTGCTTCAACATTGCTTGCTTCGGCCTCGGCTTGATCTTGAGGAATGTGAGTGTCTTCTTGAGCTTCCCTCACTTGATCTTCTTCATCAACTTGAGGCGTGTGAGGTGGAGAAGAATCTTGATTTGCTTCATCTTCAACTTCTTCCACCTCTCGCGAGTTGATAGCACCAATTGGCATGTTCTTCATTGCCTCCCTCAAGGGTTCATCACCTACATCATCAAGATTTTCATGCTCTTCTTGAGAGCCATTAGTTTCATCAAACTCCAAGTCATACGTTTCTTCAACTAAGCCGGTGGCTTTGTTAAATACACGGTATGCCTTGGATTTAAGTGAATACCCAACTAAGAAACCAATGTCACATCTTCTTTGAAACTTGCCCAAGTGTTGGCGCTTCTTGTAGATGTACACTTTGCAACCAAACACTCGGAAAAAGGATATATCCGGTTTCTTTCCATTCACAAGCTCATAGGGGGTCTTCTTGAGAAGCCTTTGGACGAATAGCCGGTTGGCCGCATAGCATGCGGTGTTGATTGCTTCGGCCCAAAACTTCTCGGGGGTGTTGTATTCATCAAGCATTGATCTTGCAAGAGTGATAAGTGTCTGGTTCTTCCTCTCTACTACACCATTTTGTTGAGGAGTATAGGTGGCGGATACTTCATGTTTGATTCCAACTTCATCACAATAATCTTCAATCTTGGTGTTTACAAACTCGGTCCCATTGTCACTCCTTATCTTCTTGATCTTCACATCAAACTCATTTTGGGCTCTAGTTGCAAACTTCTTGAATATTGATTGAGTCTCTCCCTTGTCTTGAAGAAAGAACACCCAAGTGTATTTAGAGTAGTCATCAACTACCACCAAGCAAAAGAGATTTCCACCAAGGCTAGCATAGGTGGTCGGTCCAAATAGATCCATGTGGAGTAGCTCTAGGACTCTTGAGGTTGACATAAAAGCTTTGGTTGGATGAGTGTTTGCCACTTGCTTGCCGGCTTGACATGCACTACAAAGTTTGTCCTTCTCAAACACAACATCCTTGACCCCTCTAACCAATTCCTTCTTGACAAGCTTCTTCAAGGTTGATATTCCCACATGTGCTAATCTTCTATGTCATAGCCAACCCAAAGAACTCTTGGAGAATAGACATGTTTGCAAACTAGCTTCATTTGAGGTGAAGTCCACTAGGTAGAGATTGTTGTGCCGAAACCCTTTGAATATCAATGATGAATCTTCAATCTTGGACACAACTACCTCATTTGGAGTGAAGAGACAATGGAAACCAAGATCACATAGTTGTCCCACCGATAGCAAGTTGAAGCTCAATGATTGTACTAGCAAGACATTTGATATTGATTGATCATTTGAGATTGCCACTTTGTCTAGGCCTTGCACTTTGCCTTTTGAATTGTCCCCAAAAGTAATCTTGTCTTGCCCTTCACAATCTTCCTCAAGTGTGGTGAACATCCGAGAGTCACCGGTCATATGTTGCGTGCATCCACTATCAATCACCCAATGACTTCCACCGGTCTTGTAGTTCACCTACACACAAGCAACTTGGAGTTAAGCTTGTTGTTTGGGAACCCACACTTGGCGTGGTCCCATAGCCTTGTCCACCAACTCCTTAGCAACCCATAGCACTTTGGGCTTGTTCTTCATCTTTGGACCGAGAAATACAACTTGAGGTCTACCTTTGGAGTCCTTGTTGATGATGAAGTGTGCATCATGAGCGAAAGGCCTTATGTGCTTGGGCAAGGTCTTGGGAGGTGGAGTCTTGCATTGGGATTGAAGGTGACCCTCTTGACCACATCCAAAGCATTTCTTGGGCTTGGGCTTAGGTGCCTCATAGTTGCTTCTCATGGCCTTGTTCTTGTAGTAGTTCTTCGCTTCTATATTGACCTTGGCCTTCATGATTTGGTTCTCCTTGAACCCAATGCCGGTCTTGTCGGTCTTCATGATAGTGTTCATCAAGAGCTCACTTTGAAGATTGTGACCCTTGGTGAACTTCTCCAATCCTCTTGTAAGCTTGATCTTCTCAACCTTGAGCTTTGCATTTTCCTCTTTGAGAGAGTTGATCAAGATCATTGCATCTTTGTCATCTTGTTTGGCCGACTTGATAGTGAGTGGTTTGCTTGCCTTGAGGTTGATTAGCTCTTCCTTGAGCTTGGAGTTTTCTTGCCTCATCTTCACATAGTCATCATGCTTGTCGGCCTCAACTACCTTCTTGCCCTTGCACTTAGCATTTTGCTCACTAGCAACTTCATCAAGCAAGTCCTCACAAGAAGTAGCTATATCACACTTAACAACCGGGTTAATAGCAACATGTGTAGCAAGATCATTTGAGAGCAATTCATTAGCTATCACAAGTGTGCCATATTCATTTTTAATTTGGTTGTAGTCATCTTTTAGCAAGTTGTATCTTGTTTGGAGCTCTTGTGTTGACCTCTCAAGCTTATCATGTTTCTCATTACTTTGCTTGAGTGAGGCTTTGAGCTCCCTAGTGCTAGATGATAGAGATTTGTTCTCAAGCTTCAATTCATCATTAGCACTAGACAAGTCATCAAGCTTACCATGCAAGTTATCATTGGCTTTCTCTAGTGATTCACTTTTGCCTTTATACTTCCTAATGAGCTTAGTATATTTGTTGCAAATTTCAATTAGCTCATCATAGGAAGGTGCCTCAAACTCATCATCACTATCATCACTAGAGCTAGCCTCATCATCGCTATCCTCTTTTTGTACCTTTTTGTCACCTTTAGCCATGAAGCATAGGTGTGTAGAGGATGAACCCGGAGATGATGGAGGGGGTGGCGGTGGAGTAGATGAACCAATCACCAAGGCGGCCACCTTCTCTTCTTCACTCTCATCTCCGGATGAGTCACTTGAGTCTTCAATGTCGGTGAGCCAATCACCAACAATGTAGGCTTTGCCATTCTTCTTCTTCTTGTGGAAGTTGAAGTTCTTCTTCTTCTTGAATGGCTTGTCATCCTTCTTCTCCTCATCACTTGACTCAACCTTGTTGCCCTTGTTGTACTTGAACTTGTTGTTAGCTTTCTTGTTCTTGTACTTGTCTTTCTTTTCTTCGGGGCAAGCATGAGTCAAGTGTCCAAGTTTGCCACAATTGTAGCAATCCATCTTGGAGAGGGGATTTCTTGAAGAGCTTGTGAAGAATTTCTTATTCTTTGAGTCAAACTTGACTCCATTCTTGCTTAGCTTCTTCAACATCTTGGTTGTTTTCTTCACCATGAGAGCGAGATCATCATCATCATCATCATCGCTTGTGCTCTCATACATGACTTGCATCTTGTGCTTCTCCGAGGAGGATGCCTTGAGTGCTAAGTCCTTCTTCTCCTCCTTCTCTTTTTCTTTCTTCTTGGAGGAGAAAGATGAGCCACCATCACCAATCTTCATGTACATCTCATGGGCATTGATCTTGCCCAAGATTTGTGTCGGTGTGGCGGCGGAGAGATCTCCTTGGTGAAGCACCGTGACAATGTGACCATACTTCTCAATGGGCAAGACACAAAGGATCTTGCGTACCACATCGGCCGGTTCCATTTGGTTGAGACCGAGCCCATTCAATTCCTCTACAATAATGTTAAGTCGTGAGTACATTTCATTTGCATTTTCATTTGCATGCATAGAAAAAGAATTGAGCTTAGCCATAACCAAGTGATAGCGTTCTTCACGCTCACTTTTTGTGCCTTCATGAAGAGCACAAATCGTGGTCCACAACTCAAATGCATCTTTGGCATTACGCACACGGTTGAAAACATCCGTGCTAATGCCACGAAAGATAATGTTCTTCGCCTTGGCATTGTGCTTGTCAAAGTTGAGGTCCTCCGCGAAGAGGGTGCCTCCCTTTGTGGCGGCTTTGAGCACGCCCACGTCAACGGCCTCTAGATAGGCCTCCATACGAACTTTCCAATAAGGAAAGTCGTCTCCATCGAACATGGGAGGTGGTCCATCCCCATGGGACATCTTGCTCTAGGCGGTGAAGCCTAATTTAGAGCAAACCTTGCTCCGATACCAATTGAAAGGATCAAGATGCCCAAGAGGGGGGGGGTGAATTGGGCTCTTTTTAATTTCTAAACAAGAATTAAACCTATAAAGAGCCAATTAACCCCCTAGTGCTTACCGCTTGTGTGCCCTAGCTAGAAAGCGGTAGCAAGCCAAAGGAAAGCGAAAACTTCCTACACAATTCTAGTATGAAAAGAATGACAAGTGCGGAAAATAATGCGGTAGTAAAGAGCTAGGGAAAGAGATGCTTGACACGGCGATGTTTTGCCGAGGTATCGAGGAGTCGACACTCCCCCCTAGTCCTCGTTGGAGCACCTCGCAAGGTATAGCTCCCCCTCAATCCCGCGCAAGGGATGAGTGCTCTCTACGGGCTGATTCTTCGCCACTCCGGCTCGGTGAATCGCCCACAACCGATCACAACGTCGATGGAGAAGGGCCGCCGACAATCTTCCGGCGATCACCTTCCTCCGAGCACCACCGGACCGTCTAGGTGATGTCGATCACCAAGAGTAACAAGCCTCGATCTTCACTTGACTCACTCAAGCTTCACAACTAGAGGATGCACACTTGAACTCTTGGATGAACTAGAGAGAGGATGGATGGATTCGTGAATCACTCTCTCTCTCTCTCTCTAGGGCTCTTGCTCTCTTTCCAACCTTCTCAACAAACTCAGCAACTCAAATGAGCAAAGGCGTAGTGGGAGAGAAGTGGGAGGAGCTATAAATAGACCCTCTGAAAACTGCCTCGGGCTGGCATTTTAAGTTGGCGACGGACGGTCCGTCGCATGCCCAACGGCTAGTTTCTGTTCATAGTTGGGGCGACGGACGGTCCGACGCTCTGTCTAACGGCTAGTTCTGACACACTGTTCCCAGCGACGGACGCTACGTCACTGGGCGACGGACGCTCATTCACAGCGTCCGACGCTATGCTCTGGCTGGGGTTGAAAAACACCCTCTCTGGAAGGTCGACGGACGCTCTTTCCAGCGTCCGACGCCTAGCTGACGGACAGCGTCCGACGGACCCTGAAAGACTTAGCCAGAAAACATCCCCTCTGGAAGGCCGACGGACGCTGTGGACTCAATCACCCAGCGTCCGGCGCCTTTGTCCGACGCGACGGACAGCGTCCGGCGCCCCTGCCAGGAGCGTCCGACGCCCAGAAAACGATTTTGACAACTCCGTTTTTCGTCGCGATGAAAATGGAAGCTGTTCTAGACTATCTTACGGTCACCATAGGCTTGCTTAGAGCTAAGGAAGTCAAGTGTGCACCACACCTAAGTCATGAAGCTTTCCTAAGTCAAGCTACTAATCTCAACCCCTCTTAATAGTACGGTCAAAGGAAAAAAGAGAAGCCCTATCTATTTCTAAGTGTCCTTCATCTCCTTATGGTACTTAGCCTATTATTCTAGGGTCTTCATCATGTCTCCTTGAAATCCGAAACGATATTCATCTTGGGGGCTAAGTGATGACCATTTGAGCCCATTCTCCTTGATCACTATGGCTAAGCTACGCATAGCCTCTGCAAAACACACGTTAGCCATAATAATCTCTAATTGTCGTTAATCACCGAAACCAATTAGGGCCATGATTCTTCACCCAGCCTCCGCGAAGCAAAGTTGAGTCATCCAAGGCGGCGACTAGGGGGCCACCACGGATGCCTCAACCTCTAGAAAAGCAGTTGTCGGAGCAGATGAGCACCCAAGCATGGGGGTACCCAGAGACCGACATCCCGCAAGGGAGGCAACAAGCTCATCGAGCATCGGGTCCACCTAAATGGGAGGCCGAACACCCTCGCAAGATACTCCAATGAGCAGGTCAGAGTCGGTAGAGTACCGTGCGACAGAAGAAGTAGTCGTAGCAGCGACGAAGTCGGCATCCGCGGCGACAGTGGTCTCCATTGGCAGCCAGCCCTGACGCCGCCGCGCGGCGGCGGAAGCCGTTGATGCCCGCCACAGGCCCCGCACGGCACCAATGACAGGCGCGTGCACGGGGGTCGCCCAATGATCGATAGAAGTGAAGGCTTGTTTCTCTACATTGGCAGGTGCCCCACGCTATGATCAAAGTAGCCGTTTGGGTAGCTGTGTGTAGTATGATCATATCGGTGCCAACACAGATTATTATATGTTGATCACTCATCAACCTTTTACATTTCTAGTTGGAGCTATTAAATTAACCAATGTTGTTAGCGATATGTGAGAAATTGAAACCATATTAAATAAACCAGCCTGCCGTACGGATGACCAGAATGATATTATGGCCAACACAATAAGCAGGCTAGCAGAGCAATTGTAAGCATGCATGATTCAGAGCAATTGTTGCAGTAGAATCATGGAGCTGATCGTACGATATGCTCTTCCGTAACGCGGGTGATTGAGACGACAGATCGAGGACGGTCGACAATGCTTCCATAGATCTCCATTGCACTGGTGTGCAGGGGCGGATCTACAGGGTATGCCACTATGCCAGGTATGCACCGGCATACCCTGCATTTCCAGCCAGTAGAATACGTATACTTGTATTTGTGAAAAAGAAAATAAGAAAAGTTACCGGAGAGAAACCGATAACACCGGCCCTGCTGCTACGGCGTTGCGGAGACGGCCTTTTTCAGGCCCATCCAGCCACACGACGGGAGGTCCACAGTCCACGAAGCCACGCCTGGAGGGTCTTGATGCGTACTCACCGCTCTAGGCCTCTAGCCATCAGCATTCATTGGTTCACCCAAACTGCTCTGTTGCTACCTGCTGGTTGCATGTGCACGTAAAACTGACTGATCTATTTCTACAATGATTTCCGTTTAGTAAAAATAAATTTAAAAAACAAGATGGATGATCTTTTGTATGATTGTCTAGTCATATTTATTAAATATAATTTTGCAATTTTTTCACCTTGTAAATAATATATTCATCTGTTATTTTATAGTTTTTCATCATATCTTGTGTGATGTGAATGATATTATTTTTATCGGTAGCATTCAAAAATCAGCGAATAAATAAGTTATACACTTAGTATTTAAGTCTTTTTATGGCTGTATTTCAAATTATTTGTGTTTCATTTGAACTTTCTATCGTAATTAGTTATGGTTTTTAGCTTAATATTTGAATTTAAGGGTTATAATGTTTTATTAAATATATGGGATTTTACCGAACTGGATCATGGCTTATCAGTTTGAAAATGGTTTTACCGAATTGCATATGATTTTTTTGTGTGGCATGCCCTATATTGAAATCCTAGATTCGCCACTGCTGATGAGGTGTTGCAGAATAAGGAGGAGAAATATATATGAGGATCTGCTCCGATCCTTCATCCTTGTCAGTCTCGTGCAGCGGCCGGGAACAGAAGAACAAGGTGGTGGGCTGAATTAATGAATTATACATGCATGAACGAAAACGAAACGCACAAGGCATCTATTAGCACAAATGGAAGTTTAATACTCCCTCATGATTCCTAAATTATAAGCAAGAATCTTGATAGTCAAAGCATCTCAAATTTCATCAAAATTATAGAAAATTTTATAAAATTTTATGATATCAAATATGTATACTGTGAAAATATAATTAATGAAGAATCTAACGATACTTATTAGTTAACATCATAAATGTTATTATTATTTTTTTCGCAGCCGGGTGTATACCCGTTTTTCATTAAGAGGGAAATATAACTAGAGTACAGAGCCGGTCACGAAGGCGCATGTACTAGGCGAGCCATCTCTGGAACACGCACGAGAGGGTCCTATACTACTGGATTTCAGGAAGTCTGTATTACAAAAGAAACGAATTTGCGACTAGGGGTGGGTGTGGGGGAGCGATCGCCTCAAGCGTCGTGAAACCGGCGTTTGCTCACTGCACGCCCTCCGCCACGATGGTGTCGAAAACGACCAGCGACCCTGCTTCTATCGAACACTCGAGCGTTTCGTTCCTTCCAAAGGCCCCAAGCGGTGAGTAGAAGGAGGGAGTCGAACACAGGTCTGGAATGTCCGTCGAGGCGCCGTCGCTGGGACAGCCACCAGCCGGCGAGGTCATGGTCATCATCGCTGTTTGGCGTCAGCGTTTGGAGGCCAACCTTGCGAAGAACCTGGAACCAGACCTCACGCGCGAGGAGGCAACCGATGAAGAGGTGGGCGGCCGTCTCCGTGGCCTGCCCGCAGAGCGCGCAGGCGTCGTCATCCTGAAGCCCGCGCTGTTTGCGGCGATCGGCCGTCCAAAACCGTCTGTGCAGGGCGAGCCACAGGAACATCTTCACCTTGGGCGGCGCTCGCGCTCCCCAAAGTTCCCTGGCCCCAAGAAGGGAGGTGGAGCCTGCGAAGAAGGCCCGATAGGTGGAGGACACGGAGTACCCGCCATTCGGGGACCAACGCCAGACGAACCTGTCCGGCTGCAGCGGCTAGAGCATGACCGCCTCGAGGATGCGCCAGACACGGAGGTAATCACCAAGTACCATATGCCCAATAAAATGTGAACAATTATATGCTATGTCATACCTTTTCTTGGAAGAGTTTCTCCGCATCTCCATCTCGCAAAAGCTCGAGCTTGTGTATGTTTCTCTCTTTCTTTGAACAATACTTGCAAATGTTCTCTTCCCTCGTGGTTACTATAATCCTGCTTGTTGTAACATCTTTAGGGAAATATTCTACTACAGCATCCCATTCTGTGGTGGATGACATATCATCAAGAACAATCAAGTAGCTCTTTCCTTGTAAAAGACCAGCCAATTTGTCGCATTCCCCGTTCGTACCATCCAGTTGTGTAGCTAAGCTATTGAGGAGCTCATTGGGATTGAAAGGACGCTTGACTGTGACACAGGCACGCTTCTCAAACATAGCATTGAGCTCTTGGCTTTGGTAGACATGTTTGACTAAAGTTGTTTTCCCCAGACCACCCATTCCGCAGATAGAGATCACCTCAAATTCTTGACTATGTTTATCTCAAATCTTGTCAATAATTTCTAATTTGTCATTCTCTCTCCCGATGAGCTGAGATTCCTTAAAAGCAGCTAGCATTGTTTCGATGCGAGTCAGTCTCTTTCCATCCATAGAGGTTTTACTATCAATAGTCCTCGTAGTGTTCGAACTAGAGGCTTCCTCTATTGAATCTGCTCCATTGTGTGAACCCTAAACACAAGCTATCCAAGTTAGGTGTTGCTCTGCATTTCACAGGGTGACGCTTAATGTTGTGTCGAAGCTTCAAAAGGTTACATTTTTTTATGTAGAGAACAAAATTGTGCTTCAATGGTACTCTCTCCATCCATCAAATTAAGGTGTATTTTGATATGGGAAAAGTCTTACAAAGTAGACTTCGATCCTTATTAGTTTTACATTGTTTTATCAATTGCTACAAAATGAATATTATCTCAAACCCACTTTGAATAGAAATCTTATACACTAAACAAACACATAGTTTGGCTAGTTGTTGGTCTTTTTTTTTAATAAAATTTCACTATTCAAAATATGCCTTGCATTGATGGACGGAGGGAGACTGATAGATATGCAACAATTAAGATAGCTAAGAAGGTAGGCCGATAGATAATATAGAAAATAAGTTTCATTGTAGGTTCTAACAAAACATCAGTTGAGATTTAGTTAAACTGGGAAGTTGAACTAGAAAACTGTAAAGCAGACTAAGCTATTTGATTTCAGGGCTTTGAATGTTACTGTTAGGAGAGTCAAGGGCCTATTGGGCCTTAGCCCATTAGGATTAATTAGTCGCTTGCTTAGAGGCTAAATAAATCCTCTCTATATAATGAGAGGAGATGTATCAATCTAAATCAAGCAAGAGATTAGAAGGAAACTCCTTCCCTCTTGCCGGCCGTGGGCGGAGCCCCGCGGCCGGCGTTCCCAGCAACCCCTAAACCCTAGCCACCGCTGCCCTGTGAACAGTACCCGCGGCACTGTAGCACCGCGGGTACTGTAGCACGCTCATCTCCGTCGTCTTCCTCAAGTCCTCGTCCCTCACCCCACGCGCCCTAACTACTGAGCTATATACATAACATTTGGTATCAGAGATCTTAGGTTCGATCTCTTCGCTGCCCTCCATTACGTTGTCGCCGCCACCGTCCAACGCGACGCCACCGGCGGCCTCATCTATGATCTCCGTCATCTCCACGCCGGCCACGATGCAGGCTGCCTGGGTGGGGCTGGTCCAGCCGCCGCTGCCTGCGCCCGCGATGTCGGCTGCTTGGGCGGGGCTGGTCCAGCCATCCCTCCCGCCGCTGCCTGCGACGCCGGTCGCGATGCCAGCGACCTAGGCGGGGCTTGTCCTGCCGCCCCTCCCGCCGCTGCCTGCGCCCACGATGCAGGCTGCCTGGGCGGGGTTTGTCCAACCTGCGCCACCACCGCCACCCCCAACGGCGCCGCTCTCCGAGGAGTCCAGGGCGGGGCTATTGAGCCAGCTTGCCCACAATCTCGCCGCGATACAAGATGCCTGCGCGGGGCTTGTCCATCCGGCCATTCTGCCGCTGCCTGCGCCTCCACCGCCACCACCAACGGCGCTGATCCTGTCGTTTACCTGCAAGTTGTCTACAGCAGTGCGGCTGCAGGCGGCGGCACGCGGCCTCTTGGCGCGCCGACGTGTACAGCGATTGTGCAATCTGCAGTTGATTCAACCTCGCACCCCTTCGCAGTTCCTCCAAGTTGTGCATCGCCTTCGCCGCGTGAAGGCAGACAGCGCGTCGGTGCCGCAGTTGATGATGCTTGAGCGCCAGACATCAGCGATGGTGCGGCTGCAGGCGGCTGCGCGTGGCCGCCTAGCGCGACGGCGAGTGCAGGAGATGCGCGATGGACAGGTCAATGAGCCCTGCACCCCTTCGCAGCCCGTTCAAGTGGCGGTTTGCTGCGTGGACGACCTCGATCTCATCCGCTGCGTCGGGGATCTTGGGCATGTGGTTTCCCCCATGGGCAGCGACCATGCTATTTTTTCTGCGGGCGGCGAACTCCAACTTTGGGACGTCGGCGATATGGGACTCGCTTCCCTTCTTGTCACCGGCAGAGACGCACTGCCTAGCGCCCACCGCATTCCGCCACCGGCCGCCACGAGGACGTCTCCGATGGTCGCTATTGTGACTAATTCCAGGTGGCTATACCCGTGCATCCCTCTCATTCCGGTGGTCTCCATGGGATCCAGGTGGCGGCTACACATCTGCAGGTTCATCACACGGAGGGTGTCCGAGGTATCTTCAGGTTTCAAAAATAAAGAGTCGTAGTTGACTTCAGGATAATAAAATAAACCGAGATGTAAAAGACTTGTTTTCAGGTGTTAGGTTTGGGTCTAGCAGAGTCATCGTTAGGTTGCAGCTCGATGACGAGCTGCATATCCAGGTGGGGTGTAGTGTTAGGAGAGTCAATGGCCTATTGAGCCTTAGCCCATTAGAGTTAATTAGTCGCTTGCTTAGGGGCTAAGTAAATCCTCTCTATATAATGAGAGGAGATGTATCAATCTAAATCAAGCAAGAGATTAGAAGAAAACCTCTTCCCTCTTGCCGGCCGTGGGCGGAGCCCCGCGGCCGACGTTCCCAACAACCCCTAAACCCTAGCCACCGCGGGTACTGTAGCACGCCCATCTCCGTCGTCTTCCTCAAGTCTTCGTCCCTCGCCCCACGCGCCCTAACTACTGAGCTATATACATAACAGTTACCTTCTCGTAGAAAGCATAAAGAGTCTGGTCAACAGACAATTACTTGTGCTCTAGAAACGCAATCTCTGTCCCAACACTAAGTTTGCCATTTTGATATGCTCTGAGCACACTATGAATCGGCTCCCATTCTTGTTATTTGGGAAGCATGTTTTGATCTAATACCACTCTTCCATAGAGGAGAGATCACTAAGCACAACCAGGTAACTCTTCTCACTCAAAACTTTCTTGAACTCATCAACCAAATCATCTTCATTCATCATCCACAACCTCCACAGATCTTGGGCCCCAGAAGTTAACTTCTGCTTTGTCTTTGATGCTTCATCTAGGATATTAGCATAGAATTGCTCGATGATATTCTTCACAAACTCTGTTTGATTGAAAGGATGCATGATCCGGATCCATGCATGGTACTCAAACTTCTTCTTCCTCTCAAGATGATCATAGGCCATCTTTATGACAGATGTCTCCTGAGGAACACCACTTGTTCCCCACACAGAGATCACTCTAAGGTTCTCATCCTTCATATTGACCAATCGAATGAAATCGAGCTTTGCTTTTTCGTGTTGCCTCCTCACTTCCTCGGTGCTAGACATTGTTTCGCTGTCCATATTGGACAGTCCAATGGTGGTGATAGCCTTGGAGCCAGGGCCCTTGATGAGGCGATAGCGCACATTTCTCTGGCTGACATCCTCAACCTTGGCTCGAAGCTCCTTCATCTTGTTGGCCACACGGTGGCGTTCCAACAACATGAGAGGGAAGCGCCACCAGGATGGCTTCCCCAGACGAACAGCAAAATCCTGGAGGGAGTCCTTTGAATCATAGGCCACGTCACGGACCTGTTTCACCCAGGTCTTGATCACCTTGTGCTCATCTCGCTCCTCATGTGCTGCCATCAGGAAAGCCATCATCATCTCGAGCTCATCCCTAATGAAAGCTTGGTCTTGCTGGATGCCAAGCTGCAAGGCAACCTCCTCCGCAACGGCAGATTTGGCATAACCAAGAGCACCATCTAGCACAGACTTGCCAAGGCTAAGCCCTGTTGCTTCCATCGCCACCCTTTTTTTCTCTCACACACACTGCTGTTGTTGAACAGTATATGGGGATAAAGCAATTGAGGAAAACGTAGCGACACAATGTGCAAAGAAGAGGTTCGTGATCTGAGCTAATATGCTGGAGAAATAGGAAAGATACCCACTTGCTGATGCTTTTATGCGTCTCAAGGAAAGCAAAAGAAGATACTTTGCTTTGCAAATTAAATATGAAGCATTCCTATCTTCTGCTTCAAAGGTGTCAGGACTCAGGAGGGAACAAAGTGACATCGTCCTCTATCTTATCTTGGTAGCACACTCAAAGGACAGATGCTGAAGTAATGCATTCTCTACACAGGGCAGTAACTGAAATTTCCATGCTAATATCGACGACCTAATTAACCTTAGGAACACCTTCTCACCTTTTAGGCCATACTCCTCCTAATCAGCAGCAAACTGCATTTTGTACAAATTAAAGTAGTGTTAGAGAAGCAAGTGCAAGGTGTTTGTTAGACATGTGCATTTTGATGACCTCACAACTTCCTTCTCTGGAAGCTTGTTTTGTTTCTTCTGTACCACACGGCAGACCGAACAGAATCACGGATTTCCTAGCTTTAAGCAAAGTTATTACCTAGCTAAAGCTAAATCGTCCGTCATCCGAAGGACTGAAGCAAAGGAGCTTGTCCGGTGGGAGAAGGAATCAGGAGGAAAATGAGACATTTGCCTTACACATTTGTTTGTTGCATCCTGCCAGCTCCCGGGGGTAAGGAAAGTAGGAAACTGCATAGTCACCCAGCAATATGTGACTCCTCTGAGAATGCCACACATTTCTTAATTGCCATCTATGAACGCATCGTGTGAGCATTAGCCTGAAATGTTGCAACTCCCGTTTCTTCTTTTTGCCTCCATCGCTGTGTGCATCCGTAGAAAAAAAAACAAAACAAAAAGATGGTCAAGAACCCCAAGAACAGTTTTTTTTCCACTCACAATATATAAGGATAAAATCAGACTTCCTCTGCGCATTATGGGAAAACAGAACCTTTTAAATCGTGGCGCGATACGAGATTTTAATCGATGGAGTCGAGGTACTGCTGCAGTGCTGCCGTCGAGTGCGAGCAACCACCACCTCCCCGCGGATTAAACTCGAGCGGCGTGCGACCAGCTCGCTCCAACCTCCGTTGGGCGCTGGTGCCCGGCGGCGGCGAGCCGACGACCGGGAAGAGCGCCATCAGATTCCGGGACGTGGAGAGGAGGGGAAGGAGAGAAATTGGCTATTATAGCATTCTAAATGTTGAATATGACTCCAAACAATTACCATAAGTTTTAATGATATTTTGTTTTTTTTCAATCTCTTTTGTCATCTAAAAATACATGTATTTTTCGTATTGACCATATTACCTCTCATATAATCATCTATGCTGTTACGAGACCTGAGGTTCGACGCTCCTTCTTCCTTCCGCGCGAACGACGCCGCCCGCCGTGCTCCATCGACCATCGGCCCTCCTTCCCTCCCCCATGTCATCGGCCGCGGACACGCGCAGCAGCCGCCGCGCCAGCACGGCGATGCCGGCCGGGTGTGCTGCCACGGCCGTGTGCCCATCCACGCACGCGCACAGCCAACAGCTCGATGGCGGCACGTCGAGCTCCAGCTCGATGGCCTGTTGAGTCACAGGGTTCAGGGACTTCCGCCTAGTGACTGTTGCCAAGCAGCGGCTTGACTCTGTAATTGTGCATGCTTACACCTTTGCTTGTTGCAGCCACCCAGCTCCCGGGAGGGTAAGGAAACCAGACATCCAGCGATGTGTAGCTGCTTTGAGCATGCCACCTTTCTTAATCGTCATCTGTGAGCATTAGGCTATCTGCACCGCAATACTGCAACCGCTACTGGACCGCAATACTGCACAAAATCTACGCACTGGTGTACTGCATGGACGACGCTAGGGGCAATCCCACGCTACTGCTAGCGCACTGCATGCTCTGTCGCCGATAGACTGCATGCACTCTCGCGGGACAGCTGTGGCAGCCTGGGCGTGGCCCGTGTCCTCGTTTTGTGCGCACAACTATTTCAACAAACTAAAAAATATATAACTCATAAACTAAAAATCCAAATTAAATTCTGTTTACACCATTAAATTTGTTTCAATAAATGCTTCAAAACAAGATCTCAAGTGGATATATTTCGATAAAGTTATAGATGAGTTCTAATATTAATAATTGATATAGAGTATAAGATATAGAGGATAATGGGTGTGAAAAAAAGATGTATAGATGAGAGAATCTTGATGATTGTGGACAGTCTTAGACTGAAATGTTGTAGCTCCCGTTTCTGCTCCCATCGCTGAATGTACATCTGTACGAAAATAAAAACATACTGAGTAAAAATAAACAGATGGTGGAGAACTCAAGAACGGTATTCTTCCCCTCACTACAAAGAACAAAATCGGACTTCCTATGTGCATTATGGGAAAATAGAACCTTTTAATTTAATTCGTGGAACGATGTGAGATTTTAATCGACGGAGTCGAGGTACTGCTGCCGCCGAGTGGGAGCAACCATCACCTCCCCGCGGATTAAAAACGAGCGGCGTGCGACCAGCTCGCTCCAGCCTCCGTTGGGCGCTGGTGCCCTGCGGCGGCGAGCCGTCGACCGGGGAGAGCGCCATCAGATTCCGGGAAGTGGAGGTGGAGGGAGAGGCAGCGAGACGAACGGGATAAGACGAAATGGGCCATCTAGCCGATACGGCCCACGGGCCAAATATGCCTCGGCCCGTTCAAACTCACCCCGACCCGGCCCACCAACACCTCGCCAGCTCACCTCCCGAGTCCTGACGACCGCTTCGTGTCGTGCCATCGTCTCGTCCGTCCCCTAGTCCCCTACGACCCTACTCCCTCCCGCACGGCCGCACGCCACCGTCCAGCAGCGCCGCCGCGGGGGAGAGGCCGAACCCTGCTCCGTTCGCCGAGGCGGAGCACGCCGTTCCGGACCACCTTCCACCGGGGCAAGCGCTAAAGTCGCCTCGAATTCTTCCCTGCTAGTAGCGTGCGCCGTACTCCGTCGCTCTACCAGGATGTCGTCGAGTGGGGATCCGCCTGGATCTGCTGGTGAGGGGCTTTCTCGCTCGCTTGCTTGGATTTTTTGTGTTCTACTCTCCTCCGATCTTCGCTGTGGTCGGAGAATCGAGTTCTTCCTCTGTGGATCGACCTCGTCCATGGCTCGATTAGGACACCGCGCGAGCTCGATATTAGTGTTAGGGTGTTTTTTAGGTGAATTACTGCTGCTGATAGCAGTTTATCTGCGCAATTCCTCGGGGAATCAGTTGTACCCCCACGCCCTAGTGAAGTCCGCCTCTGCACGCAAGGGATGTCAGTGATACTAATTTTGTAGCAACAGTGTATATTCTGCAATTGTTCGAAGAGAATTTGCTAATTTCATTTGGCTGCCCACTGATGAGTCGCATTAGGGGGAAAAAAGTGGCCTATTCAACTCAATTAGTTTATTACATTCCTAATGTGTTTGGTTTCTGGGGTCAATTATAGTGTTTACGGGTGTTGAATCTGGTGTGTTTGACCAGATATCGGTGCATTTGACCAGATTACTTGGTCTTCCTTTTCTTTTAAAAATATATAGGTAGTGTCCTTATACATTCTAATGAGTGAAAATAAAGGAGTTCAATGATAGCATGTTGACTCAACTATGGATTACGTATTTATGAACTCACCAAACTGTTGTCCAGTTCCTTTCAATGGTTGTTTCATTTTGCTTTGCTGTCATAGTTAATTACCACATGATGTGTGTTTATGTTCTTATCCTTTTCTTTTGCAGATGAGAAGAAAACTCCAAAATCCGAAGGATCTTCCGACGAACGTCAAGGGCTTCCTCCAGCAGGCTTTTCAAATCCTTTTGATTTTGCTTCTATGCAAAGTTTGCTCAATGTATGCCCCTCTATGGCCATATAAAGTCTGTAGTACATACTGTTCTTCCTAATTGCTTTTACAGGATGGTGTTGTTCACTTAGTCAGTATCAACACATTATTGTAGTTTTACATGCTTGCATTTTAGCTTTATCTGATTATAATGGACTCATTACAGATTGCTTCAAAGTTTACCCTTGTTATGTGCAGGATCCATCTATTAAGGAGATGGCAGATCAAATTGCAAAGGATCCTGCATTCAACCAGATGGCTGAGCAGCTACAGAAAAGTGCTCATAGTACAGGTGAACAGGGCATGCCTCCATTGAACCCTCAACAATACATGGAAACAATGCAAAAGGTCATGGACAACCCCCAGTTTATGACAATGGCAGAGCGTTTGGGGAATGCTCTTATGCAGGTACCATTGGAAAACCCCGGCTGGTTTCCATTGCCTTATTTGTCTATCGGTGGCCTAAGTCTGGGTTATTTGGCTCAGGATCCTGCTATGTCCAGTATGCTGGAAACCTTTAGTAGTCCATCACATAAGGAGCAGCTGGAAGAGCGTATGTCTCGCATTAAGGAAGATCCAGCTATGAAGTCAATTCTGGATGAGTTAGAGAATGGGGGTCCTTCTGCAATGATGAAGTAGGTCATATTTACTACAGATATGTTTTTTTAAAAGAGTTTTCTTGTGACATTCCTGTCTGTCCTAATCTAGGTACTGGAACGACCCTGATACTCTTCAAAAGATTGGCGAGGCAATGGGAGCTAGCTTTCCTTTTGGTCCAGGTTCTTCTGCTGAACCTTCTGCTACTGAAGAAACTGAGGAAGAAAGTGGTGATGATGATGAATCCATCGTCCATCACACTGCCAGCGTTGGTGATGAAGAGGTAATGAGAACATTGGTTTGAATGTTTGGTTTTATTTTTGATTGAGTTGTTTTGAACTTTGCATATATGTTATTATATTGTATGCTGGTGACACTACAAATCTACTTCATCGATGTCCATTACTACCTTTTAGTGCTTGACATATATCTGTTTAATCTGAGTCAAAGTTCAGCTAGGCGCTAGTCGTGATCTAGGCGCTGACCCTCAGCCTAGAGCCTAGTCGGGATTAATTGCGCCTAGGCGGTCCTAGACGTTTTCCTAGGCGTTTTAATTTATATATATACACACACATACATCTTAATTAAAAGAAAAAAAATAGGAGATATATGGACCTAAAGTTAAAGAAAGGCCCATAAAAAAAGCCCAACAGCCCACCTTATCCACCCTCACACCTTATCCATCCATCCAGCCCCCTCCCACCACCCCATCAGCACCCCTCCCCGCGCACGCGCACGCAGCCGCACGACGAGCGCCGCCGCCGGTCTCTTCCCTGCCGCCTCCACCACCTCCTTCTCTTCCTCCTCCGACGCCACCTCCACGCTCGAGCGCACGTCGCCGTTAGCAGCTCCTCTTCCCCCACCGGCGACCTCCGCAACCCCCACCGGCGCTGCCGACGAGCCGGCGCCGCCTGGGGTCCGACTACCCCATAGGCGAGGCGGGCACCCTCCGACTCGCGCCTAGTCGCGCCTAGTCGCCGCCTAGGCGGCGCCTAGCGGAACTTTGATCTGAGTTATGCCAGTGGAACATAGAAATCTTGTAGCTGTCATAATCATGTTGGTGTTTTTAGGTTAAATGTTTCTTGTAGCTATTATAATAATGTGAATGTTTTCAATTAAGATTAACTTGCTTACATTGCTATCTTGAGATATTGACTTTCTGATTCTCAGCAAATTCACTAGCGCGTAGCATTGCAGCTTTGTGCTTATCGGTCGTTCATGATTTGCTCTTAAATAGCCTTCATGGCCATGGGCTCAGATTTGAACCTGCAATAGTATGTTCAGTGTTCATGTGTTCATAAATTGATGTATGTTTTATTAATTACTATCCTGATAAAGTCATCGATTTTGCATGTTTTGTTCTAAACATCATTTATCTGTCTTCACTGTAAATACAGTCGCCACCTTGCTACTGGGTTTTTATTTTGATATGCTGATGTTGCCTTCTAAAATTTATGCAATAGGGTCTCAAGAAGGCACTAGTTGGTGGAGCAGACAAGGATGAAGAAGACTCTGAGGGAAGAAGGGCCTTACATTTTGCATGTGGGTACGGTGAGGTATGCAGATCTCTTCACCCTTGTTAATATGTGATAAATTTGAACTTGTAGAAGCAATGAATGTCCAATTAATATCAGCACTTCGAAATTGTTTATCATACTGCCACATGACTAGGCAAGCTATGAACAAAATCATATTCAATTTACAAGTCACATGGGATCTCCATTTCCTGAAATCTTAAGAAACTTTTGACATAGTTAGAAAACTATGGCTTTATAAGCCAAAGAAATACAAAACCGTGGTTTAGAGAAAGAGGTCATCAGTGGAGTTTCTGAAATTCCAAAAGGCCATGGTTTTTATTAAAACATGGTTTGAGAAACTACAAGGTTTGTTGTATCGAAACACCCAACAGCTTTGTAAACGAAAATAGTTTGCAAAAAAAACGTAGCATTTATCCACACTCCAAAAATATTTTGCATGCAAACAGGGCCTTATTCTTTTGATGTTTTCAACACCTGTGGCAGTTTGCTAATTACTGTTTGGAAACCAGCCAGCCCTTGAATATTTAGCTTGTTTATGGTCTAAAAGACATGTTGTTACTTTTCAACTTGATAAAATCTAACTGAACATGGTGGGTTTCACTTTATTTGTTTTGCGCGCATAAACATCTAAATAAATTTGTGAAAAATGAAGAAGGTGTCACCTTGGAGCCCCTACACTCGTTAAATTTAAGGCAACTGTCAAGACATACCTATTACCTCATATTAGGGGCTGCAAAACACTTCCTTCGACTTAGGTGGTGGCCTAGGCTGTTTTTTCAAACACAGGTGGCTATTAGTTTCCTAGGAGTTGGTAATGGTTCACTTCTGACTTTGAGATAACTCTTGTGGTATTCAAAGTAGTTTTTAGTACCCTTTTGTTTAGAGTAATTGCAATTTGTGGTCTTTAGGATTGGCATTTTAGTCCTTTGAAGGTTATATTGATGCTGGAACATTAACGTCTGGGAGTGATTGTATGCTCTTTGTCATGATTTCATAGGTATAGTAGAATCTATAACGTTAGATGGTAAAATGCATTTGGGAAATGGGTACGATTGTTACATCTATTTGGTATCTTTATTGATACTGGTTTTAAAGAATTTGTGAACTCCATTTCAGTTGAAGTGTGCCCAGATCCTTCTTGAGGCTGGTGCTGCAGTGGACGCTTTGGACAAGAATAAGAACACCCCACTGCATTATGCCGCTGGCTATGGCCGGAAGGAGTGTGTGGATCTTCTTTTGAAGCATGGTGCTGCCGTGTAAGTTAAATCATCTCCTTCCTTTCCCAAGTGTGATACTATCAACGTTGCTTTGACTGTCTCCAACTCACTGCAGCACGCTCCAAAACCTGGATGGGAAGACGCCCATTGACGTTGCTAAGCTCAACAACCAGGACGATGTACTCAAGTTGCTCGAGAAGGACGCCTTCCTTTAAATATCATGCCTTCCATAGACACATGGACTCTTGGTTCAAGTATGGTCATGTTTCACACCGCTTGTTTTTGTTTGGATAGCCACATATCAGGGCCTTATATCTGTTATTATGCCTAATTGCTATCTGGTCTAGCTAGCATGCGGGTCATGCTACAGTTAAGGGGCTGCTGTTTGAACATGCCTGTAATGGTCTACCGTACGTGACTTGTCTATTCCCACTTCATTTCTGATATTGAAGCTCATATGCATGTTATTTCCGGCCTTCCGGATCAAATTTCATGGTGGTGTATCATGGATAAGGTGAGGCGTGGTTACTGACTACTGTCTTGTGCTTAAGAGACTATGGCGTGAGGCGAGGTGACGCTTTATAATTATTGCAGTAATAAGGAAAACTTCAGCAGCTTGGAGCAGTAGATGAGCAAAAAGAAAAGAGAGAAAAATGGATGAATACGAAGTGCGCTGGTCCAGGCCACCATGCAGCCCATGTGCCCCTCCGCTCCTGGAGTTCATCTAGAGTTATCATGCATAATTAATTGGTCCTTTTAACACCCAGGCTAATTAGAGATTCAGGGCATGTTTGGATGATGTAGATTTCAAAACTTTGGGTTTTATAATCTAAAAAGGTATAAAAACCGTTGTTTACATAAAGTAATGTTTAGAGTTTCTAAAATTCCAAAAAGATTATAATTTTAACAAAACGATGGTTTTTGATATGATAAGATTTGTTGTATCTAAAAACACTAGGTTTTTTTAAAAGCAAAGTATTTTAGAAAATCGTAGTAGTTTTCTAATATCTCAAAAAAAAAGCATCTAAATGTGGCCTCAAAAGCATTCTTTCGGAGGATAGTTCGGTTTTTCTTGCTGCCTTCTACCTAAACCCTTGCCGCCTCTCAGTGACTCGGCCCTTCTCTAAATCCACGATCTCTTCTCAATCTTCTGGTTGGATCTACGCTAACACATATCACTTGTATCCTCTGTTATTTGGACCTTTCTCCCAAAACCTTAAGTTAATAACCAGATGTAGGCAATTCACTTATACTTTATACTTCAAGACTTTCCTCATGTAGAGATTCCCTTAGACCTTAGACGTAAAATAGGAGCGAGCAGTATTACTGTTTGTATCAGAGTTAGAGGTCTCGAGTTCAAATCCTGATAAGTGATTAGCGCAATTAATAGAGAATACAAGTGAACTATAAGTGTTTGGTTCGCTACCAGAGAATGCCCTGCCGAGCCGCACCCTCTGTGCCACAATTGTGGCTTGCGTTTGCTTCGCTGCCCCGTTTACGGCTGCCGCAGACTTATCAGACTCGTCTAGTTCAATTTGGGTGTCAAATCGTGCCGCAATTGCGGCGGCCGTTTTCAGCGCCGCATCTTCGGCACGCCAAAGGCTCGGTGCGGCTTTTTCTTGACACCGTCCAAACGAGTAAGGCGAAATTGGTTAAGTTTGAACATTTGGCAATGTCTCCGCCCCTTCTTATGGTTCACCGTTGGTGCATTACCAATTGTTCTTCTTTTACATTAATAGGAGTATACCACTATTTCCGTCAAGTCTCAAGTAAGTCCTGCTACACTTCATCAAATTCTCTGATAATAGTGCCGCCCTCAAGCAGTCAAGCCTGAACTCTCAAGCTCTTCCTATATTACCCTACTGCTATATGCTCCCGCCTTCCAAGCCATGCAACAACTCATACTCATCACAGCTAATCTAGTAGCCTCCTGGATGTCTAGCAACCGATGGACCCTCTCGCTGGAGAGTGGGGACGGGGCAGCCATTGCTGGCACCTGAGCTTCACAATGGGTTCTGCGTTCCAGCCTCCTCGTCCCGGTCCTTGCCATGCTCGTCGCTGGCCCCGGCGACCTGTGCTGTCTCCTCCACTTCATTGGAGCCCCTGCGTGCAACCAGAGTCCTCTTAGTCTCAGTAGTAGTAAGAACCATATGTGCAAGTGTGCCAGGATGCAACCACAGCTGAAATGATGGTGAAACGAGACATACCTGTATGAGTATAAGACGATGCCGCCTGCAGTGGCAGCGAAAGCAACGAAGTAGATCCAGTCGACCTGGCCAGGCCATGTGTAAACACATTCTCGGTGAGTACATTTTTGTCAGTTGTAGTATTGCTTGGAAATGAACAAGCTAAGTCTTCTTCGATTGGTTCCAACTTGATCATGTTTCTTAGCAAGGCACTAGTATCTAGTTCCCCTAGTAGGAATTCTGAATGTGTAAGAGGAATGCAGTGCAGTGGGCAAACCTTCTCATGATAAGCGAAGATGCGGATCAGAACAGCCCACATGTCTGAAGTCAGGAGCGAGAGGTTCAGCATCGTTGCGCCGCATATCTGCAACAGACAAAGGGAATGCGAATGCGAATGCAACGTCAGAAAAAATATATATATACCGGAAAATACATACTAGCAGTCAGGATCATCAGTTAAGCTCAGCAATCCTGCAGTACCTTTAATATTATCGGTACAGTTGAGTAGAACAGGAACATTGCTACTGCGAATCCAAGAAAAGGGACCACCTGAAATAACAGAAAAAGGCCATGACAAGGAAGATCATAACCATGTCTGGACAATAGTACAAAAAATAGTATAGGATTTGCATCGATCAGAGCTTAAGGAATGAAATCAGAATGTTTGGCATCAAGAAGGATGGGGAGAGATACTTACAGAACCGGTAGTCCATGTAATCGAGTGAAGTTCTTTTCGCTCGAGTATACTACTGTTGCAATGTCAAGGAAACAACAAGAAAGAAATTTCCTTCGATGGAAGGAGGGTATAGGATATGATTGAAAAAAATACTAAAATGGGTTAATTCCAAAGGATACATTTGTATGCCACTGACAATTGCTCCAAAAAGTCCCAACATTGCCATCAACTCCACTCTGTTGCTTTTCTTGATAACAAACTCCTGAATTTCAGTGAGAAGAATTGCTAAATCTCTTTGTACACGTTTTTTTTTACAACAAACAAGAAACAACTGATGATCATATAAATAGTTGTAACATGCAAGGAAAGCCAAGCAAGTCGCTGATTACCTCAGTAACATTACTGCAAGCATAAAGCATTGAACCAAGAATTACAAACAGATCACCCTTCAATGGATTAGGTCCTTCTGCAAGACATGTCAGCATGTAAGGGAAAAAGGAGAAATGCCATGTTCAGCAATGTTAAAAAAAAAAATCGAACAATTTTCCTATGCCAATCAGAGGCATGGACGTCTGATTGCTTTTCCTATGAACAATGTTAAAAACAGATACTTTATGGATATTGCTGTTGTTTTTATATGGGACTGTAACATTGGCAGATATATATAATACCATGAGAAGCACATTCTTACTAGCTCGATCAGAGGCATGGACGTCTGAAAATACAACTAGTATAAGGCCAACCACACAAACTCCGACGCCAAGGAACTTCCTCAACCCATACTTTGTCTTGAGAAACACCCAAGTAAGAACAATGACGCACGGAATTGACCAGCAATCCAGCAGCATCACGCTTGTCAAAGATGTGTACTGGTATGACTTCACGACTGCACAAGCAAACAAAAACATTAATGGAGCCAACAGAGACCTGAAATAATGGCTTAATTTGTGTTAACTACGTACATACCGATATAGTTAGCTTCCACATCGATAATTCCAAGTATTAAGTAGTAGTACCATTTGATCTGCACACACAGAAAAAGGGTACAGATTATGCATTACGATGAGGACACCTATAATTAAACAGTGTGCCTACTGCCAGCCAAAAAATTGGCCTAACAACCAAGCTGTATTTGGAAACAGAATCAGAATATTTTCAAAAAGAAGGGCCGCAAGGCTAGCTGTGCCAATTTCTTTCAAAAGAGGAGTTTAGTTACAGCTTCGATCTAAGGGGAAAACAGAATCAGAATAAGCATCAATCCTGCTGTGCTCCTGTCCTACACCAAAATATCATGGTCCCTGACTATTAAGCAGCGATAAGATAAGATAAGATATACTACTATATATGTACATGTCAAACTTGTAGTAGTCTACAAGCAAGCTTCAACGGTGTAGAGATGGTCGGAGGGAAAGAATCCAAAACTTAGCCACCGAGCTGGTCAAATTGGAATAAGCCAAAAGGATGGACATGCGCCCGAGAAGCCGCAAAATGGGCAAGAACACGAATCAACGGGTTCTTTACGACACTGAACATTTTCCGTGTATGAACTTTCTGATATGACAGCTCACTCACTCTGACATAACAGTTGGAAACTTTGAAGGAAGGAAGAAGGATGCATTGCATACCGTCAGTGGTTGCCGCCTGTAGAGGAGAACGCCGCCGTAGGCCACAGCTAGGAGGATGTAGTTCAGGAGCGACTGCGATGTGGGCGCGTTGATCCCTGGAAACATGTTGCAGTTGCAGTGTCAGTCAACTGATAAAGTGAGCGAAACCAATTGAAACATAACAATTATTAAAAAAAGCAACTTTTTCTCCAGTGTCAAAGAGTTCGGGCACTGAGAATTAACTAGGAGTAGCACAGAAGCAGCAAAGGTGACATAAGTGCGGAAAGGCAGGCACGATTTTTATAATCGAAAAAGGTTACAGATTTTATACTGTGTGTCTGTGTGTGTTTGGGAAAAAAAAATCTGTGTCGAGGTGGAGCAAAAGCGTCGCGAGTCGACGGCAGAGGATCCAGATTCCCCTACTTCGTCGCTGCACCACCAGAAGAGTCAAAAGCGCAAATCTTTCCGGCGGATTTCGATCGATTTCGTCACGGAACGTGCGTGCGTGCGCGAGCGATCCCACAATAATTCCCAACATGCAACAACAGTACCGAGCACTCGCCGTCGTCGGCGGCGGCGGCGGAGAAGCAATCCAGCGCGCGCGATGGGCGGCGGGAAAGGCGACGCGGGCGTGTGTAGCGTAGTGTAGGAGGACTGTAGGTAATATACGGTACGTACCTCGGCGGGCGAGCTCGGAGGAGGCGAAGCCGGTGGCGGTGATGAGCAGCGAGACGAACTGCCCCAACGCGAGGCCCAGCAGCGTCTCCCGCCGCACCCACCGCCGCGCACCGCCTGATGCCGCACCCTCGTCCGGCGGCGGCGCCATTGGTTACCAGCCCTCTTGTCCTCCACGCGTCCTCTGCTCCTCGCCGCGCTGTCCGGCGGCCGCCTCACGCCGAGAGATCTATGAGGCGATCAGCAGAGGTGTTCCCCGAAGCTGTGGCACTCAACGCGGCGCGCGCGCGCCCTTGATCCTTCCGTCAGCGCGCGCTGGCGAACTGGGAAGGAAGCCAACAAGATGCCAAGGCTAACTAATTGCCAGCCGGACAGAACGCCCGCGGCCGCGCGCGCGCTAGCTGTGTGTGCTCTTCTGGCCTTTGGCGGTGCAGATTGGATTGGGCGCGGCCGGCCTTGTTGCGCTGCTCTGCTCTGCGACCAAGCAGGGGAGGATATACGAATGAGGTGAGGGGAGATATCGATAACGGCGATGGGGTTGGGTCGGCGCATTATTTTAGACTCATCATCGGAGGGTTAGGTGATGGACTGGATGGAGTTTGACCCTTGATAGGACGGCGACGCCCGTTCATAGGCTCGCTTGCCCTAGTATAAACACTCATGTTAGATTTCGGCAATCGGTTTATTATTGTTTTATTTTTTTATTATTATTATTACTACCCTCGTTTCTAAAAAAAATACAATTATAAAAACTGTGTCGGTTAAAGTAGCTCGTATTTAATCAAATTTATATTAAAAAATATTAGGATTTATGTCTTTAAATAATTTTACTATGAAAATATATTCTATAACTAATCTTATGATACAAGTTTTATATCACGAATGTTAGTATTTTTTTATATAAATTTATTCAAAGTTCAAATTGTTTGACTTCTCACGAAACGAGAATTATATTCTTTTAAGGACGGATGTATTATTAGGCAACCTAATGAATTTGATTTAATTTTATGAATAAACCTCACCTTAATCGTTCATCACTGATGTCATCGCACATTAATTAGATAGAATGTCTCGGCCAAACGTCAACGGTGAGGGCCTCTTTGGGACGTAGGAATTTCAGGTATCAGTTTATTTTCAAAGGAAAACGCAGAAACAAGGAATTTTTTTAGCGTTCCAAACGGGACCTGATTTTTTTCAGTGAAATTATTTATATAAGACTAAATGATAAGCAAATTGAATCTAAAAATTGTTCAATCTCAAACGAGAGATAGGTCCCACTTCTTTGCTACAAGTGGTCTCGTCTCTTTGCCACTTGTGGTCTCGCCGTAAAAAAATAAGGAGAACAGTGATGGCGGCAATGTCGACTTTTATGTCAATACTACTAAGAGCGTGTGTATTGTTACGTCACATGCCTATTGTTTGATTGCTACTACCTCTATCCCCCCAAAAAATATAATTCTCATTTTTCGAGAAGTTAAACAGTTTGAACTTTGACTAATTTTATATAAAAAATTACTAACATTCATAGTATGAAATAAGTATCATTAGATTTGTTATAGAATATATTTTCATAATAAAATTATTTGGAGACATAAATGTTAATAGTATTTAATATAAAGTTAGTCAAACATGAGCTATCTTGATCGACACGATTCCCAGAGTTGCATCTATTCTCGGACGGAGGTAGTATCTTATTGTGGTAGGTCATTGAAAAATCATGGTCCCTTGTGTTTAGACGATTAACGACAATGCTAGGTCACTATGACTAACGTATGTTTTGCAGAGGCAAAGTCATTTGAGTTAAGTCATTAGTGATGCTAGATGAATGGGCTTAATAGATATTCATGCCCCAAGATGGAAATCGTTTCGGTTTCAAAGGATGGTGATACAAGTTGAAGACTAGGCTAGTCCTTAGTGCCATAAGGTTGAGAAGGGCACTAAGTATAGACTAAGACTTTGTTTTTCCTTTGATCGTACTATTAAGGGGGGTATGAGGTTAGTAGCTTGACCTAGAAGAGTTTAGGAATGTCGATGTATGCACATTTATCACAACTAGTCCTAAAGATCCTGCTAATAACCCTTGAGATGGTAGGAGCAAAACCTGTCGGGTACGAAGGTAAGGGGTACCCTAAACCCTTCGATAAATTAACGCTAAACATAGCAACCATTTTTAAGGCAAGGATCAGCCTACTGTTCGGTAAGACGCGGCCCATCAATCGAGGGCCCCCGCTACACCGACTGCGGAAACCAGCCACTGGCCCGGCTCTGCCTCGACAACGAACGAGGGGTCGGGCGAACGACCCCCCGGCGCTACCTCGACGACGGACGAGGGGTCGGACGAACGACCCCCCGGCTCTACCTCGACGACGGACGAGGGGTCGGGCGAACGACCCCCCGACCTCTACCTCGACTTCGACCTCCTCAACCTGTCGACGCCTCGACCTTCCAAGCGCCGTCGACGGACGAGGGCTCGATTAACCCAACCACTCCGGCATGGGTAAAAGTAAACCCACCTGACGACATGGGCGCCTGCGTCCACTGTCAAATCCGCCGACTCCCCGTCCAGTCCCCGACTCCCGACGACTGTGCCGCCACTGCCGCCCTCTACGCAAGTATGGACTTCTACAGTACCCCTCGGAAAGTGAACAGTGCGACCCTCGACGACGGCTTCGGGAACGTGACAGAGTCATACGGGGCTCGACCCCCCCCCCCCCTCGACCGAGGGCTCGACCCACTCCTCTTCAACAACTCCGGTACGGAAGACGTCCCATCCGCCCCGTCCCGCTTCGGCCAGGGGACTCGTGCCCGCCTGCGAGTACTGTACTGTGACGACTTCTACTGATGCCACGACCGGGGACGCCTGAAGGACGGGAAGACCACGCCGCCACAGTGCTCGATGTCTCTTCGCCAACACTGTGCCGTGGATGCGCCGCCCATACTTCTACTATTAGGACCCTGTACCCTCGAGTCTCCCCCTTGGTCTATAAAAGGGGGACGCCGAGGTAGATGAAAGGGGGGCTCTTTCAAGACTTCTCTTTCCAGGTCTCTATTTGGGGACTCCTTCTTCCCGATCGGCTCCCACTTCATCTAGGACTCCGATCCGACTTGGGTCCTCAAGGACCCTAGACCACACCACACACACACAGCCGCTCGATCGACCCCTCGGGTGGCCGACTCCGTGTAACACTGCTTGTACCCCCCCTGTACGAGCACGCTTTGGGTGCGAGATAATACAAGTCATCCTCCCCCGCTGGACGTAGGGCCTTCTTTGCCCGAACCAGGATAAATCTTGTGTCCATCTTGCATCACGTCTGAGAGAGGGAGCACGCGATATACAAATTTACTCGTTGGTGGTCTTAACCCCCGGGTCATAACACCGATAGTTGGCGCGCCAGGTAGGGGGATTCGCGTGTCGATCAACTCCGAACTACTCTCTCAGATGGATTCCACCATCCCACCGTTCCCGTTCAACACCGTCATCTGGTTCGGCAGTCTAGGGTTCGTTTCTACGGACCAGGGCGACTTCATAGTCTTCCCCTCCGCCCGTGGCTTAGACGTCAGCAGTTCCGCTGCGCCGGAGCCAGCCAGGATCAGACGACGGTCCCTCCGCTTGCGACTCTGGCCTGCGATCAGGAGGAGCCACGAGCGACTTCGACGCGCTCGCCGTCGTGCGAGCTCTGGGGTGCCGGATACCGTTCCCTCGGTCCCAGCTGGTGACACGGCCCCTCTCCTAGGGGTCCGCTTGACCCACGCTTGTGGGCCGAGGGCGGGCGTCTCCCCGGGCGGGACTTCGACTCTTCTACGTCATCGTCCCCGGAGGCTCCCGTGGCTTCCCCGACACCTACGACCCCGTCACCACCGCGCGACCCGTTCCCGTACGGGCTCCGCAACAGTGCCGGGCTCTACTCTGCTTTCGCAGGGCAGCGAGTACATACCTACGACGAGTCTCCATGGACGCCGTCATGGGCGACGATCGATCCCGTCACTACCCCTTCACTGGGCGAGCCAGAGCTGCCCCGTACGTGGGGCACGTTACGGCGACGCCTGGAGGAGGAAGAAAGGGGCAGGCTCTTCCCCCACTTCTACCACGCCGACTTCGACTCAGACTCTCGACGAGAGTTACGACTCCACTCGGGAGTGCTTCCATCTCGACGAGCAAACCGTCCTCCAGGACGATGTCGACGATACCGCGGACACCAAAGAGGGGAGGGGGGCCAACGCCACACCACCTCGAGATGCCATTCCCCCAAGCCCTCGTAGAGCCGATCCACCCCCCGACGTACAGATTACACAAGTCCGAGAGCTCCTCGGCAAGCTCGAGGAAGAGCGCCTGCGTCTTCAGCAGCTCGAACACGCCCTCGGGCAAGATCAAGGGCGTCCTCAGGGTGGAGGAGCTCGCGAGCGGGCCCGGGAGGTCCAACGGCAGATCGTCAGGAGGCGAACGCCGAACCCCGAGTCTTCAACCGCGCCAGCCAAAATGTTGTAGCGGCCGCGATGCTGCTCCGCGACATGCCGGCGCCATCGACCCCCCAGGCACAACGTATCAGGGAGGAAATCCAGGGGCTACTCCAGACTGCGGCCGTCCAGCAGGCGGAGAGCTCGGCCTCGAGGCGTCGAGGGGCTGCCTCTGAGCGGCAAGCAGCGCCCCCTCGACAAAATCGGGAAGCCTCTGTCCACCAGAACAAGGCGCCCCAGGGCCGGGTCGAGCCACGACCGGTTCGGGAACGCCTCGTCGACGACCTCCCCCCTCGAGTGAACAATCGACGTCGATACGGCGACGCCGAGGCTCGAGGCTACAGCGCTCACCGAGGCGGGCGCTACGACAGCGACGAAGACCGATGTCGGTCTCCGGAGCCACCGGGGCCTCGAGTCTTCGGAAGAAATATCCGGCGGGCCCCCCTGCCCGTACGCTTCCGTCCACCCACCAGCCTGATCAAATACAACGGCGAAACCAAACCAGAGCTCTGGCTTGCCGACTTCAGGCTGGCATGCCAGCTGGGGGGAGCCAAAGATGACCTCATCATCATCCGACAACTCCCATTGTTCCTCTCCGACACCGCTCGAAGGTGGCTCGAGGAACTACCCCCGGACTTGATCCAGGACTGGTCCGACCTGGTTCGGATCTTCGAGGGCAACTTCAAGGGCACCTACGAGCGGCCGGGCAACTCCTGGGACCTTCGCGGCTGCAAGCAGAAACCAGGAGAGACCCTCCGCGCCTTCACCCGCCGATTCTCGAAGCAGCGTACTGCACTGACTCACATTTCCGACCACGAGGTCATCACGGCGTTCATCGCCGGGACAACCTGCAAAGAGTTGGTGCGGGAGCTGGGGCGAAACATCCCCAAAACCGCCAACGAGCTCATGGACGTCATCGCCAACTACGCGGCTGGCGAGGAGGCCGTTGGCGCATTCTTCTAGATTCCCCCAGCGAAGGGGGGGGCGACGCGGATGAACCCGTGGCTCGGACGATGGGCCCAAGAGAAACAAGGGGCCCAGGAGGAACAGCGACGGCAACGGCGGCCGGAAGAAGAAGAAGAAGAAGAAGAACCAACCAGGCCGGCGCAACGTCGAGCCCAACGTCGAGCACGACGACGACCCCGACGACCTTGTCGCTGCAGCGGACAAGCGGAAGCCTCGAGGACCCCCTCCCGACGGGGGCGTCTTCGACAAGATGCTGAAAGAGCCTTGCCCCTACCATATGGGGCCGGCCAACCACCGCCTCGAGGATTGCCGCATGCTTCGAAGGCACTTCGTCCCTCCTGGTCCCAGGAGAGACGACGGCAAGGAAGACCCACCCTGTGACGTCCACGTCAGGGGCGATGTTCAAAAGGGAGGCTTCCCCGAGATCCACGACTGCTACATGATCTACGGGGGACCCTCGACCCGCCTCACCACGCGCCAACGGAAGAGGGAGCGTCGAGAGGTCTTTTCCGTTCGGACCCAGGCCCCACGGTACCTCGACTGGTCCCACACGCCGATCACCTTCGATCAGGACGACCACCCCGAGCACATCCCCAACGCAGGGGTTTACCCGCTCGTCGTCGACCCGATCATCCTCAACACCCGCCTCAGCAAGGTGCTCATGGACGGGGGAGCAGCCTCAACATCATCTACGCCGAGACCCTCGACCTCCTGGGGATCCCGAGGACCATGCTCCTGCCCAGCGCGGGGGGATTCCACGGAATCGTCCCGGGGAAGAAGGCACTCCCGATCGACCGCGTCAAGCTACCGGTCTGTTTCGGCGTCCCCTCGAACTTCCGAAAGGAAGAGCTGACCTTCGAGGTGGTCGCGTGGCGAGGCACCTACCACGCCATCATCGGTAGACCGGGGTATGCTAAGTTCATGCCGGTCCCGAACTACACCTACCTCAAGCTCAAGATGTCGGGGCCCTCGGGGGTCATCACCGTCGACACCTCCTACGAGCACGCATACGACTGCGACGTCGAGTGCGTGGAAAAAGCCGAAGCCCGTGAGGATTCGGCTATCCTCGCGGCCCTCGACGACTTGTCCGGAGAGATCCCCGACCCCAAGCGCCACGCTGGCAACTTCAAGCCGGCGGAAGACACGAAGACCATCCCGCTCGACCCCCGCCTCGAGGATGGGAAGGTGCTGACGATCAGTGCCACCCTCGAGCCCAAATAGGAAGCTGTGCTCGTCGACTTTCTCCGACCGAACGCCGACGTGTTCGCGTGGAGTCCCTCGGACATGTCGGGCATCCCGAGGGAAGTCGCCGAGCACTCCTTGGACATCCGAGCCGGGTCCAAACCGGTGAAGCAACGCCTGCGCCGCTTCGACGAGGAGAAGCGCAGGATCATCGGGGAGGAGGTCGACAAGCTTTTGAAGGCTGGATTCATCAAGGAGGTACATCATCCTGAGTGGTTAGCTAATCCCGTGCTTGTAAAGAAAAAGAATGGGAAAGATAGGATGTGTGTAGACTACACCAGTTTAAATAAAGCATGTCCTAAAGTTCCTTTTCCTTTACCTCGCATCGACCAAATAGTAGACTCCACTTCGGGATGTGAAACCCTTTGCTTCCTTGATGCGTACTCCGGCTACCACCAAATAAAGATGAAGGAGTCCGATCAGCTCGCGACCTCTTTCATCACTCCTTTCGGCATGTTTTGCTACCTCACCATGCCCTTCGGCTTGCGGAACGCCGGGGCCACCTACCAGCGATGCATGCTCCGCGTCTTCGGGAAACACATAGGGCCGATCGTCGAGGCCTACGTCGACGACATCGTGGTCAAGTCCAGAACCGTCGGAAACCTAGTCGGAGACCTCGAGATTGCGTTTGGGTGTCTCAGGACTAACCGCATAAAACTAAATCCTGAGAAGTGTGTCTTCGGGGTCCCTCGAGGCATGCTCTTAGGGTACATAGTTTCCCAACGCGGCATCGAGGCCAATCCCGAGAAGGTAACCGCCATCACGAGGATGGGCCCAATCAAAGACCTCAAGAGCGTGCAAAGGGTTACTGGGTGCCTTGCCGCCCTCAGTCGCTTCATCTCGAGGCTCGGAGAAAAGGCCCTGCCCCTTTATCGACTCCTGAAGAAGACGGAACACTTCGCGTGGACCGCCGAAGCCGAGGAATCCCTCTCGAGGCTCAAGGCCTTGCTCACCTCGCCCCCGGTCTTGGTCCCCCTGAGCCCGGCCGAGCCCCTCCTGCTTTATGTCGCGGCAACTACGCAGGTAGTCAGCGCGGTCATAGTAGTCGAGAGGGAGGAAAAAGGACACGCCCTGCCGGTTCAAAGGCCTGTCTATTTCGTGAGCGAGGTCCTTTCCGAGACCAAGACAAGGTATCCCCACATCCAGAAGCTGCTATACGCGGTCGTCCTCACTCGGCGGAAGCTCAAACACTATTTCCTGGGCCATCCGGTCACTGTGGTTTCGTCTTTCCCCCTCGGAGAGATAATCCAGAACCGGGAGGCATCGGGAAGGATCGCCAAGTGGTCCGCCGAGCTCATGGGGGAGACCCTCTCCTACGCCCCTCGGAAGGCTATCAAGTCTCAGGTACTGGCAGATTTCGTCGCAGAATGGACCGACACCCAACTACCCCGGCGCAGGTTCAGAGCGAGCTCTGGGCCATGTACTTCGACGGATCACTGATGAAGACGGGAGTAGGCGCAGGATTGCTATTCGTATCACCCTCGGGGGTCCATATGCGATATGTCATCCGCCTCCACTTCCCCGCCTCCAACAACGTCGCCGAGTACGAGGCCCTCGTCAATGGCCTGCGCATCGCCATCGAGCTCGGGGTCCGACGCCTCGACGTGCGAGGGGACTCTCAGTTGGTAATCGACCAAGTGATGAAAGACTCGAGCTGCCACGATCCTAAAATGGAAGCCTACTGCAAGGAGGTTCGAAAGCTCGAGGACAAGTTCTATGGCCTCGAGCTCAACCACGTAGCCCGTCGGTACAACGAGGTTGCCGACGAGCTGGCCAAAATTGCGTCTACTCGAGGGACGGTCCCCCCCGACATCTTCTCGAGGGATCTGCACACACCGTCCGTCGACCTAGGCTCGGGGGCTCCCGCCCTCGAGCAAGGGGTCGACCCACCCCCCTCGACCGATCCCCCCTCGGCCGGGGGAGAGGTCATGGAGATCGACGGGGCCGTCGCAGTGCCAACCCCTCCGACGGATTGGCGCGCGCCTTACCTCGAGTACCTGACGCGAGGCGAACTCCCGGAAGACCGCACGGAAGCTCGTCGAGTAGCTCGACGTGCCAAAACCTACGTCTTGTACGGGGAGAGCCGCGAGCTATATCGACGCAGCCTGTCGGGTGTACTCCAACGCTACCTCACCCTCGAGGAGGGGAGGGCACTGCTGAGGGACCTACACTCGGGGGCTTGCGGCCACCACGCGGCGCCAAGAACCCTGGTAGGAAGTGCCTTTCGACAGGGCTTCTACTGGCCCACGGCAGTCAACGACGCCACCGAACTCGTTCGATCCTGCTAGGGATGCCAATTCTACGCCAGACAGACTCACCTACCCGCCCAAGATCTTCAGATGATACCCATAACTTGGTCGTTCGCAGTATGGGGGCTCGACATGGTCGGTCCCCTGAAAAGAACCAAGGGTGGGCACACTCACCTTCTCGTGGCTGTCGACAAGTTCTCGAAGTGGATCGAGGCTCGGCCCATCGCCAACATCCAGTCTCGGCAAGCCGTGCTATTCTTCACCGACATCATCCACCGCTTCGGGGTCCCCAACATCATCATTGCCGACAATGGCACGCAGTTCACCGGCCAAAAGTTCCTAGACTTCTGTGACGATCATCACATCAGGGTGAATTGGTCTGCAGTTGCCCACCCTCGAACTAACGGTCAGGTCGAGCGTGCCAACGGCATGGTTTTGCAGGGCCTCAAGCCAAGGATCTTCGACCGGCTGAACAGACATGAAAAAAGATGGGTCGAAGAGCTGCCCGCTGTGCTATGGAGTCTCCGAACGACACCGAGTCGAGCTACGGGGTTCTCCTCGTTCTTCTTGGTCTATGGGTCCGAGGCCGTCCTCCCCACCGACCTCGAGTACGGGTCCCCTCGACTGAAAGCCTACAGCGAGCAAGCCAACACAGTAGCCCGAGAGGACTCCCTCGACCAGCTCGAGGAAGCTCGTGACATGGCCCTGTTCAAGTCGGCCCAGTACCAGCAGACGCTACGATGCTACCACGACAAGAACGTGCGCAAAAGGGACCTCAACGTCGGCGACCTCGTTCTGCGCCGTCGACAGAGCAGCAAGCGGCGTCACAAGCTGACACCACCTTGGGAGGGACCCTTCATCGTGGCAGAGGTGCTGAAGCCTGGCACTTACAAACTGAAGAACAAGAAGGGAGAGCTCTTCACCAACGCGTGGAACATCGAACAACTACGTCGCTTCTATCCCTGAGGCCCCAGGGCCTTGTACATTTCCGCATTTATGTACAAATTCTCGAATGAATAAAATGTGCTCGAAACACTTTCACATTCGTTCGTAATCCGAAGATAGCCTCCACTTCGCCTCGACAAAGTCGAGCTCCCCTCGGGGGCTGGCAGAAGGGCACCCCCCTCCTAGGTCTCCGAAAAAACCCGTACGCTTCTTCTCGAAACTCGACCCCCTCTCGTTTCTTCGCCTCGGGCACACTTCGTAACTAGGTAAAGGCGCCTCGAACCCCCTAAGGGTTGAGGGTGTCGTCGAGTCAGGGACTCACCTATGCCCCAGGGCTACGGTATCCCTACTCGCCACCCCCCTTCCAGGGATAAGAGCGTGCGTCGAATACTTAAGTTCACGAGCGTCGACTCAGGCAAAGAAAAGCAGGGAGAGCCCGAGAAGTAGAAGTAACGAGACGAACCCATCCGCAACACTGAGGTAGCCTCGACTTTGCCTCAGCAAAGTCGAGCCTCCCTCGGGGGCTAACAGGGGGGCACCCCCCTCCTAGGTCTCCGAGAAACTCGAACGTTTTTTCGAAACTCGACTCTCCCTCTCATTCTTTCCCTCGAGTACGCTTCTGAACTAAGTAAAGACGCCTCGAGTTCCCTAAGGGTCGAGGATGCCGTCGAGTCAGGGACTCACCTACGCCCCAGGGTTACGGTGTCCCTACTCGCCACCCCCCTTCCAAGGATAAGAGCGTGCGTCGAACACTTAGTTCACAGGCGTCGACTCAGGCAAAGAGAAGCAGGGAAAGCTCGAAAAAATGAAATTAACTCTGTGCACATCGATCAAAACGCATTATATACAAAAGCCCTCGGGGGCTTGGCATTGTATCGGTACAGTGGCCTAACTATTACATGGACCTTTTTGTCTAGATATGGCTCGCAGGCCCGCGACCACCCGTCGACATCTCCCAACGACTACTCATCCGCCGAGGGGATCACGTCGGGCTCGAAGAGTTTCGCCAGCTGGCCTCCGGGCACCTCCGTGTGGTCCATCAGCTCCTGACACCTCGCGTCGTTCTGCTCCTCGGTCAGATCCGGGTCGGTGGCGAACCCGTCGACAACGAGGTTGAGATCCACGTCGTAGAAGGAGTTGACGACCGCGAGGGCCCGCTTCACCCCCACATGCAGGGCGGCTCGGACGTTCTCAGTCACCACCCGCATCATGGCGTAGAAGCGGCGCAGCAGGGATTCCCCCGAGTGTCCCCCTCGAGCTCCGGCTCCGGCTCGACCGAGAGGTCGTCGCAGAAGGTGTTGATGGCCGCCGAGAGCGTCGCGTTGAGGTTCACCTCAGCGCTCAGCAGGCCCTGAAGATTGTTCAGGTCCTTTTGGGCGCGGGCATTCTCCTCCGCAAGCTCTGCCGAAACAAGCACATAACGGTCAAAACCCGAAAGCAGAAAAAGGGTCGAGGCAGGACAGACCCTGCAAACACCCGAAACACTCACCTTGGGCCTGCACATCCAAGGCGGAGTAGGCCTGCTCGGCCTCCTCGAGCTAATGGCGGACGGCGTCAAAATCAGAGGACTGGTCCCTGACTTGGGCCTCGAGACCCTCGATGGTCTTGTATGCCTCCCCGAGGGCCTCCTTCTGCTTCATCACCACCATGCCCAAGGAGGTCGCGCGGGTCCGAGCCTTCTCCTCCGAGGCGGCCAGAGCGTCGCGCTCGCGGGAGACGGCGTCGAGGTCTCCCCTCAGCCGGACGACCTCCTCCGTGGCCTTGCGCTGGGCCTCGACGGCGGCATCCCGCTCCTGCCCAACGGCGATGGTCGACCGAAGGGCATCATCGAGCTTCGCCTGCGCCGACGACAAGGCCTCCCGGGCTTCCTTCTGGACAGCCTCGTAGCCGGCCTTCGCGTAGGCGACCCTCGACTCGACATCCTTCTGGATAGTCACCGCCTCCGCCTTCGCACGAGCGGCCTCATCCCTCGCCTTTTCCAGAGAGGCATGGAGGGTCGAGAGCTGCCCCTGTACCCGGAGAATGTACCGGGACTTCTCGTACGACCTCACCCGCAGCGACTGACAAGGATAAAGACGAAAATCGTCAACAAACGGCAACCAGGCAGTGCAAAGCGCTATCTAAGGTGGAATAGAACCTACCTCCATCCCCTTGCGTATGTCCGCGGCGGCGACCTCCGCAGCGCGACGCACCGAGTGCTCGAACCAGCCCCGGAGCTCCTCGACGTTCTCCCACCGTCGAAGCTCGGACTGGTCGTCGAGCGTGAGGAAGAGTCGCTCGGGGTCTCGAGGGTCCGCCACCTCGAGAACCTCCTGGCCCCACGCCGCGCTGCGGGCGGCGATCCTCTGCTCCATCGGCCCGGTGACGCCAATGCGCAGGTCCCCCCCTCCTTGGTAATCGGAGAGGGCGAGGCTTCCTCCTCGGCGCCAACTTGCGAGGACGTCGACGGCCCTGCGCGACGAAGGGCTCCGAAAGGTTAATACCCAGCAGAGCGAATCCACTGCGTCTCGAGCAAATCGAAGTGCAACTTACCTTTGGACAGCGGCCCCCCAACCTCAAGGGGAGGCCGAGCCACCTCCGGCTCCGCCCGAGGAGCCGAGACGATGGCCAGATCTGCCGGGTCCACCAACTCGGCCACCATCTCGTCCACTTGGGCGGGGGTGGACTCCATCAGCATCTCGCCCTGAGCCGGCGCGGATGGGCCCTCGACGCGCTCGAGCTGGAGTCGAGCCTCCAGCGCCGCCAGACCCTCGGGCCAGCGCCCCGGCACCGGGTGAGCCGGGGCCTCCCGCTCGTTCGCAGGAGCCTGGGCCTCGACCACCTCCACCTCCTGGGCCACGCCCGCTGTCGGTAGGAGCTCCACGCCCCCCGGGGCGCCGGACGCGACCCCCTCCGACGGCCGCGCAGGCTCCGCGACCGTCGCTTCGACGGCTACCACCGCCGGCGGGTCCGCCTCCTCCGCCGTTTGGGTAGGCGCCGAGGCCCCCTGTGCCTCCCCCCGCGCCGCCATCTCCGGGGCCATGGCTGCCTGTGCCGCCTCGGGGGCGACCGCTGAAGGGGGCGGGGCTGCCAGACCAACCTCGGCGGCGGCTTGCACCACAGCCCCTGTCTTTAGCTTCTTAGCAGGGGAGGGGAGCGCAGCTCCCAGCCGGCGCTTCGACCTGAAAAAGGAGCACGTGCGCGATAATAAGCACGAGTCCTCACCGACGAAAAAAGAAAAAACGCACAACAACTACGAACTCGACTTACCCCCTCGGAGCCCGACGCTTCGGCTCGGCGCCCGCCGGGCTGGTCGAGCTCTGGGATGCCACTACCTGGGGGGCGGGGGTCGAGGCGGCACTTGCCACCTTCTCCCGAGCAGGGGCCGGCGACGCCACCATCGGCTTCTTGCTGGGCCCCACCCGCGCCGACGGGCCCGACGCCCGCGCGCTCGATGCGGCGGGCTTCGGGGGCTCGCTCGATCGACTCTTCGACGGCGACGCCACCTTCGCCCACTTGACGGTCTCCGCCTGCGTCGGCGGGCCCGACACCCGGGCGGTCGACGCAGCGGGCGTCGGGGGCTCGCTCGATCGACCCCCCGACGAGGGCCGCGGCGTCTGTGACCGCGTCTGCCGCGGCGTGGCTTCCTGCGAGGCCACGGGGCGCTCCGCCCGTGGCCCAACTTCAACAGGAGGAGCCGACTTCGAGGTCGACCCCCCCTCCCCACCAGTAGTAGCGGCCGCCTGCTCAGGCGCCGTCTCCTCTTCCTCCTCGTCCTCCTCATCCTCCTCCTCGTCCTCCTCCTCCGAGGGCGACAGCTCCTCATCGAGGCCCAACCGCCTCTGTTGGGCCCGGCGCTGCTTCCTCAGCTCTTTCTCTAGAGCCTTCTTGGTCTTCCTCTCCTTCTTCTTGTCCTTGTCGGCCTTTTGCTTCTCCGCGCGGAGGCGGTTCGCGTCCCTCATGGCCCGGTCCTCTAGCACCGGCGGAAGCGAGCGCTTATAGGACACATTCCCCTGCGGGACGCAAGGTGGTCAGAGAACAAGCAGAAAGGACGGAAGGGGCGGGCGCGAGGACTTAAAATAAAAGGAAGGATCTTACCAGCTCATAGAAGCCCTCGTCCGGCTTCATGGGGACCTTTGCGACATCCTTGAGGGCGACCCCCCCCCCCCCCGCGAAAAAGCGGCGGACGCGGCTGACCACGCGGTCTGGGGTCAACTCCTCCTCGACGAAGCGGCACCCCGACACATCGACCCCCGGACCCATCTCGTCGAGGCGGAGGGGTCGAGCCATCAGCGGCAGAACCCCCGTCGGTGGAACGCTGACGCAGCGATCTCCGCGGTAAGGCCCTTCTCCTTCAGACGCCTGAGCGCGTCCAGCAAGCCCTTGAGGTGTCTTTGCTTGTCCGTCGGAATGCCGTACCTCCAGCGCTCGGGCTCGGCGTTGAGTGTCCTCCCGGTGTACGCTGGGAGCAGACCGTCGTCGTTCCTCAGGTAGAACCACCCTGAATGCCACCCGGATTGGCTCGAGGATGGGTTCGCAGGGAGCCAGAGCTCAGACCGCCTGGCGTAGATGCTGCAGCCTCCGGCCCTGACCTCCCGACGGACGCCCTTGCTGCCCGAGGTGGTGAAGAGGTTGGCCTTGAAGATATGGAGCCACAGATCCCAATGGGGCTCGATCCCCAGATAGCCCTCGCACACCGCGGCGAAGACCGCCGCCTGGCTGACGCCGTTAGGAGTGAGGTGCTGGAGCTCCACTTCATAGTGGTGGAGGAGCGCGCGCAGGAAGCGGCTGGGTGGAACCCCCAGTCCCGCCCGGTGGAAGGCCTCGAGCGACACCACGTACCCCTCCGGCGGGTTGGGCTCGGCGTGGTCCGGCGGCGGAGCTATCCACTCCGGCCTCTCCGTCGAGGTGACGGGCCGGAGAAGCCCGCTCTCCACCAACCCCTCCAGATACGACTGACGGACCGAGGAAGCAGGCCAGGCGCCGGCGCCGAAGAGCTGGAAAGTGGCCATGGGAACGGTGGTTTGCTCGGGTTTGGAGGCGGAAGGTACGTTCCCTATCTTTCTCCTTCTCTCTCACTCGCACAGATTTCCTGCTCGCGGGACGCCTAAGGCAGAGGCAGAAAGAGGAAGGCGAGGAAGACGAAGGCAAGGAGGAGGGGAAGGCAAGTGCGCGTAAAGGGCACCGGACGCCTCGCCCTCACTATTTATACGCGGGAGGCCAACAGACGGATCCGGCACAGGCAAGAGAATCTCCGCATTTAATTCGCATGTACTTCCTTCCTCGTATTCCCTCCAGGATAAGGCGTAACGTCCCATCATCGGGTTCCGCGCCGCACTCCGCGCTGTAACCGCACTGTTGCGCCGAACGGACACCACCTAAAAAGGCGCGCGGACGGAAACGTCGCCTTCGAGGGTAAGGAATCTTGAGGCAGCAAGAGATGGCCCTCGAAAGAGGGTTCGACAGCTACCCTCGAGTGCCCGAGGCCAGAAATAACCTCGGGTTAGGACCTCGGTCCACCCCCAAAATCTCGAGGGGACAAAGGCCGGCCTACGAACGGGCTCGATAGCCCCCCTCGAGTGCTCGAGGCCTAACAAGGGCCTCGGGTCGTCAACTGCAGATCGTACATGGCCTCGAAGGGATAAAGGCTAGCCCGTCTGGGGGTTCGACAGCCTCCCTCGAGAGCTCCGACACAGGTATGTCCCCAAGTTCAATACAACAGCCACCTGCTTTTCCCCTCGGCGGTCCACAAGGTCGGACTCCTCCTCCTGAGGATAGCGTCGGATGACGAACCATCCGTCAAATCTTGAGGGAGCGAAGGCTAGCCCTTACATAGGGTTCGACAGCCGCCCTCGAGTACCTGAGGTCAGGAAGGACCCATGGTTATCGGACTCCGGTCCACCCCCAAATCTTGAGGGAGCGAAGGCTGGCTCCACGAACGGAGTTTGACAGCCGCCCTCGAGTACACGAGTCAGGGATGTCCCCGGAGGCTCGAGAACGAACTCTCGAGACTCCCTAGGACATATCCGAGGCATACCTAGGAACACCTAAGGATCCCTACGCTGGGAGGCACCGAGCCACCAACTCCTATCGAACGGGGTTGGCCCCTTGGTGGTCCATATGGTCGTGCTTAGCGAGCCGTACGGCTTGCTTAACAATGAGAACGCCTCTGGGCCGCTAGTCGATCCCTATCGAACGGGGTCGAGTTCTCACTCGGATTTTTACCCGTACAGGGCACCATTTCTAATGGACTCATGCCCGAGAACAGCTCACCGAGGACTTCGGGTTCGCCGTCCTAACGAGGATAGCTCGATGCTCTTCACCCCACGATCTGAGCGAAAGGATCCGTGGGAAGGACGCTACGAGGTAGTGAAGGCCTAGCCATTCGAGGGCTCGAGGGCCCGACTACGCACGGCACCCCTCGACGAAAGAGGGTCGAAAACTCGTAACCTGGCAGACAGAGTCGACCTCTTGGGCGGGGCGCTCTGACTCCAGCGGTGCTCGAGGGAGCGAAGGCTGGCCCCCGGTAGGGTTTGACAGCCGCCCTCGAACACTTCTCTTTGAAGGAAAAGGAACGGGATCGACCCCTCGACAAGGTGCCGCGTCTCCAGGTATCCTTTAAAGACCCCACTACATAACGTATTTTAGCCCCCAGAGGAGTTCTAAATCACTCCTCTGGGGCCTCGGGGGCTACCCCCGTGGGGTGCGCTCGCGCGCACCCCCCGGAGAGTCGGATTTCTCACTAACCCTGCAGGCCGAGGATAAACCCTCCAGACAATTCTTGCTCCCCCCGAGAAACGCGTATCATAGCCCCCAGAGGAGTTCTAAATCACTCCTCTGGGGCCTCGGGGGCTACTGTCGGGTACGAAGGTAAGGGGTACCCTAAACCCTTTGATAAATTAACGCTAAACATAGCAACCATTTTTAAGGCAAGGATTAGCCTACTGTTCGGTAAGACGCGGCCCATCAATCGAGGGCCCCCGCTACACCGACTGCGGAAACCAGCCACTGGCCCGGCTCTGCCTCGACGACGGACGAGGGGTCGGGCGAACGACCCCCCGGCGCTACCTCGATGACGGACGAGGGGTCGGACGAACGACCCCCTGGCTCTACCTCGACGACGGACGAGGGGTCGGACGAACGACCCCCCGGCTCTACCTCGACGACGGACGAGGGGTCGGGCGAACGACCCCCCGACCTCTACCTCGACTTCGACCTCCTCAACCTGTCGACGCCTCGACCTTCCAAGCGCCGTCGACGGACGAGGGCTCGATTAACCCAACCACTCCGGCATGGGTAAAAGTAAACCCACCCGACGACATGGGCGCCTGCGTCCACTGTCAAATCCGCCGACTCCCCGTCCAGTCCCCGACTCCCGACGACTGTGCCGCCACTGCCGCCACTACGCAAGTACGGACTTCTACAGTACCCCTCGGAAAGTGAACAGTGCGACCCTCGACGACGGCTTCGGGAACGTGACAGAGTCATACGGGGCTCGACCCCCCCCCTCGACCGAGGGCTCGACCCACTCCTCTTCAACAACTCCGGTACGGAAGACGTCCCATCCGCCTCGTCCCGCTTCGGCCAGGGGACTCGTGCCCGCCTGCGAGTACTGTACTGCGACGACTTCTACTGATGCCACGACCGGGGACGCCTGAAGGACGGGAAGACCACGCCGCCACAGTGCTCGATGTCTCTTCGCCAACACTGTGCCGTGGATGCGCCGCCCATACTTCTACTATTAGGACCCTGTACCCTCGAGTCTCCCCCTTGGTCTATAAAAGGGGGACGCCAAGGTAGATGAAAGGGGGGCTCTTTCAAGACTTCTCTTTCCAGGTCTCTCTTTGGGGACTCCTTCTTCCCGATCGGCTCCCACTTCATCTAGGACACCGATCCGACTTGGGTCCTCAAGGACCCTAGACCACACACACACACACAGCCGCTCGATCGACCCCTCGGGTGGCCGACTCCGTGTAACACTGCTTGTACCCCCCTGTACGAGCACGCTTTGGGTGCGAGATAATACAAGTCATCCTCCCCCGCTGGACGTAGGGCCTTCTTTGCCCGAACCAGGATAAATCTTGTGTCCATCTTGCATCACGTCTGAGAGAGGGAGCACGCGATATACAAATTTACTCGTTGGTGGTCTTAACCCCCGGGTCATAACACCGACAAAACCCCTTCAAGAAACTTACTGAAAAGAGGTGAAAAAGAGGGAGAAATGAGCTCTGGACTAGTTTGCCTAGTCAGACCATTGGAGGTGGTCTGACGGTCCCTGACTTAGGCAAAAATTCAGAGAAAAAGCTTCGGACCACCTGTTCAGAAGTGCTCCGGACCATAGAGGAATGGTCTGGTGGCCCCTGTCAGAGGAAGTGAGCCAGAGAGAAGGCTCCGGGACTAGTCCGACGGTAGAGTCCGAAGGCTAGTCCGACGCTTTGCTGCTGAGTGAAGTTTTCACTTAGTACGCACCCTGGTTTCAGACCTGTGCGTCGGACCAGGGCTCCGGACCAAGGAGAGTGGTCCGGAGGTTCGAGGATGAGAATGAGTTTTCACTCAGTGAGCACCCTAGCTCCGAACCAGAGCGTCGGACCAGGGCTTCAGACTATCGCAAGTAGTCCGAGGTGCCTGTTTTCAGTTGGAGTTTGAACTGAGAGTGAGCACCGGACCAGTGTGCATGGTTCGGTGGTGTGGGCTCCGGACTAGTCCGACGCCTACGCAGAAAAGAGAAAAAGTCAGAAACGACTAGTTTTGGAGGTGGGGACTATTTATCGTTGCTCATTTCGTCCAAGTGAGCTCTCTTGGCCATTGTTACAGCTGAAGGAACCTAGAGAGAGTTCTTGGAGAGCCAAGTGCCTAGAGAGGGAGAGATTTGAGAGAATCCATCTAGTTCTTCCTTCCTAGAGTGATTAGGAGTGACAAGTGTGTATCCATCCACCTTCCTAGCCTTGAGTTGGTCAAGTGAAGGTCTTGTACTTGTTACTCTTGGTGTTCGACAACACCTAGACGGTTTGGTGGTGTTCGGAGGAAGTGATACCTTGCGAGGTGCTCCAACGAGGACTAAGGGGTGTCGACACCTCGATACCTCGGGAAAACATCGCTGCGTCAAGAATTCCTTTTCCCTAGCTCTTTACATTTTTGCACTTACATTCCGTCTTGTTCTTTCATTCCTACTAGAATTGCTTAGGTTGTCTTTCAATTCATATGTCTTGCTACCGCTTTCTAGTTAGGACACACTTCCAGTAAGCACTAGGGGGTGATTGGCATTGTTAGGTTTTAATATTGTTGTAGAAATTTAAAAGAAACTCAATTCACCCACTCTTGGGTATCTTAATCCTTTCAGCCACACGTTTGCATGTAGCCATTTTCTGTGACAGATGTTATATTGAGTTCTTGCCACCGCCTCAATTGCCGTTGTGGCAAGCTTTGGTTAGAGCCAAACATAACCTAACTATATGCAACATTCCAAACCATTTAGATGATTTTTGTTTTTTTACTAATAATATGTAATCTCACCGTCGAGTGATGGATGTAGAACGAGATTGAGGGGTTGATCTCTTCTTCTTCCTCTAATTTCTTAATTTTTCTTCTTTTCTTCCATTTTTTTCTCCCTCAACCTCTATTTTTTTCTTCTCTCCTTTTTTTTTGCCACAATCTCTATGTAATACGATGAAGTCAAAATTAATCATTATAGGAGGGGAATTCCCTATCCATTCTTTTTCATATATAATTCAACATTGGTTCATACTGGCCGTACCTTTTAGGCTTTTAGTTTCCGGTTGGGGACAAAGGTACATATATCTAGCTTTCTCCGAGTGAGAACGAACGGATGGTGTGGTCTTGCTTCCATGATTGGGTTGGAGAGTTGAGACGTGTGACAAGATGCTCCTTTATTTTGAGACTTTGACCCTCAAAATTATCTTTGCTTTATTTTAACACGGCCAAAAGTCTCGCCGCACCGCAGGCCGTCCGCCACAATCTGAGACGCTCCACAGCGACGTGTCTTTGTGCTTTATATATTCTTTGCTGGGAACTCATCGAAAAGTTTTTACAACCACTACACTACGTAGGTCTCTCCCATCGATCATGTGTCATGCTCAAAAGCCGTCTTCAATTCTTCCACTCACACTAAAGCACACTGCATCATGCTAATTATCCTTTGACCAATATATTTCCGACAAAATCATTTACTACCATTTACTAGTTAATACTATATATACTCCGGCCTACTAAATAAATGGCAGCTATTTTAGTAGGCTAACCAATATATTGGGTCTTCATGCCGGTCTCAACCCAAAATTACTAGGCCCCATTTGGATCCCTAGAATTAAATTTATTTTAATAATCATAATTTAAAGACATATTAATTAAGCTAATATGATTATATATGGATTATAATTGCATATTATTGTTCACCGAGAGACATACTTATTTGTTGTATTTCTATCATAGGAGGGAGAGTTTGAATAACGTGTTATAAGTTGCAAATAGAAATATGAAATGGTGATCTATAGAATCAATTTCTATCTCTCACCCTATGAATTTGAGATAGACTTAAATGTGAACTTTACAAAGTGGTGGAATGTCAAATTCTAAGTCAAATAGTTTATTTTATTAAAGTAGATTTCAATTCCTCCAAATGAAGGGATGCACCAACAGCCCCTAAGAGTATTTCTATAGTTGTCGAGCCATATCCATATAGACACTATACAAAAATAAATAAATTTAATGAATAGTTTCTTCATGGTAAATTTTTGTCCAATTACTTATCTTCTCTCTCCTATGGTCCTCCTATTTATCATATCTCCTTATATTTAGGTTCATGTCTAGACATAGCTACCATTTACTTCTCTCCTCCTTAATGCTAATGCCACATCACTATCTTTTTAGTTAGTACCTTAATTAATGGCCATAGAAACAATCTTACTTTGTTCAGTTGTTGGCTGTGAATTGTGATTGCCCTTATACCTGTCCACCAGCTCTCTTTTTTAAAAGTTACTTTGTAGATCTTTTTTTGTGTGTGTGTGTGTGTGTGATTACTTACTCCCCTCTCTACTCCATCAAACTCCACCATGAATCGGATTCACTCTGAGTCCACCCTTTAGCAACTGCACATGTTTATCCTGCAGTCTATGGATGACTCGGTGAATTCCGAAACCCCCCCCCCCCCCCCCCCCCCCCGGTGCTTTGAAATGAAAGAAGAAGAAAAATAGACAGGAGCCCCCCAGGAGGGTGCACACGTTCGTGGTGTGAAAAAAAAAACTTTCTGCGCCACTGCCGGCGTGCATGGACGTGACTTGTGCCGGAGGCAGCGAAAACGCGAAATGCTCGATAGCCGAACGTTGTCAGCTGGAGTTGGGCGGGGCTGTGTCCCAGTCCCAGCCCTCGTCTGTGTCTTCCTGCAACTGCAATGCACCTAGCTAGGCCTGCTTCGAGCCCTCCCTCGTCGAGGCATAGCACTAGCAGTAGCAGGCTATCAGACAGACTTGGATTCAATGTTCAGTTCAGCTTCAGAGCGCAGCGTCGTCTTTACTGTAAACGAAAGAAAGATGGATGGGGCCTTCTTTCTTTGTTTTTTTTTTCCTTTTCCTTTTTTCCTTCTCCCTCTGTCAAAGTTCGTTCAAGACTGATGAAGCTTTACAGGATGACGAAGTGATGCAACCGCCGACCCTGCAAGATTTTCTACAGATTTTAGGTTGTTGTTTTTGTTTTTTGACAATTCAGATTTTAGGTTGTTATATGCTTGGATTGCAGTTGCACGAGCGAAGCAGTGGAATCAATTGGTCAGGAGGTAGCTCAGCTCCGCCACCATCTCCACTCCACCTGCACTGCCTGTCTGCCTGCACTCAGCACATCGCCAGCTTTTGTTTGTCCACGGTTCACCGATCTTGCTCGACTCGCCGTTGACCATCAACCTCTGGCCATGGACGAGACGAAATCCTCCAAGAAGGCAGCGACCGTCGTCCTCTACCCAGGCGCGGGCGGGCGGGGTCGGCGACGTCACTCCCATGCATGGCAGAGCTCGCCAAGGCCTTCGTCACCCACGGCTACCGCGTCACGTTGGTGCTCATCGACCCGTCCGGCGGCTCCACCGCAACCAGCGCCGTCGTCGCCTCCGATCCGCGCATCACCGTCCACGTCCTCCCTCCGCTTCCTCCGTCCGACTCCGACGCCGCCGGCAAGGTCACAAACGCTCTGCTCCTACTGCCGCGGCGGTACAACGGCGAGCTGGAGCGCTTCCTCCGCTCGAGCCGCGTCCCCGTGCACTGCCTCGTCGTCGACGTGTTCTACGTGGACGCCATCGACGTCGCCACGCGGCTGGGCGTCCCCGCGTACACGTTCGTCGCGACGTGCGCGTCGGCGCTGGCCGCGCTGACCCAGGTCCCGGCGCTGCTGGCAGGCAGGGAGACGGCGGGGCTGAGGGAGCTCGGCGACGCGCCGCTCCAGTTCCTCGGCGTGCAGCCGGTGCCGGCGTCGCACCTGCTCCGGAGCCTGCTGTTGCGCCCGGACGACGAGCGGTGCAGCGCCATGGCGGACGGAAGTCTGGGCGCGCTAGCTGCTGCACGGCCACCGGCTGCGTCGTCCTGGTCAACACGTTCGAGTCGCTGGAGGGCCCGGGCGTACGTGCAGGCGCTGAGGGATCCCCGCCGGTCTACTGCGTCGGCCCACTGCTCGGCGCCGGCGAGGAGAGTCACGAGTGCCTGGCGTGGCTGGACGCGCGGCCGGAGCGCAGCGTCGTGTTCCTCTGCTTCGGGAGCAATGGCGGCGCGCACTCGGCGGAGCAGCTCAGGGAGATCGCCGAGGGTCTCGACAGGTCCGGGCACCGGTTCCTCTGGGTCATCCGCGCGCCGACCGGCGACGACGAGGGGTTCCTGCCGGAGGGGTTCTTGCAGCGGACGCAGGGCCGTGGCCTCGTCGTGCGGTCGTGGGCGCCGCAGCTGGACATCCTCTGGCACCCGTCCACCGGCGCGTTCGTGACGCACTGCGGGTGGAACTCCACCCTCGAGGCCGTCTCGGCGGGCGTCCCGATGCTGTGCTGGCCGATGCACGCGGAGCAGCGGATGAACAAGGTGTTCGTGACGGCGGCGCAGGGCATGGCCATCGGCGTGGAGGTGAAGGGGTGGGCGACGGGCCTCGTCAGCGCCGGCGAGGTGGAAGCGAAGGTGAGACTCGTGATTGAGGAGTCCACGGAGGGGACGGAGCTCAGGGCGCGCGCGGCGGCGTGGAAGGAGGAGGCGCGGGCGGCGACGGCGCAGGGAGGCGCGTCGCGGGCGGCGTTCGCCCGGTTCCTCTCGGACTTGGAGAGCAGCAGGCCTTCAAGTTGAAGCGACGATGAGTTCTGCGTAGGCCCATGAGATGATGGGCCGTGGAGAAATTCTCACCGGGCCGGGCCCCCGCTCCTTCCATATGTCCGTCCGTTGGAGCGTGGGGGCGGAATTTTCGTCGTTGGATGCAGTTCCGTGCAATCTGTAGACCAACTACCAAGAACGAACAGTTGTTTGCCACCTAAAAAACAATGATGAGTTGGCGATCAAAGCAGATGCCTTTCAGCGAATTTTTAAGCTTGTTTGTTTATTATATATACGCCGGCGGCGACCAATCAATCAATCAATCAAACTGTCAAACTCCACGGCGACCAAATCCGCGGGAACAGGTGCGGGAGGCAGATCAATCAATCAAGCAATAATAGGGACGGATGATCACCAAACGCATTAGAAAAGCGCGGCGGAGGGAGCTGGAAAGCCGGCGGAGGCCGACAGGCAGGCAGGCAGGCTACAGCCGGAAAGGCGACTCCGCCGCCGCGCCCGCTGAAATGGCGAAATGATTTGCCTCCTCACCACCGCTCAGTCACAGCACACAGACAGAGACAGACGCCCGCCTGCACCCTCCCTCCATCATCCTTCTTCCTCCTTGCTCGCTCTCGCTCCTGAAGAGACGAGCCGCCAGCCCGGAACCCGGTCGAACAGGCCGAGGCCGCCCGCCTCCCTCCATTGCTCGCAACCACCTCCCGGCACCGGAAGCAGGTGAGGGTTTCACACCTCGGCTTGGGCGAATGGGGAATGAGGATTTGAGTGGGGAGTCTAGTCCGTTTCTTGGTGTCGCGGTTTGTGAGCTATTTGGGAAATTAAATCCTTGTCATTTGTGGGTTAAAAGTTAATGGAGGTGACTGCACTCGATTTTAGCCTAACCGAATGTTTGAGCTACCATCTCGAGATGTCATTGCTTGGTTCTCTGCAAATTTATGCTGTTATTTGGGCTTTGAAGAGGTCTCTATTGGTTGATCATAGCATGAAGAACCTATAGTGGCGTTTCATCTTCTTAAGATTATATATATATATATATATATATATATATATATATATATATATATATATATATATATATATATATATATATATATAATCTTCTGACTGACCAGCGTCAAACTGGACCAGGCAAAATTTCTTTTTCTGGTAAAGAAGCAGAATGTTGGTAGAATATTTATTGTACACATACATTTTCCTATTCAAATTGGATAAGCTTGATTTGACTTAGATGAAAAATATACACAGATAGTCCAGTCCATATGCAATCTTCTATGTATTCTGTTGAAGCTTTCCCCAAACATTAACATTTTGGGTGAAATGACTGCTGCACGTAAGTTATGGAACTTATTGATATTTACATCAAATACGCTTGCCTTTTGTCATTTCAAATGAAGGAACAGAAAAGGAAGACAAAGAAGAAGCAGGAGCAGAGTTGAATAGTAAGTCACTATGCGCCGGTGGTTTTGCTGCAGTCATTTTGACACGCCATACCTTCAAAATGAAAATGGATTTACAGGCAGTCCTGATAGAACAAGTGGTACGTACGTCTGTTGTTTACGATATGTTTCTTATATTTGTCTGCACTGTTATCACCGTACAGCAGATTAGAGCGCAAGTTTTGGTTTTGACGGAAAACTGTTTTTGCTAGACCAAATCCCATTTTTATTCCCTATGGCATGCCTGATGGAAAATTGGGAACTACTTTTTTAAATCATATAATTTCTCAACAGATAACGATGTGTTGGATATGTTTCACGTTTGCTGAATGTACCGTGTTGTATACAATATAAGCTCACTAATCTGCTGGTATCATTAAAAAATGCACCATGTTGTTGATCAAACAGCTGCACTTAAACATCGCAGTAAAAATTCTAAAGTTTTAAAGTGATATTAGTTCAGGCCTGGGTCAGCAGGCTAGCTGTACACATTCTTTTTTTTTCTAGAAAGATTAATGATTCTCAGGCCTGCTCTGCTACGTGGACAGCTCAATGGATGAGGCACAACCTCACCTGAAATTTTCATTTCAAAAGACGAACTGAGTACAAGCTTGCTACTACTTTGTTAGGTTCTTATCAGACCAGCATTAGTACCCGCACATGATATCTATCAATACATCCTTCTATCGAGAAACAACCAAGTAGAATTGACTGGAGGAGTATTTAAAACTTAGATTGAATATTTTTCCTTCTCATTCGAATGACTTAATAGTCTGATAAATATAGAAATATAGAAAAATTTAAATGTAGATGTAGCTACAATATTCTCAATGAAAAACCAGGTAAATCTTAGCTTACGTAAGGCATTTCAGGTAGCAGGTTTGGTACAGATGAGGACACTGATTAGTTAGAATGTCATGCTGATTGAACTTTTAGGTGGTTCAGTTACCTTCTATTTAGGTGCTTCTTACTTTATTCGTTGTTTTATGTTTTTCAATATCGAGATGGGATGACATACTGGCATGCCTATAACTGTCATGCGCCTTTTCTCTCTGCATTCCATTCCTTTGCTGCTGAGATCATAAGCATATTCAACATATGCCTTTCAGGAAACGGTTTAAATTCAAACAGTGATCCTGCAAAACCGCCTTCCATAGAAGTACCTGCATTATCATTTGATGAATTGAAAGAAAAGACAGATGATTTTGGGTCCAAGGCTTTGGTTGGTGAGGGGTCATATGGAAGAGTTTATTATGCTGTTCTGGAAAACGAACAACATGTGGCTGTAAAGAAGCTTGATACTTCAGCAGATCCTGAGCCTGATAATGAATTTCTAGCACAGGTATGGTTTGTGGTTTTCCCAGACCCTGATACTGCAAATAACTTAATTTTATTATACTCTACACTCTTATTAACTGCAATAAAATTGTTTTTGCAAATTATCCATTTTTTTATAATGTTTTGTATATTGTTTATGCTTAATGTTGAACAAATTTCTTTTTCCCTTTTCCTATTTTGGATATAGGTGTCCATGGTTTCAAGATTAAAACATGAAAACTTTGTGGACATGCTTGGTTATTGTATTGAAGGAGATCAACGTCTACTGGCTTATGAATTCGCTACAATGGGCTCTCTACATGATATTTTGCATGGTATGATCTAGCCACTTAGCTAATAGCCTAATATGCGGCATTTGGAGATAAAAAAAAATATTCATGAATGAAAACATGAAGTCCTTTTAAAACTGTTTTTTTTCTTTCAACAGGAAGAAAAGGTGTTGCAGGTGCACAACCTGGACCTGCTCTTGACTGGATGCAAAGAGTTAAAATTGCTGTTGATGCTGCAAAAGGTCTTGAATATCTTCATGAGAAGGTTCAACCTTCCATAGTCCATCGAGATATACGGTCTAGCAATGTTCTTTTATTTGAGGACTACAAGGCTAAAATCGCAGATTTCAATCTTTCAAGCCAATCTCCAGATATGGCTGCTCGTCTACATTCTACTCGCGTCCTTGGAACCTTTGGATATCATGCTCCAGAGTAACTATTTGGCATGAATATGCACTTTGCTCATAGTTTGAATAATGTATCTACGATTATGGCCCCACATAATTATCATTTATTTACCTTTATCCTCATCATAAAGAAGCATGCTAATAATCTCTTGACTATTTTGCAACTTATGAATGGCCAAAGGAAAATTGGTTACTATAAAATAGCTAAGAACCAACAAATGAACAGATAATAGAAATATCTAGTTTTTAGGTTTTAGATATTTGGATGAGATCTGATGAGTGCCACGATATGAATATTTTGGAACTTTATCTTTGTTCCCCATCTGATCGGTGACATACGAGATCTCTTATGCATTGCAGGTATGCTATGACTGGCCAACTGACTCAAAAAAGTGATGTCTATAGTTTTGGGGTTGTCCTTTTAGAGCTTCTAACTGGAAGGAAACCTGTAGATCATACAATGCCAAGGGGGCAGCAGAGTCTTGTTACTTGGGTATGAATTAAATTCTTCATAATACAATTCTCAATGATGTTTTAAAATCAGTTTTTTTGTCATTTTCCCTGGACAATTACCGATAAGCTATTTAGACCTGCTTCTACATTGTGTTTGTTTGTTATAATAATCCAAAAAATGTACATGATGACCCATAATGCATGCAAGTTCCGAGTTGTGCGGAAGGACCTGCAGAAATATAGGAAAAGAATATCAACAACTTTATGTAGTTGTTGTTAGTGATCTGATTTACCATGTATGTTGTTCCATGTTCAACTCAGGCAACACCAAGGCTTGGTGAGGACAAGGTGAAACAATGTATTGATCCAAGATTGAATGGGGAGTACCCTCCAAAGGGAGTAGCAAAGGTATGTCCCATTCTCTCCTCTATGTGTCCTTATATTTGTGATACAGAATTCCACATTTTTCAAATTGGCTACTGAAATTTGAAGTTATTAGTATAAACAAAATCAACATTAGTTGCAACAAATTTGTGAAATTCCAAGCCATCAGCAATTATTTTTCCTTTTGTTGTTGATGCAGCTAGCAGCAGTGGCGGCTCTCTGTGTTCAATATGAATCTGAGTTCAGACCAAGCATGAGCATTGTAGTCAAGGCATTGTCTCCTCTTCTTGTAAATGCACCATATCAGGCGGTTGGTGCCCCTGATATATCTTCAGATGCCTGACAACATTGTCAGCTCAAAACCCATGTAAAGAAACACCATTTGTTTTTGGTATGCCATTTTTACGAATTATTTATCTTTTCTGAATTGTATGTTTATTGGAAAGGAAGGGAGGAAAAAAAGAGTAATGCATTTATTTTGAACACATGTACTTCATATGCTTGAGAGCTGGTGCAGTTGAAGTTAATTGCTTAATCTACACATTTGAGCATTTGTTGTCCTTCCTCTGTTTCCACCCCTTTCTTAAAAAAAAAAATCATATCCTTATATTCTTTGTTGTGTATTTGATGTTTTGGTTCTTCAGGATTCAGACAAGGCCTATTGTGTAAGTTCGGTTGCAATTGTTGTAATCAGCTTGTTACCAGGGGTATAAATTTAGGGGAAATTCAATGAAATTTTGCGAATCCTACCTTACCTGCTGGTCAGCTAGCTGGTGAATGAAGAAACTTCAGTTTACTTTCAAATTTTCAATTGTATTATGATTATATGTAGTCGAATATTACATATACTGTCAAAAGATAGAACTGCAGTGGAGAACATTTTTCTGCTCCCAATTTTGCTGTCAAGGGCAAGTGGTGGCCACACTTGTGGAGTAACGAAAACTAGAAATTGCACGCTGGGGGTTTTGAATCAGGGACCTCTTCTGTTAAGCGATCAAACCATCCTGATGAAACTGATGGGACACGAACTAACACTTTTCACCAGAAATTTAAAATACCAAATTCATTTAGTTTTGTGTTGGGGTTTGGAATGAAAATTCCACAATTTACAAATCCAGGTAATTCTGCCCATGAACGAATCTTTTTGAATCCGGAATTGAGATATCCCTGCTTTGTTGTTGGGTGGTCTCAGAACTGAAACTTCTGAATAGTAACAAAAAAAAATGCCTTCACTTTGAATGAATCAATTCAATGTGACACTTCCAAGGATTTCAGAGAGCTTTCAGTATGTAGCAGACTACACCAAAATCCAAACGAATCAATTCTTTGGGTAATAATAGTATCCAGACGTCGTCGAAGTCCCAACGATTTCGTCCAGTGTTCTTGTGTCATCCGCGAGGCAGATGAGGCCCACCAGGCTGCCGTCGTCTCGTCGTCGTCGTCGTACAGAGGCGTGGCGTCGGCGACGACGAAGAACCGCTCCCCTGACTTCTTCACGGGGAACTTCCCTCTCCAGCATTTGCCGGCCGTGAATATGTTGCCGACGATGGTGTTCAGCGCTGGGATGTCGTCGGGATGGATGATCAGTCTCGTGATGTCCTGCCCGACTGCTTCCGCTGAAGTGTAGTGGTACAGACGCTCGGCGTTGCGGTTCCTGGATGTATGGGTGGATGGATTGTTACGAGGAAAAGCAACCAAATTTGGATCAAATTTGAAAAGCAACCAGAATATAATCTCACGCCATTGTTTGGAGCAATGCAGCAAGTTCAGAACTTGGTGAGAGTGCACAGCTAGTAGCTGGAACAGGAAGGGGAGTGTGTTGCCGTACATACCAGCAGAGGACCTTCCCATGGAGGTCAAGGACGTGCGCGGCCTGCCCCAAGGACTGCATGGCCATCATGTGGTGCCTGGCGGACATCCTGGTGCGCCGTGACCGCGACGTCGACGGCGACGGCGACGCCGACGAGGACTGCTCGGCTGCGGGATGATGATGCGACGAGGAGCCGCGGCGGCGGCGCTGGAGCTTGGACACCTGCCGCTTCAGCTCGGCCTGGCCCTCCTCCAGCGCCCGTATCTTCTTCAGCAGCTCACGCTCGTCCTCCGCGTCCATTGCCGACGGCCGGTCGGTGACGTACGACGATTGGTGTCGATCACGTACTCACTGGTGGATGGATCGAGGTGGCAGGAGACATATCGGTTGAAATGGCGGCACATATAGATGCATCAGCTAGCTAGCACAGCAGCGGTAAGAATAATCTAAGCCAACGAAGAAAACAGCTGGGACTGAGAAGACGGCGGCCGACCTCCGTGAAGAGTGTAGGGATACGAGAAAAAGATTATCCTATTATAGTTGTGTAGGCAAAAGGCCAAAAGCTTCGCTCATGCCTGACATATTCCGGGCTCGAAGATGGCATGGCATGCTGTTTGATGTCATGTGCATGCATATGCATGACAGCATGAGATGGGATGAGAGAGAAGAGCAGCTAGCATGGAGAGAGATCAATTCAGATCGTGCTTGCCGGCGGCCAATAGTTGCCGCCTTGGATCCTTCCATTCCATGCCTCTAGATGCAGTACGTGCAGTGAAGCTAGCTGGCGTCCTCGTTTGGAGATCGAGCGGACTTCTTTTACACTAGAAAAACTTAATGGAGATGAGAAAAAACGATTAATGCGGGTGGGCAAAGAAGAGCAGAGATGAACTCAGATTGATATGCCCGCCTCATCAAATAGGCGATGACGCTCTGCCTCTAGTGTCAGGGACTCAGGGTCAACTCCGGCGACGTGAAGGCCGGTCGAGCGACGTCTTGAGGATAGGCTCAGTGAGATCGTCGATGGACTCAACAGGTCTTTTTTTTTTGTTTTTTATTGATTATAACCTAGGCGGGCATGTCAACCGTCTCGATAGTTGGATGCTGATTTCGCTCTACCCGATGCTTTGATAGAGAGGAGAAGAGCAGAGATGAACTCAGATCATCCCCGTTGGCTCCTTGTCCAAGATGCTGATGACTACTACTGCAACTGTGACTTCAGTGGTACGTGTGCTGAGAGAGCAGTACTTTTTTTCTCTCTCTAAAGAGCCACCGACAAGAATATTGCAGGGCATATATTAACAGAGAAGAAGTAGATTATTAAAAAATAAAAATATATTTTTTTAGAATTTGGCAAGGAAAAGAGGGTCAAAAATAAAAAAACAACAACTAACTCACAAAAAAGACATTAACAAAACTACTACCACAGCCCACAGGGAAACATAAAACCAACGATCCTCATAAGCAACCATGTTGTCGTTCTTCGAAAAGGTCTGAGTAGTAGGATAGAAGTAGGATATAGTATATATCCGTATCCTTGGTGATGCCAGACCACACGTTACTTTCCCTCCATTGTTTAAGCTTAAATGCTTATCTTGTTTCACTCCGCACCATGCATATATTGTAGATAAACCGCGCACACGTACCTATGCATCTCGTTCCTTTTTGGCCAAGCATTAAGCATATTTTGTAGATAAAAGGCAAATCAGTCCGGCCTCCACGCATATTTATTTTTAGATTTAAGTCAATCTGGCCTCTCCATTTCACGAATGTACATTGAATGTTTATAGCCAGCAATACAGACCAAAATATTAAATGTCCTTTATTCTAAATTATAGGATGTTTTTTAATATGTAATTTTCGCTATAAACTTAGATATATGTTATGTCTAGACATATAGTAAAAACAATGTATCTAAAAAACTAAAGCATTTTATAATTCGGAACGAAAAGAGTACCATTAAGCTTATAAAGATTCAGAAGAAGAATGATATACGAGAGAAAGATATAAAAGACTACTCTAAGCTTCAATGTTGTTGTTGAACTTCTAGCCAATACTATTGAAGATTTTCATCACGGTAACATCTGATTTTCAGCACTCAATCTCCAAAACATATGTTTATTCCTCTCTTTTGATCCAATAAGTCATCCTAAAGTTAGCTACATGAAAAAATTAGCTATATATACCTTCATTGAAAATCAAATCATTTCTACTTAACTAAATATCGCAACAAAGAGAGACGCGCCTACTAAAATTTGTATTCTAGGCTTGGAATTAAATACATTGAACCAAGAACCAAACATTTTTTCATACATCATACATTAGAAGGTGGTTGAATACCAATAGTGATGAATATGATATTCCAAATGAGCGGAGTCATATATCATTACGAAAATAGGGTTTATAGCCTTACCAATTCATTTGATCAAATTATCTTTTGTTAGATTCAACCATTTTTTTTTTGCGTTGTTGTGTCTTTCTTGAGATGACACTTCATTAGAATGCATCGTATACTCCCTCTGTCTCAAAATATTTGTTGTTTTGACACACCATTTAAGCATCTAAATTCATAGGAGAGTCCATACATCTGGACACATTCAAACAACGTTCGATACATCTTGTTAAAGACTACAACGACTACTATATTAGGACATAGAGAGTAGACATAATACACACAACATAGCAGGTGAGAAGAAAGAAAAACTTAAAATAGAGGTCTTAATATGAAAGATCTTACTAATTGAGTCTTTAAATCATAGAATCTAATAATATAAGAAAGCTGTGTAAATAAAAACTAAAAATGCTGATTTAAAAACTATCATTGCAGTTGCTAGTCCTATATCCCAATATTTCACCAACCCCACAAAAGCCGAAACAGTGAGTACTCTTTCCGGGAGCCATCCAAACTATTTTTTCATCTGCCACACCACAAGTTTGACGAATTGTGGAAAAACAAAGGGCAATCAAATCCCGTAAATCAACCCCGCTGGTTAGCAATTCCGGATGCTCCAGCAGCCAAATCTACCAAACTAGCTAGGGACCGCAGCAGCAAGTCGCAAGTGGTTGCAGCCGCCCAGCCGACGAGCGTGTAATCTCACGCTGGCTTCAAGCTGCAACGAACTCCCTCCCTCGGCCACATCGCCCGCTGCTCCTCTATCCCTTTCCTGTTCCTGCTAGCATGGCCATGGTGCTGCTAGCGCGCAACCTGCGCTCCCGCCTCCGCCCGCCGCTCTCCTCCGCCGCCGCGGCGTTCTCGTCGGCCCCGGCAGCGTCGGCGTCGGCGGCCGCGGCGGAGGCGGAGAGGGCGATACGGGCCGGGCCGCGGAACGACTGGAGCCGGCCCGAGATCCAGGCCGTCTACGACTCCCCGCTCCTGGACCTCCTCTTCCACGGGGTACGTACGCTTGCCCATCACACATGACACACCGCTGGAATGGAATGGGCACCTCGCTGTCCCAAACTTCACCGCTAATCCTCTCCTGGCGCTCGGGTTTGGTACTGTGGATTAATGGTCTCGCCGGAAATTTGGTGAAAGATTCTGTCTTTGAGCTTCTGTCAGTTGAAGGCTGTAGATTTATTGGCAAGGTTATGTTTAGAGTCTTTGGGCTGTGAATGCTAGATTTGTTGCATGAGAGGTTATAGTACTAGTTGAATAATGTGATCTTTTTAACCGTGGAGATTGCTACAGAGTGTCGTCGGTTGGGCAAATGCCAAAAAAAAATCATTTGGGGTTCTGGTTAGCGATAGCGATTGACATTTCAGCTTTGGATGAGGACAGTGGGTATTTTATTTGCTTTCTCAGATATCGGAATATGTTAGACATCAGTCCATGTTCAGCTAACACTCGATGGATTTAGTACACAAAGATTTTTGTTATGCTACCCAAGTTTCATTAAGTGGTGGTGATGTGTCATGTGCGGTCGCACATACGCCAGGCGCAGGAGAGCCCGCGACGTGCGCCGAGCGGCCGAGCGAGCAACAGCCGAGCGCGCAGCCAGGGCGCAGGAAGGGCATGCGAGTGGCTAGGAGGAAAGTTAGCTAGCTGATTAGTTATTTCCTTGTTGGATTAGTCCTACAATCAAGGAGAGCCTTCTCCATCTGTTAGGCCACGGGCCATATATGCATGTACGCAGAGACAGTTGAGATTAAGAAAGAAGTTATCCCTAATCTCCCTCTCTCTGCTAAGCCGACGGCCGAGGGGTACAACCTCGCCGGCGTGACGGACGGCGGCTACGAGTTACGCAGCCGAGGTCCGGCCAGTCAGGGGTTTGAGGCCCTTGACAACCTGGTATCACGGTTACGTCGATCTTCGCCTTCTCGCTCCGCGCAGTCCTCCACAACAGCCGCCCACAACAGCCCACCGCCATCACCCCAATCGACCGCCGTTTCTGCCGCGCCACCGCCAGCCATGGCCGAGCCCAACATCGCCAATGTGTTGGCGTCCCTGAAGTCCCTCTCCACCGAGATGACTGCCATGAAGGCAGACATGGCGACCCTGAAGGAAAAATCCGCCTCCTCGTCGGACAACGGCGACGGCCGCCGCCTGGAGGGTCCGCGCGATCTTGATCGCCCCCCCAAATTTCAGAAATTGGACTTTCCGCGCTATGACGGCAAGTCCGATCCGATGTTGTTCATCAACAAATGCGACTCGTACTTCCGGCAGTAGCGCACCATGGCCGAGGAGCGCGTCTGGATGGCCTCCTACCATCTGGAGGACGTCGCGCAGCTCTGGTACGTACAGCTCCAGGAGGATGAGGGTACGCCAACGTGGACGCGCTTCAAGGACCTCCTCAATCTGCGGTTTGGTCCTCCTCTTCGCTCGGCTCCCCTGTTCGAGTTGGCCGAGTGCCGGCGGATTGGCACCGTGGAGGAGTACTCCAACCGGTTCCAGGCGCTCCTTCCGCGCGCCGGCCGCATGGACGAGGCCCAGCGGGTCCAGCTCTACACCGGCGGCCTCCTTCCGCCTCTGAGTCACGCGGTGCGCATCCACAACCCCGAAACACTCGTCGCCGCGATGAGTTTGGCGCGTCAGGTGGAGCTCATGGAGATCGATAGGCAGGCCTAGGCCCCAGCTCGGCCACCCGCGCGCGGGCTGCTGCCGCCGCCGCCTCAGCAGCTGGCGCTGCCCGCGCCACCGGCTGGTGCCGACCAGGGACGCCGCGAGGGCAACCAGCGGCGCCTATCCACGACGGAGCAGGCGGAACGTCGCCGCCTTGGGCTATGTTTTAACTGTGATGAGAAGTACTCTCGTGGCCATAACAGGTTCTGCAAGCAGATCTTTTTCGTCGACGGTGTGGAGATTGACGACGCCGACGACGCCGCTGAAGCAGGGGACAGGGACGCTCCCTGCTTCTCGCTGCAGGCCGTGGCCGGCGTGTCCATGGCGGACACCATGCAGCTCGCGGTGGCGCTGGGGGCCGCCTCGCTCGTCGCCCTCCTCGACTCCGGCAGCACCCACAATTTCATCTCCGAGGAGGCAGCGCGGCGGTCCGGACTGCCTCTCCGTCAGCGGCCCCGCCTCACGGCCATGGTCGCCAATGGCGAGCGGATCACCTGCGCCGGCGTCATCCGCGACGCGCCACTGCTCATCGCCGGTGCCCCGTTCCCGGCGGACCTCTTCGTCATGCCCCTGGCCGAGTACGACATCGTCCTCGGCACCAACTGGCTTGGTGCGCTGGGGACAGCAGCTGCCTCTCAAGGACAGCATCAAGAACATCACCCTTGACTGGGCGGTTAACATCTTTAGGACAACATCTATAGGACAACATCTTTAGGACAGCATCTTGACTAGCATCTAGGACAACACCTAGGTTGTGCTTGGCTGGTTAGCAGCTCTATATATTTGTATCCCCAACCCTTCAGGTTGGTATGGCAGTATGGTGTGAGAAAAAATAAAAGAAAATTTGCCCCAACTCCCAATTGTCATCCTCTCCATGAGAGTTCAACTCCTACTGATTCCTAGAGTTCGAGTTCAGCGGCTAACAAGTGGTATCGGAGCCGCAATTTCCTGTAGCCTGAGCATCTCCTGCTCAACTCCTTCTCCAGCCTCACTCCCAACCTTGCAGCAGCCACAGCTAGGAGCAGCAGCAGCTCCGGTTGCCTCTGTTCAAGCTTCCCCCTTTGTTCAGACAAGCAGCAGCTCGTCAGAAGCTGTTCCATCTCCACGCAGCAGCCCCTCGCTGGTGTGTCATGTCCGCAGGACAGTCTCAGCGCTCGGTCACCTCGAGCACGCAGCGTCGGCAGGCGGCCGAGCTCGCTGCGGCAGAGGAACGCGAGCGAGCGGCCAAGGAGACTGCTGCTGCGGCGGCAATAGCGTCGAGGCTGGCAGCGGCAGAGCTGGCAGCAGCCAAGGCAGAGGCGGAAGCAACGGCAGCAGCAGCTGCAACGCGTGCAGCAGCAGCAACGGCAGCTCCATCGCTGCCGACGACGACGCTGATGCAGACCTCGAGTTGCTGGAAAGGGAGGCAACGCGAGGACGAGCTGCGCAGTGGGCCTGCACACGCCCATGAGCGTGCTGGCAGCCCAGACAGGCGCGGGCGTGCCGGTGGCGCTCTTGGTCAAGGCAACCACGGCGGTGGCGCTCCTGGAGGAGGAGCGCACGACGGCGACATACGGGTCGACAGAGAGCGCGGCCTTCACAGGCGACGCGGCTCTCCCTCCCCGGTTCGGTATCGTGGTCACCACGAATACCAGGCTGTTGTCAGGGATTTCGCCCCCGGCGGCGGGTGGCCTACCCTCACCAAGACCAACTACGTCGAGTGGGCTGCGGTGATGAGGGTAAGGCTCCAAGTGTGGCACATGTGGGATGCAGTCCGGTACGGCGACGTTGACTACAACCAAGATCGACGGGCGCTGGATGCTCTCATTGCTGCAGTCCCGCCCGAGATGCAGTTTTCGCTTACCAGCAAGTGGACTGCAAAGGAGGCTTGGGATGCCATCGCTGCAGCACGCATTGGCAGCGACCGTGCTCGCAAGTCTACCTTGCAGGCACTACGCAAGGAGTGGGAGAACCTGGCCTTCAAGCTAGGTGAGGACATCGATGACTTTGCTCTCCGTCTCAACACTCTGTTGCAGAAAATGGTGCAGTTCGGTGACGACACCTACGGCAAAGAGAGAGCTGTGGAGAAGCTTTTCCGCTGCGTTCCCGACAAGTACAAGCAGATGGCTCGCTCAATCGAGTCTCTGCTGGACCTCTCCACGATGACAATCGAGGAGGCGTTGGGTCGCCTCAAGGTCGTTGACAGCGATGAGCCACAACGCTCCTCGGGACCCGTCACCATTGGCGGGAAGCTCCTCCTCACTCGGGAGCAGTGGGCTACCGGCCAAGGTGACAGGAAGAAGGCTCAGCCTTCTTCCACGACGGACGGTCGCAAGCGCGGCAAGCGCGGCAAGCCGCGCAAAGCCGCCCAGGCAGGGGCGCGAGGACGTGCCGAGGGCGACGACCGTGGAGGCGCCCAGGGCGGCGCCGCCGGCAAGCAAAAGCCGCCACGAGACGAACCTTGCTTCAACTGCGGTAAACTTGGTCATTGGACCAAGGACTGCCGACAGCCACGACGCGCCCAAGCCCACGTCGCGCAAGCGGAGGAGGAGGAGCAGCCGGCTTTGTTCATTGCTCATGCGAGCATAGAACTACCTCCAGCGACACCAGTCGCAGCGGCTCTCCTCCACCTTGACGAGCCAAAAGCACATGCCCTCCTCGGTGACAGTTCTGGCAACGACAAGACCGATGGGTGGTGCCTCGACACCGGCGCTACCCACCACATGACTGGGCGGCGGGAGTTCTTCTCCGAGCTCGACTCAGGCGCCCGAGGCACCGTCAAGTTCGGGGACGCCTCCGCCGTGGAGATCAAAGGCGTCGGCTCCGTCGTCTTCGTCGCCAAGACTGGTGAGCACAGGCTGCTCACCAGTGTCTACTACATCCCCGCGTTGAGGAACTCCATCATCAGCTTGGGACAACTGGATGAGAACGGATCGCGCGTGGAGATCGAGCACGGGGTGTTGCGCATCTGGGATCATCGACACCGGCTCCTTGTCAAGGTTAACAGGAGCAACCGCCTCTACGTCCTTCACGCACAGGTGGTGCAACCTCTCTGTCTTGCAGCCCGCCGCGACGACGATGCTTGGAGGTGGCACGAGCGCTTTGGGCACCTCAACTTTGAGGCCCTGAGGCAGCTCGGCAGCAAGGCGATGGTGCGGGGCATGCCGCACGTTGACCATGTGGAGCAGTTCTGCGACACCTGCGTCCTCACCAAGCTGCGGCGACTCCCGTTCCCTCGTCAGGCGAGCTTCCGCGCCAAGGAGAAGCTGGAGCTCGTACACGGTGACCTATGTGGCCCTATGACACCGGCTACACCTGGAGGTCGGCGCTACTTCCTCCTCGTCGACGACATGTCCCGCTACATGTGGGTTGTCCTGCTCGACGTCAAGGCAGCCGCGGCGGACTCCATCAAGCGCCTTCAAGCTGCTGCAGAGGCGGAGTGCGGACGCAAGCTTCGGGTTCTACGCACGGACAATGGCGGCGAGTTCACGGCGGCCGAGTTCGCGGCGTACTGCGCCGATGAGGGGATCCACCGCCACTTCTCCGCGCCGTACACTCCGTAGCAGAACGACGTTGTTCAGCGCCGCAACCAGACAGTGGTGGCCACCGCCCGTGCCCTCCTCAAGCAGAGAGGGATGCCGGCGATCTACTGGGGTGAGGCGGTGATGACTGCTGTTCACTTGCTCAACCGCTCCCCCACCAAGGCCCTAGACGGCAAGACGCCATACGAGGCCTGACACGGGCGCAAGCCCTCGGTGAGCCACCTTCGCGTCTTCGGCTGCCTGGTCTTCGTCAAGGAGCTCAACCACTTTCGCAAGCTCGACAACCGGAGTACGCCAGGGGTCTTCATCGGTTACGCGGAGGGTGCCAAGGCCTACCGCGTCCTCGACCCTGTGACACGGCGAGTGCGCATCACGTGCGATGTCGCGTTTGACGAAGGGCGAAGCTGGACGTGGGGTAAGATGGTGGACGACGGCTCGACTCCGACGATCAGCGATTTCGTCGTCGACTACGTCCACTTCAAGGGAGCGGGGGGAGCTAGAAGCTCGTCTTCATCGAGCTCGTCTACACCACCACCTCACTCACCGCCACCACCTCCACCACCAGCTCCGGCAAGTCCACAGGCTCCGGCGAGTCCACCGCCAGCACCGCCGGCCACGCCTCGCTCTCCTACACCGGCATCTACCCCTTCAGGCTCGGCGCCAGCAGCTTCGGCCCACGACGAAGAGCGCACGGTGGAGTTCGCCACTCCGCTGTCCAACGACGAGGATCGCATCGACGCCTACCACGGCGGCGAGCCTCTGCGTTACCATACCATGGACAACCTCCTCGGCAAGCAGTCGGTCCCTGAACCGGCGCAGCGTAACTTCGAGGCGGAGCTGCACCTCGCACAGGACGACGGCGAGCCTCGTTCCTTTGCCGAGGCAGAGAGAGACGCGGCATGGCGTGCCGCGATGCAGGAGGAGATGGACGCTGTCGAGCGGAACAAGACGTGGGAGCTGGCCGACCTTCCAGCCGGCCACCGCGCCATCTCTCTCTAGTGGGTCTTCAAGCTCAAGAAAGACGAGGCTGGAGAGGTGATCAAGCACAAGGCGCGTCTCGTGGCACGTGGCTTCGTCCAGCAGGAGGGAGTCGACTTCGACGACGCTTTCGCGCCTGTTGCACGGATGGAGTCCGTGCGCCTCCTCCTCGCTCTCGCAACCCAGGAGGGTTGGCGCGTCCACCACATGGACGTCAAGTCTGCCTTTCTCAACGGCGACTTGAAGGAGGAGGTCTACGTCCGCCAGCCGCCGGGATTCATTATCCCCGGCAAAGAGAGCAAGGTCCTCAACCTGCGCAAGGCCCTCTACGGCTTGCGGCAGGCACCGCGAGCTTGGAACGCCAAGCTGGACTCCACCCTCGAACAAATGGGATTCCAACAGAGTGCTCACGAGGCCGCGGTCTACCGGCGGGGCAAGGGAGGCAATGCCCTGCTGGTAGGCGTCTACGTCGACGACCTTGTGATCACCGGTACCAAGAAGGAGGAGATCGAGGCATTCAAGATGGAGATGAAGGCCACCTTCCAGATGAGCGACCTCGGACCTCTCTCTTTCTACCTTGGGATCGAGGTCCACCAAGATACCTCCGGCATCTCCCTTCGCCAGACTGCCTACGCCAAGTGCATCGTGGAGCTAGGCGGCCTCACCGACTGCAACCCAACCCACACTCCTATGGAGGAGAGGCTGAAGCTGAGTCGTGAGAGTACGGCGGAGGAGGTTGACGCGACGCAGTACCGGCACATTGTGGGCAGCCTTCGCTACCTTGTCCACACGCGACCGGACTTGGCGTTCGCCGTCGGCTATGTCAGCCGGTTCATGCAGCGACCAACGACGGAACACCAGCAGGCCGTGAAGAGGATCCTCCGCTACGTCGCGGGCACCCCCGACTACGGTTTGCACTACCCGAGGTACCCCGACGCGGCGCACTTCATCGGGTACAGCGACAGTGACCACGCCGGCGACATCGACACGAGCAAGAGCACCAGCGGGACGCTGTTCTTCCTCGGCAAGTGTCTGATCAGCTGGCAGTCAATCAAGCAGCAGGTAGTGGCTATGTCCAGCTGCGAGGCAGAGTACATTGCAGCCACTACCGCTTCCACACAGGCTTTGTGGCTGGCTCGGCTACTTGGCGATCTCCTTGGTAGAGACGTAGAGCCAGTGGAGCTCAAGGTGGACAGCAAGTCCGCCTTGGCCTTGGCGAAGAACCCTGTTTTCCATGAGCGCAGCAAGCACATCCGGGTGAGGTACCACTTCATCAGAAGCTGCCTGGACGAAGGGGGTGTCCGGACCGACTACATCAACACCCAAAACCAGCTTGCCGACTTCCTGACCAAGTCACTTGGGCGGGTCAAGTTCCAAGAGTTCCGCACCAGAATCGGGATGGCTCAGATTCCCCACAAGAAGCCACACAAGACTTAGGGGGAGATTGATGGATAAGTCTCTGTCTGGTGGGGGGGGGGGGCTGCAACACATGGTGCTGCTGCTGCCTGTTCAGGACAGCAGCTGCCTCTCAAGGACAGCATCAAGAACATCACCCTTGACTGGGCGGTTAGCATCTTTAGGACAGCATCTTGACTAGGGTTGTTAGCATCTTTAGGACAGCATCTTGACTAGCATCTAGGACAACACCTAGGTTGTGCTTGGCTGGTTAGCAGCTCTATATATTTGTATCCCCAACCCTTCAGGTTGGTATGACAGTATGGTGTGAGAAAAAATAAAAGAAAATTTGCCCCAACTCCCAATTGTCATCCTCTCCATGAGAGTTCAACTCCTACTGATTCCTAGAGTTCGAGTTCAGCGGCTAACACTCACAAGGACGAATTGGAGCGGCAATGTGCCGCCATGATTGACCAAGGGATCGTCCGCCGCAGCGACTCGCCGTTCTCGTCGCCGGTCCTCCTCGTGAAGAAGCCCGACGGATCATGGCGCTTCTGCGTCGACTACCGGGCCCTGAACGCGATGACGGTCAAGGACGCCTTCCTGATCCCGGTGGTTGATGAGTTGCTGGACGAGCTCAACGACGCCAAATTCTTCTCCAAGCTTGATCTGCGGTCGGGGTACCACCAGGTCCGCATGCGGCCCGAGGACGTCCACAAAACGGCGTTCCGCACGCATGACGACCTGTACGAGTTCTTGGTCATGGCGTTCGGACTCTGCAACGCGCCGGCCACATTCCAAGCCCTGATGAACGACGTACTCCGGCCGTTTCTCCGCCGCTTCGTCTTGGTATTTTTTGACGATATCTTGATTTACAGCAAGACCTGGGCGGATCATCTGCGTCACCTTCGTGCTGTCCTAGACAAGCTCCGCCGCCACCAGCTCTGCGTCAAGCGCACCAAATGCTCCTTCGGTGCCCCCGCCGTCGTCTACCTCGGCCACGTCATCTCCGCGGAGGGCGTCGCCATGGATCCGGCCAAGGTGCAGGCCATTCATGATTGGCCGGCTCCTCGCTCCGCCCGTGCTGTTCGTGGCTTCCTCGGGCTCGCGGGGTACTACCGCAAGTTCGTGCATAACTATGGCACGGTGGCCGCGCCTCTGACGACGCTTCTCAAGAAGGACAGCTTCTCGTGGGACGACGCAGCTGCCGCGGCGTTCTCGGCACTCAAGGCAGCGGTCACGGCGGCCCCCATCCTCGCCATGCCTGACTGCGCCAAGCTGTTCGTCGTGGAGTGCGACGCGTCGACGTTCGGCTTTGGGGCCGTCCTTGTCCAGGAGGGACACCCGGTGGCCTACTTCAGCCGGCCAGTGGCACCTCGTCACCGCGCCCTGGCCGCCTACGAGCGCGAGCTCATTGGCCTGGTTCAGGCGGTCCGACACTGGAGGCCCTACCTGTGGGGGCGCCGCTTCCTCGTCAAGACGGACCACTACAGTCTAAAGTACCTGCTCGACCAGCGCCTCGCCACAATACCGCAGCACCACTGGGTCGGCAAGCTACTAGGCTTCGACTTCACGGTGGAGTACCGCTCGGACGCCACGAACACTGTCGTCGACGCTCTATCCCGCCGCGACAACGAGGAGGGCGAGCTGCTGGCCATCTCGGCGCCCAGGTTCGACTTCATCGAGCACCTCCGCCACGCCCAGGCCACTGACCCAGCGCTGGTCGCCATCCACGACGAACTCCGTGCAGGCGCCCGCGCCGCACCGTGGTCCGTCACCGACGGCATGGTCGCCCTGGAGGGCCGCCTGTACATCCCTCCCGCCTCGCCACTCCTCCAGGAGATCCTGGCCGCGGTCCACGACGACGACCATGAAGGCGTCCACCGCACGCTGCATCGCCTACGACGTGACTTTCATTTCCCCAACATGCGTCGTTTGGTGCAGGAATTTGTGAAGGCGTGCGCCACATGTCAGAAGTACAAGTCCGACCACTTGAGGCCGGCCGGTCTGCTCCAGCCGCTGCCGATCCCTTCCAGCGTGTGGGCCGACATCGGCATCGACTTCATTGAGGCGCTTCCTCGGGTGCAGGGCAAGACGGTCATCCTCTCCGTCGTCGACCGCTTCAGCAAGTACTGCCACTTCATCCCGCTGGCGCACCCCTACACCGCCGAGACCGTCGCCCAAGCTTTCTTCGCCGACATCGTTCGCCTTCATGGCGTCCCGAGTCCATCGTCTCGGACCGCGACCCGGTGTTCACGTCCGCGTTCTGGACCGAGCTCATGCGTCTCATGGGCACCAAGCTCTTCATGTCGTCGGCTTTCCATCCGCAAACGGATGGCCAGACGGAGGCCGCCAACAGGATGATCGTCATGTACCTCCGCTGCTTCACCGGCGACCGTCCTCGGCAGTGGCTCCGTTGGCTCCCGTGGACCGAGTACACCTACAACACAGCCTTCCAATCGTCGCTCTGGGAGACGCCGTTTCGCGTGGTCTATGGCCGGGACCCGCAGACCGTCCGCTCTTATGAGCCCGGCGAGACGCGCGTGGCTGCGGTTGCCCAGGAGATGGAGGACCGCGCCACCTTCCTCGACGACGTCCGCTATCGCCTCGAACAGGCACAGGCGCTCCAGAAGCGTGCCTACGACCAGCATCATCGCCCGGTGACTTACCAAGTCGGTGACTGGGCACTCCTTCGTCTCCGGCAGCGCCCAGCGGCGTCCCTGCCACGTACCACCGCCGGCAAGCTCAAGCCACGTTTCGTCGGGCCATACCGCGTCGTGGAGGTCATCAACGTCGTGGCTGTCCGGCTGCAGCTTCCTCCGGGGGCCCGCCTCCATGATGTGTTCCACGTCGGGGTGCTCAAGAAGTTCGTCGGTATGCCCCCAGACACGCCCCCGGCACTGCCTCCAACCCACAACGGCGCCGTAGTGCCGGCGCCTGACAAGATCACCGCTGCCCGGGTGGCTCGCGGTGTGCGACAAGTGCTGGTCCGGTGGAAAGATGAGCCGGCAGCGTCTGCGAGCTGGGAGGACTTCGACGACTTCGTGCTCGCTTTCCAGATTTTCAGCTCGAGGACGAGCTGGTCTTCGACGGCGGGAGAGATGTCATGTGCGGTCGCACATACGCCAGGCGCAGGAGAGCCTGCGACGTGCGCCGAGCGGCCGAGCGAGCAACAGCCGAGCGCGCAGCCAGGGCGCAGGAAGGGCAGGCGAGTGGCTAGGAGGAAAGTTAGCTAGCTGATTAGTTATTTCCTTGTTGGATTAGTCCTACAATCAAGGAGAGCCTTCTCCATCTGTTAGGCCACGGGCCATATATGCATGTACGCAGAGACAATTGAGATTAAGAAAGAAGTTATCCCTAATCTCCCTCTCTCTGCTAAGCCGACGGCCGAGGGGTATAACCTCGCCGGCGTGACGGACGGCGGCTACGAGTTACGTAGCCGAGGTCCGGCCAGTCAGGGGTTTGAGGCCCTTGACATGATGACTGATGAGCATCGACTCTGTGAATTTTGGCTCTAGGACTTGTAACCAGTGGAAATCCCCAATTATCAACACTTCAACAGTGATGTCAGCTTCACTGGGTTCTTTTTTTAACTTTGCGTGCAGATTTTTTTTACATTGCTTCAAAGTATTTAGCGTTGAAAGCCAAAGACAGACTTTTCATATTATAAATTTTTTATCTTGTTGCCTGTGCAAAAAAGACATACGGACTTAAGTGTCAACTGTCAAGCTTATGTGTTCATAAGTTTGTTAAAAAGGTGAGCTATTTGTAGGTACATCTGTAGTGTTGGTGGGAAGGTACTGTCTCCAAGGCCTAAGGGCCATATAGCCTATAGTGTGGAGCCGTGGAAATTCACATCAGGCCTTTCCCTCGTAAGGGCTTTCAATAGTTGGCACTGCAATTAATGGAAAGTTTCACTTTTAGGAGCAGGAAGGGGATGTTCTTGACAAGTTTTTCTAAGATCCACCTCTACAAGGCTGTATGGTTGTTGGTTCTTCTCATACCTATTGGGCAATTGTTGGAGCATCACATAAATTTGTAGAGGGAGTCATATACAAGTTTATACTGCTACAAATTTCCCAAATTTTGTTACCTATAGAAAAGGCTAGTTATTGTTGTAAACCATGCAGTGAAGATCAGGGATGACGATTTGTTGAAATTCATGATAGTCTAATAAATGCAGGTCAATAACAAATTTTGCATGACTAAGGTCCTATTCGATGTATTTGGTCAAAGTAACATATTCATTTGGTGTAGAACTATTGCATTCTTGAGCTTCTTTACCCATCATGGGTTGTTAGCATTCCTTGGAGTAACTCGTCAGATTGCCAGTTTGTAAGACGGAATAGAGATGTAACAAGATGAACGATTCAAATGGTTCATTATTCTTCTGAAGAAAACCATGTTCTTTACAATATGAATTTACCTGTGATGGAGCATTTAGCACTCATGTGACTATGTCACAGTGTACAGTTAGAGTAGCAACTCTGATGTGCCATTTGTTCTTCTAATCACTGAGCAACCACTTTATTTTTTCAGGCTCAGGTCCACAGAAATACCCATAAATTCAGAGAAGTGCAGCAGTGCACACTTCTTTCAATCAAGACTGGTGGGTGCAGTGAAGATTGTTCTTACTGCCCTCAGTCGTCAAGGTACGACACTGGATTGAAGGCCCAAAAATTGATGAACAAAGATGCTGTCTTAGAAGCAGCAAAAAAGGTATTGTTAGTGTGCTAATTGTCTGGGAGGTGACAAGTTCACTTCAATTTTTTTTTATTTGTCACAAAGTGACATCTAATCTTATCGTTGATTGTATACTTATAACTTTATACTCATGAAATTCTGTGCAATATTATTTTTTCTCACAGTTTACTATTCTATATACTGTTCCTTTTTCTAATATACTTTTGTACAGGCAAAAGAGACTGGGAGCACCCGTTTTTGCATGGGAGCTGCATGGAGAGAAACCATTGGCAGGAAAACAAACTTCAACCAGATTCTTGAATATGTCAAGGAAATAAGGTATTTATTAGAATCTTTTGTTTATACGATAAAACTATGGTATATATGTCAATGTTCTATTATCATGCCTTTGTTCACCATCAACAAACATCAACATCAACATCAACAAAGCCTGTAGTCCCAAGCAAGTTGGGGTAGGCTAGAGTTGAAACCCAACAAGATACCCAACTCATGGTTCCGGCACTTCAATAGCTGCTTTCCAGGCAATCCTATCCAAACATAGATCTCTAGATATATCCCAAGCTTTTAAATCCCTATTCACCGCCTCCGCCCATGTCAACTTCGGCCTTCCTCTGCCTCTCCTTATATTATTAGCTTGGCTTGGGACTCCACAGCGCACTGGTGCATCTGGCGGTCTCCTCTGGACATGGCCAAACCATCTCAACCGATGTTGGACAAGCTTTTCTTCAATTGGTGCCACCCCTAGGCGATCACGTATATCATCATTCCGAACTCGGTCCATTCTTGTGTGACCACAGATCCAACGCAACATGCGCATTTCTGCAACACTCATTTGTTGAACATGTCGAGCCTTTGTGGGCCAACATTCGGCTCCATACAACATCGCAGGTCTAATAGCTGTCCTATAGAACTTGCCTTTTAGCTTTTGGGGTACCCTCTTGTCACATAGAATGCCAGAAGCTTGACGCCACTTGATCCATCCTGCTTTGATTCTATGGCTAACGTCTGCATCAATATCTCCATCCCTTTGTAGCATCGATCCCAGATATCGGAAGGTGTCCTTTTTAGGCACGACTTGACCTTCCAAACTCACATCTCCCTCATCCTGAGCCGTTGTGCCAAAGTCGCATTTCATATACTCGGTTTTAGTCCGACTTAGTCTAAAACCTTTAGACTCAAGGGTCTGCCGCCACAGCTCAAGTTTCCTATTTCCTCCCGCCAAGCTTTCATCAACTGACACTACATCATCGGCAAAGAGCATGCACCAAGGGATGTCCCCTTGAATGTCCCTTGTAATCTCGTCCATTACCAAGGCAAAGAGATACGGGCTCAAGGCTGACCCTTGATGAAGCCCAATTCTAATCGGGAAGTAATTAGTATTACCATCGTTGGTTCGAACGCTAGTCACAACATTGTTGTACATGTCCTTGATGAAGGCCACGTACTTTGTTGGGACTTTATGTCTATCCAAAGCCCACCACATAACATTTCTTGGTATCTTGTCATAAGCCTTCTCCAAGTCAATGAAAACCATATGTAGGTCCTTCTTCTGCTCTCTAAATCGCTCCATAACTTGTCTTAACAAGAAGATTGCTTCTGTGGTTGACCTTCCAGGCATGAAACCAAATTGGTTGGTAGATACTCGTGTCCTTCTTCGCAGGCGGTGCTCGATGACTCTCTCCCATAGCTTCATAGTGTGGCTCATCAACTTAATCCCACGGTAGTTATTACAACTCTGGATGTCACCCTTGTTCTTGTAGATTGGTACCAAAGTGCTTCTTCTCCACTCCTCAGGCATCTTGTTCGATCGGAAGATATTATTGAACATCTTGGTTAGCCAGACTATAGCTATATCCCCAAGGCATCTCCACACCTTGATTGGGATACCATCCGGGCCCATCGCTTTGCTCCCTTTCATCCTTTTCAACGCTTCTCTGACCTCCGATTCTTGAATCCTCCGCTCAAAGCGCCTATTGTTGTCATCAAACGAGTCGTCCAACTGAACAGGGGAGTTCTCGTTCTCCCCATTGAACAATTTGTCAAAATACTCTTGCCATCTTTGTCTGATCTCATCCTCTTTCACCAAGAGTTGCTCCCTCTCATCCTTAATGCACTTGACTTGAGTAAAGTCCCTCATCTTCCTTTCACGAGTCCTAGCCATCCTATAGATGTCCTTTTCTCCTTCCTTCGTATCAAGACGCTTGTACAAATCTTCATAAGCCCGTCCCTTTGCCTCCGCCACTGCCCGTTTTGCAGCCTTCTTTGCCACCTTATACTTCTCTATGTTATCTGCACTCCGGTCCTGGAACAAGCTCTTATAGCCTTCCTTCTTCTCCTTAATTGCCTTTTGAACTTCCTCATTCCACCACCAAGTGTCTTTCATAGCGCATCCACTTCCTTTGGTCACACCTAGCACCTCTGCAGCAACCTTTCGAACGTATGTCGCCATCTTCTCCCACATATTGTTGGCGTCACCTTCGTCCTTCCATGGGCCCTCTTCAATAACTCTTGCCTTGAAGATCTTTGATGTCTCCCCTTCTAAATTCCACCACTTTGTTCTTGCAATCTTGGCTTGTTTAGCCCTACAAGTTTGCATCAGAAAGCGGAAGTCAGCCACCACTAGCTTGTGCTGAGACACCACACATTCCCCAGGTATCACCTTACAATCCACGCAAGCACGTTTATCTCTCCTTCTTGCAAGGACGAAGTCAATCTGACTGCAGGACAAGCCACTACTAAAGGTCACTAAGTGGGACTCTCGCTTTTGGAAGAAAGTGTTTGTTACCATCATATCAAAAGCTGTAGCAAAGTCTAGGATATCCTCTCCCTCCTGGTTCCTTCTTCCGGAACCAAAACCTCCATGTGCTGCCTCGTAACCTGTACTAGATGTTCCTACATGGCCATTAAGGTCCCCTCCAATGAAGAGCTTCTCGCTACTTGGTACAGCCCTGACTATGCCATCCAAATCCTCCCAAAATTGCCTCTTAGCACACTCATCAAGGCCTACTTGGGGAGCATACGCACTAATAACGTTTAAGACTAAATCACTAATGACAAGTTTAACTAAGATAATCCTATCTCCTTGCCTTTTCACCTCCACCACACCACCTTGGAGGCTCTTATCGATCAAAACTCCGACTCCATTTCTACTCGAAGTTGTCCCTGTGTACCATAGCTTGAAGCCTGTATTGTCCACCTCCTTCGCCTTTTGACCCTTCCATTTGGTCTCTTGAACGCACAAGATATTTACACGCCTCCTAACCATAGTGTCAACTAGCTCTCTTAACCTACCCGTGAGGGACCCAACATTCCAGCTACCTAAACGGATCTTGGTTGGTTCGACTAGCTTCCTTACCCTTCGCACCCGCCGAGGGAGGTGTGAAGACCCTTGCTCATTTTGCACCACATCCGGGCGCCGATGTGGCGCGCCACTAAGGATGCGACGACCCGATCCTTGCTCACTTGACACCGTGCCCAGATCAAGACACGGCGCGCCACGGGGGTGACGACCCGGCCCTTGCTCATTTAACACCATACCCGGGTTCCGGCATGACGCGTCGCTAAGAGGGTTACGCCCCAACGAGAATCTTTTGGGTCTCATTTCCATGAAAGTGGCTAAGTTTTGATGTTGGCTCGCCAAGCCTATCACACCCTCCTCCTTTACCAGGGCTTGGGACCTGCTATGCTGGAACACCAAAGGCACTCCAACCTAGGCGGAGTTCATGCCTTTGTTCACCTAGTTTGTATTTTTGTCAAGACAAACTAACTTTGTGTATTCATCTACAATATACAGGCCATTGACTTAAAGGCCTTAATTGCATGGAATATGATGATATATCCGGTGAAGTGGTCAACAGAAGTTTTATGCATGATTATTATAGTTTATTTCAACATTTGAGCAATGCATTGGATAATTGAATATGCAGGGGTATGGGCATGGAGGTCTGTTGCACACTGGGCATGATAGAGAAACAACAAGCTGAAGAACTCAAGAAGGCTGGGCTTACAGCATATAATCATAACCTAGATACATCAAGAGAGTATTATCCCAACATTATTACCACAAGATCATATGATGATAGACTGCAGACTCTTCAGCATGTCCGTGAAGCTGGAATAAGCATCTGCTCAGGTGATTCTTCGAAGTCACTGATGTTTCTTGCTTTTATATGAGGACTGAGGACTACCCTGCACTAAGCGATCCTCTTCCAGCTTACAAAAAACTGGGGAATATGTGTCTTCAGTAGTTCAGTGTATGATATGGTGCTACATGTCGGGGTTTTTTCAGGTGGAATCATTGGTCTTGGTGAAGCAGAGGAGGACCGGGTGGGGTTGTTGCATACACTAGCCACCTTGCCTGCACACCCAGAGAGTGTTCCTATTAATGCATTGGTTGCTGTAAAAGGCACACCTCTTGAGGACCAGAAGGTATTCTGCACTGCCAATTATTTTGTGTAGTTTAGGTGGTTGCAGCTAGTGGGTGATCCTGCATCTCACACATGGAAAACATGCCTATATCTTTGTATAATATAAGTCATTGATTGCACATTGTTGACTACAATGTGTAGACTAAGATTTGCGCATGCGTCTTTTATTTTATTTGGTCATGTGCTAACTAATGTTCAACATCAGCCTGTAGAGATCTGGGAAATGATCCGCATGATCGCCACTGCTCGGATCGTGATGCCAAAGGCGATGGTGAGGCTTTCAGCAGGCCGAGTACGGTTCTCCATGCCAGAACAAGCGCTCTGCTTCCTTGCCGGGGCCAACTCCATCTTTGCCGGCGAGAAACTTCTCACAACCGCAAACAACGACTTCGACGCGGACCAGGCGATGTTCAAGATCCTTGGCCTGATCCCCAAGGCTCCGAGCTTTGGCGAGGAAGAGGCGGCGGCTCATGCCGACACCGAGCGGTCTGAGCAAGCTGCTTCGATGTAGGTTATTGCATTACCGATTCTCTGTATCACAGTTAGGATGAAACTAGAACTACTATTATAGCTAGAGCATTTTATTGTAGAAACCACAACATTTCATTATTTTGTACTGTAGTTGCTTGAGAGAGACTGACTGGAAACGAAACAGGGAGTGCTAATAGTAATATGTGATATTATAGCTTCAGTCTTTGATCTCTCTGGATGCAGCATCAACAGCCATCAGTCGTCTGACGGCTGTGAGCATGCTCTCCAGTCTCCAAGGGTTTGGAGAGCAGTCGCTCTCTGTGATGGATTCGCAGGCTGGGTTGTCAGTTGTGGACTTGTGGTTGGTGGTCTGGTAGCTTGCCGCATGTTTGTGCGTGTTTGTTGTACTAAACATGATACGGGCAGACTCCGGTGTGTGGTGTCAATTTGTCAAATCATGCATATGGAGTACTGTACGATGGAGTCGTGCTGGGCATGGCAAGCTGCGGTCCATAAGTTTCAACAAACACCTGACAGTCATCGCTTGAAGGGTCATTATCGGCTCAACCACATCGTACACGATTATCTTATATATGTTTCGTCATGAAATATATTTTCAAATTTTAATAGTATCTGGTATCTAAATTTGATATACTTTTTTTTACAAACTGTAGTAAGCTTTATAAATAGTTTATTTAACTTGGGACATAATTAGATATGCTTAATTTATTTCAGGATGGAGATAATATTTTCTATACAAAATTGCAAATAATACAGGTACATAACATGGGTTGTTCCGTTATTCGCCATCGCTCTATTGGACAACTTCGATAGAGTTAGGCTTCGCCGGTGCATAACTTGTGTCCACGACTTTGGCATATAAGGCAAGGATCTAGCAAGCTTAAGATATATCTTTAGCCTACCAATCTACTAAAACGTTCTTTTTTGATGATGCCACTATGCACATCATCATTCATAAAACTGTTGTTGTGCATTTGAATACTAGAACATACATGGACCTCTTATAACCAAATTAGTAATAGCAAAACAATATTACGAAACAAGTCACAAAAAAAACAATATTACGAAACTTTTCACTGAGAGTTACTTCCCCCATTTCAATTTATAAATCGTTTGACTTTTTTGACTATAACTTTGGCCACTCGTCTTATTCAAAAAATTTGTGCAAACATACTATTTATTAAATAAGTAAGCCAAACCAAAAGAAATAATATTTTGCACAAAATTTTGAATAAGATGAGTGGTCAAACTTAGGGTTGAAAAAGTCAAACGAACTATAATTTGAAACGGATTAAGTACCTAATAAATAAATAGAGGCATTCATAATCATTTCTGCTAGTTGCTATTCTGTTTGATACTAGTTGCCAAACGACTACTATCTCACTTTGTTTGTTTGAGTCCCTAAATTGTAGATTGTAAAACTTACATTCTGTTATGTCAAGGGGACTGTACATTGTTAGGACGTTTGAGCTTGCTAACTTTTTTTAAAAAAACAATCTACAGGCTGCAAAAGTTCACAATCTCGGGAAAGCAGGGCTTTAATTGTGTGTACGCGGTGGGATGTGCGTGTGTACTAGCTATCGCGTGGTTTGGGGTGCATGTTGCTTGATGAAAATTAAAGTGAATTTTTTACATCAAATCAAACGAGGGAAATATATACTTTCGAAAGAAACGAGCGAAATATATATTGGAGGAAGAGACAAAACATATAAGGTAGTTCTTCTTTTTTAAGTATTTATATTTTAAGTCCTGTATGTTCTTAACATTGTCTTTAAGGTGTTGTTCGGCTGATACATAAGACAACTACTTTCAGATGATTCAATTATATTATATGATGTTATGTGAGAAAAAAATAAGTTAAAGTATGATTGATAAGTTTGAAATAGTACTCTATTTTACTTCCTCCGTTCCTAAATATTTATCTTTCTCGCTTTTCAAAACATAACTTATATTATTTTTATATAAAAAAATATCAATATTTATGATGCATAATTGATATCATTGGATTGATCTTTAGACCTAATTTTTAACAAATTTATTTAAAGATATAAATATTGTTCATAATTTATATGAATCTAGTCAAAGTTGTGGTACGAAAATCCAAAATAACGGATAATAAGGGACGGAGGGAGTGGTGTTTATTTATAGCAACACAACAGCATAAATAAATAGTGTTAAATGCGAATTAGACGGGTCAATCAACTTTGTGAAGAAAACGAAGAAGAGGCTTAAACTTTAAGAGCACTCTATCATAAAGTCCAAGACTATTTATTACCACTTATTTATTGTATTTTGTTGATGTGGAGTATATTTATTGAAGAGAGAGGGTGAAAAAACAAGACTCCAAGTCTTATTTCGACTCCAAATCCACGCTATTCGAGGTAATAAATAGGTTTAAGACTCTATGCTAGAGTCTGCGTTAGGACTGCCCTAACACCCGTTTGCTTTCCCAAATCACCCCTCCCGCGGCACATAGAAAACCCAAAAGAAACGCCATTAAAAACGCGCCCCACCATTAGGGTGCCGACTCGGGCACGCAACTCTACCGATCTCCGCCCGCCCCTCTCCCCCCCTCTCTCCCTCCCAGGCCCGACCCGACCCGACCCGCCGGAACCCTAGCCTCATCGCCCCTCCCCGCCTCGCTTCGCCTCTGCCCGATCTCCCGATCGCCGGATTCGTGCCGCGGGCGGATGGACTCTGACGCGGAGATGAACGCCGCAAGCGACGAAGAGATGTTGGACGACGAGGACTACTACGACTACTGCGACAGCGACATGGGCGACGACGGCGGGAGCGAGGAGGAGGAGGAGGAGCTGGTGGCCGGGGACTACGACGAGGGCCTTGAGGCCGAGGGGACCGACGAGGTGGTGTCTAGGCGCGAGCAGGTGAGGCCGATGTTGCCTGCACGAGTGCGGATGGGGCGGTGCCGCGTGCTTGTTTAGTTGTCGCCGGAATCCTTGGGTTTGAGTTCGGATGTACTGCCTTTCATATCATATGCGACAGTAAGGCTGGGAATTTTGATATGTGATATGTGATATGCTAGTGAGCTGGGGATTCGGGCGATTTGGGTGATCACTGATCAGTGCATGTACTGAAGCGCTAGAGGGGTAGTGCGCTAGTGGTAGCGGGTTAGATCAATTCATTCTTCAATCAGTAAAGTGTTAGATTGCTTCATATAATTTTATTAGAACTGGTGGTCTGCGGCAAATTGATGATCATTTCAGTGCCGTGGCTGCTGATGCCTGCTTTATATGCACTGCTGAATATTGTTTTGTGTGGTCTGAATTGGGCTTAAAAGTAGCACAACAACAACTTCCTTTGCTTAATCTGAGTATTGATTTGTGTGGGCTGAATTGGGCTTAAAAGTAGCACTGCATGAGCTTCCTTTGCTTCTTAATCAACTGTTAGTATCACGGTCTTAGAAGAGTGATGTACTACCTCTTGTAGGCTCTGTCAAGCGTCCTAGATCAGTGATCATGCTTGGTCTCTTTGTGTTGCTTTGCTCTTCTGCCCATATTTTTGCTCCATGGGGTGCTCTTTGAGTTTTGCTAAAAGGGGAGTCACATTTTCTATGAACAGACATTTGTTGTTTTAAACGAAGAAGTTATATCTGAGCGTCAAGAGGAAGATGTGACCAAGGTATCTTCAGTGTTATTGATTACAAGAGAAGAGGCGTGTGCCCTCCTCCATCACTATAAATGGTGAGTCTGTTATGTCAGTGCTCCATCAAATATTCTTTTCCGAAGACAGCAAACTCACAACCTTGTAATCTAATAATGACATTTATCCTTACTATACTGTGTGTTAATACACAGGCCACTGAAATCATATCGTACTCATGTCTATATCTTTGAACACAGTATCATATGGCAGTATGTGTATGTGTAGGTCGATTCTAGTTTTTAATTACTTCCCAAGGTGCTGGCAGCCCCCTCTTTTTATTGTTGAAAGTACCTGTATCAAGCTCAAGATACAACCTGTAAATATTCCCCCAAAATACTCTGGGAAGGGCACCTCATTAATATAATACTAATATAATAGGTTTACATTCTGTACATGAGATATCAAGAAAACTGCTACCTTCAGTTTGATCCTACTAATTTCTCTTTATTCTTGGTTGTTTGCAAAAGCTAGTGCAAACTTTATGCATGTGGATATATTTAGAATGATAAAAATAAACCTGCATTAGAAGCAATTCACTGACTTTTTCTTATTGCTAGATGGTGTGGAAGTGGAACTAATGTACATCTGTGCCCTGTGTGTTCTGTATTCACTGTGCAGGAACGTGAGCAAGTTGAGTGACGAATGGTTTGCAGATGAAGAAAAAGTTCGCCATATTGTTGGCTTACTTTTGAATGGAAATTACGAGCCCCGCTCTAGGAAGGCAAGATTTACATTTCATATTTTTATTATGCTTTTTTTTTATCAAAGCAGCATGTGTAATCTGTTAGAACCTTTGGCTCTGGCATATGTTCATAATTTCTTCTAACAATCTTTTTGGTTGCAGCTAACCTGTGGAATATGTTTTGAAGGGTATTCTTCTGATATGATGAGCTCCGTTGGTTGTGCTCATTTTTATTGCCGTGAATGTTGGGAAGGTCTCCCGCCCTCTCCCTTGTTATTGCTCTCTATATGCTTGCATGATTAGGTTCTGTTGTCATTGTTTCACTGGTCAAATCTATCGGCTACCCACAAGCATGTTTTGTGATACTTTGATTGTGATAATACTAACTTTTTAGTGTTATGCATGCCCCTATATTCTAGATAAGATAGAATGATATTGAAGCAGATCATGCCTAGTTTTGTATATTACCCAGAAATCTAAATGTAGCATAAACCTTTTTCTGTTTCCTTGTGTAATGCCATAGAACTACATTAGACACAATTTAATAAATTTTCAAATGTCAATATGAATGCCATAAACATCATGTTTTTCTGGTGCCTTCTATATGTTAACTATTGCTTCTGCTGGTAACATTTGCCGTATGACTATCCCGTTTTCCCTTGTATGTGATTATCTCCCTCCTAATAAAGAGGGATTTCTGATGGCTCAAAATTTAAATTCTGTAGGTTATATTAGCGCTGCAATAGGTGGTGGTCCAGGATGTTTGTCATTGCGGTGTCCTGATCCATCATGTAGTGCTATGGTTCTTCAAGGGATGATTAATGAATTAGCTAAAGATGGGGATAAAGAAAAATATGCACGATTTCTCTTACGTGCATATGTTGAAGGTAGCAAGAAGGTAATAGGTTTAACAATTTGACTGATTCTCCAATTACACAGTTCATTGGTCCTGCCTTGTTTTTGCTTACACTGCTTTGACATCATGTTGTCTCACCATAAACTCAATTGTGAAATATCATTTCATGCAGACTAAATGGTGTCCAGCTCCTGACTGTACATGTGCTGTGGAGTTTCTTGGTGATGAAAACTATGATGTCTCATGCAATTGCAAGTTCAGCTTTTGCTGGAATGTATGATGGCTCCTTTCTTCTTATGATTTGATGCTTTTATTTTCATGAGTCCTGGAATCGAGCATCTAAGGCTTCATCAATATCCATTACTCTTGTTTGCAGTGCGCTGAGGAAGCTCATCGACCAGTGAACTGTGAGACTGTTTCTAAGTGGATATTAAAGAACAGTGCAGAATCGGAAAACATGAACTGGTTCGTTGCAGGCTCAACACTAGTGTTTGATGTGGTATTCAAGTTTCTGTTTTTGTTGGTACCATGTTGTAGTTAAGAAGATAGGGCTTATAGATAAGGAGTTGCTTGCTTTTATTTTGGAAGATGCAACCTATTTCAACTTTCAACTTTCTCATTTTGTTTATTTGTTTTGTAATGTGCCATTTATCAGTTGAGGCTCAGCGCAGTGATAACTAGTTCCTGTATGGTTGGAGCTTCATACCCTATTTCACCAACCTTTTAGTGATTTATTCAACAATGTAAATGTCACAATCCTGGAACTATTCACCTTGACTTGTTAGCATTTGTATAAAAAGCCTGTATAAAAACCCCAGTAGGCACAAGCAATCCAGACGCTGTTCAACTTAAACCTTGCATTACCTGCACTATATTCACATGTCATTGAGATAGTGTGTCAATGTGTTTAGCTGATGATCATGTTTGTTTTTATTTTATTCCTTGTGGCACTTCAAATTGCATGAAAAGTTTTATTATGTTGTGTTCATCTTTTCAGGATACTGGCTAATTCTAAGCCCTGTCCGAAGTGCAAACGGCCAATAGAGAAAAACCAGGGATGCATGCATATGACATGCACCCCTCCTTGCAAATTTGAATTTTGCTGGTATAGTTCACTCACTGTTTGAAAGAATTATAGTATACATGCCATGTTTATCTTATTTTGTCTGAGGTTCTTTGCATATTCTAGGTTATGTCTGGGTGCATGGTCAGATCATGGAGAGAGAACAGGTGGCTTTTATGCTTGCAATCGTTATGAATCAGCAAAGAAAGAGGGAGTTGTAAGTCTTCTCTTTACTTCATGCATTTCAGTGAAATTCTTTTGTAGAACTATAGTATAATTGTAATATTGTTTCTGCCACTGCTGCTACAATGGGATTAGAAGCCTGTGTTTTGGGTGAACAGCAGCTCATCTCTGGCATGCTGAGATTTTCTGTGGTGCTGGATGCTATGTTCTTCTCATCTTCAATTATGTTTTTTTTTTAAAAATTGCTTTTGTTGCAGTATGATGAGACTGAATCAAGGAGGGAAAGAGCTAAGAACTCTCTTGAGAGATATATGCATTACTATGAGCGCTGGGCATCCAATCAGACAGTACGTTCAAGATACCTTAGTTTGATGTACATAGGTTTCTGTCAAAAATATTTTTGTTTTGTGCTCATTATGTAATGTTTGAACCTTCTCTCTTGTTATGCTGCTACTCTATAGTTCTTGCCTGATTGGTGGAATACCTATTTGTCAGTATTATGTTGGTTGTGCATAAGAAGAGTAATGTCTTAAACAAATAAGTAGAGTAATGTCTGAACCAAATATGTTTTGAGGTTGTTTGAGGGTTTGCTTCATGATTATTTCCTCAGTCAAAAAATAATCGTGTTGCCTTTTTGTATGTGCATTATCAGATGCTTTCTTTTCGTAATGTATATTTTGTACTGTCAGCTGTAATTTCTGTTCTCATGTTTGCCTTTATTGACAGTCAAGGCAGAAGGCCCAAGCTGATCTGCAAAAAGCGGAAAAAGATCAGGTGAGAAAATAAATCATGTTACAGGCCTAAGGGCTATCACAGCGTGCCATGTAGAGGTTCCTCTGCTTGTCATTCTTTTCCGTATAGTTTGTTTCTAATATTTTTCTGTGCTAGACTATATTTCAGTCCTGCTCGCCCTAACTTTTCTTCCATGATGGACCAATTATAATGTTCTTTCCCTGTTCCTGTGCCACAGCTTGCAAATTTAACTGAAATTTTTGGGATACCAGAGACCCAGCTTAAGTTCATAATTGAAGCTTGGTCACAGGTCTGCCATCATAGACTTATTTTGGTATAATGGGTTTTGTAATTTATAAAATTTCTTATATCATGCTTTCACCACTCTATTGTACATCAGATTATAGAATGCAGGCGAGTGCTGAAATGGACATATTCTTATGGCTACTATCTGGATGATAGGGTCAAGAGTGAATTTTTTGAGTATCTGCAAGGTTGTTATTTCTATTTCATGTTTACATTATTACTGGGTTTATCATTGATCGTGAGAACTCTTGGAACATCAATGATTCTAAGTATTTGACAGGTGAGGCTGAATCTGGTTTGGAACGTCTGCATCAATGTGCTGAGAAAGACTTGCAGAAATTTTTGCCTTCTGTGAAATCTGAGAGCATTGAAACGACGACACCAACACCGGAAGAATTTTGTGAATTCCGCGTCAAGCTTGCTGGGCTCACAAGGTAGTAAATTCATCATGCTGTCCACCTTTGTGTTAATGACTACTACCTCAGATCTCTAAAGCATGATGTTTTGACACAACAAATAGGCAGAAAACAAATGAATTAGTATGTCTGAAATGTCATTTAGTATAATTCGCTCCATGATTTCAGTTATGCCCTTTTATCTGGGCGTCCTCCATCGTTACCCTAATTTTACTTGTGTACTGAGTTTTGTTTACTTGCAGCGTTACTCGGAATTACTTTGAGAACCTTGTTCAAGCTTTGGAAGCTGGGTTGGAGGATGTGCACGCTACTGCCCAGGCTGCTGGTACATCCAGCACTGCTGCCAGCTCCAAGAAAGGAGGAACTAAATCCAAGAAGAAGCAGCACACTAAACCATCATCTGACCACACCGACGATGGGTGGCCCTGCGAGCGCTGCACATTTCTTAACCCTCCATCAGTGGATGCGTGCAGCGTCTGCGAAAAGAGTAGGTACTAGATGATGGAATAGCTCAAAGGGAGGCACCACAAGAAAAGCTCAAAGATCATGTGAAGAGGGGCGCTTAAGATCCTGCATTGGATGCGGAGCGGAGAAGCTGAGCTTCCAGCAGGCTGCAATGGTGTACAGAGTTATTTAAGGGCCTCAAATGGTTGGAAATGGAGTGGAGGCTCAAATGGTTACATGTGTGTGTGTGTGTGTGTGTGTTTTGGGGGGGAGGGAGGGGGACATTTGGTTTTCTAGTTCGTTTCTGTTGCCCCTTGTAAATATTAGTTGTGAAGTGGTAACTTGTGTTTATGTGGTGGGTTTTGCTTCTGACCAACTGTGAAACTAAAATTTCACAAAACTGATGGAAGGTAGCTCTGTTTATTCCCTCGTAATTGCGGGCAGGGCCTTTGTCTATTATTACTCAAGGACTTTTTAACTATGGTTACTTGCCATCTGCTAGTGCTGGTCAATATTACTTCAAAACCGATCATCGTGTGCTATCTGTTTTCCCATGTAGAATCCATATGTAAACTGTCTCCTTGACCGTATGCTAACATCATCTACCCATCCATTTCTGGAGTAGTTGGAAACTTGGATTTCATTCATTTCAACTTGTTCATAGGCTGAGGTGAAATTGTTTGAAAAGTTGGCTTTATTTGTTGTTCGTTTGAATATATGCTTATCGGTTAGGTGTGAAACATTTGAAAGTAGATGTTGGCCACTATACAGTGGCTTGATTTAGGAAACTACCCCTAGGCGTTTGATGATACGACGATGATCAGGAAACGCCTGCCGAAACGGTTGGTCGTTCAGCTTCTGAAACCAAAATTGTGTCAGTTGCGCTACGCCTTTCGTGCACCCGTTCGTTTCAAAGTGTTTTGAATTTGAAATCTGTAAATGCAGTTCTAATTACCCAACGAATCGAAAATGATTTTCTGTCAGATGAGCAGCAGCCGTACATGCATGCACGCGTTTTTCCCTTTTTGTGCCACCGAGTGCCAACACAAGCGCCGAGCCCGTCGTCGATCGTAGGTAGAAGAAGAATGGCGATGATCACGACATGTCCTTGTAGAGCTTGCGGCTGAGGCTGCTGAAGTTGGCCCTGGAGTAGCGTCGGGATCCGTTCCTCCAGTCGGTTCCGGACTTCATCATGAGCTCGAACTCCTGGTAGCTGATGCGTCCGTCCTGGTCGGTGTCCACGTCGCGGATGATGTCGATGATGGCCTGGTCGTTGGGTCCCAGCTCCTCCTTGAGCTCCTCTGGCTCGATGAATCCGCTGCCGTCCTTGTCGAAGTACCTGAACGCCGACGCCAGGTACTCGTCGTTGCTCATCTTCTTCAGGTGCAGCGACACCGTCACGAACTCGTCGCAGTCCAGCGTCCCATTGCCGTCCGTGTCGGCCTACCATCCATGGTCCATGTCAGTCTCGTGAGAAAACACGAAGAACCAAGCAACCAAACAAAACACCACTTACGGCCTCGAGGAGCATCCTGATCTCCGACTCCGGCACGGGCTGGCCATTGATGTGGAGGCCTTCCATGAGCTCTTCCAGCGTGAGGTTACCATTATGGTCCTTATCCATGAGGTGGAACATCTGCACGTACTTATCAAGCTCCTCCACGGGAAGGTTCCGTGCCACCACACCAAGCGCCTTCTTCTTGAACTTATTCATAGCCGAGAACTGCTGGAGCCGGGACCTTACCGCCTCGCCGAGCGACACGTTGGGCGCCGTGTCGGCGTTCTTGAGCCACGGGTGCTCGAGCACCTGCCTCGCCGTGAGACGCGTGGAAGGGTCAGGGTCCAGCATCCGGCGGATGAGGTCTTTAGCGTTGCTCGACACCCTCGGCCATGGCTCCCGGTTAAAGTCGATGACGCCACGTAGGACGGCCTGCGCGATCTTCTCGTCGTTGTCTCCCCAGAATGGTGGCACGCCACAGAGGAGGATGTAGAGGATGACGCCGGCGCTCCAGACATCCACCTCCGGGCCGTAATTTCTCTTCAGCACCTCGGGTGCCATATAGTACGCGCTGCCCACCACCTCCGTGAACCGATCGCCGGGGCTGAAGAAGACGGAGAGACCGAAGTCGATCACCTTGAGCGGCGCGTCCTCCGACTTGTCGGCGAACAGAAAGTTCTCCGGCTTTAGGTCGCGGTGGATGACGCCGTTGGTGTGGCATAGTCGTACGACGTCGACGATGGTCCCGAACACCCCCGCCGCCGCGCGCTCCGAGTAGTGCCCCCGCGCCACGATCCGGTCGAATAGCTCCCCGCCCTCGCATAGCTCCATCACCAGGTGCACCGCTCCCGCCGACGCCGAGTCCTCGCAGCACGCCTCCCGGAGCCGCACCACGGCCGCGCCGCCGCGGGATGACATGCGACGCATGATGGACACCTCTCGCTGCACGTCCGCCGCGTGCGCCGCCGCCGGCGCGTCCGCCTGCTGCCCACCACCAGCCGGTCCCTGGGGACCGGGACCGTTCCCGGCCACTGGCATTCGGCGGACGACGCCGGCGCTGCTGCGGGGCCGGCGGTGTCTCCGGATGGTCTTGCAAGCGAGCGCCTCCCCCGTGGCGGCGTCACGGCAGCGGCGGGTCACCCCGAACTCGCCGCGGCCCAGCTCCCGGCCCAGCACGTAGCGGCGCGCGAACTCGGCCGCGGTGGTGCGAACTACGAGCGGGCCGGCATCGGCGTCGTTCTTGCGCGGGGACGGGGACGGGGACGGTGTCACGGAGCTGGCGCCGCCGTCGCTGGAGTCGCGGTCGCGGTCGGTGACGGGGAGGACGAAGGAGATGCGGCCGCGGAGCTTCCGCGAGCTGGCGAGCGCGGAGTAGCAGCCCCCCATGGGTGGCCTCGGCGCGTGCGTGCGCGGGGGACGACGCTGGCCGGGCTGGGGGGCTCTGCTCGTTGTCTCGTCTAGCTTGCTCCACGGGTCAGAAGCTTCCCCCTCCCCCTTCGATTGGTTCGCCGCGAGCCTCGCGGCGGTGCATGCACCTGCTATTCGTGGCAGCGGCGGCTGCATGCGTTATTAACGGTACATACAGGTACTCTACGCGGTCTGTGTCGTGTACCTGACCTGTACTCTGGGTCTGTACTTTGGCGTGTTTATATTTTAATTTTAACTAACTTTCAGCTGTTTGAAATCTAAATGATCTTGCTAAAATACAGTTAAAGTTTAGTTCAATGTAACTACTCCAGCTCAGCTAAACACAACTAAAGTTAGCCATTATCTAAATATCTCAAGAATTTTGAAGAATCAAAACATGCCAAGTTTCACCAACATTATAGAAAAATTATAAATATTTATGATATCAAATATGTATACAATAAAAATATAATTGATGAAAAAAATCTAATACTTAGTTAATATTATATATATATATATTATTGAGAAATTTAGTTAAATTTGAAATACTTTGACTCTCTACATTTATTAAATGTCATATATAATTTAGAAAAGTGACACTTTTTTTTATCAACTGTATATCGTCGAGGTGACTAACAACCGCGTTGCCTTTTGTACGTGCATTATCTTTTGAAGGCTTAGACACTCACAATGCAAACTCTATTATAGAGTCTAAACGTATCTATTACCTAGAAGATATAATATATTTGGAGTCTAAATAAAACTCATGATCTTATTTTTTTCTCCCTCTCTCTTCAATAAATATACTGTCACGTCAGAAAAATACCATAAATAAGACTTACTCTATGATAGAGTTTGCATTGTGAGTGTTCTTAGATAAACATTTTCACAATATATAAAGGTTTTGTTTAAGTCTATCGTGTCTCATTTTTCCTACATATAATTTTTCTTAGAATTCCTAGAAGCTTAGAAATCTTTTCATGGTTTCTAAAACATTATGGAATATTCATAAAATTTATTAGTATATAAAAATATAAAACTACCTTGAAAACCCCTTTAAATAATGAGTTTTTCCTAGACCATTCCGGTCCCGGCCAGGGCCGGGCCTTGTCGTCCGACGACCCAGCACCGCCAGACCGCCACGGACCTGGCCCTTCTCAACCCGGCGCCGCAGCCCGCAACGCAAAAGCCCGCGAGGGTTTCCAGCGACGTCGCGCCGCTTCTTCCTCCCTCGTTTCAATTCGAAAAGGAAGGAAAACCCACATTGCGGCCGCGGAACTCTTGCATCCAGGGCGCGGCCGCGGCGGCGAGGGAGCACAACCCTTGTCGGAGCATGGCGACCTCTACGGAGCCGGAGGGCGCGCGACCCGCGGCCAAGGGGACTAAAGGAGATGCCAACAGGAAGCGGAGCAGCGACCAGGGAGAGGGAGGCGCAGGCGGCGGCGGCGGCGGCGGCTGGCAGAAGCGGAAGAAGAAGGAGGTCTTCATCTACGGAAACTACAAGAACTACTACGGCTACCGGGTGAGCACGAGGAACCGCCTCCGTTTGTGTTTTCCCCCGCTGGAACTGCTGCTGTCCAATCAGTGTTCACTCGTGGTCGCCACCTGTTCGACGATATGCCTCATAGTAGGTCCAGTTGCTCGTGCGGAGTTGGGTATTTCGAGTTCAATTAGGTTGTTTGGTTTTGGATTGACCCATGATCTAGAGAAAGCTGAACTTGCATCCCTAAGTGCGCGACTGTAAATTTACGCGACTGGGAGATGGTTCACGGGGATGAAAGCACTGGTACACGGGGATGAAAGCACTGGTACTAGCCCTAGCCTGTGGCCTGAATGTTGCTTGCCGGACTAGTGGGCAGGAATGGAGTAGATATGCTCTCCTTACCTCGGATTTTCCAATATTTATTATTCCGTATATAGCATGCCTAGTGATATTAGGGTGGGAGGGGAGTTCAACATTTTGCAGCTGATATAAATTATAACTTTCTACAGATTGATCGCAATGTTGGTGAAGATCCTCGCCTTGAGGCGTTCAAGAAGCAGTGGTTTGAAAACAAGGATTGTCTCGATATTGGATGCAACCAGGGTTTGGTAACGATTGGCTTAGGTGACCTTTTGATTTTGGGGGATAAACTCTTGATTTCATTCGCTTAATAATTCTTATATAGCATGCTTATAGTTATAGGTGCTATGTAGTTCTTGTAGACAAATGTCTCAGTCCCAATATGAGATCATGAGGTTTCTCACATTTGTTTTCTTAATCTTGTGCAGCCATGAAATTTAATTGTCGAAGCATTCTTGGAGTTGATATTGATTCAGGTTTTAAATCACCCTCTAATAAACTCTTGTTGCGTGTCAAATCTCCTCTCCTGTTCTGTGGTTGAATATTACTTGAATCAAATCCATTTTTATCTTTCCCTGTTAGGTTTGATTGAGACTGCTAAGTGGAACCTACGAAGGATAATGCGGCAGGATAAGGTGGCTACAAAAAATGTTAAAGCTCAGGAATTGTCAGATTCTCCTTCTCCAAGCTGTCCAGGGAAAGTGGCATCTGAGTTATCGAATGGGAACAAGCACCAAGATCTTTTTAAAATCGTCTCTTTTCGATGTGAAAATTTTGTAGAGAGTATGGATGGATGTTCAGAACAGTATGACACCATACTCTGGTAAGTTACAGTTTAAGGATAGAGATCTCTCAAGAATTGAAATTTTCTTTGTACTGTTCTTTCCCACAGTTCCATTAGCTTTTTTTTTTAATATTTTTTCTGATGTAGTTTGAGTGTGACAAAATGGATCCACTTGAATTGGGGTGACGATGGCCTAGTGACTTTGTTCGTGAAGATCTGGAGGCTTCTAAGACCGGTATCTATGCGTCTCTATTTGCTGGTCTTCTAAATTGCACAAAGATGGTAAGAGGAAAATTGAATATTTTTTCCATATGCGATATTGCAGGGAGGTGTTTTTATCATGGAGCCTCAACCATGGAGTTCATATAAGAATAACAGATTAGTTTCAGAGGTTGGTTCTTTTTGTTCATATATGACCAGCTAACCCTTCTTGACATTTTTCTTTACGCTGCATTGAAACGGGTAATGTCAGTTTTTTCTTAGAACGAAGTTGTTTGTGAAAATCTTGCTGTACTTTCCGTTAATTAGGCTAAATGTGACTCTTAACAAGCCTGTGTTCTTCGCTGCTGCACTCCTGATCCTAAGCTCAAGTGAACATAGCATAAATGATCAAAATCCTCTGCCAAACTTAATATAAATTCTTGATTCTTTCATGTTGTAGACCTTTAAATTTCCTGAGCGTGATAAACCTGCAATTCTTACTACCTTTCCCTACCTGTTTTCAGGTTGCCAAAGAGAATTTCAAAACCATCTGTATATATCCAGAGACATTTCGGGAGATTCTTCTAGACAAGGTATTTTATTTTGGCTGGCAACTCAAAGTTTTGTTCTTGACCCTTTCAGTAGAATTTCACTAAACAACGTGGTGGTTGTGCTGCCAGATTGGATTTAGGTCGGTAGAGTTGATTGCAGACAGATTGGTGGGTACCGTCAGTGGTTTCAACCGCTCAATAGAAGTTTACCACAAATGATGAAACTGGGTCAAGGGTTGTGGCACACCTGTCCAAGCACACACTCCCTGACCAAATGATTTGTGTTGAGATTTAAATTGCTCACTGACTGACTGGGTATGAGTACAACAATGGAGGCCTTGCATAGTACTGGACTTGGATTTGCAAAAGAGAGTATCAGATGCCAAAAGGATCAAGATGGAGGAGTGGTGGTTGGATGTTAGTGTTCTCTAGATGGAAGTGTTGGGAATTTTGTTGATGGTTTTGTTCTTGTACAAAATGGATAATGGACACCTTACCCTGAAAGGGGAAAAGGAGACTTCCATGAATATCAATTTTGCTTGCTATTAACATCATGATTCCTCGTGCTTATTGTTTGCCACGTATATATAGTCATGGTAGTAGCTTAATTTGAGCTAACGAAGTCAGGTGAAAGAGTGTACTTGTTGGTTCTGACAATACAGATGCCTTGTGGAATTCAAGTGGTTATGTGTGTGCAGTGGAAGTGCCTTATTTATGCTGGCTTCTTTATTTTTATTTTTATATGAGAGTATCTAAGGTGCACAGCTGAAGAGAATCCCCAGTTTGTCGGACACTTGTACCTCAAGCTTCAGCCGACCCCACTCCGAAACATATTAGATACACCAGTGTTTGTACATCAGGGTCAGGGTGGATTTGGGTTGACTAACGTGAATTTCATGAGTTTAAGTCCCCTAGGATTATTTTTTTTGAAATTTTAGAAAATGCATCTTCATTTTTTTTAATCATTTTTCTTTTGAAACCTGTTGCTTGAAAAGCAGCACACAACATTTCCTACAGCTGGTTGAAGAGGATGAGAATGTGCACAAGTATGTCATCCAGCTCAGCTGGTTCTTGCTTTCACGATCCGAAAATTTGTTTGCTTGTTTTTTTGAATAATATGGAACTAGATCTCATCTACATTAGTTCTGATGAAATCAGATGACACTTCATCAAACAGTTAGGTTTTAGTAGAACCTTTAGTCCTTTAGCTAAACGAATTTTCTGTAAAATATTTGGAAGGCTTGATCTGCTAGATCATTGTCCTAAGTTTTTTTGTTTTTCAATTCTGTTCTTTGATTTAACTTTATCTTTTGTATGTTCTCTTCTTTGGGGTTCCAACATGCTAATTTGTCCATTAGACCGTCTGTTGCAGCACAATGATGAATCGGAGTTGGTGCAATCAAGAACTTTTTGGTCTGAATGTCTGATTATAAAGCAGTAGCCTCTTTTTATTTGATTCAGAAGCAGCTTGCTGCTATTATTATAGTTACAGATTTCCTTACCCACGGCTCCATATAGCGCTCAGAAAATGCATATAATTTGATGATTTACGCTCTTCATTACAAATGCATACATGTTTCTCTCTTTACTTTCCTAATATTAATGTATCGTAATCATTCGAATTAGCTAGCTACTCCGTGCATATCTAGCATGTCAGGTAAACAGCAAAGTGCCATGGTAATTATGAAGAACAGTGCACACTTTGTTTGATTCCTTCAGCATTTCATCATATACGTACGAGCTATCAACAACTCTGTGTTTGCTTCAGCTCAAGCCTAACTCTGTCTGTATTCAAAGTTCGTAACCCTGTCGGTTAAGATTAAAACTACCTTCACTACCAATACTTCTGCATTAAGATATCTCACATCCTTACTGTGCATTTGATTTGTGTGTCCTAATTTTGGCTGGCAGAGTTACTTCAACTCGATTGATGCTTCTCGTCCGTCGTCGTCCTCCTCGGTTCCTCTCCGATCTGGGCGGCGGCGGCATCCTCTTCTCGCCCCACGCACTTGACTGGCTCCTGCGTCATCTCCTCTGCAGCCTTCTCCTCTTTTACCTTGTCGGAACGGAGGACTCTCAGGGACGGCGGCCCGGCCTGGCGCTTCTGCGGCCCGGCAGTTGCCTGGACCGCCGCCGAGCAACACGCCGTGGTGTCGGTGGTGACGCGGCGGGCAGCCAAGCGCTCGGTGACGATCCGCTCCAGCATCTTCTGGGTGCGCTGAGAAACGAGGTCGCACATCCTCCTTGTCCACCTCCTCTTGGCTGCCAACTCAAGATTTTGTTCTTGACCCTTACATCAGAATTTCACTAAACAATGTGGTGTTTGTGCTGCCAGATTGGATTTAGGTCGGTAGAGTTGATTGCGGACAGATTGGTGGGTACCGTTAGTGGTTTGAACCGCCCTATAGAAGTTTACCAGAAACGATGAAACTGGGTCAAGGATTGTGACGTCCCTGCCCAGGTGCACACTCCCTGACCAAACGATTGTGTTGAGCTTTGAAATGATGGCTTACTGACTGGGTACAAGTACAACAATGAAGGCCTTGCATGGTTCTGGACTTGCATTTGCAAAAGAGGGTATCAGATGGATCAATATGGAAGAGTGGTGGTAGGATGTGTTGTTTAGAGTATGTTATGGGTCTATTGGGCCTAGTTGGGCGGTATGGCCCGTTAGTGTTAGGGTTAATTAAAGATAAATGTCGCTTGCTTAGGGATTAAGTAAAGCTCTCTATATAAGGAGATGGGATGTATCAAAAGAAGAAAATCCCTTCTCTCTTGCCGGTCGTGGGCAAACGCCCCCGGCCGGCGTCTCTCTCCCTCGTAGTACTGTAGCATAGTAGTCGCCTTCGTGTCCTTCAACTCTCTCTTCTCAACCCATCCATAACAATTGTCTTCTCTAGATGAAGTGCTGAGAATTTTGTATGGTTTTGTGCTTGTATAAAATGGATGATGGATACAGGATACATTATTACCCTGAAAGTGAAAAAATAGGCTTCCATTAATCAGTTTTGTCTACTATGAACAATTATGATTTCTCTTGCTTACTGTTTTACAAATCCCATCGTTCCAAATTATAAGTCCAAATGAATTATAATTTATAATGGTCGAACAGAGTGAGTAATGAGAAAATCTGTATCAAAGCGTGTCTCCGTATTTTTAGAATGAGATCATCTCACTTCCACCTCTTGGTATACGCACGTGTATCCTAATTTCATGTTGATAGATTTTGCTACAAATCCTATCGAAAGAAGACAAGACAACATCATTTCCTGTTGACAAATTTTTGCAACATGACCTATTTATTGAGAGAAGACAAGAGACCATCATGGAGGTGAAACGCACAGTTTCAAAAATTGTGGAGGTGATGTGCCTACTTTTGAAATTTAGGTCCGATTTTCTCAAAAGTTAAGTGAGACATTTTCCTGTTTGCTAGCCCTATTCCTAGATCTTGGTTGTACTTTCAGGCAACCGTTTGAAGGAAAAAAAAATAGGCCCAACAGTGAGAGCAGTCCGACCCAGGCCCATTTGCCTTCCAAGCAGGAAGGAAGACAGCTGGAAATGAAATGAAATACCCAACAGCAAAGCAACTCTGATGGCCACCAAATCAAAGTCAAACCCACCACCGTTCTTCGTTCGTTCGTCTTCCCCGAGCCGAGCGGACCAAACCGAATCAACAGCAGGTCGGCGATGACAGCGTCCTGCTCGCGCTCGCCGAGCGCCGCGGCGGTGGAGGCGAGACGCGCGGCGGCCAGACCCGGTACGCGGGCGTGCGACGTCGGCGGCCGTTGCGTCGCGTTGCCTTCGCGCAGGGAGGGGATGAGTGGATGACGCGCGGGACCCACATGTCACTGAGATGGAGGTCAGCGCCTATGTGGCGGTCAACGCCAGCGTGACATGGTCAAAACCGTTTAACATGGGTCAAAACAGCCTTGCATACGTCTAGGTGTTAAAAGTGAATGATTTTAATAGTTGATATACTAGTATTAGACGATTTTATAGTTGAGGGTTAAATTTAGACCAACACAATAGTTGAGGAGTTAAAAGTGGACTTAATCCTTTTTCATATATTTCATCTGTTTGATTTCAATATTTATTTTTTTTATCTTGATATTGCATATGTTATAGTGGTTATATGTATATGTTGCAAACTAATGTTTCAATTGTTTCAACTGGTTTTCGATAAGTTGCAACATGTGTTGTAGCAGCTGCTCCCCCAAATGGTTGAGTACTCCTCACCTGATCAAAGTACATCCTCACGTGATCAAAGTACATGGATGCATGCATAGCGTCAGAGAACCCAATGGACGCTCCTGCACCATCAGACTTGTCCCCACAATGGAGTACTATGCAGCCAGAGTCAACACCAGTATGCGTGTTGTGCTTCCACCACCTCTCTGTCGCATGCATGCAGTTGGACGAGTCTCACGTACGTAGTACATGTTCTCCAGTAGACGCACAGGCTCAGCAGGTGCAGACGTGCAGTAGGCGCGGTGCGCGAAAGCATGTGAGAAGACGCAACAGTACCCGTGGACCCAACACCAGCAGCACGCGTGAGGCGCGAAGCATCACGGGCAGGCGTAGCATGCCCAGTAGTCGCGGGGCACGAAGCATCGCAGGCAGCCACAGCATGCCAACAGGCGCGGGGCGCGAAGCATCGCAGCAGGCGTAGCAGCACGCAGGTGTGCGGGCGTCCGGACACGCGTGTTTATCCGGACGTCCGGGCGCTAGTGTGTGTGTCCCTTTCATGATCTAGATCAGTAGTAGAATCATTAAAAAATCAACTATGAATTCAGGCAGATATATGCAATCTTGAGGTCTTTTTCTCGGAGGTTGTTTACGGTGGCGGAGCATGCGTGATCAAACAAGGCCAGTCTACATATTTGACCAAATATTAAACACCCATGAACAATACTAAACTTACTCTTTAGAGAGTGGATATTTCATTCCGGTGCCCAGCTTTGTCCTAACCCCCCTGGTTTTGTTTGAACACTTTAATCAAATTTGAGTTAACATCCTTCCAAGATGAGCTTTGCAATCAGGCAACAGCGACATAGTCTGTATCTCTCAGGTGCTGAATGTTGTTGCTGCAATGCTGCACGTTCAGTACAGCTGATCGAAGAGAATCCCCAGTTCACCACCGGTCACTTGTAGCTCAAGCTTAAGCTGGCCCCATTCCCAACCAAAGGCACTCAGAAAAAAAAGGGCTAGTGGTCATCAGTCGTTGTCTGAAGATGCAACAACATTCTCAGAGCTCCAAGGAAGGTACCGGTGCAGCTAGCTAGCAAGAGTCTCTATCCTCTCCACTCCACAGTAGGCTCTCCATGCATGCCAATGCAAGGAACGAATCCATCCGATTCTATTTCTATCTGTTGTTCAGTGTTCACCACATTCTCAAATGTACCCAAAGGCAGCGAGATGGTGCTGCAAAATATATATAAATAAGCAACTACGAGCTCGCAGCTGTGCTGTGCACCTCAGATCGATCAGCACTTCTAGAGTTCCATCGAGGTGAGCCAGCAAGCTTCTGCTCCGGCGCCGTCGTGCTGACAGCTTGAACAACAATGGTTTGCCTGAGCTTCAGCTCCAGCGGCTGCCAGGATGCCCACCCGTCGGCGCTGGACTACATCCTGGCCGTACTCGTCATGTTCACCGCCGTCGTCGCGGCGAGGCTGCTCTTCAGTGCCGTGGCGCGGTGCCTCTGCGGCGACGCGCACCACCACCACCACCACGACCACGACCACGACCATCATCATCACCAAAGCCCGGATGCCACCACCGACGTGGAGCTGCCGTGGGGCGGCTCCGGGCTGGCCATCTTCGGGCAGCCCGGCATGGACGTCCCGCCGCGGCCGCCGCCGAGGCGGAACGACCAGGGGTGGCACTGGCACGGCATGCTGGCACCGCCGCCAGTCACCGCCGGGATGGAGCGCATGGGACACGTCGCTCACTCCAGCCCACCGCGGCGTCAATGATGATTCTATTGTAGTCTAATTATATTACTCTGTCCTGATGTTTTTTTAATCGAATCCGACATCCCGATATCCACCGAAATGATTAGTGTATTAATAAATCAGTAAGTGATATAAGTTTTATTTCGAAATTTGAACAAAAGCCCCTATAGCTCAGTGGTAGAGCGTCAGTCTTGTAAACTGAAGGTCCGTAGTTCGATCCTGCGTGGGGGCAAGTTTTTTGTACTACTGTTTGTTTTGTGTTTGTTTGCTGGGATTTTTACCATTAAAATGCCTGTATACCGTTTTAACACAATCAAAATCGACATATAACTAACTTACAAATTGTTTATGCCTTTTTATCACAAATCAAATTTGATAAATATAACTAATTTCAGAATTTTTAATCCTATTTTAGGGAGATGATTTGCGGTTAGGGTTCAATTCATAGGTTGGCGCCACGATCCATGGCACCGAACTCGATCAAAATTTTAGACCATCGAGCCTTCGAAGAGATGCGCGGAGGCTCGGCGAGTCGGAGCACGAATCGAACTATAGTGAAATATAATGAATGAACTTTGATCAAATTTAATACCAGCCTTTCTGGGGAGTGCGTGGGCCTTCTTACAGCAGTGGTTGCACCTAGAACTCGAGAGTAGATTGGGCGCAAACCTTAAAAAGCAATAATTCGAACCCAAGTAATATGCAAGAACAAGCCGACCACACAAAGACAACTATAAAATTCACTAAGAGTTACTCCCTCCGTCCCAAATTATAAGACATTCCAAGAATCTTGGAGAGTCAAAGCATTTTAAGTTTAACCAATAATTATACAGAAAACTATAAAGATTTATGATGTCAAATAGACATACTATGAAAATATAATTGATAACGAATCTAATGATATTTAGTTAACATCATAAATGTTTTTATATTGTTATATAAGTTTGGTCAAACTTGAGATACTTTGACTTTCCAAGATTTTTGAAATGTCTTATAATTTGAGACGGAGGGAGTATAAGTATTCAAACTCCAGTACAAAGTTTCAAATACTATTAAGAAGATATTTAACTCTCTAGTGTATCCATCAATATTTTATTTAGAAAAATAAATAATAATTCCTCTATTCTGTTCATTGTGCATCTGCGTCCTGCTTTTCATAACAGCTTGGATTTTGTACCAATCACACTGTGATGAGGGGTCACTTGAATAATCATGATCGAGAGAGTACGTGTGCACCGTCAATGATTGATGGTCTTAACTAATCGGCCGTTTATTTTGGCAATGGTAACCGGATTCGACTAGGACTAGGATACAACCCCGGCCCATACTTCGTGTCGGACTCGGCCCAATCTCACCCTATAAAGGCAAAACAGGCGCCCAACGAGTCCCATGCATCTGCAACCCACGGCCCAGTACGGTACGCAGACGACCATCCAGCGATCGACCGCGCGAGACAGACGACGACGCAGAACCGGCCTGATGATGATGATGGGCTCCTCCACCGGCGACGGCAACAGCGAGCTAGCCTCGCCGAAGAAGCCGGCCGCCGCCGCCAGCGTGAAGTGTGAGGGCGCGGAGTTCACGGTGACGGAGCGAAACGAGGTGGCGGAGGTGGTGGCGACGGGCGGCAGCGGCGCGGCGGTGGTGCGCGTGCTGGAGAGCGAGAGCTTCTTTGACGCCGGGACGGGCACGCGGCACCACTTCGTGGACGTGCAGGGGCCGGCCGAGGCCATGTTGTTCCTCGTGTCCGTGCGCGAGGACCAGCGCCGGATCGTCTCCGTCTCGAGGTGTTGATAAATGATACAGTAATTAGGGTTTAATTATACATTAGCAGCTAGCGTCGTCACCATGGATTGACGCATGATCGATCGTGTGCTTGCAATACATGTTGTGTATGTATTCAGATTATTGCATTGCGTACGTAGATGCACTATTACACAACGCACCTTTCGTCGATCGCCAAACACAGTTTTAGTCCCGGCTAAAATTGCGCCCGGAGCTAAAGGTACCTTTAATCCCAACACCAACCGGGACTAAAAGCCCCCTCCCAACGACTACGGGCGTCAGACATTGTCAAGTGGGCTTTTTACCAACCGGGACTAAAGGTCCACCTTTAACTGCGGTTGGTATTACCGACCGGGGTTAAATGTTTAGCCCCGGTTTAAGGCACAAACCGAGGCTATTTCTGGGCCTTTAGTCACGGCTGGTTCTATGGACCGGGACTAAAGGTCCCCCCTTATTTGAACTCTCTTCCTTCCCTGCCCGAGCCCGAGTGCTCCATTTCTTGCTCTGTTCTTGCTTGTTCTTCACTATTCTTCATCTCCTCATCGGCCATTGCTTTATTTCATCACTTCTACGCCTCCATCGACTCGTTGAAAGGTTACTATCTTCAGCCTCTCATGTTTTACGGCAACATATATTATTTCTTGGTCTATATGTGATTTTTCTTTATGATTTTCTCTTTTTTGTCATTTTAAGCTTCACTTGACATTGTTTTGAATATTTTGAAGAAGACAACTAAAACTAGTATTCTAAGTATACACCTTTTATTTCTATGGCATTATATGTTCCACATTTCAAGATTAGTTTAGCATAGTTTGAGAAATATAGATTTTTAGGATATTATTAAATGATGAATTTATGATGGATTGTTCTTGATTTATATATATGCCACTTAAGCTCAAAATAATTATATATTTAGATTAAGAAGGTAGCTACCTAAAATACTTTAGTTGTATATATGACACATTTGATGATTTTAGAGAAATGTAAATTTTAGTTGTTTTATTTTCTTTGTTTATAATATGAGGAATTTATAATATCTAGTTTGAAAAATGAGTATAGAGAGAGTAGATGACAACTGCTTCGGGGCACTCGGCTTCTGATCGGGTTCCAAAGCAACTAAGGCCAGACCTCCCTCTCATTACCTGTGGCAAGTGTATGCAAAAGACTGTAAAAGAGTACCGAGTGGGGAAGGCGGGTCCTAACAACGGTCGGATCTTCTATAAGTGTCCATATCGCAATGTGAGTTATACATTTTGTCTTATTTCATGGTTATGGTTAATTTGTATCTATATTTCCTCATGATTTTGATTAAAGTGTTGATTTTTATTTCTATTTTTAGTGAAATGACACTGGATGCCGCGGCTGGTACTGGGAGGAAGATTATGTTCAACATGTGGCGGAGGCTACGAAGGCTGATGAGGCAGCGAGCCAGGTCAAGGAGCTCGTCGATGTTGAACAAACGAATAATGATCTATCTGCTTTAGTAGGGATTGGTTGGGAGATTATTATGCTACTGAAGTGCATTTTAGGTTTTCTGTGTATAGTGCTAGCGGTCTTATCATATGCTATGTCGAGGCTTTCATAGAGCATACATTAGTCTTTGTGTGACTCGGAAATGACACATGATGGTGTTCCATCTCATGTTATTTTAATGCAGACCTTTCGGTATTTTTATAATATCATTTTTTGACCAAAATAAGAAATTTAATTATGTTTTGGGTCATATAATGCAGACGATGACACACGATTGGATGTACAATGTAGATCGCTGCTCCAAAAAGTTCATTGATGGCGTGCATGATTTCTTAAGAGCGGCTGAGGCAAACAAGCGGGATAATAATTTCATGTGTTGTCCATGCACCTTGTGTAAGAATTTGAAGGAATATTGTAGCTCAAGGACTCTTCACTCACACTTGTTGAAGTTGGGTTTCATATCAAACTATATTTGTTGGACCAAGCATGGAGAAACCGGAATTATGATGGAAGAAGACGAAGAAGAGCAATTGGACCCTGGCGATATTATTGCTCAATATTGTGACTTCAATGATATTGCAATGGTGGAAGCAGAAGAAGAGGCAGGAGCAGAGGATACACTCTCTGAAGATGATGGTCTTGGTGAAATCATTCGTGATGCAGAAAGAGATTGTGAAAGTGAAAAAGAGAAAGCTAAGTTTGACCGCATGCTAGAGGATCACAAGAAACTACTATACCCGAGCGTCGAAGATTAGCAAAATAAGTTGGGTACAACACTGGAGTTGCTACAATGGAAGACAAAAAATAGCATATCCGACAAGGCATTTGAGCAATTACTCAAGATCCAAAAAAAGATGCTTTCAAAGCCTCACGAATTGCCTGCCACTACATACGAAGCAAAACAGGTCGTGTGCCCTCTAGGATTAGAAATTCTGAAGATACATGCATGTCCTAATGATTGTATCCTGTACCGTGGCAAGGACTATGAGAATTTAGATGAATGCCCCGTATGTAAAGCATCGCGGTATAAGATCAGGCGAGATGACCCTAGCGATGTTGAGGGCGAAGAGCGTCCTAGGAAGAAAATCCCTGCCAAAGTTATGTGGTATGCTCCTATAATACCACGCCTGCAACATCTGTTCAGAAACAAGGACCATGCAAAGTTGTTACGATGACACAAAGAAGACCGTAAGGCAGACAACATGTTGAGACACCCTGCTGATGGGTCCCAGTGGAGAGCAATTGACAGAGAATTCCCAAAGTTTGCAGAAGACGCAAGAAACTTAAGATTCGGTTTGAGCACGGATGGTATGAATCCTTTTGGAGAGCAGAGCAGTAGTCATAGCACTTGGCCTGTTACTCTATGTATCTACAACCTTCCTCCATAATTATGCATGAAGCGGAAGTTCATTATGATGCCGGTGCTGATCCAAGGCCCGAGGCAACCTGACAACGACATCGTTGTCTTCCTGAGGCCCTTAGTTGAGGAACTCCTGTTTTTATGGAGCAAACCAGATGTACATGTGTTGGATGAGTACAAACAGGAACACTTCGACCTGAGAGCATTGTTATACGTAACAATCAATGATTGGCCTGCCCTAAGTAACCTTTCAGGACAGACAAACAAGGGATATAATGCATGCACACCCTGTTTTGATGACCTTGACTGTGTATATCTAAAAAAATGTCGAAAGGTCGTGTACCTTGGCCATCATCGTTTTCTTCCTAAGAATCACCAAGGTAGAAAGAAAGGAAAGCATTGTAAAGAAGAAGTGAAACAAACCAAGCCTCGCAACCGAATTGGAGAGGATGTACTTGATATGGTCAAGGATGTGCAAGTAGTCTTTGGAAAGGGGGAAGGGGCCCTACCAGTTTCAGAAGATGCTAATGGACGCGCACCCATGTGGAAGAAGAAGTCCATATTTTGGGAGCTACCCTATTGGCATGTCCTAGAGGTCCGCCACGCGATTGACGTGATGCACTTGACAAAGAATCTTTGTGTCAACCTGCTAGGATTCATGGGTGTGTATGGAGAAGCCAAGGATACACTTGAAGCACGATAGGACTTGCAAGACATGAAAGAACGAGACAACCTGCATCCAGAGAAGACAAAAGATGGACGCCATTATTTAAAGCCTGCTAGCTACACTCTTAGCAAAGAAGAGAAGGAAAGCATGTTTGAATGTTTAAGCAACATCAAGGTCCCATCTGGATTTTCCTCCAATATAAAGAATATAATAAATGTGTTAGGAAAGAAATTCCTAAACTTAAACTCTCATGACTGCCATGTGCTAATGACGCAATTGCTTCCGGTTGCATTAAGAGGAATTCTACCTCCACATGTACGTCTCGCCACTGTGAAGCTATGTACATTCCTCAATGCAAATTCTCAGAAGGCAATCGATCCAATGGAACTAGCTACTCTACAAAATGATGTGGTTCAGTGCCTTGTCAGCTTTGAGTTGGTTTTCCCTCCATCCTTCTTTAATATCATGGAACACCTCCTAGTTCACCTGGTCAAGGAGATTAGTATTCTCGGTCCTGTGTACCTGTACAACATGTTCCCCTTTGAAAGGTTCATGGGAGTCCTGAAAAAATATGTTCACCAACGTGCTCGCCCAGAAGGAAGCATCGCCAAAGGCTACGAGACAGAGAAGGTCATTGAGTTATGTGTTGACTATATTCCCGAACTTCACCCGATTGGTGTTCCTAAATTAAGACACGAGGGGAGACTTAGTGGGAAAGGAACGCTAGGGAAGAAAACATATGTCGGTACGGGGGATGATTATTTCAACAAAGCACACTACACAGTTCTTCAAAACTCCTCCGTGGTGGAGCCGTATGTCGAGGTACACAAGAAGTTCCTACGATCCTAGTTTTCAGGGAAGAATGAAGCTTAGATTATACGTGAACACATGAAAACTTTCGGCGATTGGTTGCGAAAAAATATCTCGGTGATGACAGTATGTTGATGACCAACTGTATTTGCTGGCTAGAAACCATCGTGGCACATCCTCATGTACAAAGCCTACGAGATAAATGGAAATACATTTTACAAAGTAGACCAAGATAAAACGAGCACCAACCAAAACAGTGGTGTCCGCATAGATGCCACTGACCCAAACGAGAATAGACAAACATATTATGACCGCATAGTTGAGATTTGGGAACTAGTCTATGCATCTAATTTTAAAGTCCCTTTGTTTAAGTGCTAATGGGTGAAGATGACCGGAGCCAGGGTAACAATTGACAAGGATTATGAGATGACAACAGTGGACTTCGACACTATTGGGTACAAAGACAAACCATTCGTCCTTGCTGCTGATGTGAATCAGTGGTTCTATGTAAAAGACATGTCTACAAAACCAAAGAAAGGAAAAACGATGACAAATCAAGCATCAATGAGCTCAAGCGTCACATAGTTCTTTCAGGGAAAAGAAACATTTTGGGAATTGAGGATAACTCAGACATGTCAGAACTTTACGAAAGGGATGACCGAATTGCGTCATTCAGTGTGACCAAAGACCCAAGCATCCTTCAAAATGCCGAGGACACTCCATGGTTACGACATGATCATAACCAAGGGACATATGTCAAGAAGAAGTTCACTACTGTGCCCGCTTGATGTAGCTAGCAGTGATGTCAAGTGACATGTATTAGTCATTTTTGCTAAGTTTGGTCAAATAAATGAAGATCTACATTTGTATTTGGTCAATTTTGCATTTAGTGACTAATGTTTACTAATACTTCTTTTGTAGTCATTTACTGACTAATGAAGATCTACATTTGACAGTGACTAAGTTTAGTTCTAAAATGACAAGTTTCTCATAAAGATTCATAAACACTATGTGAGATTCATGATTTTGTGACTAATGTCTACTAACACTTCCTCAAATAGAAATTTGAAGTACATAAAAAAGATAGATCTTGACGAGTTATAAAACCTTTGTATTCAAAAGTTTATCATATAAGGTAATTTAGTGTCTCATTAATAATTTCTTATTTAATGGTAAACCTATTTGTCATATAATTGGACAATTAATGGTGAAAAACAAAAAGATTAACATTAAAATAATGCAGAAACTAATTTCCTGTTGGTAACCAAGCATTTTAGTTTTTTTAATTCAACAATATACTTTTGCATTAACAAAATACTAATGGTTAGTTACATTTATATTTGATATTATAAAAATGGTAAAAGATTTGTTGTTATACATTTTTCTAGTAAATAATAAAGCAAAATAAAATGCAATGTTATTTTAAAAAAAATGTGCCATGTATTTAATTTTATTATGTAATTAACCAGAACTAACAATTTATACATATATTAAACTATATGCAATACTAAAACAACCCAAAGAAGCCACTGAAATTTCGTTTGGCGCCTAAAGAAGACTTTAGCCGCGGTTAGTACCAACCGCGGCTAAAGGCCTTTAGCCCGGTTGTATTACCAACCGCGGCTAAAGGTTGGGTTTCTATATAAGTCTCCTGTCTTCCTCCCCCTCATCTCGCCTACTGTACTTCGATCTCTCGGCTGTCGTCTTGTCTTCCTCGACGCAAACCGCCGCCGCGCGCCGCCACGCCGTCGCCATCGGCATTGTCGCGACCCGCCGGCGCGCCAACGCCCCCGCACACCGCACCGCCACGTGCACTAGCCCCACGCCATCCCTCACTCGCCCGAGCGCCGCCGCCGGGCCGCGTTGCGCCGCCGTACGTCGTCGTCGTTGCGCCGCCGCGCGCGCGAGCCGCGCCAGCCGCCGCCGACCTCGACCTCGCCATCGACCTCCGCCGCCGCCGCCGCACCGCCGGGGAAGCAGAGAAGAGGAAAGAAGAAAAAAGAAGAAGAAAGAAGAGAAAGAAGAAAGAAGAAAGAAGAGGAAAACATCTCGACACCTCGATACCTCTGGAAAACATCGCTGCGTCAACGAGAATTCCTTTTCCCTAGCTCTTTGACAAGGAGCTAATTTGGCGAGATGTCCTTCAACATTTCTCGCTCGATACAGAAGATGAAGCTTTGAAGGGGAGAGTTAGGGACTGGGCAATGAAGAAGATTGTAGGGTCAAGATGGCGGACTAGAGGGGGGTGAATAGTCTTTTCTAAAAACTTAAGCACAATGGCTAACCGAAACAAATGTGGAATTAAAACTATCGGTCTAGCCAAGACTACACCCCTCTATCTATAACTTTAGCACCTAGCAAAGTATACTAATTAGGCTCACTAAGGTGCCAAACTAGGAAGCTCACCTAAACAAGTCTAGGTTGCAAGGTCATACAAACCTAAGCAACTAGTACTCTAAGCACAAAGGGAGCTCCTACACATACTAGTAAGCAAAGCACAAAGCACCTAAGCTTACTAGCAATGCTCTCTAGCAAGACTATACAAGTCAACTAGAGAGCTCGATTTACTTAGCTACACAAACTAAGCAATGTGACTAACAAGGCTACACAAGCCAATTAGCCACTTAAGAGCTACTTCTATGCTACACAAGCTAGAAGGTAACTAGGCAAGCCACACAAGCTAAACTAGTTACAAGAGCAACAAAGAAACACTAGCACAAGATATGAATAAGTAAATACAAGCTAGTGAATCAGAGAATGCAAACCACCGAGAAGAGTAGACAAGGTTGACACGGTGATTTTTCTCCCGAGGTTCATTTGGTTGCCACCAAGCTAGTCCCCGTTGTGTCGACCACACACTTGGTGATTCGGCGGCTAATAGGTGTTCACAAGCCTAGCCCACTAACTCGGGCACCGCAAGAATCCACCCACAAGTGAGGGTAGCTCAATGACATGCTCAACTAGAGTTGCTCTTCGTGATCCCCACGGGGCGAGCACAACACCCCTCACAAGCACTTCTCCGGAGCGCCGCACAACACCCCTCACAAGCACTTCTCACAAGCACTTCTCACAAGCGCTTCGACGGAGCCTCAAGCCACAAAGCCGTCTAGGAGGTGGCAACCTCCAAGAGTAACAAGCACCACGAGCTTGCAAGTCGATCACCTAGTGCCACACGAAGCTATCTCTCAAAGAAACGCACTAGTAATCGCTCTCTCACACAATCAGATGATCGCTATCAAGTATATGTGAGTTAGAGGGCTATCCAAGCACTCCTACACAAGCCACAAAGGCCCAAGGGTGCTCAGCAACAAGCCAAGGGCTATTTATAAGCCACACCTCGAAACTAGCCGTTTTGCTAAAGCAAAGGGCCTTCCTGCGTACCTCCGGACGCAAGTTCATAGGGGGTCTAGACCATCACGCGCGCGTCCGGACCCTCCTAGCCATTGGAATTCACCCGTTGGCGCGCTCACCGCGCTCTGCCACGCGTCTCCCGGACGCAGCCAACAGTGCGGGTCCGAACTAACACTCGCCGCGTCCGGACTCCAGCAGAGAGCTCCCCGAGAGCCAATTTCATCCGGACGCAAGTCCGGAGTCCATCGTCTGGACGACAAACAGCGTCCGGATCTCTACGATCAGCACAACACAGTTAGTGGGGGAGGCGTCCGAATGCAGACACAATGGCCCGGACCGCCCATGCTCCTAGCGTCCGGAGTCCGCAGACTCAGCCAAACCTAGGGTTTGGTTCCGGACCCAAACGCAATGGTCCGGACCCCCTTTGGCCCTAGCGTCCGGAGCTCGGTTTTCAGCCGAGACTCCTCCGCACTTCTTCCTTGCTTTCCCAAGTGCTAACACAAATGTGTTCTTCACCTTGTGCATGTGTTTTAGCATTTTCACAATCATTTTTAAAGCATTTTTCACTTGCTCTTACCGCGCCACTCGATCCTAATGCATCGCAAAGTTAGATCGCTCACGGTGGCACTAGATAACCGATATGCAAACAAGTTTGCCCCTCTTGATAGTACGGCTATCTATCCTAAACTCGGTCATATACTTCTCTACACACCAATGACCGGTGAAATGAAATACCCTATGGTTATACCTTTGCCTTGCGCATTCCATTCCATTCCATCTCCATCTCCAATGTTGATGCAACACATGCACCAAACACTTGTCAAATGATATGATCCACTCCATATCATCACATGACCGTATTGGTTCATCAATCTTGACCTCACTTGCTCTTCACCGTTGCATTGGTCCATCGGCGCCAAGCATCACCCGCTTGCCCTTCACACTTGCAACTGGTCCATCAAGCCAAGCCTCATCTTGATCTTCTCCACCTTGGTCACATGAATCCATGTCATGTTTCATGTGCATTAAGCTCCTTCATCACACATTCACCTGTGAACTAATCTCCTGTGTATATGTCACTTAAACACATATTAGTTCACCTAAGTTGTCACTCAATTACCAAAATCACACAAGGACCTTTCAAAGATGGCAACACAATTCCAAGCCTGGAAGAAGAAATTGTACAACGAATTTATCAAGAAGAACCTTACTCCAGATTTCAACAATAAGGCCTACGTCAAGTTGAGGCCGTTTTGGGATGACTTCGTAGGTTTCAAGACATCGGAAGAGGGCGAAGCACGAGCGATAAAGAACCAATAGAATGCCCGAGAAAAGCAATACCACCATCGCTTGGGATCAGGTGGCTACATTACTGCCATTCCTAAGTGGGAAAAAATAAAAGAGGACCTTGTAGCTAGGGGAATCCAACCAGAATCAGGTAGCTGGTCTGATCGCGGTAAGTGGTGGTTTTTTGGTCATGGGGGAGGCCTTGACCTTGATACCGGAAGATTAACGTATGACCAAGGACTCACAGAAGCAGCACAGAGACTGGTTCACGCTCAATCTTTGAGGGAACAAGAAGTATGGTCACCAGATAGAGATAGAGATGAGCTGACATATGCCCTGGGGACTACTGAACACGGAGGGCGGACGAGAGGTTATGGCACGGTGCCGTGGAAGCATGCCTTCCCTCAAGACAAAGATACATATAAAAGCCGCCAGAGAAAGAAGAGAGAGGAGGAAGCTATGAAATGTAGCATGGAGCAAATGCTTAGGGAAGCACGCGAAGCAGCTATTCAAGCAAAAGAGAGAGAAGAAAAACTTGAATCGAGAATGAGCGAGGAAATCAAAAGGAAAGTGGAACAAGCAATGAGTCGAATGCGAAGTACTGCATCAGTACCGGAAGTCAACATAAGCCCCTCTGTTCAATTGAAAAGAAGTTGTGCTTCCTCGGAAGTGCCTCAGCCTGGTGATGACTCAAAGGTACGTTTCCCCATGGATGACATCACAGAACCAAATACAACATATGAGCTGCACATTCCAGAGGGGGCTACCACAATCATGGTGGCTATCGGTGTTGTATCTCCTATCGACCCGACGAAGACACCAAGATGCCATGGGATAATAATACCACCTGGATATGCTCGCGTCTCGGTGGATAGAGTTGAAAAAGGTCATAGCAATGTCCAACTTGACATTGAAGGAGGTGATGGGGAGAAGACTTTAGGAGAAGAGGAGAAGACATTTATTTGTTGCCGCAAGCGCTATATCATTATTCCTGGGGCATCACCTCCTATTGTACCGCCACCGCCTCCCCCTCCTCATCCTAGGTGTGAATCATACCTAGCTCTTTTTCACTAATTAACTTTGTATTGGCTTAAATAGCGATACTTTATTCACACTCGTTGTTTTCACTGCAGGACCTCACCCAGAGACATAAGTCACCATTCATCACCTGCTGGTCATAGTGTTGCAAGGGATGATCATGGTGGAATGCACGGCACGGCTTCCTCCCCAGAACCTGCAAGGCGGTCTCCATCTCCGAAACTGGCCCCCTCGCTTCCACCACGTTCTCCAGCGCCGACACCGGCCCCATCGCCTCCACGACAGTCTCCAACGCCTGCACCGGCCGCCCCACCGTCAAAGAAGAGGCCCGCCACACAAGCAAAGGTGTCGGCCGCCCCACCGCAAGCAAAGAGACAAGCTACAAGGAAAGTTAAGATTCATCAGAAACTTTCGTATGGGAAGACTGACGAAGAACTAGACGTTTCAGTAAAGGCCGATGTGCAAGCACATTTCAAGAAAATGGAAGCCGCCCATAAAGCAAAGAAAGAAGCTAAACAACCGTTCTTCTTACATCAATCAGCTCTAAGGCAACCAGTGGAAGCAAAGAAGAGGCAGCTACGTGATGCTCAGAAGAGTTCTCCACTATCAGACTTTGACCGCACTCTCCAAAAGACAATTAATGAGAAGAAAAGAGCAGGTAAGGGGTCCCACAGCTCGAGGAACAGGCAAAGCAATCAGTGTCCCCGCTAGTTGTTGGGAATCAATATGGTTCAAACATGAGCGTGCTACAAGACAATGTTCCACGGGTCAATTATGATGGTATGGAAGAGTTCTTGAAAGGAGCTGGTATAACCGCGGATCAATTTCTAGAAAATGCACTCATCCAAAATGCCACTATGAGTGGAAGAGAACTTTTGTACGTGGCAGAAGTCTGTACAACCCACGGGCCCTCAGCGAACTTGGTACGCAAATGCGCTCGTTAAACTCGTGGTACATGGAGGCATGTACCAAAAACTCAGATGACTGGATTTGTGTCAGAATTAGAGATGAACATTACTTCCGGGGCGATGACCTTATATTTGTTCCGTATAGTGAGCTCCACCAACTATGCCATATGGACGCTCTAGACAAATCTCTCATTAGCTGCTACTGTCGGTAAATGATCATTTCTTTTAGTAATCTGACTATAGCATATGTATATGTATAGTAACTAACTATCCTCAAACATATATATGCAGATTCTTGATGTTATTGCTCAAACGTAAGGGAGACCAGGATATTGGTTTCATTGATCCATCAATCATATTCTCGGATCCAAACATTCCCCGCGATCAATGGATACCTCAAACGGAGAGGAATCTTCGGAGGTTCTTGGTCAACCAAAAGACCAGAGAGTATATACTCTTCCCCTACAACTTTGGGTGAGTGTTGTTATCGTTTGCACAATTTGTCTTAATTATTACTCAATTCAGCATAAAGATATATATGTTGACTTTATAAACAAATGCAGTTTTCACTGGATACTCATAGTCTTTGATATGACTAGAAGTCAATTGGTAATCTATGACTCATTGAGAAAACCACTGGGAGATTACCAAGATATGATAGACATCATCAAGGGGTAACTTTGATCTTTAAATATAGATTCATGCTCTTTAACTACACTGCAATAGTTAATTAACTAATGATCCAATTATTGAGTAGGGTTTGGACTTGGTTCGTCCCGAAACACCGTCCGGATCTGGAAGTGGCACTAAAGGGTCCTGTCCTACTAAATGTAAGTTCTACTAGCTCTCATAATCTGTTACCTTAGCATGCTTTAACATATGCGTATGATGACGATAGTAATCGTTTTATATCTTACAGTGGGTTCTAAGGCAGCCACCAGGCAACAATCTATGTGGATACTACGTTTGCGAGTTCCTCACGGTGTATGCAAGAAGAACTCTTAATCAGACACTACAAGTATGTGATATGTATATATAATACATCCATTTTATTTATTTGTTGCTATTAACTAAATCTTATGTATATTAACACTTTTTTCTTTATAATACAAATTGAAGACGCTATGGTTGCAGCACCAAGTGTTGCAAGAAGTCCGTCTCAAAGGAATTCAAGAGACACTTGTTGGATTTCTTCTTGAAAAAGTGGTCAACCCTAAAGGCGAGTACTATTTCGACCCCAAATCAAGATGAACATCTGTATGATATTTAAGTGGCGAGAACGGTTGTGTCCTAAGTCAAATATGAATGGACAATGATGATGTAAATTTTATGTGCATATATATATATATATATATATATATATATATAGCTCTATAATATATTTATATAGAGAGTTTCATAGTTTATTTGTGTTTAATGCTTGAAACTAACTTATAAGTGTGTTAATTCATGTATTAGCAGCGAATACATGTATTAGAAGCGAAGAATACACACATTTGAATGCCTAATCTATTTGGAAAACCAAAATAAGAAATACCAAAACCAAAAAAATATGACCAATACCAACCGGGAATAAAGGGTGCAGCCCCGCGTGGTCCGCCTGCGCCACCTGGCGCACCCTTTAATCTCGGTTGGTATTACCGACCGGGGTTAAAGGTCAGACTTTAGTCCCGGGTCTCTGAACTGGGACTAAAGGTGGGACATTTAGTCCCGAATCCTTAGTCCCGGTTCAGAAACCGGGGCTAAAGCTCCTTACCGACCGGGGACAAAGGCCGGTTCTGTAGTAGTGATGTATCGAACTTGGTGTGGGTTACCAGCATAAGTTTATGTATGTACAAGCTAGCACTCAACTAAAAGCAAGCTTAAGCTCAGCTTGCATCCCAGAATTCATTAAGATTTGATCCATTGCTATTTGAGCCCCCTCCTCCAGTATCTCTTACGCAAAATTGTTTGGAGAAGTCGATGATATGTTCATGTTTGTGGAATTGTGGTGCTTTTGAGAGTCCCATGCACCCATGCTTAAAAATGGGCTTCTCAACAGTCGCAACTTGAGCTAATTCAGGCAGCCTACTGAGGGTTGAACAACACACGCCCGTCAGCGCACGCCGGTGCACGGGACTAAACCCGGTGGGACCCACATGGCACGGCAGAATGATCCGTGGACGGTGGACCTTTCCTTGACTTCTCGTTCCCTCGCGGCCTCGCCCGTCCCGTATGGCCACTCCCCCGAATGCTGCCGTCTCCGGCAAGCCACGCCACGGGGCAGCGCACCGCACGCACACGACCGACGCGCTCACAACTAAACCTTCGCCGGATGCCACTCGCGCCCGCCATGGCCACGGCCACGGCGACGCCACCGCGGCGGAGGCACGCGGCGACGGGCGCCGCGGCGGGGGAGTGGGCGGCGGTGTCGACGACGGGCGAGTGGCGGTCGGAGGCCATCGGGAAGCACCAGCTGGTGCGGCGGACGGGGCTGTCGGCGCGCGACCTCCGCGCGCTCGACCCGGCGCTGTCGTCGTACCCGTCCAGCGTCATGGGCCGGGACCGCGCCGTCGTCGTCAACCTGGAGCGCGTCCGCGCCGTCATCACCGCGTCCGAGGTGCTGGTCCCCGGACCGCGTGACCCCTCCGTCGCGCCGCTCGTCGCCGAGCTCCGCGCGCGTCTCGCCTCCGCCGCCGTCTCGCCCAAGCCGCCTCGTGCCGTATTGGTCTGTCTCTCTTGCTTTTCGTTCTCCGTCCGAATCCCATCCGGTGTCTTCGTTAGACTGTTTTTTTTTTTTTTTTTTTTTTTTTGCTTACGGAAAGATCTCTTCTTTTTGGCCGGTTGAAGGACGGCGAGGCAGGGAAGGACGGGGGCGTCTCGCCGCCGAGCGGCGGCGGCAAGGTGCTGCCGTTTGAGTTCAGGGCTCTGGAGGTGTGCCTCGAGTACGCGTGCAAGTCGCTTGAACATGAGACGTCGATGCTGGAGAAAGAGGCTTACCCAGCGTTAGATGCACTGACCTCACGAGTGAGCACTCTCAATCTTGAGCACGTACGGCAAATCAAGAGCAGATTAGTTGCCATTTCTGGGGGAGTTCATAAGGTAACATTATTTATGCTGTCTATGAGAGCATATTAATTTAGGAGTTGACAACGAAGGACGACGTGGTTATGATTTGATTAGCTGCCACCACCACCACCAGGTCAGGGATGAACTAGAGCATCTGCTAGATGACGATGCTGACATGGCAGCGATGCATCTGTCGGAGAAGGCCGCATTCCAAGCAGCTAGTCAGTCGTCGAGATTCGACATCGGGACAGAGCTCGTCGGAATCGATGAAGAGGGGTACGTACTGAATTCTCAGTTTCTGAAGATCGATCAGTGAACACCTGGCGGCTTCAGCAGAGCCTATCATTTCCTAGCTTCCATCCACGACAAACTCGATAGTCTTTTTGATTGTTTTCCACCATGATACGTACATACAGGGATGATGACGAAGCAGAAACAGAGCAAGAAGAGGAAGGATCCATGTCCTTCATGCCCAAGATCGACGAGCTGGAGAGCTTGCTGGAAGCCTACTTCGTGCAGATCGACGGCACCCTGAACAAGCTCTACACTGTACGTAAATTCTCCTGCCCCTCGTCTCAGAACTCGATCAATCGATGCGTTCAATTTCTTGGTTCGTTCATGGATTGGTTTTGGACTGAAACAAACATGTGAAGCTGCGGGAGTACGTGGAGGACACGGAGGACTACATCAACATCATGCTGGACGACAAGCAGAACCAGCTGCTGCAGATGGGGGTGGTGCTGTCCACGGTCACGCTGCTGGTCACCAGCGCCATCGTCGTCACCGCAGTCTTCGGCATGAACATCCGCTTCGCGCTCTACAGGATCACCGACCTTAACGTCTTCTGGGAGGCCGTCGGTGGCACGATCGCCGGCGCAACAACCCTGTTCGTCGTCGCCATGCTCTACTACTGGAAGAACGGGATACTGCGGTGACCGGCCGGGCGTCCGGCTCCTCAGCTGCACGACTCGCTGTGCTCTTGCTCCTGTAGAGGTGCTGTGGTGGCCGATGAATCATAAATGAATAATAATGTAAGGATGTGAATCGGCGTGTGATAAGATAATGCGAGTTGAACTTGCAGAATGTTGTGAACTGTGGTGAGCGAGTACCCGTTTGGTAGAGGTACTGATGTATTCAATGTTCATAAACTATTTTTTTCTCTCCTCACTCTTTTCATACAGCGAGTGGTCCTTAATGACAGGAGGAGCTCTTTTCATACAGCGAGTGGTCCTTAATGACAGGAGGAGAGATACAAACAACTCCTCTACATATCTACATATAGTTGAAGTCGCTCTACGAAACGAAGCTTAGAACAAGCGTGTATTAGTTTTCCGGTAGTTCCGTTCCTATTTTAGTATCCGTAACTTTTTGCTTACAGATAATCAACCTTGTGTTTTGAAACTTTCTTTTAAGAATCTTTGTGTTTTAAATTCCAAATTTACCACTAACTAATATTTGTCGGTAGTATTCTATCGGAGCATCCTGCGGCACAAGCTAGTGATTTTAGGAGAAATTAGTATCCAAATCCATGATATATAAATTTATGGCTGCCTCTAATCGATATTGGTTATCGTTACTTTCTCATGTTTACACATATTCTACCAAAATATTCATCTAGGGATATACTTTCTTAATTTTCTTAGAGACGGTAGATTTTACTAGTTGATAATTACGCTCATCGCATCTGTTAGAGTGCGCAGCGGAATTCGACCGAACTCGCTATACCCACGAGCCGAGCATCTGTTAGAGTGCGCAGCGAAATTCGGCCGAGCTCGCTATACCCACGAGCTGAGGTCCACCAGAGCCCACAACATATTAGGCCTTGCTTAAGCCTAACTCAACCAAAGACTAGTCTGATAGGTGAGACATTTGTTAGAGTGTGCAACGAAATTCGGCCGAGCTCGCTATACCCACGAGCCGAGGTCCACCAGAGCCCACAACATATTAGGCCTTGCTTAAGCCTAACTCAACCAAATACTAGTCTGATAGGTGAGGGCTGCCCTCGACTTATATGTCGTGCTCCACCACCATCAATTATTGTTATGGGACTAAACCTAACAATCTCCCCCGTCACACATTGGGCGGGTTCCGAGTCGAACGCTCATCACATCCGAGAGGTTAACGTGCAATCTCCGGAAGACGTTATCCAGGTCCCGAGTCGAACGCTCATCATATCCGAGAGGTTAACGGACTCCCCTGTCACATGTGACCTCTGAGATTTAGGTTTTTCTGACCATGAGCTGCGAAACCACTTGTTAGAGTGTGCATCGAAATTCGGCCGAGCTCACTTATACCAAGTGAGTCGACGACCCTCGGGCCTCCACCGGAGCCCACAACATATCCAGATTTTAGACCTAATTCAACCCAAAAGACTAGTTTGATAGGTGAGAGCTACCCTCGTCTTATATGTTGTGCTCCATCACCATCAATTACCGATGTGGAATTAAGCCTAACATCTTCAAATCAGACGTTTGCCCAAGTTTTCTCATTGACATGTAACATGTTCAATTCAGAGAAACATTTATACAAGGGCGAGGTCCATCTGACGGCGCACCGTACGTTATTCTGCCACAGCGTAGCGATGTCTACTCGCTCACCACTAATTCATCTCCACTCTGCAGGTCTCAACTTTTCTGCACAAACACCTTGCACGCAGCGAATTCAGGAGCAAGGCAAGAACACAGCATACGCACACTATATATGCAGCTCACAGCCTCACACTGAAGAAGCGCGGAGCCGGACGTACACCGGTCACCGCAGTATCCCGTTCTTCCAGTAGTAGAGCATGGCGATGACGAACAGCGTGGCCGCGCCGGCGACCATGGCGCCGACGGCCTCCCAGAAGACGTTGAAGTCGGTGATCCTGAATAGCGCGATGTGGATGTTTATGCCGAAGACGCCCGTGACGACGACGGCGCAGGTGATCAGAAGCGTGGCCGTGGACAGCACCACCCCCATCTGCAGCAGCTGGTTCTGCTTGTCGTCCAGCATGATATTGATGTAGTCCTCCGTGTCCTCCACGTACTCCCGCAGCTTCAAATTATTTCAATCCAAACCAATCCATGAATGAACCAAGAAATTAAGCGTTTCTTCGGAGCACGGCATATATGCACGGATTGGACGCATCGATTGATCAGAGTTCTGAGACGAGGGGCAGGCCGGAGAATTTACGTACAGTATAGAGCTTGTTCAGGGTGCCGTCGATCTGCACGAAGTAGGCCTCCAGCAAGCTCTCCAGCTCGTCGATCTTGTGCATGAAGGCCATGGATCCTTGCTCTGCTTCTGCTTCGTCGTCATCTCTGCGCGCGAGTTCGATCATCATGAAAAACAATAATGTCCTAGCTTGGATCATTAATAATTCGCAAAAATGCTATAACGATTTCGTGGATGGAAGCTACGAAATGATAGCCTGTGCTGAAGCCAGCAGGTGTCCAGCACTCCAGCCACTGATGACTGATGACAAATTGAGAATTCAGTACCCATCTTCATCGATTTCGCCCAGTTCTGTCACGATGTCAAATCTCGACGACTGACTAGCTGCTTGGAATGCGGCCTTCTCTGACAGGTGCATCGCTGCCATGTCAGCATCGTCATCTAGCAGTTGCTCTAGTTCATCCCTGACCTGTGGGTGATCAAATCAAATCATAATAAGTACTGTACGTCTTTCGTTATGAACTCCTAAATGCTCTCACAACATATATAATCGTCATCGTCCGGTAGTTCATATTATATTACTTATTACCTTATGAACTCCCCCAGAAATCGCAACTAATCTGCTCTTAATTTGCCGTACGTGCTCAAGATTGAGAGTGCTGACTCTTGAGGTGAGTGCATCTAACGCTGGGTACGCCTCTTTCTCCAGCATCGATGTCTGATTGATGAAATATATGCACAGTCGGAAGCAAAGATTTCAGTGATCAGTCAGGTTAAAAGTTCATATGCATGCTGTTCATACGCAATTTGATCAGCACTGCACTGCTGCGATAAACATATAGCATCGAAAATTAAAGCCAGCAGATGGTAGATATCATATGGACCTCATGTTCAAGTGACTTGCACGCGTACTCAAGGCACGCCTCCAGCGCCCTGAACTCGAACGGCATCACCTTGCCGCTGCCACCGCTCGGCGGCGAGACGCCGCCGTCCTTGAATCCGGTAGAAAGATGAAATCTTGCGTAAGCAAAAACAGTATACCAAAGCCAAACGTATCGGATTCGGACGGAGTATTGGATTGGAGACAAGCAAGAGAGTCAGGGACAGACCGAGACCGCGCGCGGCAGCGCGGGCGAGGAGGCGGCGAGACGCGCGCGGAGCAACGGAGGGGTCACGCAGTCCGGGGACCAACACCTCGGACGCGGTGATGACGGCGCGGACGCGCTCCAGGTTGACGACGACGGCGCGGTCCCGGGCCATGACGCTGGACGGGTGCGACAGCGCCGGGTCCAGCGCGCGGAGGTCGCGCGCCGACAGCCCCGTCCGCCGCACCAGCTGGTGCTTCCCGATGGCCTCCGACCGCCACTCGCCCGTGGTAGAAACCGCCGCCCACTCCCCCGCCGCGGCGCCCGTCGCCGCGTGCCTCCGCCGCGGTGGCGTGGCCGTGGCCATGGCAAGCTAGCTCTTCCTGGCGCGGGGTGGGTGACATCCGGGCCGGCGTGTCCGCGGCCAAGCATTGCTTTGTACGAGCGTCGTGTGCGCTGCACCGTGGCGTGGCTTGCCGGAGACGGCAGCATGCGGGGGAGTCGCCATGCGGGTTAAGGTCAACGGATATACATGCGCATCGGCCTGGTGGCCACCGGGCTGAGGAGGCATGTCGTGCCCTGCGGGTCTGGCCTTCGGCCTAGACACGGGCCCATGAGCCGATTTTCATGTCGTGTCGGTCCAAAGGCATGGCTAGACTAGCAGGGTCAGCCCGTGGCCCACTGTCGATAGAGAAGACTAAAAGAGAAGGAAGGAAAGGGAGGCCGGGAGACACTCTCGACGCCGCCCGTGCCAGGGAAGGGGTGATGCGGTGCTTGGAGAGCCAGGAGCCAGGAGCCAGACGTCGGGGGCAGAAGAACATCGGCACAGGAGATGCGGTATACGGTATAGTGTTGAAATGGAGGGTATGGCCGAGTAAATCAATGATTCATTTGACCTATTTTAATGTTATAGGTTGCAACGTAAGTTGTGATATTTTTTAGATTAAAACAATTATACATTAAAATTCTATATATACCTCTATCGGGCCTAAAACTTTTAGCGGGTCGTGTAGTGCCAGCCCACGTGTCTAGGTGCGGTCAGGCACGGTCCGTACACCAGGTCGGGCCAGTCGTGCTCATACTGGGTCATTCTGCGGCACAAGTTAGGGAGATTTTAGGAGGCATGAGTGTAAAAATCCATGGATAAATTTATGATCACGTCTAATCAAACTTAGTTATCATTGCTCTCTCATATTTACACATATTCTACCATCATATACATGTCTAAAGATATAGATATGCCCCCCCTCCATTCCAAATTATAAGTGATTCTAAAAAGCTTGAAAAGTCAAACCATCTTTAGTTTGATTAAAATTATAAAAAAAATTACAAAGATTTATGACCATCAAATAAGTATATATTATACAAATATAATTAGTAAAAATCTAATGATATTTAGTTAGCATCATAAATGTTATTATCTTATCATATAAATTTGGTCAAATTTGAGCTGCTTTGACTCTCCAAAATTCTTGAATGCCTTATAATTTGGGACGGAGGGGGTGCTTTCTTATCCTATGATGAGAAATTTTCTTTTCCTTTCTAATAGTAGCAGAGGTAGGTAATTCAAAACACAGGTTTAAAGGATTACTTTAGGTAATTTCTTCATTTCATAATGGCATGTGTGGGTTATTTACAGTCTATTACTTTAATGTTTTAATATAATGTTAAATATGGGTAATTATTTAGAAACATAATATAGATTTAATGTGAGCCTAACAAATTACTAATAGGGTGTTTTTATTTTTTTTATGTAAACCTTTAGAGTCGTATTTTATTGTGTATCATATTTTCTATGTAAACACAATAAAATTCTTTTTTTCTCGGTAATAAGAAGATTTCTAGAGCAAAAGAAAAGCTAGGTAGCTAGGCATATCATATATTTTTTCTCTTGTCTTTAAATTTTTTATATGTGATTTTATTTTTTTTAAAAAAACTTGTTTAGATGCGAAGAAGTGACGGTTACATAGGTACGCCTTAATTGTCCTCTCCGTCCTAATTTGTCCTGATCTAATTTCTTAAGTTCAATTATATTTTAAAAATATTAGCGATATTCTAAATAAGTTTATTATAAATATATTTAATGATTTATTATATACTATATATATGTGATATTTTTTTATGAGAGAGATAAAGTTTAATAATACTTACATATAAATGATACTCGCTCCATACCTATATTAGTTGACGTTTTAGAAAAGTTTTGAGTCAAACATTGAAACATAAATTATGAATAACTTTTAAGTTATTAAGTTTGGTAAAATAAAAATCATATCAATAGATTTGTCTTGTAAAATACTTTCACAATATATATATATATATATATATATATATATTATATTTTAATAAATATTTTTTAAAATATAAGTAGACAAAGTTACGTTTTGAAAATTATGTCGTTGTCCTAAACGTCAACTAATATGAGTATAGAGAGAATACTTTTTATGAGATAGAGAGAAAGTAGGAATTCAGCATTTCAGCTTCAGGCTGATATCAGCGTCAGGCAACCGTGTTGGCACTGGCACGGGCATGGACGGAGACCAACGCCAGACTCTGGTCACCACGGTTGGCAGTTGGCAGGCAGCGAGCGAGTGGTGGAGACCGCCAACTCTCTATCCACTTTTGAGACCTCTTCCCCTCTCCTCCCACCGCCTTCCTCTGCCCTCTCCTCTTCCTTCCAGCAGTTCATGGCTGCAGCAGCGTCGTGCTCTGCCTCGCCGCTCCTCCTCCCCTCAGGTATCCTCGTTCACCAGTCACCCCACTTACAGCTCACTTCTTCCCTTGCCATCTCAGCCCACTCGTCCGTGCCTGCCTGATCAATGTGCTGCTGTTTGTCCACAGGGCCGAGACATGCCTCGGCCTCGACGGCGGCGTGGCTTCGCGGAGGCAGCGCGTTCAGGAGCAGGGCGCGGTGCAGCTGCAGGGCCGCCGCCGGTGGAAGCGCGACGCAATGCGGGGCGGCTGACGACGTCTTGGTCGGTGGTGGCAGCAGTACAAGGAGGGGGCTGCTAGGAGTGGCCCTGGGAGCATCTGCCTTGGGGCTGTCTGCGTTTGATGTCGTCGCCGCCGGGTTGCCGCCGGAGGAGAAGCCCAAGCTCTGCGACGCCGCCTGCGAGAGCGAGCTCGAAAATGTTGGTTGAGTCTCTCTGTGCGTATTATGCTCTGATGTTTTTCAGTTGACTGTGAAAGCCTGAATGGACATAATGATAACAACAATTAATAGGTGCTGGTTTCAGAAAATTGGATAGCTGCCTGCCTGGATTAGTTAGTAATTCCTTCAATTTTGCGCAATTTGAGGTCTCAACATTTTCTAGAGCAATGCATAGCTGAAATTTCAGATATGAATTCATCAAAAAATAATAATATTTCAGATATGATCACCCCCCATGAGTATGGAGAGACATGCTTGTTCCAAAGAACATATAGTGAGTCAAATGCTAAATTTGAGTTACCTAATGATATCCAGGTGCCTATGGTAACTACAGAATCCGGACTGCAGTACAAGGATATCAAAGTGGGCCAAGGGCCAAGCCCACCCATTGGTTTCCAGGTTGCTGATCAAGTGCTCATGATGTTAATATGTTTCTTTTTTTTGCTGTTTTTACTAGCCATATCCTCTTACATGATTTCACTTCTTGCCATGTAGGTTGCAGCAAATTATGTTGCTATGGTGCCAACGGGGCAGATATTCGACAGGTGTGGTTTGTTTAGTTGTTTTCTGACATTCAGCTAGAGAGCTGGTTTTCATCTGTACTTTGTTTACGAAACACAACAGAACTAATTATACCTGATGCCCTGTTCACAAATCCGGATTTGCAAACTTCGAATTTGTTCTTGTAGCATTTGGCTTATTGGGCCTTGGGGGTGGAAGCCATTCCATGAAGGCAGTTTTTTTTGCCCGTGAGGGCACATGCTTTCCGCCATTCCAGCTCTTATTGTGCTTTGCTGATTTGTGCAGTTCACTGGAGAAAGGTCAGCCCTACATATTCCGTGTTGGATCAGGACAGGTATAAAGTTTCTGCAGGTTCGGCTGTGTGTCCATGTTCCAAAATATATCACGAATTGGAGTTAGTGATTCAAGGATAAATTGATTTGAATATAAAACCACTGATCTTCGCAGTATTCAGCTTTATCTTTATCAATGCATCAGCAGACTAAGGCCCTGTTTGTATGAGCTTTTGGTCACTTTTAAACTACTAGTTTTTGGACTTTCCAAAAGGATCCAAACATCTCTCATAAGTCAAAAGCCCAAAAGATCACTATAATGATCTTCTTCTGGCTTTTGGAAGGTCCAAAAGCTCACATGAAGCCCAAATAAACAGATCCTAAGCTATATTGCCAAAATCAAGAAAAAATTGAAACTTATTTTTGAACTTCAAAGTAGAAAGTTTTGAGATATTTGGCAACATTAGGTGATCAAGGGGCTTGATGAAGGGATTTTGTCAATGAAGGTTGGAGGACTACGTCGGCTGTACATACCTGGGCCAGTAAGTATGATAAAACTGAACTAGTCAACTACTCCTATATACAGTATAGTTGAAAATGAAGGCACACAAGATAGCAATCTGAAGAACTTCTTGTTCTGAAGATTTTAACAGGACAGTGATGATTCCCTTTTCTTTATTATGAACAGTTAGCATTTCCTAAGGGTCTTACTTCAGCTCCAGGAAGGCCAAGAGTACCCCCGAGCAGCCCTGTCGTTTTCGATGTCAATTTACTGTACATACCAGGTCTCGATGATGAGTGAAAGCATTCTGTGGCAACAGTCATCTTTTTTGTGTACTTCAAGAGCAACATCCTGTACATCTACATCAACAATTCTTTCCGGCTATAGTATCTATGCAAGTATTTGTGTTAAGGACATAGCAAACTCTCGAAAATTGGAGTGTTTTTCATCTAGATTTTTCTAGCAAAATGATTTAAAAGATACTGATTGGTGAAATGGAGCGTTCTATATGAACCAAGGAGGTGGGCTAGACATCCAGAATTTGGACATTCTAGAATTTATGACTTATTTGAGTCATAAATCTTTATAATTTTCTCTATAATTTTAATAAAAAATGCTCCTTAATGAAGTCAAATGCGGAGATTTTGTTCCCTGGTAGTGTTAGGAGGACCCCGCGGCAAGCTTCCTAATATCATAGCCTCAAAAAGCTTCCTAGGAGGGGCCCGTGGAGATTTTTGCATTATTTTGATAAGTTGTTGGTTCATTTAATCTTAATCTAGTGCTCATGACAATCGAGTGTTCCTTGAACCAGAAACACTCAATATTTTTTTTGAATCAAGTGTTTTTTTAGCAACCAACACTCATACGTTAGATGCCCCTAAACTACTCGGGTGTTCAATAGACAGACCCTAAAATTTTGTAACTTTCACTGAAATATCTAAAAATTATGCTATTCTATATGAATGGACCTTATATTATGAAAGTATTGCTGCTACTGAATTTAACTATAAGTTAGGCCCTGTTTGGATGTTGCAGTATTCTAAAACTGCAGTATCTAGAAACCACAGGGCTGCTCGGGGGATTTGGAAAGAGAGAAAGGTAAAGACAGTAGATTGATTTGTCTTTTTTCATGATTGTGTGTATATCAAATCTGTCATCACCTCTTCGTTCGGTCAAAAATCTAAACGAAGATCCCTTCGAATAAGAACCGGTGGCGTTTTGTACTCCGAAAACTCCAACCGAGCCCTTAGGGTTTGGAAAAGAGAAAATTAGGTAAAGAGAGTAGATTGTAGATTGATTTGTTTTGTTTATTATGATGATTGTGTGTCTATTTAATCTGTCGTCAGTCATCACCCTTGACTGAACTATGAACCCGTCCTTTTTCTATGTGGCCGAATCAACACGAGAGATCTCATGCCTGTACTATCTCGCTGAATCATCAAACTTCCATGCACTAGAAAAAAGAAGTGAAGCAATAGTTCAAAGAACAGATCGGCAAACGCCCAGCCATTGGTTAGAAAATGTTTTATGTTCTTCAAATGCTGAAAAAACGCATCTGTTTGCAGTGATATGATGGCCATCAAAATCAAGTGCTGACACTCACCCAAGCATGCAATTGGCAGACGTGCTGCATACTTTGGACTCCGGTTACATTAATCAATCTACGACAAAGCTGTCTGCCAACTACAGCTCACCTGAAGCTGAATGTTCGAAAGTCGAAATAGCACCACTATTCCTCCCTTCACAGTTGTTTTCACACAGAGCGATGCATATTCGTCGTCGTTTCTCGTCCGTCCAACAAAAGCGGGAGCCACAACACTTGCCACTGGAAGCATTTTCAACACACTACCCAACAAAACAGGTATGGACTGTTTGATGAGTAGTCAAACATTTTGACGGACCACCAGCACTACCGTACCGGCTCCCCTACATACAACGCCACGTTGATAGATATGGACAACTAAATGTAGGTTAATAGATGATGATGCGTCTTCCTAACTTCTTGTGCATCTATCATGGTTATATATGCCACTAGCTAAAAGCTACAAATACACCTGATAATGAAATACTGAGTTGAATAATTTGTGCATCTATTTTATAAAGAAATGGTGCGATTTTCCCTTTTTTCCCCCTTACTTTCTATATGTAACTATAATAGTGCGTAGGATCTAAGCACCTTTCAACCGAAATGGCGCCATCGCGCCTGCCGACAGCCCGACACCACTTGGTGGGGGGTGGGTCTTGCTTGCATGCATGATGCCTGAGTGTTCTATGACGTGAGAGCCTTTTTTTTTAATCTTATTTAAGATGAGGCTGGTCGCTCTTCCTCCTCCTTCCCGTCACTCCTAATTGCCACCGCTGCTCTCGCCTTGTCTGTCTGGGCTGTTCCGTAGAGTCCCATGTGAAGTGAAGGTACTCCTATGGCAAATTTCCAGTTTGATTAGTGTAATCCTCATGATCTAGGGTGGCAGATAAAACGATTAGCTGGTTGGACTTCAAATTTTGGCATCGATTGATTTTGATTTGCGTGCCTACATGTTTACTGCAGGGGACCCCAGTCAGATCAGCTAGCTGCTGCTGCTGTGGCTTTGGCGCCATGGATGGTGGCGGAGCCCGCATCGTGACGGTGTTGACCCTACTCATCGTCTTCGTTTTGTCCGTCGTCGCCGTCATCAGGATGGACCGCCCAGCCGGTCCCTTCCGCGCCGGGCTGCTATCCATACTCTTCATCTACCTGGCGCACCTCAGGTTCGAGATGAAGGTAGCGGCGCCGCCGCTGCTGATGCTGCCCCCCCGATCCCTGTCGCTCGGCGGTTCGGATTGGGCTCCGGTGCAGCATGCCGAGGACGAGCGGGATGGCTACCGCGCGCCGCCACCATCGCTTGCCAGCCGCCGGAGCACCGTCTCATCGTCCTCGCCTGGTGGATCCTCCGTCGGGAATCGTCGCCGTGCCCGCGCATCGCCGTCAGGACCTTCTGTGGCTCAAGAATCAGACGTGTCCACTGCTAGAGAGACGGAGACCCCCGCCTGCAGCTCCCTTCGACGACGACGACCGCCGACGCCGCCGCAACAGGTGCCCTCGCCTGACTCGTCGTCGTCTGTATCAACTAGATGCTCCTGCTCCAATCCGTCGCCAAAGGTGCCGTCTACTGCTCCTGCACCAATTGACCCGTGCACAACCACCGGCGGACGGCGCCGCCGGTCGACGACGACGCCACGTGTGCCCACTGCGTCTGCAACAGCCAGCTCGTGCGCCTCTTCATCTCCTCTAGCTCTACCTAGAGGAGGCCCCTCCTCCTCCAGCAGAAGCAGCAGTCGACGCTCATCGTCGCCAAAGGTGGCGGTGGCTTCGCCTGCACGAGGCGGCTCCCGTCGCCGCCACCCGTCGACGTCTGAAACATCATCTACCCGAGCCTCCTGCTCCCATCATCCACCACCGCCGCCGCCAAAGCCAAAGATTCCTCCGTCTACGACTAGAGACGAGAGGCTTCTGCGAGCGGCTCATCGGTATTGGTCCCATCAACTCCCGTCGTTGCCAGAGCCGCCACTGCCAGCACGGCTTCTACACCTGCAACTAGACGCTCTTCGCTATTGGTCTCGTCGCCATGAAAATGAAACAAACAAGTCGTCTACAACCACCGCCGGAGACTCCAGCTCCCGCCGTCGACGCCCGCCGCCGCCGTCGCCCCAGACGTCGTCTTCACCTGAAACCACCTCGTCCCACGTCCCTGACCAGACTAGCGCCGACAGATCTATGGCAGGCAGCAAATCTAAACGCCGCTCTCGTAAAGGAGACAAGAAGTAGTAGAAGGGAGCCTTAGTTGAATTGACTGAAGGAATGAAATCATCGAGTCCTAGCTCCTTTCCTTGTGTAAACGAATAATCGTGCGTAGTTATGACGAGCAATACCAAGAAAAAAAACATTTTTTTTCATGTAATTCCATCCATCTGAATGAAGAGATGATAATTGCATGTTTCAATGGTACCATGTTTACGATTCTTGTTCTTGAGTCACTTTTGACTATGTCCTTGTTTAGATCCAAAATTATTTAGACATTATTTGGTTCTAATAAGTCAGGTGATTTAAAATCATTGACTTATAAGTCATGTTTGTTTGGTTTCCAATAACTTATAAGTCATGCATGAAAGGGTTAAACTGGGTGCTTGAAGGGAACTCCGGCTTGTCGGCCTTCCTCAGTGGTGTTCTGGATTAGACGTCTCTGAAGTTGTCTCCGGACCCTCTTATTACAGCATTGTTTGCCATCGGTTTTCCTTGTTTGGGTGTTCTTTGTCAGTTATTTTCCTTTTCCTTTTTCTGTAAGCCTGTAAACTTTCTGTTCTCATTGTTTGGCTTCTCCTTATAGCTTTCCTTTCTTGAATTCATGGTATACGGTGTCAGAGGTGCTTAATTTTCTGTGTACATGGATACTTTAGAAGCAACACTCAGTGGTGAAGTATTGGTTTTCACAATGTATTTCTATTTATTAAAGAGCATTGATCTCTCAACAAACCAATTGACTGGTGAGATTCCAAGTGAAATAGGATTTCCATCTGCACGGATTAGTTTGAACCTGTCAAGGAATCACATCGGAGTAAGTATTCGTGGTGAAATTGGAAGCATGAGCTATTTGAACTACCTGGATCTCTCATGGAATGATCTATCAGGTTCAATTCCTCAGAGCTTGGTGTCACTGCAATATTTGAACTATCTGAACTTATCCTACAACGATCTCTCAGGAAAGATACCTTGGGGATATCACCATGTGACATTTTCAGAAGATTCATATTTGGGAAATGTCAACCTTTGTGGGGCTCCACTATCAAGGATTTGTTTACCCAACAAGAAGTATTTTGATACGGTCACATTCATGTGTACGTTGCTGGGTTTTGCATCTGGATTCTCTACTGTTTGCTTGACCCTCATATCCAGTGCAGCTGCAAGAAAGGCATATTTTCAGTTCGCCGATGGTATACTTGATAGGTTGCACGCTGCAACTGACATGAAGCTCCATATCGACAGGATGTTAGCAGGACGAGACCTGTCCATGCCGACAGCAAGACCTGTCCATGCCGACAGCAAGTCAGAACTCCATTACTCGCTACAACTTCGGAGGCCGTTCCACTGCAGTTTAGAGGAACATTACGTAGTATGAAATATATTTTGGGTAAGCGGCAAGCCCGATGCTAATTAAGTTTAATATAAAATTGGCCTGCCGTTTTTCTGTATGAATCAACTTCAAGTATCCAGTCTGGGATGAAGTATTTTGCAGGCTCCAGTTGCTATGCCCATCTAGACTTATATAAAATTGGAAAAAGTCTACTTATCCCCCTGAATTATAGGGGTGTGTCTAACCAAGACCCCCAACTAAAAAACTGTCTAGTGGACACTCTAAAATTTCCCAAACCGGGAAATCAACCCCCTGGGCGGGTTTCGGACAGCTGTTTTGCTGACATGGCAGCCAGCTCGTGAGCGGTTTGGACAGGGTGGCGAACGGCTCTTTGTGGCCCCCACCTGCCAGGGCCCGCGCCGACCGCTCTCTCTATTTCTCCGTCCCCGTCTCCGTCTGTCCGCCTCCTTCCGTCTCCGTCTCTCTGCCTCAGGCTCTCCCTCCCCGCTCTCTGCTCTCTCTTCGTCTACGGCGACGCGGGCGAGGTGGTGATGATCGACGGCGGGTAGCACTCATCGGCTTCGAGCTTCTCCTCCAGGTGCGTGTTGACATCTTATTGCACGGTTTGTAGCCATGATGAGTTCGGCTATGCTTAGCATGCACGGGTTTTGTGGGGGAAACTGGGGTTTTGTCTGCAAATGTTTGGTGTAGAGGCATTAGGGTTGATTCCGTGTTCAATGATGGTTGTAGGCAAGTAGTATTGTCACGCGATTACACTGGTTGGATGTTTGTTCACGATATTTAGGGATTAGGGTTTTGTTCATGGTTTCGGTTAGCTGATGGAGTTGTTTTTTTTTTGACGTTGCTAGGATGGCGAACATGGAGATGTTATGCATAAGGTTTCATTTTGGTGGTTGGTTTCAGAAAGTAGGGGCTCATCTGTACTATTTGGGTGGAGACATAGCAGAATCTTGGATTGATGTGGACAAGCTGTCATATTTTGAGATTAAGGGACATTTGGAAGATCATTATAGGACAGAAAATGTCATCAGGATGTATTGGTTGAAGCCATACGTGGAGATGACACATAGACTGGTTCTGTTGGTTGATGATGCAAACTGGCCAATAGCAGACATGCCAAGACCTGACCCACCACACTATGTCAAGATGCCAGGAAGGCCAAAGACAGAAAGAAGAAGGGAACAAGGATAAGAACCTAAAGGGAAAAAATTGAGTAGAGTAGGTATCAAGATGAAGTGCAGACTATATGAAAAAGATGATCACAATGCTAGGAGGTGCCCCAAAAATCCTGAAGCTGGTAAGAAGGTCAATAGCCACATAAGAAGGGCCAAAACAAAGAAAAAAAAGGAGGCAGAGAGTGCACATGAAGCTGGTACAAGTTCTAAGAGAACTAAATCTTCAGTACCAAAGGTCAGCATTCTTTGACTTAGTAAATGTTGTACTCTCCAGTTATCATATCATAGTTTTGCTTATGTTTGCTTACAGGGTGGACCAAGCCAAGCAGGTCCAGTGAGCCAAGCTGCTGCATCAAGCCAAGCTACTCCAAGGAGCCAAGCTGGTACCTCAAGCCAAGCTGGTCCAAGGACCCAAGCTGGTACCTCTAGCCAAGCTGGGCCAAGGAGCCAGGTTGCTTCTTCAAGCCATGCAGGTACCTCAAGCCATGCAACTACAAGAAGTGAAAGGACCTTGATTTCGCCTAGGAGGACTCATCAACTCATGTATCATTTGTCATTTATCAAGTATGATTGCTTTCACATGATACTATGATATCCCACAACATAGAAGCCATTTCATTAATTCCATTTGCATTGTTGTCTTTTGCTTGAACTAGATTATTCCCATAATCTTCCAATACAACAATACACAATTTGACCTTCATTTCAACACAGTGTGGAATACCATCAAGTTTGCTTTTCTTGTTGACCCTTTGATACACTTAGCAAACTTGTTAGACCTTTAATTGTGTTGTCACTCAATTCACCAAAACCCACTAAAGGGCTAGATGCACTTTCAATATCTCCCTTTTTAGTGATTGATGACAACACAATTAAAGCTTACAAGATATTGATAAACATTAAGATTTTGAATCCTAAGATATATTGAGCTCCCCCTAAATGTGTGCATAGAATGGAATTCAAATTTTGGCCTCAAATGCCAAATGCACATATTTAAGAACAAATGTGAGAACTCATTTATATCTTAGCATTCGTGGGGTGCAAGGTGTAAGATGATAACCGTGATGCTCATGGCAGATCATGCACTCAAAGATTGCTGACCAACAGAGGGCGGCACTGTCGCACCCAAAGGGCGGCACTGCCGTCTTGCCAAATCAGCACAGATTAAACAAGCATCACTCAAGGCATGAAAGTCACACACTAGCATAAGCATTCCTTACACACACCACACAAATTTAAAAAATATTATATGCCTCTCTTTTACCCCTTTACATCCACATATCAATCTCTCTCCTCCCTCACAATATTTCTCCCCCTTTGGCATTAATCTCCAAAAAAGATCTCTCTACCAAAGGAAGAAGTCATGGTAGACAAGTGAGGACAAGAGGTAGGTAAAAGTTTCGCATACAAGATTTCTCTCCTAAGTTTTCTACCAAACAAAGTATGCAACAAATTAAGTCAAGATTCTTGAGAAGTTAGCATATTTGGCTCATACCTCACTTAGATGAGACTAACTCATGACAATACCACAAGAGGCATCAACCAAATATCTAACTCATTCTCTAATCATCACCACAAGAACAAACTCATGGTATGGCTCAAATTATGGTATACACATGCACAAACTAGCATGTAAGGGCCTAGATGCACAAAGGTAGTACAAGAGTTCATGGAGTGATATACCTTTGTTCTAAGCCTCAAGATCTCCATCATGATGATTATTTTGAATTTAGTGCTTTGATGGACTTGGCACTTGTTTAAGCAAAAAGATCTCATTTGTGCCCATCTCTCTTTATCATCATCTTGAAGGAGATATCACAAACTTGTGCTTTATATCAATTGAAAGTCCATTTCTAGCTCTTGTTGTAGTTTTGAGATACCGGATTAAAGACATATTTCTTGATATACCAAATTGAAAGATTATCCATCAATACCAATTGAAATATGATCTTCATAGTATGACACCAATTGAATGAATCTTCACAAGTTGATGCCAATTGGAATGGATGTTTATATCTCATAATGTCACATAAATGTCACCTAGTAAATGCTTATAAAAACAAGAGATGGCATTAAATTACACAAGCTAGAGTTTCACAACTAGTGACCATTTTGGATGTGAAAGGCATGTAGATCACTAATTGCAAAACCTCATAACATAGACTAAGTTCCCCCTTTTTGATAGTGCATACATATATATGTGGAATACAAGAACATATGCACTTTTGGTCATTTAAGTCCAAACAAGGGAATTTAAGCTATATTATGGAGAGTAGCTACTAACGAGATAAAATTGCAATCCAAATGAATATGAGAGACAACTTTACCAATTTTGATTGAGTTAGTGTAGCATACTCATGAGAAACCCATTATCACTGAGAGACTATACAAATTCACTAGAAGAAAAGGTTAGTCTCAAAGACACAAAACATAGAATGGGCTCCCCCTTAATATGTGCATCAAGTACTCAAATGACTTGTGAAATGCACTTGAATCGGTTTAAGAGTCTAGAGGAGTGCATCCTATATCTTGGTCGAGGCATGATAAAATTACAACAATTGAACTTATGCCAAAGAGAACATACCACCACCAAGATAGATATATCACCATTTTAATATGACCATCATAAGTAAGAATTGATGATTTTGGTGATCATAGTTATCATTTGAAGAAATGTGGTGAAATAGAGCTTCATGATCATCCAAGATCCATATTAGGTTCCTAGTTCTTTCTTTACCTAAAGCAACTCACATAGAGAGCAAAAAGGTAAAATTCATAAAACATGCAAATTGTGAACTAGAAGTTACCACTTTTTGTTGATAAGATTCTGGTTAATCAATGTGATGGATCATGAGCCCTTGATGAGCTATAGAGTGGAGAACTAACAATAAAAGTCCACAATTCAATTATTTTCTTCAACTCATTAAAATCCGGTTCCACTGAGGATTGGGGCATCCAAAACTAAATCAGAAGCTCTTGGTTTATAAAGACCAAGACCTACAAGAATAAGTTTGAAGCACCCCAGTAACCATATGAATTGTCCATCCTCCTTTGGTGTTCTTTCTCCAATGTGTGAGACTGCTCAAGATGAACTTGAAAGAAACTGTTAGTCCCACAAGATATAGTCTAAACTCCCCCTCAATTTGTGCATAGAAGAGTTCACACAGTACACACATGCATGCTAACAATACAAGGTCAAGGGAGAAGTTTACACTATATTCCAACTGATCTCAAGCTGCATGCAATCCAATTAGTTTCAGTTTGTTCCAACTGGTTTCAATTACCTTCTGCTACTTGTAATATGAGTGCAACTGATTTGGATCCATGTGTGAGTACCTTCTTTTCATTGACACTCATTTAGAACAAACTAATATTTCTATTTTGAAATGATTCTTCATGACCAACTTGAGAGCCAACTGAACTTTGTTGTTCTAATGTAATCCAATTCCATATAGTCAGTTTTCAGAATCTGTCTTCCTTAGAGAAAAATTCATATCTCTCAGACCACAAGTCCAATATGCATGAAATTTGGTAGAGATGTGAATACATGAGTCCTATAACTGTTGTAAAAATTTCAACTCATTTGTACTCTATTTGATCAGTCAAATCAATATTCTACCAATATGCTAAAGTCTGAACCTCACTCAGTTTTCAGCTTTTGTTCACCTTAGAGAAAACTTCATATCTCTCAGAATATTGATCCACTATATATGAAATTTGGTATAGGTATGGATATACATGTCCTTTAACTACTATAGAAATTTCAGTACATTTGGACACCATTAGGTCAGTCAAACATATTTTCTACCAAAGCTGCTAGGTCTGAAAACTGCAGTGTTGATGCTGACAAAAATCAACTCAAAACTGATTTTCTTGTAAGCCAATATCCATGCCAACTGTATAGCAGCAAGTACTATATATATATATTATATATATATATATATATATATCATGCTCACAAAGTTTCAGGCCAATTTATCAATGTTTGAACATCCAAATCAATGCTTGAAGGCAGCCAACTCAGATTTCACTTTTCTGGACAGATTTGATGATTTTCAATTCTTCTCTACTTCTTGTCCAATCTTGAGGTGAATTTGGTTGATAATACTGACAAGATGTTATTTCCATTCAGTCCTCTTATCAACACTTGTAATCTTGTGAATTCTATCAATATAGCATATCCAACTCAACCTCAAACTTGATTTTATCCAATACTAGAAAAGTAATTCTCTTTGACCTCTAGCAACCTCATCTTTCTTTAGGTGAAGAGCAACCTTCAGACTTGTGACATTCAATTAAGCAAGCACAAACTCTTGTTATTGATTTTCTGTAGACAATCTCAAACACAAGAGAATATTAGTATCACAAGTACTAGTTTCTTATTTGGTAACCCTTTATATGTGGATGGCAAGTGGGTCACTAAAATAGAGAAACCTCATAATATGGACTAAATCTCCCTTAAAGCCTCATGCACATTCTTGTGAGTGAAAAGGCAATGTAAATATGCATGATTGGTCAATTAAGTCCAAAGGGTAGATTTAAGCCATATTATGGTGAGTGACTAAAATAGACAAATCAACTCCAAATCAACTAGAAAGAGAATACATCACATAGTTTTGGATTGATGACCTTTCTATGATAGCACACTCCATTTGAGAAACACATTCTCTTATTTAGCTAGTGAGATTACACAAATATCACTTAGAGAGAAAGGTTAGTCTCACAACACTAGTCATAGAGTAAAGTCCATTTTGATAAGTGCTCTAAGTATTTGAATTTCTCACATAGCACTTTATTCAATTAAGAAATTAGGATTTCACTCTATGTCTAGGTCATGGTAACAAAAGGATAATCAAATTGAAATATGTCAAAAAATACTTACAACCATTAGAGCATGTAGATGGCCATATGATGAGAATAAGAATTTGCCAAACTACCATATGATAAGAATACATCAAGTAGAGAGTTCTTGAATTATGATTGACAAGTGCCTCTACTTTACTTGAGATTGATTCTTCATTCTTGGCCTTCTTGAAATTTACTTGTATTCTTCAATGTGAACCAAGTATTTGAATCCCTCAAACCAACTCAAAGTATGCATGGATGGACATAAACTTTCTTCATCTTAAGATTTTTGGTTTGAAGTCCACAAAGGAAACTCAAGTCATCTATGTTACTTGGTCTGGATGATCAATTCAATTCCAATCATACTTTTCTTCCATGACCAACAACCAATATATATAACCTCAAGTGTTTTATTTCCCTAAGTGACTACACAAGACACAAAGGAGTAAAATATGAAAATAGCATGCACTTGAGATTTAGTTGTTACCACCCTTCTTGAAATGTAATGAATGAGATGATCTCTTCATTTTCACATTGCTTATGATCATGTTGTAGGCTTCATCCATGGCTTGGACTGATCTCGGTTGCTACTGAGGTAGGAGGGGCGGCACTGCCGCCCTGCTGATTTCCAGCAGGTGCATGTGCTGCACTTCTTCATTGAGTATGTCAGCGGAAATTGGTGCAGTAGCAACATAATGATCTCCTGTCTCTATACTTCATGATCTACAATCATTAATAAGAACTTGCTCTACTAGAGAACCATTAAAAGCATCATATGGAAGATGATTCATTTAAATTTGAAGTACTCTAACCACTCTTAACAAGTCACAAACACATACATATTTATGAATTGCTAGAGACTACACAAGTCAAGTGGCTAGCTAGAAAGGGTAGATACTAGTTACCGAGGTGAATATGAAGTTTGAAATATTTCTATTGATTCATCTTTGGGTCAATCACATAAGAATATATAATATGAGTTGATTGATAGCTTGAGTAAATATTTCCAATCAACTTGCTCAAGCACCCCAAAGCTTCATATCACCTTCAAGTACCTACAACACTCATCAAGCACACTTTGGTACCCAAACCATGTTGGTTTCATTAAGATTAGTCACAAGAGACTTAGGCACCCAAATGGCCTTTGTGCTAGCATGTAGTGAACCAATCATCTTTCTAGCACAAGTGTCATTGTTGGGTCTTTCAAGCATATTTGAATCAATTGATGAGTTAAGTTTAAGAGTGTTACCCATGGGACAATCCTTACCAAAATGTCCCTTTCCTCGGCAAGTGTAGCATAGGCGTTTACTGTCCTTGTAAGTCTTCTTTTCTTTCTTTTTGCTTGCTACCTTGCTAATGATACTCTTTGTTGATGATGACAAGCTTTCACTTTTCTTGTTTGGACATGAGCCAATTTCATGTCCCTTCTCATGGAAGCCATGACACCTCATCTTGCTTTGTGTTATCTTCTTGTTTGGAAGTGTGGCTTGGTCATCAACCTTGGTTGAACACATAGAGGCATTGTGTTCTATGTTGGAGCACTTAACATGAGCCATCTTCTTATTCTTGTCTTGGATTTTACTCATGCCCTTCTCTTCTTTCTTCAAAGAGCAATCTCTCATATGGTGACCATCTTTCTTACACTTGAAGCAAGTGATGGAATTCTTCTTTAGTTTCTGAGGATCTTGCTTTGATATGGATACCTTATTCTTAGGATTGATTTGAGCAGGGGTGGAAGTGGTAGCCTTCCCTTTTCTATGGGGTGCAGCATCGCCGCCCTTCACAGCGGCACTGCCGCCCTTAGGAGGTTGTGCTGCTCGGGGCTGTTGTTGTGCCACCATCTGTGCAGGCTGATCTGTACCAACTTTATCCTTGCAATAAATCAAGTCTCTTCTTAACCTCTTAACCTCTTCCTTGAGCTTTTCATTTTCTTTTGTGATAGAGTCATCATAGTTTTATACAAATACATGCTCAATGGAAGATTGGCTTGCTTGAGAACAACAATTGTTAGCACATGATAAAATAGATTGAACTTGTGTACATGTGCATTTGTGGGTGTGAGGATGATATGATTTTACCGCTGTTATCATAACCTCATGAGTAATTTCTAGCATGAGATGAGATTCCATAAGCCTCTCATGAGAGCACAAGAGCCCATCATGGCTTTGTTGCAAGTTCTCATTCTTGCTAGTGAGCCTTTCCAATTTCTCCTTGAGCATATAATTCTCATCTTCTAATTGAGCAGCACAAGATAGAGAGTTAATAGTATGAGTTTATTCAATTGATAAATTTTTATACCTTTCGACCAAACTAGCATGAGAGCACCTAAGCTTTTCATGCTTTTTGGTCAACTTTTCCAAGCATTTGATCTTTTCAATGCAAAAGTCATCTTGCTTGTGAAGTGTTTCTTCTTGCTCATTAATTTTCTCTATGAGTTTGAGCACCATCAACTTGTCTTTCTTACTTAGCCGAGCAAGGTGTTGAGTGACCTCATCATCATCACTTTCATCTTCACTCTCATTATCACTCTCACTCTCACTTGTCACATTCTTCTCTTTCTTTTCCATAAGACCCACATGAGAAGTGACATAGAGAATTGAGCTTCTTGGTGAGGTGGATTCATCATTTGGCCTCCACCGATCATGATCTTCTTCTTCCTTTAAAATGTTAGTCTCACAAGAACTAGAGGAAGTAGAAGTACCACATGTAAGAGCAATGTCCTCACCAAGAATTTTATTACCTTCCATTAAGTCATATGTCGATGAGAAGGTGGATGTTTGGTGAAGTTGAGCACTCCTCAAGTGAATTATCCAATGTGAGCAACTTCTCATCGCATTTGGATTTATCATATCTTTCTTTGAGAGTAGTCCAAATGAGATGAGCATCCTCTAGTGGTTTACCATCTCCAAATATGATAGCATCAAGTACATATTCACTCAAAGCACTAAATAAGACATTAGTAGCTTGAGCATTGTATTGTAAGCATTTCACTTCCTCTCTAGATAGATAGTCCAAATTATCACTAGGAGGTGAAATTCTCACATCTACAATCTGCTCTATATGATGACCCATGGTCCTAAAAACATTAAGTACAGCAGCAGACCAAGATGTATAATTTGAGCCATCAAAAAGTAAAAGTTCTAGAGATACTTCCCCACTTGTCGACATCATTCTCTCAAGGCGGTTAAGCCCGAAATTGAGAGCCAAGCTCTGATACCAATTGAAAGGACCTTGATGTCATCTAGGAGGATTAGAGGGGGGGTGAATAGGCCTACAAAAAATTATCTCAAACAAGTATTAGCACTGAGGGCGGCACTGCCTCCCTTTGAGGCCGTCAATGCTGACCTATGGCCGTAGGTCCAATTCAGCCCAAACTCTAGGAACGAGATCCTGAGATGCTCAATAATGACCCTGCAAAAAATCAGTTCGAGGCTCAAAAAGAATAGAGGTCGGCACTGCCTACCTTCAAATATAACTCAGATCAAGCTCAGATTTCGCCGAGAGAAACTAGATACCAGTGAGAGCCTGTCCCTGTAGTTTCAGATCTAGAACCAGTTCGAAGACTGGTTACCACAAAAATCACTTTCTAGCTCAAATCGAAACCTCAAACCCTAGCAATGTCTATGCAAGAAATACTTGAAAGTAAACAACACACAAGACATAAGGATTTATCCTGTGGTTCAGCTCGCCACCAAGGCTTGCCTATGTCCACGTTGTTGAGGTTCGTCGCACAAGGCTTGGGCTCGCCACACTAGGCTTGCCTTTCCCTCGTTCTCAAATCAAGAGAGTGAACACTTGAAGTGAGGGGTGATTTCTTAGCTGCAATAGATGGTTACAAACCTCCCTAGGTTGCCACACGAAGAGGGCAAGCTCTAGGGCAACGCCTAGCCGGCTAGGAGCAAGGTCCAAGAGTAACAAACCCTAGAACCACCGGCCAAACGTGAACCAATGCTCTTTAGACTTTGGGAAGTAGTAGATCTGCTCTCTAGGAGTGTTTTGCTGCCTTTTCTCTCAAACTTTGCTGGTTGGAATGGTGGGAAGGCTTGGAGAGGAAGGGAGCAACAATGGAGGGTGAGAGAGAGAGAGCCTGGTCTGTTTTGCAATGGTCAGAAACCCGAGCTTCACAAAGGTGTATGAGCTTGTGAGGTGGAGAGCTTTCCAACGGTTATTTATAGTCGAAGAAATCTGCTGGAAAGGGAGGTCGGCACTGCCGACCTAACTCAAAGAGGCTACTGGATATAAGGTTTGGATAGGTAACTAGGCTCAGTAAAAGGATGTTATTCGGAGAATATGAGCATCTGGTTCAATAATTGACCAACTGTCCTAAAGTCCCCTTTATAGTGCGGCATACCTATACTCAAGAACAATAGATAATGCCTATGTTAACCACTTGAGTTTCTATATATTCATATGCTATTTCTCCTCAATATTACTTCAGGGGTTGCAATCAACTTTGTCTCTCCTCTTTGAGCAAACATACCTTGAGCATGTGACTTGAACCATTTCCATACATGTTAGTTCACCTCATGGCTTCAAGTTACTTCCACTAATGATTTGATCCTCAACACAATATGACTCCTCATAGCCCGATTAGTACCTCGACTCAATGCAAGTACTCTCTTCTTCACCTTAGCCATAGTACCTCGGTCTCCTTGACCTTCACCTTTGTTTAGTACCTCGAAGCCCTTTCCTTGCTATCTTCACCTTATCAAACCATACTCAAGTCACATCATATCAAACATCCATTGAATAGTCATTTCTTCAATATTGTGATCCTTGCTTGAATACCTTCTAGATATAAATGTTGAGATCAATCAAGCTTCAGTTTGACTCACATAGAGACATATATGGATCAATGTCAATATGGTCAAGCCAATTCACAATTCCTTAAATCCTCTTCATTTTGGCTTGACACTCCTATAACTCACTTCAATCTCTATCTTCATACTATTAGCTTGATCATACTAATGCAAAGTGATTTCTAAATCTTTGTCCATACAAGCAAACCAAAGTAGAGACCATCTTGTATTCATTATACATTGTCTCCTTTGTCATTTGACCTTTGCTTGGTGTTTCCTCACTAATGCACTCTTGCTTCATTCTTCAATCCTTGATCAATGCTAGTCCACTATCAACTCTTCTTATTCATGTAAAGCAAGCCAATATAGAGACCAATCCAAAACTCAACAACTCATGTCTCATTTGTCATTTGTCAAGTATGATTGCTTTCACATGATATTATGATATCCCACAACATAGAAGCCATTTCATTAATTCCATTTACATTGTTGTCTTTTGTTTGAACTAGATTATTCCTATAATCTTCCAATATAACAATACACAATTTGACCTTCATTTCAACACAGTGTGGAATACCATCAAGTTTGCTTTTCTTGTTGACTCTTTGATACATTTAGCAAACTCGTTAGACCTTTAATTGTGTTGTCACTCAATTCACCAAAACCCACTAAAGGGCTAGATGCACTTTCAAGAAGCCATGCAGGAAGAGGAAGGGGAGCAAGGGGAGGATCTCAGAGTGGCAGGAACAACACAGGAAGAGGAAGGAAGCTGCAACACCTCCTCTTTGGGGACAACTACTGAACCAGTTGAATGGAGCTGTGCTTTTGTAATTATGTAGTGCTCAGAAATGGTGTTACTAAACTATGGTGGCAGTGGTAAAAAATGACAGTAAGTTGTGCTGGTAGTGGTATTAAATGGTGTTACTGAACCTCTTTTGGGCATTCTGATGCCACTGTTGTGTATACACCAATGCCACTCTTTTGGATGTAAGAACCTGCACTGTCTAGCTTATAATGATACAATGCATCAAGGAATGTTGAATGTTTCCATTGGTACCATTTGTGTGTGTATACAATGACCAGTGCAGATGTTGGATGTTCCATTGATACAATGCCCTCTGTGTGTATAGCAGCTATCAATGGAACATGGCTATAAGTGTCAATACATACATATAAATGGTATAGCAAAATTACATTTTGTCTGGATCCACAATGCATCATTTCATTCATAATACTAGCAACAGAGGCAGTCATGTTACATTACCAGCTCAAACAGTTCCAAACCTGGAGCCAAACAAATTACATTACCACAATTACATGATTGTTCCAAACCCTTAACCAAACCAACAAAATATCATAGGATTGAAATCCACCAGGAACATCATACCTAAACCACTCTTCTTCTTCCTAAACCAGGAACACCACTAATACACGGTCTAAGTTATGATACATACTAAGCTAGTAGCTAAGTGCAGGTCCTTCTTGCCTACTTTCCAGTAAGCATCACCACCACCAATACGATGAGAAGGAAGACACAGATCACAACCAAATGACCATTGCATTGGTCCTTGTTCTTCAACTTCACGTCCAATGCCTGCACTTCATCTACCTTGGTGTTCAGCTGCTGCTGCTTCTCATCCAAATGCTTCTTCTTCTCCACCAACTCATCAGCATTCTTTGTCAACTCCTTATTGGTCGCCTCCAACTCTTCTTCAGTCTTCGCCACCTCCTTCTTCAGTTCCCAAACTCCATCCCGAAGGTCCCTTAGCACCTCCTTGTACCATGCAGAGCATTCCTCGTCGGCCCAACGGAAAAACCCACAATCTAGTCTAGTCTGCAACTCAACCAACAATACATGCGCATCCAATTAGTCAATTAGTATCAAACGATGTGAGGAACAAGCAAAGGAGGGGGACAGAGGGGGTTTGATAACGCTCTTACCCTAGCCCTCTTGCACCTGTGGTACCTTCGCCCTGGCTGACCATTGCTCCACGAAATCCACCTGCACGCCTTGATCTTGCAGTCGCAATGAATCGCGGGTTCGTACGCCAGCGGCCCAACGCGGTACGCCACCGGCGATCCTAGCCCGTCGTAGCCAACGACGCCACCACCGCCACTGCTGCTGGACGCCGATTGCACACTGGACTGCGACGTCGCACCGCCGCTTCTGCCGGCCGAAGTCGCCGCCGAAACCCTAACCGCCTCGAATGCGCCGGAGAAGAAGAGAAAGCCGTCAGCGGGAGGGGAGCAGCAGCGGGCGGAGAGACGGAGACGGAGAAAACAGGGGACAGACGGAGTATTTGACGGTCCTGCGCCTGACATGTGGGGCCCACCGGTCAATGACACAGACAGAGCCAGCCCGTCACCACCCTGTCCAAACCGCTCACGAGTTGGCTGCCATGTCAGCAAAACCGCTGTCCGAAACCCGTCCAGGGGGTTGATTGCCCGGTTTGGAAAAATTTAGAGTGCCCATTAGACGGTTTTTTAGTTGGGGGCCTTGGTTAGACACACCCCTATAGTTCAGGGGGTAAGTAGACTTTTTCCATATAAAATTGGTGGGCAAAAAATCTGGCAGCGCTACTGCTGATGCCGACCTAGTAGGAGCTAGTTACCTACAACGGGGAATACGACGGTAGTTGTTTGCTGGAGGGAGGACGCGCCGAAGCGGCGAGGTCATCACCATCCGCTTCGCGTCTCCCCCGGTGCCAGGCGAAGCTCCGCCGTCTGCGCGCGGCATGGCGGTGCCGATAGCCGGGACGCACATCGACCGCACTCACCTACTCAGAATGCTCCGGCAGCCATGGGGTCCTGCCGAGCGCCTTCCCTCGGCGCCCACCGCCCAGCACGCACCGACGCCATCCCCGACCGCTAGCCATGGCGGTGGACGGGATTCCATTTGCCGCCGTCAGCTGGAGTGGACTGCGCAAATGACTGTCGGATGGGCCCAAAGCTGGCCCAATTTTCTCATCCCACTCGTTACTGAGGCTTGATATACGAACGAAGCCTGTGCATGGCCCACGATTGCAACCTCGACGAGGAGTCGAGGACACTGGTGAACACTAAGGGCCTGTTTGGGACTGCTCCGCTCTACGTTTTTCAGTTCTGCTCCACGTTTTTTAGTCAAACGGTTTTAGCTCCACGCACGTAACTCCAAAACAAAAGGTAGAGTTGTGAGAGCACTTAAAGAGGTACTCCACAAACTCCAGGTTTTTGTGAAGTTGCTCCACAATGAAATTTGTAGAGCAGAGTTTGTGGAGCAGTCCCAAACAGGCCCTTAGGGGTCACTTAGGAATTCATCCTTTATCCAATCATCGAGTCATTCGAGCAAGGCATGCAGCAGCGGATAGAAAGCAAAAAGTCAACGTCGGGTCTCTATTGGCGAGAAAGAAAAAAAAATCACTCTGCTTTTTCCCGTAACGGATCCAATCTAATGACTGAAGGGTAAAGGGGTCACTTATGAAAAAAAAATACATGTATTTAGATAGAAAAGGAGATTATAAAAGAAATAAAATATCATTATAGCTTAGTGTCAATGTTTATAATCCTGTTTTTAGAAGCCAATGTTAGTAATCCTATTAAACCACTTGTTTAGAGTCCTATTATAACCATTTCTCCATAAACTAAGCAAAGATTTTAATTTTTTATCTTAGAAAAAAAGAAATCAACTCTAAAGAAAATTGTGTTCATATCTAACCACCACATCATACAGATCACCAGGTACACCATTTCAAAATAAACTGCAGTTTGCAGGAATAAGGGTTTTCTTCAAGCATCGTTTGTATCCACACATAACCCCAGTATAACATCCTGAATTTTAAGCAAGATGCAAGACAAAAACGAAATTTGTATCTGACGTTGTATGTATAGCTTCTTTTTACCGAACATACAGTATATCCTCAACCATCCGGACATGACATACATCCACAACCTCTCGTCGCCGTCGGTCGGATCAGCTGCTGCTGCTCTCCGACCACGCGTCACCACCCCACTGCCACTGTCCAGGAGGAGCCACGGCCGCCGGGCCTTTCATGTTCAGGCTGAGCGCCTGCGCCTGCTGCAGAGGGTGCAACGGTTGGTTCGGGTGCTGCTGCATGGCCAAGAACGGCGGC